>CM038146.1:180139345-180797552 GCA_021437245.1 Aegilops speltoides
AGCGTCCAAGCGAGACCCCATCCAAACCAAATCCGCCACTCGTTGGGCGAGACCTTGCTTTCTATGAACACCTCACCACTGAATGAGAAACTTAGCCTCCGACCCGACCAAGAGAGAAGACAGGGTCAAGCCGACACCGCCCTTCCTCACCAGCCTGAATGGAATGAATATCTCCTTCGTCTAGTCGAGAAGGGAAAAAGTTCCGAACTAATTCCCGCAGAAAGATTTTAACATGCTGAGCTGAAATTTGTTTGGTGAAATGTATATACTGAGACATGTTAAGTTGTTCTTCGTCGCAAGATCTGATTGAAAAATACTCTACACTATTGCTTAACTGGATCTTTAATAGTTAACCAATTAAACAAGCCGTCGCTATCATCGTCGTCATTGGGCGGTCATGTTCGTTAAGATGTTTGACTTATTTGTATTGTCAACAATGATATGCTTGACTTAACTAGATAAACTTGTGGAATCAATAGGAAATCTTATTGTTTTTTTTCAGGGTAGGAATCTCATTCTTGATCCGCCACTAGGGTCAACTGGATTCTATATGTAAAGTACCATGGGGGTACTACTTGGTTGACTTATAAAATACCCCCTTCGTCCGAAAATACTTGTCGGACAAAAAGGAATATATCTAGAACTAAAATACATCTACATACATCCCCTTTTATTTATTTTGATGACAAGTATTTTTGGACGGAGGAAGTATATTACAAGCAGATATGTACACGCGAACCAATATATGGTTGGATGGTTAGGTGGACAGTGGCATCCTTAGCCCTTCGGGGTTTAAGATCTGCTGCTTGCATTTATCCTGAATTTATTTCAAGATTTTCGGCGATGCGCGTTCAGTTGGAGGAGACGTTCCCGTTGACCATGAGACGCCTATGATGACTTCGATGATATGCCGGCTCAGCCTTTGGGAGGTGCTCATAGGTGTAGGGTGTGCGTGTGTACGTTCATAGAAGGTGAGTGTATGCGTACATACTGTTTAAAAAAAAACCCAGATATGTACAGTCTGTAAATTTGGATCTTCTAGCTGGTTAAACAAAAACTGTTACCCCGCAAAAGAAAAAGAAAAGGAGCTGAGAAGCGGGCCTTCTTAATGGCCAGGAGAGATAACCCGCGGGCCGTGGAGCTTCGGCGACGGCGCGCGGGGGTGAGGATCGACGTCGACGTCGGCACCGGCGCACGTGAGGCGGCGGCGGCGTGGTTTGGACTTTCCATAGAAGATCGAGTAGGCTGGATACTCCACACATTTACAGATGTATATATCCCTAAACATACTGAAACGTACGTGCCGCATACACTGGTGATGTCATCTGCAGTTTTAAATCACACATAATAGTATCTTGGCGATCGATCTGCACTTTAGCAGCCACAGCCGCTTCATGTGCTTGCAAGCTATCTCCGGCCCTCAACTGCTTTCCGCGAAGCGTCGTTGATCTCCTGCGATCATTGTTGCTTTGTCTGGCCAATGTTGGGGAACATATAAGATATAACCTGCACATCTGTCGCAGATGCAGCAGCCACAGTCGGCATGTGAGCTTCGATCAGCGTCTTTTGTTATACACTAGGTAATTGCCCGTGCGTTGCAACGGGAGAACAACAATCCTGTATGCATGGGTGTATATTTAAGTCATGCTTTCAAAAATAAATCAACCAAGAGCTCTTTACCCTCCTATTGTTAGAGTATAAAACATGTGCAATACTTGTATTAGTTGAAATAGACATATGTAGATTGTATATAGTTAAATGCACATGCATTGGTAAGCAGAACACAATAATTGATCACCAAAATGCAACTTTAATCCAGGGCACCTTGTTCCACCATGAACTATATTTTCACTCAAGGACCGACAAAACCTAGTTTAGTGTTACAACCAAAGGACTAATAAAATAGTCCTTCATATTTACTTTCTTATGCATTTTCAGTGGACAGATTATGATAGAAAACATTATTCAACTTGTTGTGTATATCTGAGTCAAAAGATGAAACCACGGTAATTATCCAATTCAAGGGCAAAGAAGATACATAATTTAGTTCATCGCATATCTGCATGAAACATGCACTCTGCAAGGTCACAGTTGAACACAGTATATCCCCTTGGCTTCCTTCCATCTTCATACAACTCATCAACTTCATGTCTTTCTCTCCATAGCTTACAAAAAGAATTAGCTTAGCAATATTCTGACTTCGTCTATAGCACAACCTTTCCTCTTTGTTGAAAATTTGAGAACGAAAAAAGAACACTTACAATATCTCATTTGTTCCCAAGGAGTTTTGCATTGTATACTCTTGTTCTTTTGTCAGTGTATTGTAATTGCCAAACAGTACCTTGAGAACTTGTAGACGTTTCACCGATTGTGGTAGAAAGTAAACACATAAATCACGAATATAGTTTATCAACTGTGAACTTGCTCTTGCACGGTCAAGATAGTGTGTTACCTAAGCGTACGCACACAGGTACGTGAAGCTCACCCTCTGACCAATCGCATATCAGCCGGCCATGCTGCCGCCGACGGCCGAGCTCTGCTTCAACACAGGCACCGATGCCCGAGCTCTCCGCACATAAGTATTCTGATTGAAAAAAAGGAGCAGCATGTTCATGTTGTTTCCAATATAACTGAATATAACCAGAATTAGCATGATCAATGGCAGATTTAATTAGCTAAACAAACAGCCCCATCTTTCCGAATCAACGAAGATTGCACGAACAGGAACAAAGTGCTCATGGGACCAGCTTAAATTCGAACCATCGTACATGGATGCTCACCTTGGCCTGTGGAAAATAGCCTCTACCGGCGGCTGCTGGGACTAGGACGAGGCCGGGCGGATTCGTCCTGATGCAACTGCGGCTGGATCAAAGGAAGTAGTCCTCGTTTGCCTCGTATGACATGCGGGGGTATGGGAAGGAGGGTGAGAAGGTCGGCATCTTCACCTCCGCGTATGTAGAATAGGCGGCGGCTGGGACAAGGCTGAGATCGGATTCATCCCATCGAGATTTTGGGCGATCTTGGCTGGATCGTAGGACGGTCGTCCTCCTTTGCACCGGATCGCGCAGGGGTAGGGGAGGAGGGAGGAGGTGGGCGATGTCTGAGGTGCTGGCGGCGGGCGAGGGTAGCGCTAGCCGCTAGGCATTATCATGTCGCAAGGGAGTGGGGGAAAGATTGGGACACGACGGGGCAGGTAATTGGGCTGACATGCGCTCGTTATTTCATTTTTTTCGAAAGAAAAATCAGGAAACCAGCGCTCGCGAGGGGAGGGGGATCGACGAAGGTGTGGGTCGACGTAAGGGGGAAAACGGAACCTTACGTAATTTTTAGGTAGTAGAGATTTTTCCGTCTAGTGCTTCCTGGCTTACTGCTCCGGGTCCGGGGTGATGCATGCATGGTATGGGAAAGGAGACGTTAGAAATTATTCCTTGAGACACAGATTGCGTCTCTTGATCTCGCGGCCGACTCCACTGGGCTTTCTGATGATGGCTGGACGGTTTGATATAACCTTGAGGCCGCATTAATGCAGTTGCACCACCATGCTGAGGTTTATTGGTGCCAGCGGGGCACTCTCAATTGGACTCTAAAAGGTGACTCCCCTACCGCTTATTTCTTTGCGATCGCGAACGGTAGGAGAAGGCGCTGTGGTATCAATAGCCTGATTATTAATGGTGTGCGCTCTTCGGATCAGTCTGTTATTATGGCTCATGTGATGGACTTCTTTTCTTCGCTGCTGAGGGCTAAGCCTCAATCGGGCTTCTCCATTTCCCCTTCCCTTTGGAACATAGGCCTTAAAATTTCGCCCAAGGAAAATGCCTCTTTGATGATTCCCCTTTCTAATCAGGAAATATGGGATGTAGTTAACTCTTTTAATCCTAATGCTGCCTCTGGGCAAGATGGCTTCTCTATTCCTTTCTTTCGGAAATTCTCGCTTGAGTTGAAACAGCTGGTCTGTAAGGTCATCCAGGGTTTCTGTCTTGGTACTATTGATATCTCCCGCCTGAACTACGGAGTGATTTCCCTGATCCCCAAGGTTAAAGGTGCTGAATTAATCTCTCAATTCCGTCCTATTACTTTGATTAATAACTTTGCCAAATTTCCGGCTAAGGATTTTGCGAATCGACTGTCTCCGGTTGCGCATAGAGTTATCAGCCCCTTCCAATCTGCTTTCATCAAAGGTCGTTTCATTCTAGATGGTATCCTATTTTTGCACGAGATTGTGCACGACCTTCACTCTCGGAGATCTAAAGCGATTATCCTTAAGTTAAATTTTGAGAAAGCTTATGACTCGGTAAGTTGGTCTTTCCTCAAACAGGTCTTGCTTGCTAAAGGCTTTGACGGAGCTTATGTGCATCGTGTCATGCAGGTGGTCTCGGGTGGTCATACTGCCATATCTGTGAATGGGTTCATTAGTAATTTCTTCGCCAATGGCAGGGGCCTCCGCCAAGGGGGCCCTGCCTCCCCTGTTCTTTTTAATTTTGTGGCTGATGCCTTTTCGTGCATGCTCACTAGGGCGGCCCAATGTGGTCACATCATTCCAGTGGTCTCCCATCTTCTCCCGGATGGGGTATCTCATTTGCAATATGCTGATGACACAATTATCTTGGTGGAACTGGACGATACATGTATTGTCAACCTTAAATTCATCTTGCTTTGTTTCGAAGCTGTATCGGGCCTTAAGATTAATTTCTCTAAAAGTGAGGTCTTAGTGACAGGCGTTGATGATGCGGAAGCCTTGCGGGTGGCCAGGCTTCTTAACTGTTCCTTGGGTTCCTTCCCCTTTAAGTATTTAGGCCTTCCAATCTCTCCTGTCTTGCTTCACTCTAAGGACTTTGCTCCGGCGGTCACTAAGATGGGAAACAGGGTGCTCCCTTGGAGGGGGAGATATAATACCAACGCTGGCAAAGTTGCTCTAATTAATTCCTGCTTATCCTCTCTCCCTATGTTCCTTATGGGCTTCTATCTTCTTTCGGCTGGCGTCCATGCTGGCTTTGACAAACATAGGGGAGCCTTTTACTGGAATTCTGCGGATAACAAACGGAAATATAGGCTGGTCAAGTGGCAATGTATGTGTAAGCCTAAAAACCTTGGGGGGTTAGGCATTATTAATACTCAGGTGATGAACAAATGTTTGCTTATTAAGTGGTGGTGGAAAATTATGACTTGCGGGGCCGATTCCCTTTGGTTTTCGATTCTCAAGGCTAAATACTTCCCTCACTCTAGCCCGCTGTTTGCCACCGCTCGCCGTGGATCTCAATTATGGAAGTTTCTTGTCAAAGTCAGGCCTATTTTCTTGGGTCATGTTAAATTTATCGTGGGTAACGGGACTGTGGTCCGCTTCTGGCTGGACTGGTGGTCTCGGGATGCCCCTCTAGCTGCTAGTTTTTCGGTTCTGTTTTCGTATTGTCCTAAACCTGACATCTCCATCGCGGAGGTGGTGGCAAATAACTGGGATCTAGCTTTTCGTCGTTCCCTGTCTCCTAAAGAGTTGGAAGACTGGCAAAGTCTCTCTGCCCTCTTCCCTGTGCTCTCGGAGTCTTCTGATATTGTGGTTTGGCATCATTCGGCCTCTAGCAGGTTTTCGGTTAAGTCATTGTACTCTAGGCTTATAGGTGGTTCCCCTTCGAGCAGATTCTCTTGTGTCTGGAAATCCAAAGTCCCTCCTAAGATTAAAATTTTCCTTTGGCAAGCTTTTTGGGGCCGCCTTCCGGCGGCTGACCAGATTCACAAGCGCAATGGTCCAGGCTCGGAGTTTTGTCATCTGTGCGGTGCCTTGGAAAACTCGGAACACATTTTTTACCATTGCGTGCTGGCCAAGTTGGTTTGGAGTTGTGTCAGATCTTGGCTTCAGGTTTCTTGGAACCCTTCCTCATTTTCTGAGCTTAGAAACCTAGCCAAAGTTTTGGTTGGGGTTACCAAGAGGGTGTTCTGGGTCGGACTGGGTGCCTTATGCTGGGCTCTATGGACTATTAGGAACAAATTTACTATTGAACATATCTTCCCGTCTAAGCCTGCTGACGTTCTTTTCAAATCATGTATCCTATTGCAGCAGTGGAGATCATTGACTAAGGATGAAGATCGGGATGCCCTGGACTTGCTCATTGCCAAAATTCGGGCTTTGGCATCCCACATCTCCGGGCTGGACCCCGTCGTCTAATCAGGGTGTCGCTATTATCGTAGTTTGGTTCTAGTCTTCTCCCTTCCGGCCTGCGCGCCGAGTATGGCAGGTTGCCTGTACCCCTTACTTTCGTTTGCTGGTCCCAAACTGTTCGGTGAATTGCGATGTTTCGCCTGTTGGTTTCGTTCATGTTCGGGTCTATGATGCTGCCGTGTGGCTTTATTTATAAAGTCGGGCTCTGGCCTTTTCTCTAAAAATGCACCTATACTAGCAGTACTAGTTCTAGTAATAATTCATGTGCTCTCCCTGTCTATGTTCCATCACATTACCAATCCTCCATTTTTAAAAGTTCATCCCCTACATCTTTTTTCTCAAGAACATGCAAGAGCACTGCATGTCTTTTCCATTAAGAATGAGAAGAGAGGAACCGAGTCACCGGATCATTACATGGCATTTCCGCCTAGGCCCAGTCCACTGCAAGTACTAGTGAACCTGAAATGGGTATCCACCCTCTACCCTAGCGCTAATCCAAAGTCGGATCTCTGCCCTTATGAGCTCTACCGTGGCGGCGGCCGAAGAGGTCTTGCGTTCGAAGACGCGGCTGTTGCGCTCGAGCCAGATGAAACATAAAGTGGCGAGGGTTGTGGTGTTCAGATGTCGTCGTTGGCTTGCGGGCACGGTCTCCACCATGTGGGGCCACCATTCTACTAGCAGCTTCGCACCGTGCGGAGTGAATCTGTGCAGTCTCAACGGTAGCAGACCTCGCGCGCGAACACGCAGCCCAGGAGCATGTGGTTGACATCCTCGTCTTGTTGGCAACACAGCTAGCACACCCTTGTGTGCGACATGTTTCTGCGAGCCAGTCGATCGGCCGTCCATAGCTTCGCTCGCACCGCAAGCCATGCGAAGATCTTTACTTCAAGCGGAGCCCAAGATCGCCAGATGTGGTCCGCACATGGGGCGAGCTCCCTGCCCAGGAAGAAGGCGGCGTAAGTGTCCCGGGAGGAGAACTTGCTGGCCACTCCAAGCCGCCAGGAAAACTTGTCTGGCGCCTCCGAAAGGCTGACATGCCGCATGTCCTCCTAGATGTCGAGGAACTCGGCAATGGCCGACATAGTTGGCGCCCCACGAATTGCATGAACCCAGGCATGATCATGCAAGGCCTCTGCCATGCTCATCCTTTTGCCGGCCAGTCGGACGAAATGAAGGAGATTTGGAGCCCTTAGTGCCAGAGCGCGGCCGTTGAGCCAAGAGTCATGCCAAAAGCAAGCTCCACTCCCGTTCCCGATGGTGCACCTGAGCGCCGCCTGGCCAAGAGACATGGCCATGTCCGAGATGCCCACCTCCAGGCCTGCCCAGGGTTTATCCATCACCATTTTCTGAAACCAAAGCCAGCGTAGTCGCAGAGCTTGGTTCAGAAGCCGCAGATTGAGCATGCCCAGCCCACCGAGAGGCTTCGGGGAGCAAACAATTTGCCAAGCCACAAGACACCACCCGCCCCTGGCATCCTTGAGCCCGCGCCAGAAGAAGCCCCTACGCAGCTTATCGATGCATTTGAAGAACCATGGTGGGAGGTCCAGCGCCATCAGGTGAAAGATAGGCATCGATGTGAGCTTGCAGTTCACCAGCGTCAGTCTGCCCGCCCGACGGAGGAGGCCGGCCTTCCATGTAGGCAGCTGGGCTGCAATCCTGTCCACAAGTGGTTGGAGCTTTGTGCGGGTCAGGGCACGCAGCGATAGGGGAAGGCCAAGATAGGTGATTGGCCACTCCTTGACGGCGCAGCCCGCCGCCTGAACAATGTCCTGCACGTCGTCCACCCTGCAGCGGATCAATGAGATGGAGCTCTTGGCGAAGTTGCAGCGAGTCCCGTGGCCTCGCCGAAGCATTCTAGGATTTCCTTTGCCACGTCCATCTCGGCGGCCGAAGGTCTGAGAAGGAGGATGGTGTCGTCTATGTATAGCGATAGGCGATGGCGTACACCTAGCGCGTGGAACAAGGAGAAACTGCCCGCCTCCTCCGCTTTTCTGAACATGGCAGTGAGAACATCCATGATGATGATGAACAACATTGGAGACACCGGATCCCCTTGGCGCAGCCCCTTTCCGTGCCAGAAACTTGCGCTGACTGAGCCGTTGACAGTCACCTAGGTACAGCCGTCGAGAGGAGAGTGGAGATCCGTCTGATCCACCTTGGGCCAAATCCACGATGCGACAACACCTCAAGGAGGAATGGCCATGAGACGCTATCAAAAGCTTTGGCGATGTCGATTTTGAAGATGACTAGATCATTGATGGCGCGCGTTGCTGCGCCCTTTTATTTTGACTATAAAATGGTAAAAATGTACAATTGAAGATACACTAATGTTAGAAAAATTACAAAACTTTGGGCACACATGCATATGCTTACCATTGTGTGTCGAAGAGGAATATGAACATTCATTATCTCACATTGTTGTGAAATATTGTGTTGTGCATCAAAGCATAGAACAATGTAGCCAAGCATCAAATGCTATGAACTAAGAAAGACCCATTGTACATTTTTTTCTTCTAAAGGTGGTAACACTTCTACTTTCATTAATATAGAGACTTTGGGATATGGTTAGCTCAGCTACAATCAAGAATCCCCAAGGACACCAGCTGCAGAAAAGAAGCTTGAAAGAAAGTCCTTTTTATTTGAGTGGTTTCGAGGAGACAATACCCTTTTTCCATAAACAATCAACAAAAGTTGAATCAAGGAATAATAATTTAACTGGAAATGTTGATTACATGATAGCAAGCATAGCATTATAAAGAATACATATTTAATTGAGAGCATTGACTAGAAAATTGTAAGGACATTTTACAAAACTTATCATGATGATAACAGCTGCACATCCTTCCATGTGTTTGCGATTACAATAGTTCTTGAACATGGGCCGATAGCAAACATATGGTTCAAAATGGATGCTAGTTACACATTTGTTTTTGTTTATTATCTCTGGTTTGGACTATTAAGCAGACTGCAATGCAGAATGTGAGTTAATCTAGGCGAATACCACAAATAATCTACAAATTGATGCACTTAATTTTTGCCAAGCATAGAAAATTGTGACATATATGTAAATCTAAAGGACATGAAGCCACACTGCTAGAGGCCTATACAAGACATACATGGCACTTCTATTCAGTTTTATATTTTCTGTTTAAGAAGACATAATCTGAGTCATAAACATGTAGATCAAAAATGAAATCAATACTATGCCACGATCTGTTCAACATCGATCCATTTGGCTTCATATGTAGTGCATATATATACGCAAATGACACATTAGTCAAAATAATATTAAGAATGATAGAAAATGGAGGTGGCTGCACGGTAGAAAAGGTAAGCAAGGGTGACTTGCTCATAGATCATTTTCTTGATATCACTTTTCACGAATACCTTCTTGATATCACTCAAGCATCATTACAGAACTACATACCGAATAAGAGAAAATTTCAATGTTTTGTCAATATGAATGATGGTTACTTGCTCGTGCATTTGTAAAATAACAAAACAAAACCTCCAAAGAAGAACTATAATATGGTGGACGTTTTGCTTATCAATAATATGGCTATATGCATCTATCGATCAGAGGTCGGGCAAACCCTTTTTGAAAAAAAGAACTATAAACCCTTCAAAAAGGACTAACTATAATATTTTCTTGTTAGTACGTCATGCGGCGCCCGCCGGACGTTATGTTCCTCAAGTTACATTCCTACTTGTGCGTGGTCTTGTCGTTCGTTTTCCGGCGAGATGAATCTGATCAAGCAAGCCGATGGCTCGTAAACTAAGTGTGTTTGTATGTTAGCTACTTTGCTAGCACCTACATAAGGAATCGATCAAGTCACGTTCATGTGTTGTATGTGTGTGTCTCCGACGACACCTTTGCACGGCGACAACCGACGCTGCGGCCGCAGGAGAATGGGTAGAGGAAGAGGAACAGGATGTATCATCTTGTGTGCGGGGACACCAACGAAAGGCCAGCCTCGGCGGATGTAGTGGCTTGCCGTCGGATGATGTCGTTGTGCTGCATGCCGTCGGAGGATGCGGCCAGTTAATAAGGCACGTGTTGCGTCCTGCCGTTTATGATGAGTCGGACTGTCGGAGAGGAGCACGTCCCCGAGGACAACCACCTCGGCCTTGAGCTCGAACCACCCTAGAAGGACGCCGTCGTCGTGGTCAACACCCATGTCCTTCTAGCCCGTGTCTTCTTTCGGCGACGCATCATCAGGAAGGTGGAGGCGCAGTCGCTCGTCCCTCTCTGGGTTCTCGTCGCCAGCATGGCCGGTGGGGGTCTAGACTCTTGACGCGGTGAAAACGGACGCTTTACTGCGGCGCTTCAAGACCGGTGATCAGCTCAATCGCCCACATGCGGCATTGATGTATCTTTAATGCCTCGCTAAACACCCGCGGAGTAGCCGCCAATTAGCGCATGCCTTCAATTTTGTTACGGAGTAGCTGCCGGTCTAACGGCAAGTAGTGCTCAAGAGTTTGATTAGGCGGCCAAAAGCGCTTAGAGCTGAATATCCGACGACCAAGAATGCTAATGGCCTGAGATGGTTGGAAAGATGCTCAGTTTTAATATATCTAAATAGCCGGCGCTCGCTTATGGTGGAGGGTGCGGATGGATTGTTGCAAGAGCATGAAGTTGTCCAGGATAGACCTTCCAGAGATGAACGCGCTCTGATTGCGGTCAACCAGCTTAGGGATCAGCGGGGCGAGCTCAGACGACAAGGCTTTGGCAAGGATTCTGGCGAAACTGTGAATGAGGCTTATGGGCCTGAAATCTTTGATGTCAATGGCGCCCTCCGCTTTCGGCAACAGAACGATGAAGGCCTCGTTAAGCCTGTCCAGCCCCCTGTCATCCGCGCCATCGAAGGCCTGCCCTGCCTTCATCACTGCCTCCTTGATAATGGCCCAACATGTCTGATAAAATCTCATGGTGAAGCCATCAGGCCCCGAGGCCTTATCAGGCTGCATGTCCTTTATAGTGTTCCAGATTAGGGTTTCAGAAAGGGGGGACTCGAGCGTCACAGTGTCAACCGCCGGCAGCTCTAGAGCAGCCAGGCGGAGCGTGTGTTGCCGCAGCACCGGCCTGCCCAGAAGGTTCGCGTAGAAGTCCCCGGCCATCTCACACATGTCCGCCCTCGATGTCGCCTCTGCCGCTCCGCTCTTCAGCCTGAATATGTGGTTTTTCCTGCGCCGCTGGCTTGCGTAGGTCTTGAAAAACGCCTCGCTTGCCTCCCCAGCCTTCAGCCACGAAATGCGCGATTTCCGTCGGGCAATAGTCCGCTGCAGAGACGCCAGTCCGAGCACCTTCTTCTTGAGCTGCTTGCGGAGCCATGATTCTCCGCTCGACAAAGGTCAAGAGTCCATCGCCTGATCGAAGCATAGGATGAGCTCGTTTGCCAGAAGCATCTGCTCCTTGATGTTGCCAACCTTGGCCTGGTTCCACCTGGTCAGTGCCTTAGCAGTGGCTTTTAGACGCAAAAAAAGATCCACAAAGGGGTTGGCTTTCGGGGGCAACGAGTTCCAACTCGTTGCCACGACATCGTGGAACCCTGGAAGAGAAGGCCAGTAGCTCTGGAAGTGGAACCGCGATTTGTGATGGAACGAGACGTTGGTTGACATGAGAAGTGGGCAGTGGTCGGAGATGGAGGAGGACAAGGCTTGCAGCAAGTGCCCTGGGTGCCTGGTGTCCCAATCTGCCGTGGAGAACCAGTGGTCAATCTTTTCCAAGGTAGGGCGATTCCTCTCATTGCTCCACGTATATCGTCGTCCAATGAGACATGCCTCCTTGAGCTCCAAATCGTTTAGGAAGCGCCGAAAGCGCCCCATCATGCGCCTATTGATCATGTTGTTGTTTTTGTCCGCCGCTTCAACAATGAGATTGAAATCTCCCGCCACTGCCCAAGGTCCCGCACAAGCCGCCCTGATAGCCCGTAGCTCATCAAAGAACATAGGTTTCAACGTGCGTTGGTTGGGCCGTAAACTGCGGTAAGAGTCCACTGATTGCCCTCCCCAAAAATCATCTCCACCGTGACAGAAAAATGATCTATCCGGAATGCGGGCACCGTGGCCACCGTGGAGTCCCATGTGACGATGATTCCACCGGCTGTGCCCTGTGCAGGAAGGGCCACGAACGCGTCAAATTTCAGCCCTAGCAGCGAGTGGATCACGCGCTGATCCACCCTCTCCAGCTTTGATTCCAGAAGGCACACTACTGACGCCGAGGCGTCATCCACCAAGCTTCTCATGGCAGGCCCCCTAGCTGCGTTGTTGAGACCCCGCACGTTCCACACCATAATGTTATGATTTGCAATCTCCATTACAAGGCCTACAATCCACCAACCCGACCCTCTAGAATTCTAGAGATAGCGAGGTCTCCTCAAGGGGGACGTCTAGGGAGAAAAGCCTCGCTAGGGCGTCGATGCGGTGTTGAGGCAGCGGGCTCCAAAATAGCTGCACATACTTCTGCAAACAGTCCACCGGTGGCTCATCCTCAATCTCACATATGCCAATCTTGGACATCAAGACCCGTTGGGCCCGCTTGATGTACGACGACGGTAAGGATTTGGCACTCTGTTGCAGCATCGCACTGCGGCGGCAAAGCTCGTCCGGAATGATTGGCCGCTTGCGCCGGCCACGCTGCACATCAGGGAGCGGCAGGAGGGGGGCCTGTATGTGCTCACGGATCTGTGATAGGACCTGCTCGAGCACGCTAGGCGGGGTAGACGGGCTGGTTGCTGCAGCCCGAGCGGGGGTGGCCAGCATATGTGGTGACGTAGCGGGATCAAATGGGCTGCTGCATGGGGGTGTAGCTGGGTAGGCCAGGGCTGCATGGGTGCTAATTGGTGAAAGCTCGCATGGGTCCGCCTGGGGAGAGCAGCGCACATGCAGTGGGGATACCGAGGCCTCAAAAGCGGGGCCAAGGTCAACGGAGAGACGGACCCCACCCGAGCCATTGCTGCGAACCGACCAGGAGGCCGACCAGGAGGCAGCAGATGCATCACGAGAGCGCGCACGCGCCCCTGCCGAACTGCCACGTAGAGCAGCAATCATACTGCCCACCTCCGCTGATTGGACATACGGGCTGCTGCATGCAGAGGGGGAGCGACCAGCATCCATCAGATCCATATCATCCCCAGATGCACAGCACGAGGTGGGCCCGGGGCCAGCCCGCACCCGCGATTCCTGGGACCAGCCCCCAGAGTCCACCGTGGTCAAAGTCTGCATGGCCTCAGCGGGCCCCAACGCAGCACGGTCTGGCGTGCCCATGGAGCCAGCCCCACAAGGCGTGATGTCACCATCGTCAGCGCCGGCAGGTGCACGCCGGCGATGGTTCGGCACTGCGTCCACCTTTCCGGCGTAGGAACGCCGGAAATATCCACCGCTGGACTCCTCGACGCGCCTCGTAGAAGAACCACCCCCCTCCATCCAGCGGCCCGACGAGCCAGCACCGGGGCCATGGCCGTCATCAGAAGGCGGGGAAGGCGGCGGGGGCGGCCGTGGCGAGGAGGGAGGTTGCGGCGGGCGAGGCACCGCTGGGAGATCGCCCACCCGACGAATTTCGATGGGATACCGCAGGGTGCCGGCATGAGCCCGGGAGAATACTCGCGGCCGGCTCCGCGCCGCCGACACGGGAGGCAGGGCCGGCTCTTCCACGAAGAGGAGCTTGCGGGACGGAATGCGGCAGAGGTCCGCCGGGCGAAGCCAGACGCGGAAGAGAGACATGTCGTTGCGGCTCGACGTTTCCTCCGCCACGTCCCCTACATCTCAACATGCAGCCTTCCACCTCATCAAGTTTGCCACGTCAACATCCACTAGAACTATTTATCATGCATGCACCATACCCACTACTACGTCCCTACAAGATCGCGCCACCCTTTGCGACTTTGCGTGTCCTGCCTCTTGTTGATCACCATCAGCGGCCTCGTGGCACAGAGCTACCTCGTCGGGGACGGTGATACCGAAAAAGGCTTTCGCCCCGCTTTATGTATAAAGCAAACCGCCACAGAGCACACATACAGAGTCAAATCCACACACACCCACCCAAGTCTCACAACAAAGTACATGGCCCAGAAAATAAAAAGAAAATGGAACACGCCAGACGAAGGAAGCATCTAGTCTGGTTCCAGCAGTGGCGGTGGAGGCGGCGGCGACAGGCGGACGGCCATCGATCGGAGTCGGCGATGAAGGCTGAGATGGCGTCGCGGTCCGGGGGGCGGCTAAGCGGCCGCCAAAGCTGCAAGAAACCCGAGAGTTTGAAAAGAGCGTCAGTAGCCCGTCGAAGGAGAGTGCGCTGAATCACAAGCTTATTGCGAATAGTCCAGAGGGTCCAGGCGAGAACCCCAATCTCAAGCCACCTAATGTAGCGAGAGGTCACGGGGGACAACTGGAGTTCGGCAAATAAGTCCAGAAAATTGGTGTGGCATTAATTTCCACCGACAACTTCACGAAAGCAGCTCCAAAGGAACTGGGCGGATGCGCAGAAGAAGAAAATGTGGTCCGAGTCTTCGGGTACCCCACAGAGCGGACAGATGCCAGTACCCGGGCCATTTCCTTTGGAGCTGGTGATAGCCAGCGGCCATTGAGCTATGGTGTGAGAGCGTTCAGCTGGAAGGAGCTGCACCAAGCCACCAACGACTTTGAGAAACTGTTGAGCAAAGGGAGCTTCTGGGAGGTCTACAAAGGGGCGATCTTCAGTTGTTACAACATGCAATCTCCATCTCACCAAGTCATGCATGTTTGTACATCATAATCTGTCGCATAATTATCCATATCATGCATCTTAGACAAACTTATATCATTAGCATGTCATCTTACTCATGTAATATAGAATACTAAAACTGTAAAGCATTGGTGATGCGAGAATCATATGATTTACACTCTTTTCCTTTGTCTATATTTTGCCAAAGTTGTGAATTTGTTGTTCTGATATCGATCCTTACATTTGGTTTATGCACTGTCGTGAATTTGTCGTCCGTCTTATAGTGTGAATACTTACATGGTCTGAGTTATCCCCAAAGTTATTAGTGCTTCTGGCGGGTACATCCCACATATTACCCTCAAAGTTGTACAATATTATCCAGATGCCACCAGTAAGTGACAAAAAACGTTTCACACAGAGGAATCCCCCACCTGGGCTGGCCCACGGAGTAGGCATCTCTTATATGTGCGGGTGGCCTGTTTTTAAATTTTGTTTTCTATTTTATTTTTTATTTTCCGTCTTCGATTTTTTTCTCCTTTAAATAATTTGGTACTTCAAAAAAGTACGAAAAGTTAAAAAAGACTTTTTTTATTAAAATTTTCAATAAATCATAATATGCTTGTGGATTAAAAAAAATTCATAATTTTTAAAAGAATTCTCGCATATTCCAAAAATGTTTAAAATTTTGAAAACAAATGTTTGGAAAATCAAAAAATGTCCATGCTTTTTTAAAAGTTAATGTATTAAAATGTTAATGAAATTAAACAAAATGTTTGCCAAAATATTATCGGTGATGCAGCAAAATGTTGTCATGGCCTTTGGAGATTATGTTTTTTTTTTCATTACAACGCACATGCTTTTTTGCTAGTTAGAGTAATAAAGCATGAACTCATATCCGTGTGAAAAAATGGCCATTTCTGAACAATCGAAAAAGGTTGGACACAAACCGTGCAGCAAAGGCTGGACAGTCCGTACAAATCCTGAAGGTCAGTTCTTTTTTATATAAAAAAAACCCTATTACACCCTGAGCAAAAGTCGAAGAAAAATCAAGGGGGTCTGGATTTTTACAAACAGGCCATTGTTTTTTCAGAGAACAAAATCTGGATTGTCGAGGTTCACATAAACGCTACGAAAAAATCTGTCTGCACCAACTAGAGTCGATTTTCGAAATCGACTCCGATGTTGCTACAGCCAGGACAACAAAACCCCATAAACCCGAAAAAATTCAGACAGTTCGGTTTTGGAGAGGTTGCTTTTTTATTTGAATGACTGATATGGCTTTCTTAAACCAACTCTAATATTTCTCGAGACCTCCAAATAAAACATGGCAGCCTGGTTTTTCAGTGTTGGTTGGAACAATTAACTTACACTAATTTTTTGGTCGGTTAATTATTAATTCTGAACCCGGCATTATTAGCCGCCCCACCCAACCCCGACCTCGCTACCCGCAACACCCATGTCGTCGATCTCTATAGCCGCGACTCCCTAAGCCAGTTCCTCATGCCAGGAGCTGTACCATGATGCCGATGGAGGTGGCTGTGCAGGCGACCCCGGCCTCCCCCAATTTTTGACAAAGTCACCGTGCAGGCGACCCTGGCCTCCCCCAATTCTCGATGAAGTCACCATGCACGCGACCCCGGCCTCCATGCACGGTGACTTAGTCGAAGATCGGCAATGGGCGGCAGCCCAAGCGCTAAAACTTCAGCGCGGGTAGTTGGAGGCTTCCCGCCTACTTTTTCACGTTTGGGGGTCTTTGCCAATGGATTGCCAAATATGTCAATTTGGAACCAAATTTTGGGCAATGACCCAAACAAATTGGGTCTAGAACCACTTATGGGCAAGCTGCTGGAGCAATTTTGTTTGCCTCCAACACCTAAAATAAACAATTTTTGGGTACTAGGGCAAGATATGGGTTGATTCTTTGAGCCAGTCTGATATGGCGAGCGTGTTGGTTATGCTATGGTCTGTTTGGTGGGTGCGCCGTAAAGATATTCATTTTTTTGAAAAAGGATGTTCGCCCCAGCCTCTGCATCGGAACGATGCATACAGCCAATATTATTAATAAGCAAAAGGTCCAACATTAGTCTCCATGTCTCAAACAAAGAACAAAAAAAGGCTCACGAAGAGCTAAACAGTAATAGAAAAGCCACAACCGGCTGGCATAAAAAGGTAGGAGCACTACATGCCTATCCTATTACATGACCGCCATCCAAACCGGTTGAAAATATCCCGTGCTACCATCTCCCATCGGGTAGACCCAGTAACCAAACGCTCTCTGGCCTCCGTCGGAGTGAGTAGCGACCACATACGGATCAACGTAGAGGCTCTGAAGATAACCTGCAAAAAGTGAATATTTGTTGTTCTGTTAAAGACCAAATCATTTCTGCAGTTCCAGACTACCCATAATAAAGCACATACTCCTACACGAATGTGTCTCGCTGTATCAGAATCTATCCATCAAGCCACGCCCCAAATAACGTGTTGATAGAATTCAGTGGAGTAATGTTAAAAGCTATGTGAACCGACCGCCACATAATTTTTGCCAGAGGACAATCAAGAAAGAGGTGTTTGATTGATTCATGTTGGTAGCAAAAGCTACATCTTGTAGCGAACCAACCTGTGGTTGGATGGTTAGAGGGACTGTGGTATTCTCAGCCACCAGGGTTCAAATCCTGGTGCTCGCATTTATTCCTGGATTTATTTCAGGATTTCCGGCGATGCGCATTCAGTGGGAGGAGATGTTCCCGTCGATGACAAGGTGCCTACGGTGACTTCGTAAATTTCAAGATAATATGTCGGCTCAGTCTTTCGGAGGTGCTCATAGGGGTAGGGTGTGCGTGTGTGCGTTCATAGGGGTGAGTGTATGCGCGTGTATATGAGCGCTTGTGTCTGTGCTGATGTTCAGAAAAGCTACATCTTGTAGATCCTGTCCAATTGTGTTTTGTCAAATTATTCTTAGTTAAAATAACTTGTTTATGCACAAACCACATAAACACTATGATTTTCAAAGGTACTTTAACTTTCCAAACATGTTTCGATATAGGAATCACGCTAGAGTTAATAACATCCAAATACATGGATTTATCCGAGAACTCTTCATTCTTAGTTAGTTTCCAGCACAACTGATCGGGCTGTTGAAACAACTGAATATCCATCAATCTTCTCACAAGATTGAGCCAGGCTTCCCAACTGATCGTAAAGATATTCATGAGTCTGACTTTGTGTTTTGTTTGGAGATCTCCTTGGTCCGTGCAGTACCTAGTGGATCGGCTCGCATAAGGACCTCAAGTGAGCCGAAGAATGCAGTCTAATAAAAGATTGTTGATAGAGGATGGTTTATCTCGTCGGGGTGATTGGGGTATATCACGGCGCCAGGGCGGACAGGGAACTAGGGAAGTGCATTGGGGGTTCAACTGTAGTGTACGTGGGACTTGCAGACGAAGCTCATGCATGTAGGGCATGTTTGGTTCCCTGGGTACATCCAACCTGCATTGCATGAAGGAGTTTGGCTAGGGCTGGCCTGGTTGAGCTGATGCAAAGGAGTTGAGATGTGTGTTTGGTGTACTTGCATGATATGGACCAGGCCCACCTCAGACGTTGTTTGGTAGGATGCATGAGGCTGAACAATATGATAGATGTGGATTTTGATTCTTGGTGTTTGTACATGTATGTAAAATAATTAAAAGATTGTTCTGGTGACATGCACTCCAACTTAGATATATTTGCTGACGGAAGTAAAAGAACATTCTGAATCAAACGCAGATAAGAAATCATAATATTTTGAATCTTGCAAACTTCGTATGAAGATCATGTGAATCAAATAGTCAGCTAAACAGGGAATGAAACCAAATATGTGTATTCCAGTATCACCATTCATGAGGTCATATATTTAACATACATGCACAGAACAGCCAGCCCTCCTAAGGCACCTTTTCTTTACCGTGTATTGCTGATCTCTTGATCCCCACAACACAAATACAAAACAAAACTAGCTTCTCTATCTTGTTCTTCTTCTCCAGATCAAATCAAAAGAGAAGTATGCACAGATTATTCTTAACAGAGAAATATGCAAAATCATCTCAAATCCATAGGCAGCTCTCATAACCAGATCGGGCCTTCCCCATCAACAAGGGCACAGCACGCGGGTCCGTGCTTGCTCACACGCGGGATCGTGCGAGCGGCCGTGAGCGCCCGGCCGGTGCGCGTGCGCAGGTGGTGTACGTGCCGCCGGAGTCCCCTGTTTGCTATCACGGCCAGATCGGGCGGACGGCCGCGAGCGACGGCGAGCAAGTCGCCAATAGCTGGGAACGGGATGGAGGGGCCAGAGCTCGGGAAGAAAGGGAGCTGAAAGGGAGAAGGAGAGCTTTGTCTCGGCACCGACGAGGAGATGCGGCGTGGCACTAGAGAAGAGAGCGGCGGGGGAAATGGGGGGAAATGCGAGCTGAGACGACCGGAAGAGGAGACCTAGCTCGCGACTCTGCACGCGCGGGTGCAGGCGCGGGCCTGGCTCGCGGAAACGGTAGTTCCCTGCGTTTCCCCTCAGCCTGGCTGGGAGCCTGATTTTGCATCCGCCCGGCCTGGCCTAGTGAGACGTGCAGCCTACCAAACGCAGGGAAAATTGCATGGTGGGTGCGACGCAGGTGCGACCCAAAGAACCAAACACGTCCGTAATGAACCACGGGTTGCCTGTGTTAAAATAAATCCGAGGCATACCGTCGATCATCCGAGGACCAAGCAATCACAGGAGCACGACACCGAGATTTGTTAACGAGGTTCACCGATACGGCTACATCCCCGGGGCTTGACTACGGGCGCTCCTCCCCGTGACACCATCACAATACCGCACACCGGCCACCCGGGCGCCGGCACAAGCCGCCGGCTCCCCCTTGCACGCCTGTGCTATTATGTTGGCATAGGTTACATCGTGTGTCTACCCCCGCTATATAAGAGAAGCCTAGGATACAAGTGTCCTACTAGGACACGACTCCATATCCTATCTAAACACAATACAACTCATAGTCCAACTGTAACCTGCCTTGTACACTATATTCGACACAACTCTAACAAACTCCACCTTGGCGAATATACTCCACCACCCTGGATTTGTCAATGCGTCAAACTTCCATGTACATTGGACTTGAGTTTATGCCATGAGTACCGCTGCTACTCCAAAGACTCCACATGACTCCACCTGCAACTTTTAGTCCCTTCTTTTCTTGACCACAGTCAACACTCGAGCAAAATTAAGTTCCTTGTAATTCTAGTCCGTGCTCCCAACTTCCAGAGTATCCGTCCAACACCATTACACACTGATCACTGACCTGTGTGAAAGTGAACAACTCACATATTGGGGGTCACACATAAGAGTTACCCGAACCCAACATCACTGCTCCTTTGTTGACAGCCTGTCTGAAACATGAAGAAATGTCACCGTTGCTTGTAGTCATCCCGAGTCAAATTCGCAGTTGTCTCACCACATGTATGACCACCAGAGCCCTGGCCCGTCTCCATGTCCCGTGCATACCGCACGCCTCGCCGCTATTACCGCGTCGAGCCTCCGCTGTCCCGGTCGAGTCTCAAGGGCCGCGAACCCACATACTCAACCCCCACTGCAGAGTACCACTGATCATCACCGACCGATGACGAGTTTCACGCTTCCATCAGACCACTGGGCTCCAGTCCGAACTACGTGTCCCTCGCTTTTTCCCCGCCGAATAGGCTTCGATTCTCTGGATCCTTACACCGTAGCCCCTCAATCCAGCTCCACCTTCAACATGACTCCATGGTAGATGATCAGTCCACCCCCGCGCCTCATCGATTTCAAGCTCCGTGTATACACCACCTTGAATCAATCCCGCGCCATAGTCTTGTCGAAGCCACACAAGCCCTCGGGGCCTGCGCCACGTGTTTCCACGCCCAGAAGTCAGTCACCATCAGCATCACGCCCCTATGTCGTCATCGCCGATTCCACCACCGTCTTCCGTACCAACCGACTCACGTCGATCCGTCAGACTGTCCAGTCCGACTCAGCCCCACGGGCCTTCGCAACCTATCCACGTGTTTCAAACCATCTCAACAAATCGACCCAGAAAAAACTCCCATGCAAACTGCACAAAATTTTCCTTTTTCCTGTCACTATTTGCTGTTGCTTCTCCTTGCACCGTAGCGAGAAAATAGATCAAACTTGACCGAACCAAACTGCTCCTGTGCACACACGTAGTTTTGGTTGCTTTTTTTGTCTCAAAACAAACCAATCTCGTGCTCCGCTCGTATCCTTTTGTCCCAGACTCTCTCCATAGTGCAAGCAGCTGCCCTGCATCGGCCACTCCAATCCACCACCACGGCTGCACAAGGGCCTAGGCCTCCAAGAACGCATTACCAGCCCCATTGGGCCAGCCTGCCACGTCTCTCGTCGACTCGGACAAGCCAATGACTCCTACTGCCGCACAAATTCAGTGAGATCCGGCTGGAACAGCTTCTGTACGAACAATTCCTCTGACTGCTAAACGAAACGTAGCAACTCGCCGACACCATCGATTTTCCAATCGGTGCACCCGACCATCGATTTGACGAATTCTTCCACTCCGCTTCTTCCTCTAGATCAACACACAGCATCCTCATCGTAACCTTGCTCTGATACCATTTGTTAAAATAAATCCGAGGCATACCGTCGATCATCCGAGGACCAAGCAATCACAGGAGCACGACACCGAGATTTGTTAACGAGGTTCACCGTCTGACTACATCCCGTGGCTTGACTACGGGCGCTCCTCCCGTGACATCGTCACAATACCGACACCGCCACCCGGCGCGGCACAAGCCGCCCGGCTCCCCCTTCTTGCGCTTTGTGCTATTATGTTGGCATAGGTTACATTGTGTGTCTAACCCCGCTATATAAGAGAGGCCTAGGATACAAGTGTCCTACTAGGACACAACTCCATATCCTATCTAAACACAATACAACTCATAGTCCAACTGTAACCTACCTTGTACACTATATTCGACACAACTCTAACAGCCTGGAGGTCAGTTTACCCATGCCATTATGTGATGATTTTGAATGAGATTAAGCACTGAAGATCCTTCATCCAAGAGGCACAAAACATGGACTAAATTATATGGCTGTGCGGTGATGCAGATGAATAACCGTCAGTGATCCGTCCATATCACTATCAGGCAATGAAATAGAGGTTTTGGACAAGTATAAACTCCAGATATATGACAGTTACTACAAAACTTTCACTGTCTTTTATTCTCAACATCATTCGTAGATTCATATCTCCATGAGATGAAGCGCTCAGGGACCTGACAACAAAAGAAAAACATAATGGGAAGGTCTCCCAATATCCAGAGGAAAAACATGCCATCAGTGAAAGTGCAGGCGTTATTGTTTCATCTATTTTCGCCTGAATAAGTGATTCCTGAGTCTTGACTACCCATACAAACCAACCACGAGTTTCAAGTTAAGACCAGCGAGGCACATATTCCATGGAAAACCTTAAAGAGGATACTTTTTCCTTAAACTAGTCATACTTTGCAGTACAACTGAACAGTCACAAGGTAAATACAACGTGAGCCTAGTCAACGCACATA
This sequence comes from Aegilops speltoides, assembly GCA_021437245.1. Taxonomy (NCBI): domain Eukaryota; kingdom Viridiplantae; phylum Streptophyta; class Magnoliopsida; order Poales; family Poaceae; genus Aegilops; species Aegilops speltoides. The sequence goes on from CM038146.1 coordinate 180,161,788, forward strand.
TATATATATATGGCGGCTGCTACAAATCAACCGACTGATTTCCAGATAAATCAGTCGGGTCACAGGCCGTTGGATTTTTCCCTCATGGCGAAGCAACACGGAAGCAGCGACGGGCAGCGCAGCGATGCTCCATTGCAGCCGCGACACCGGCACGCGGTGCTCCAATGCAGCTTCGCTGGTGCTCCATTGCAGCCACGACACCGGCGCGCAGTGCTCCAACGCAGCCTCAGCGGACCGTCGCAACTCCGGCCATGCTTCAATGCAGCCGTGACACCGACACGCGGTGCTCCAACGCAGCCCCGGCGGCCCGTCGCAAGTCCAGCCATGCTTCAATGCAGCCGTGACACCGGCACGCGGTGCTCCAACGCAGCCCCGACGGCCCGTCACAGCTCCGACCATGCTTCAATGCAGCCGCGACATCAGCACACGGTGCTCGAATGCAACGCCGACGGCCGCCTCGAAGCTCCGGCCATGATTCAGTGAAGCCGCTACGTCGACGCGCGGCGCTTCAACGCAGCGCCGACTGACCGTCGTCGTACCGCATCGCCGGCAGCACCAAAACGTGTGGCCGCCCTCCCGTTTGCATCGCAGCAGTGCACCGAGTGTTGCCCCCGCCGGGTTGCAGAACCACGGCGGTGGCGTGCGGGCTTCATCCGCCTTCGATTGCCGTGGGGATCCAGCTAGTGGTGCGCACCATCGCTCCTCTCTCGCGCGCGGACAACAGAGGTGGGGAAGGAAATTTTGTGTGGAGGAAGACGAACGCAAAGAGATAAGGGCATGTATAATGGTTCTATCTTAGCAATGCCACGTAGGATAGATGATGAGGTGGAGGAAAGAGAAATCATAAGAGAAGGCTTGTCTTCTCTTAATTAAGAGAAGGCAGATGATCTCTTAGCATAATATGTCTCATCACGTTTTTAGGAATAATTAGTTATTGAAGATAAGGCTAAGAGATGACCCATTGTAGACATGTTTTTTTGTCATCTCTAAATTACATGCAAGATTTAAGATAAGAGTACTTTATCGACCATTGTACATGCCCTAAGGTCGCTGGGGGGAAAGCGGTGGATGGGCCCAGTGAAGGAAATATGCCCTAGAGGCAATAATAAAGTTATTATTTATTTCCTTATTTCATGATAAATGTTTATTACTCATGCTAGAATTGTATTAACCGGAAACATAATACATGTGTGAATACATAGACAAACATAGTGTCACTAGTATGCCTCTACTTGACTAGCTCGTTTATCAAGAGATGGTTATGTTTCCTAGCCATGGACAAAGAGTTGTCATTTGATTAACGGGATCACATCATTAGGAGAATGATGTGATTGACTTGACCCATTCAGTTAGCTTAGCACTTGATCGTTTAGTATGTTGCTATTGCTTTCTTCATGACTTATACATGTTCTGTAACTATGAGATTATGCAACTCCGTTTACGGAGGAACACTTTGGGTACTACCAAAGCGTCACAAGCGTAATCGGGTGATTATAAAGGAGTACTACAGGTGTTTCGAAGGTACATGTTGAGTTGGCATAATTGAGATTAGGATTTGTCACTCCGATTGTCGGAGAGGTGTCTCTGGGCCCTCTCGGTAATACTCATCACCTAAGCCTTGCAAGCATGTAACTAATGAGTTAGTTATGAGATGGCGTATTACGGAACGAGTAAAGAGACTTGCCGTAACGAGATTGAACTAGGTATTGGATACCGACAATCAAATCTCGGGCAAGTAACATACCGATGACAAAGGAACAACGTATGTTGTTATGCGGTTTGACCGATAAAGATCTTAAGTAAAATATGTAGGAACCAATATGGGCATCCAGGTCCGCTATTGGTTATTGACCGAGGCGTGTCTCGGTCATGTCTACATTGTTCTCGAACCGTAGGGTCCATGCACGCTTAAGGTTTCGATGACATTTATATTATGAGTTTATGTATTTTGATGTACGAAGTTTATTGAGTCCGGATGTGATCACGGACATGACGAGGAGTCTCGAAATGGTTGAGACATAAAGATTGATATATTGGACGGATATATTTGGACACGGAAAGGTTCCGGAGAGTTTGGGAATATCTGGAGCTCCGGAGGTTACGGAACCCCGGTAAGTATATGGGCCTTATTGGGCCCTATTGGAAGGAGGAAGAAGGAGCAAGGGAGGGGCGCCCCAAGCCCAATCCGAATTGGGAGGGGCGGCCCCCTTCCCTCTCTCCTTCCCTCTTCCTTCCCTACTACTACTCCTTCCTTCCCTCCAACTTGGATTAGGAAAGGAGGAAACCTACTCAAGTAGGTTTCCCCTCCTATGTGCGCCCCTTGGGCCGCCACCTCCTCCCTCCCTCCTTTATATACGGGGTAGGGGGCACCCTAGACACACAAGTTGATCATTGAGATCGTTCCTTAGCCGTGTGCGGTGCCCCCTCCACGATAGTACACCTCGGTCATATTGTAGCGGTGCTTAGGCGAAGCCTGCGACAGAGAACATCAAGATCGTCACTGCGCCGTCGTCTTGTGGAACTCCCCTAACGCCTCTGCTGGATCGGAGATCGGGGTGCGTCATCGAGCTGACGTGTGTCAAGAACTCGGAGGTGCCGAGTGCGGTGCTTGGATCGGTTGAACCGGAAGATGTCGACTACTTCCTCTCGTTGCGTCAGCGCTTCGCTTCGGTCTCACGAGTGCGTACGAGACAACACTCTCCCTCTCGTTGCTATGCATCACCATGATCTTGCGTGTGCGTAGGAATTTTTTGAAATTACTCGTTGCCCAACGATGGCATCCGAGCCCAGGTTTTATGCGTTGATGTTATATGCACAAGTAGAACACAAATGAGTTGTGGGCGATATAAGTCATCCGCCTACCAAAGCATGTCATACTTTGGTTCAGCGGTATTGTTGGATGAAGCGGCCGGACCGACATTACGCGTGACGCTTACGCGAGACTGGTTTTACCGCCGTGCTTTGCACACGGTGACTAGCGGTGTCGGTTTCTCCAACTTTAGTTGAACGAGTGTGGCTACGCCGGTCCTTGTGAAGGTTAAAACGAGTCTATTTGACAAACTATCGTTGTGGTTTTGATGCGAGGTAAGAACGGTTCTTGCTAAGCCCGTAGCAGCCACGTAAAATTTGCAACAACAAAGTAGAGGGCGTCTAACTTGTTTTTGCAGGGCATGTTGTGATGTGATATGGTCAAGACGTGATGCTATATTTTATTGTATGAGATGATCATGTTTTGTAACCGAAGTTATCGGCAACTGGCAGGAGCCATATGGTTGTCGCTTTATTGTATGAAATGCAAGCATACTGTAATTGCTTTACTTTATCACTAAGCGGTAGCGATAGTCATAGAAGCAATAGATGGCGTAACGACAACGATGCTGTGATGGAGATCAAGGTGTCGCGCCGGTGACAATGGTGATCACGACGGTGCTTCGGAGATGAAGATCACAAGCACAAGATGATGATGGCCATATCATATCACTTATATTGATTGCATGTGATGTTTATCCTTTATGCATCTTATCTTGCTTTGATTGACGGTAGCATTTTAAGATGATCTCTCACTAATTATCAAGAAGTGTTCTCCCGAGTATGCACCGTTGCGAAAGTTCTTCGTCTTTGAGACACCACGTGATGATCGGGTGTGATAGGCTCTACGTTCAAATACAACGGTGCAAAACAGTTGCACACGCGAAATACTCAGGTTATACTTGACGAGCCTAGCATATCTGATATGGCCTCGGAACACGGAGACCGAAAGGTCGGCGTGAATCATATAGTAGATATGATCAACATAGAGATGTTCACCATTGAAACTACTCCATCTCACGTGATGATCGGACATGGTTTAGTTGATTTGGATCACGTGATCACTTAGAAGATTAGAGGGATGTCTATCTAAGTGGGAGTTCTTAAGTAATATGATTAATTGAACTTTAAATTATCATGAACTTAGTCCTAGTAGTATTTTGCAAATTATGTTGTAGATCAATAGCTCGCGTTGTTGCTTTCATATGTTTATTTTGATATGTTCCTAGAGAAAACTGTGTTGAAAGATGTTAGTAGCAATGATGCGGATTAGATCCGTGACATGAGGTTTATCCTCATTGCTGCATAGAAGAATTATGTCCCTGATGCACCGCTAGGTGACAGACCTATTGCAGGAGCATATGCAGACGTTATGAACGTTTAGCTAGCTCAATATGATGACTACTTGATAGTTTAGTGCACCATGCTTAACGGCTTAGAATCGGGACTTCAAAGGCGTTTTGAGCGTCATGGACCATATAAGATGTTCCAGGAGTTGAAGTTAATATTTCAAGCAAATACCGAGTTGAGAGATATGAAGTCTCCAACAAGTTCTATAGCTAAAAGATGGAGGAGAATCGCTCAACTAGTGAGCATGTGCTCAGATTATGCAGGTACTTCAATCGCTTGAATCAAGTGGGAGTTAATCTTCCAGATAAGATAGTGATTGATGAATTCTCTAGTCACCATCACTAAGTTACTAGAACTTTGTGATGAACTATAATATGCAAAGGGATGATGAAAGTTATTCCTGAGCTCTTCGCGATGTTGAGATCGGCGAAGGTAGAAATCAAGAAAAGAGCATCAAGTGTTGATGGTTAACAAGATCACTAGTTTCAAGAGAAGGGCAAAGGGAAAGAAAGGGAACTTCAAGTGGAAAGACAAACAAGTTGTCACTCCTGCGAAAAAGCCCAAAGCTGGACCATAGCCTGAAACTAAGTGTTTACACTGCAAAGGAAATGGTCCTTTGGAAGCGGAAATGCCCCTGAATATTTGGTGGATAAGAAGGATGGCAAAGTGAACAAGGGTATATTTGATATACAAATTATTGATGTGTGCCTTACTAGTGTTTATAGTAGCCCCTAAGTATTTGATACTTGTTCGGTTGCTAAGATTAGTAACTCAAAACAGGAGTTACAGAATAAACAGAGACTAGTTGAAGGGAAAGTGACGATGAGTGTTGGAAGAAGTTCCAAGATTGATATGATGGCACACTCCCTATATTTTCGGGATTAGTGTTAAACCTAAATAAATGTTATTTAGCGTTTGCGTTGAGCATGAATATGATTTGATCATGTTTATTGCGACACGGTTATTCATTTGAAGTTAAAGAATAACTGTTATTCTGTTTACATGAATAAGACCTTCGATGGTTATACACCCAATGAAAATAGTTTGTTGGATCTCGATCATAGTGATACACATATTCATAATATTGATGCCAAAAGATGCAAAGTTAATAATGATAGTGCAACTTATTTGTGGCACTGTCGTTTAGGTCATATCGGTGTAAAGCGCATGAAGAAACTCCATAAAGATGGATTTTCGGAATCACTTGGTTATGAATCATTTGATGCTTGCGAACCGTGCCTTCTGGGCAAGATGACTAAAACTCCGTTCTCCGGAACAATGGAACAAGCTACTGACTTATTGGAAATAATACATACCGATGTATACGATCCAATGAGTGTTGGTGCTCGTGGCAAGTATCGTTATTTTCTGACCTTCACAAGATGACTTGAGCAGATATGGGTATATCTACGTGATGAAACATAAGTCTGAAATAGTTGAAAGGTTCAAAGAATTTCAGAGTGAACTGGAAAAATCATCGTAACAAGAAAATAAAGTTTCTGCAATCTGATCGCGGAGACGAATATTAGAGTTACGAGTTTGGTCTTCAATTAAAACAATATGGAATAGTTTCACAGCTCACGCCACCTGGAACACCACAACGTTATGGTGTGTCCGAACGTCGTAACCGCACTTTATTTTGATATGGTGCGATTTATGATGTCTCTTATCAGTTTACCACTATCGTTTTGGGGTTATGCATTAGAGACAGCTGCATTCACGTTTAAAATAGGGCACCATCTAAATCCGTTGAGACGACACCGTATGAACTATGGTTTAGCAGTAAACCTAAGTTGTTGTTTCTTAAAGTTTGGGGCTGCGATGCTTATGTGAAAAAGTTTCATCCTGATAAGCTCGAACCCAAATCGGAGAAGTGCATCTTCATAGAATACCCAAAGGAAATTGTTGGGTACACCTTCTATCACAGATCCGAAGGCAAGATATTCGTTGCTAAAATGGATCCTTTCCAGAGAAGGAGTTTCTCTCGAAACAAGTGAGTGGGAGGAAAGTAGAACTTGATGAGGTAAGCTGTACTGCTCCCTTATTGGAAAGTAGTTCATCACGTAAATCAGTTCTGTGACAAATACACCAATTAGTGAGGAAGCTAATGATATTGATCATGAAACTTCAGATCAAGTTACTCTGAGAACCTCGTAGGTCTTCCGAGTAAGATCCGCACAGTGGTGTAGTAATCATGTTCGGAAGTCATGTTACTAGACCATGATGAACCTACGAACTATGAGGAAGCGATGATGAGCCCAGATTCCGCGAAATGGCTCGAGGCCATAAAATCTGAGATATGATCCATGTATGAGAACAAAGTATGGACTTTGATTGACTTGCTTGATGATCAACAAGCCATGTTAAATGAATGGATCTTCAAGAGGAAGACGGACACTGATAGTAGTATTACTATCTACCAAGCTCGACTTGTTGTGAAAGGTTTTCAACAAGTTCAAGGTGTTGAATACGATGAGATTTTCTCACTCATATCGATACTTAAGTCTGTCTGAATCATGTTAGCAATTGCCACATTTTATGAAATCTGACAAATGGATGTCAAAACTGCATTCCTTAATGGATTTATTAAAGAAGAGTTGTATATGTTGCAACCAGAAGGTTTTGTCAATCCTAAAGGTGCTAACAAAATGTGCAAGCTCCAATGATCCATCTATGGATTTGGTGCAAGCATCTCGGAGTTGGAATATACGCTTTGATAAGTTGATCAAAGCATATAGTTTTATATGGACTTACGATGAAACTGTATTTACAATAAAGTGAGTGGGAGCACTACACCTTTCGATTAGTATATGTGAGTGACATATTGTTGATCAGAAATGATGTAGAATTTTTTCTACAAAGCATAAAGGAGTGTTTTTAAAGGAGTTCTTTAAAAAGAAATGACCTCAGTAAAAGCTACTTACATATTGAGCATCAAGATCTATTGAGATAGATCAAGACGCTTGATAAGATTTTCGATGAGTACATACCTTGGCAAGATTTTGAAATAGTTCAAAATGGAACAGTCAAAGAAAGAGTTCTTGCCTGTGTTGCAAAGGTATGAAATTGAGTAAGACTCAAATCCCGACCACATGAGAAAATAGAAAGAGAATGAAAAGTCATTCCCTATGCCTCGGTCATAGGTTCTATAAAGTATGCTATGCTATGTACCGGACCTATTGTATACCTTGCTCAGTATTTGGCAAGGAGTACAATAGTGATCTAGGAGTAGATCACTGGACATTGGTCAAGAATATCCTTAGTAAGGACTAAGGAGATGTTTCTCGATTATGGAGGTGATAAAAGATTTTGTTGTAAAAGTTACATGAGTGCAAACTTTTACACTGATCCAGATGACTCTAAGTCTCAACCTGGATACATATTGAAAGTGGGAGCAATTAGCTAGAGTAGCTCCGTGCAGAACATTGTGGACATAAAATATTTGCAAAATACATACGGCTCTGAATGTGACAGACCCATTGACTAAGCTTCTCTCACGAGCAAAACAGATCACACCTTAGTACTCTCTGGGTGTTAATCACATAGCGATGTGAACTAGATTATTGACTCTAGTAAACCCTTTGGATGTTGGTCACATGATGATGTGAACTATGGGTGTTAATCATATGAGATATGAATATTGGTGTTAAATCACATGGCGATGTGAACTAGATTATTGACTCTAGTGCAAGTGGGAGGCTCAAGGAAATATGCCCTAGAGGCAATAATAAAGTTATTATTTATTTCCTTATTTCATGATAAATGTTTATTATTCATGCTAGAATTGTATTAACCGGAAACATAATACATGTGTGAATACATAGACAAACATAGTGTCACTAGTATGCCTCTACTTGACTAGCTCGTTTATCAGAGATGGTTATGTTTCCTAGCCATGGACAAAAGAGTTGTCATTTGATTAACGGGATCACATCATTAGGAGAATGATGTGATTGACTTGACCCATTCAGTTAGCTTAGCACTTGATCGTTTAGTATGTTGCTATTGCTTTCTTCATGACTTATACATGTTCCTGTAACTATGAGATTATGCAACTCCCGTTTACCGGAGGAACACTTTGGGTACTACCAAACGTCACAACATAACTGGGTGATTATAAAGGAGTACTACAGGTGTTTCCGAAGGTACATGTTGAGTTGGCATAATTCGAGATTAGGATTTGTCACTCCGATTGTCGGAGAGGTATCTCTGGGCCCTCTCGGTAATACTCATCACCTAAGCCTTGCAAGCATGTAACTAATGAGTTAGTTATGAGATGACGATTAAGGAGCGAGTAAAGAGACTTGCGATAACGAGATTGAACTAGGTATTGGATACCGACGATCAAATCTCGGGCAAGTAACATACCGATGACAAAGGAACAACGTATGTTGTTATGCGGTTTGACCGATAAAGATCTTCGTAGAATATGTAGGAACCAATATGGGCATCCAGGCCCGCTATTGGTTATTGACCGAGACGTGTCTCGGTCATGTCTACATTGTTCTCGAACCGTAGGGTCCGCACGCTTAAGGTTTCGATGCTTATATTATGAGTTTATGTATTTTGATGTACCGAAGTTTGTTCGAGTCCGGATGTGATCACGGACATGACGAGGAGTCTCGAAATGGTTGAGACATAAAGATTGATATATTGGACGGATATATTTGGACACGGAAAGGTTCCGGAGAGTTTGGGAATATACCGAGACTCGGAGGTTACCGGAACCCCGTAAGTATATGGGCCTTATTGGGCCCTATTGGAAGGAGGAGAAGGAGCAAGGGAGGCGCGCCCCAAGCCCAATCAAATTGGGAGGGGCCGCCCCTTCCTTCTCTCCTTCCCCTCTTCCTTCCTACTACTACTACTCCTTCCTTCCCTCCAACTTGGATTAGGAAAGGAGGAAACCTACTTGGAGTAGGTTTCCCCTCCCTATGGCGCGCCCCCCCTTGGTCCGGCCACCTCCTCCCTCCCTCCTTTATATACGGGGGTAGGGGGGCACCCTAGACACACAAGTTGATCATTGAGATCGTTACTTAGCCGTGTGCGGTGCCCCCCTCCACGATAGTACACCTCGGTCATATTGTAGCGGTGCTTAGGCGAAGCCCTGCGACAGAGAACATCAAGATCGCTACCACGCCGTCGTCTTGTGGAACTCCCCGCGCCTCTGCTGGATCGGAGATCGGGGTGCGCCATCGAGCTGTACGTGTGTCAAGAACTCGGAGGTGCCGAGTAACGGTGCTTGGATCGGTTGAACCGGAAGGCGTCGACTACTTCCTCTACGTTCGTCAACGCTTCCGCTTGGTCTCACGAGGGTGCGTAGACAACACTCTCCCCTCTCGTTGCTATGCATCACCATGATCTTGCGTGTGCGTAGGATTTTTTTTTGAAATTACTACGTTGCCCAACACCCAGGACACGTGTCAAGCGCAGCGCACAGTTTAAGCCCTGTGATAAATCAGTTGGTTGATTTTTATCCTTTTCCCATATATCGCTACATATAAATATATTCCTTTTATTGAATATATATATATATATATATATATATATATATATATATATATATATATATCGCTACATATAAAGTGTTTTATTGACAGCGAGGGAGAATATCGTACCATCAGTTCCCCTCCCCTCCCGGTCGCTCCCGCGAGTGACATGGAGGAGAAACCCTAGCCGCAGGCCTCAGACCCCTCCTGCCCCACCACCTCCCGCAGCCACAGCCACTGCTTCTTGAAAGGAAAGCCTGTCTGCGTCGGGCGGCGGCCGGGGGCATCTCTTCCCGCTCGACGGCGGTGGGCTGGCCGGGCGAGGTCGAGTGGCGGCGCAGCGTTAGCAGAGGGCGCCACATTGTGAAGGGCTCTGTGGTGGTGGTTCTTGCGCGTGCAGCAGGCGGTGGTGTCTGCTCGTGTTGTGCCGGATCTGTGGCGGCGGCCACTGCTGGGAGGCGCATCGGCTCCCCTGCGGTGGGTGGCCGGTGCTGATGCAGAAGGCCGCCATGTCTGGCTGTGTGGGAGGCGGGCTGGCGGCGGACATGGAGCTGGCTCTGGTGGTCTGCCCGTTGGCCCCTTGGAGCAGATCTGACGGCGATGGCCCCCTCCCTTACGCCTCTTCCAGCCACGCTGGCCTGTGTGGCGGACTTCCGTGTGCCCGGTGCTAGTGGCCGGTTGGGGACGGAGGGGGGGACCCTTGGTCGGCTACTGCCGCCACAATGCCGGCGTTGCTCCGGCGTCTCCTCTAGTGGCGGTGTCGAGATCTTTCCCCCACCCTCTTCCTCCGCGACCTGGCTAAAAGCCCAAACTCTCCGGTTGGGTGGTGATGGCGCGCCGGCGTCGTTGTCCTTCTCGAAGGTGCCACCTTTGGTCGGCGGAGGGGTGGGCAAGGCTTCGCAGGAGGTGGGTTGTCTTCTTCAGTGGTGTTCTTGCTCGACTGCTTCCTGTCGATGTTGATCCGGTGTAACGCCCCGGACACACCCGCCGGTGGTCGTTACTCCTGGCGGGATCTAGACTGGCCCCGCAGATCAATACTAGTCTTTTCTGCGCACTTTGTCCTCACTCGTGCGCACGGGAGCAACTTCTGGTCGGTCACCCATCCTGAAACTACTCCAAGTGAGCACGCTTAACTTTGGAGTTCTTTCGAATGGGCTCCGGAAAAGAAGGAATTCCTTATTGATATGAGTAGTCTATCATCCCTAATAAGCCAGGATATCACATACACCCACACTCAGAGGAACCGACGTCCTCGTCGGGCCACAGGAACGTTCCCTTTTGGCACAACCGTCTGTGCATCTAGTCCGGTACATGTGCCATGCCGTGTGCCACGACGGGTCACAAACGTCATGAACAACATGACCACGCACCTGTCCGCAACCATCCGTGTAACCGCGAGGGTCGGCTCTGATACCAACTTGTAACGCCCGGACACACCCGCCGGTGGTCGTTACTCTGGCGGGATCTAGACCGCCCCACAGATCAATACTAGTCTTTTTCTGCGACTTTGTCCTCACTCGTGCGCACCCGGAGCAACTTCGGTCGGTCACCCATCTGAAACTACTCCAAGCTGAGCACGCTTAACTTTGGAGTTCTTTCCGAATGGGCTCCCGGAAAAGAAGGAATTCCTTATTGATATGAGTAGTCTATCATCCCTAATAAGCCAGGATATCACATCCGGGTTGCGGCGATGGCGATGTATGGGCTGTGGCGGTGCGAGGTGAGGTGGCCGTGCTTGTAGTCCTCTCCTGGCATCCTGTTGGTTCTGGCCTTCCGCTTGGGGGTGGGCGCCTTTACCTGCCGACGGCGTGGTGCCCTACGGTCCGGGGCGAGAGGGCAGGGGGGCTGCTTCGGAGGTAGATATGGCTTGTGGATCGACGTTGGTTGGCCTCGGCGGAGTTGACGATGCGTGGCCTCCTCTAGCTACGGGTTACTACCCTATCTTCGTCGTGTCGTATGCAGGTTCGTGTTAGCCGAGTTAGTGGATCTTCCGGTGTCTTGTATCTTTACCATTCTTGCTCTTTTCTTTTCTTTTGTTGTATGGCGTGTTGTATGCTGGATGTGGTGCTTTATAATATACTAGTTAACTGCACATGCATTGCAACGGAACATACATATTTTGGCGGCTCATCATCTACCGTGTCTAATATATGCCTTTAAATTCATCACACCGACACACATATACTGTTAAAAAAGAGATTCATGATGCAAATCAAGGGGTCACATGTTTAAAAAAAAGTCATATCGGTGGTCATTACAGAGAGGGAGAGTAACAATATAGAGAGTGACATTACAATGAGAGAGAGTAACATTTCACACTCACACACATAGACTATTTTTGACCTGACTACAGTATAGCCTAGAAGCTTGAAAATTAAGAGGGCAATTATCGTTGACAAAGACTCAGCTACACGGAGGGTGCTGTGCCAGCATGATTGCGTTGCGACCAACACGGCAGGGCGTATCTCTGGAAGCCAAAAATTGTGGCCTGCGGCCTAGTCAACGTAACATATACAGTTCAGAGCTTGTAGTGGTCGTTGGAATAAACAATGTACTCCCTCTGTCCCAAAATTTTTGTCTTAGATTTGTCTAAATATGGATGTATCAAGTCACATTTTAGTATTAGGTACATCCGTATCTAGATAAATCTAAGACAAGAATTTTTGGGACGAAGGGAGTAGTCTTCATATGCAGAGGACCCCGCTACTGTCCGGTGAACGCACAAAGGACGCAGCCGGCGGAAGGTGGATGTTGGCGTACACATCGGCACGGTCAATTGGGCAAGCTGCGCTAGCAGAGAGCGCTCTGGAGCGCCCGCGGCTCATTGACCTTGGCAGCGATGGCCTGGTCGGGAGGGCATGCCTAGAAGCACAGACATCCTTCCCGATGGGATCTGCCATTTCTCCTACTCGGACAGCCTGCACGGCAAGATCTAGAAGGAGAGACATTGGGCAAAGCTCAAAGCCAGATCCGATTTATCGAAACCCTGACTACAACTACGGTCTACGGTTGTACAAGAGGCGAAGCCCTCGCCCAACTAAACTTGGGCTTTCGCCGGGGCAGAGAGTGGAGGGACCTGCGAAGAGGAATTGGGGAGAGGGTCCTCGAAAACTTTCTTTTAGCTCCTTCTCGAAGACACATTTATTTCAGTAGAACCCTCCAGAATATTCGTGTTGTGTTTCGGATGCCTTCTACAAAATTCTGTCGGATGCTCGGGGTGTTTTTGCAAAACTGGTGCCTTAGGTCATTCTCATCCTTAGATTTCACATCGGACGGTGCAGATGGCCCTAAGGCAGGCACAACATCACCCCCAACTGGCTTTTTTTTATAGGAAGTAGAGAAAAGCGGGGACTCAAATATATCAAAGGGCAAGGAGAAAGCAATCTCATCGTCTTATTCTAGGAGCACATAGCATATACACAGCACATCTACAATGTTTCTCCATCTCAAAGCAGCAGCATAGTATTGCAACCATAGCATATAGTTTATGATTCTTTAGCTAGAATGATTTCCTCAAGTCCATTATAATCCATCTCATGTCAACCATGAAACACCCAATTGTTATAAGAGACAAATACGGTTGAATCATCCATACAATAGAGGTATTTAAGAAAAATTTCATACAATAGAGGAACGGAAAGTTAAGCCGACAGGAAAACCCTACAGGTTTTGCCACAGCCAAATCTAAGAATGTTGCCCATATTAGTTGCATACATGACTATAGCAAATTGTATAGACTTACTAGCATAGCATTTGAGTAGTTACCGTTGAGTAGGATCTGATAAAAGAAATGCCTTTGAGTAGTTACCTTCCTTAGTATCAACGCTTCAAGGTCGATCAAATGCTTTTCTTGCCAACTACTTCCAGCAGTATCTTCCTGCTAGTAAAAAGAGGCAACCAATACGCCTAAGCTTCGGAGAGTTACTATTTTTTGCCTGAAAGAATAACCTTGTAAGGTAATTTGTGATTACGCCAGGGAAATCATCTCCAAGTTTAACAGGGCTGTGGTTTAGGAAAATTTTCCAGTCAAGAGAACACAACAAGATCATGTAAGATGGTTCTTTACCTTAGGAAAATTTTGACAACTCCTTTTCAATCAAAGTTTCAATGGCCTTAATATATCACACATACCATGTAACAGTTTGTACATACCCATACAGAAAGCACCCAGAAAACTGGTTTGCAATACATTTTTTTTCTCCCTTATTAAGTTGCGGCATTATTGGACATTTTTACAAACATGGTTGAAAACAAAAAGGAAAACAAAGCGAGATTTGCTCCAGCTCCAACTTTCCACTCCTTTATTACTTAATGGACATTATCCATACAAAGTCACACCGGTTCCTTTTATAGTCCAAATGGGTGACTTCTTACATAAGCATAGCATAGACTGGTAGCTACATGGACATGGTGTGACAAGTAAAGCGGCTACACAAAAGCACATGGATTAACACGGACAACCGGACACAGGTAAAGATCGTTCTTCCTTCGGACCGAGATGCCCATCTCCTCTGCCATTTCCAGCTCGTTGCGCAAGGCCTTGCCAGGGAGTTTCCAGTCGAAGTGGTACAATAGTGCGGCGAGCACAATCTCCATATTGGCCTGCGCAAACGTGATGCCCGGGCATATCCTCCGCCCAGCACCAAACGGAACAAACTCGAAGTCGGTGCCCTTGAAGTCAATCGTGGTGCTCTCAAAGCGCTCCGGCTTGAACTTCTCCGGGTCATCCCAATGCTTTGGGTCCCTGCTGATCGCCCATGCGTTCACGAACACGGTGGTGCCCTTGGGCACGTCGTACCCCATGACATTGCACGTCTCCCGGCACTCCCTCGGGAGAAGCAGTGGCAGCACCGTGTGCAGCCTCAGGGTTTCCTTGATGACGAGCTTTAGGTACTTTAGGCCAGCCAGGTCATCCTCGGTCACCGTCGATTTCCCTTGGAGGCTGTTCCGCAGCTCGACTTGTGCCTTGTGCATCACTGGTGGGTTCCTCATTAGCTCTGACATGGCCCATTGGAGTGTATTCGCTGACGTCTCGCTCCCGGCGTTGAAGAGGTCCTGTATGCCCATACACAACTTATCCATCAGCTTTTGGAACAAAAGTAGTGCATAAAGTAAATCATTTCTTCAGAAATATTAGTCTCACTTTCGCTAATCCTCGGTACAAATTCTTGAAAATCTGGGCCACATTGCACATTTTCAAAGTTTGGAATAGTAATCTTAGTAGATGTGCAACTTAACTGAAATGTTAGTTCAATTTCTGGTTTGTATAGATTAGAAATATATGGAATGACTTGTTGATTTGGATCGTTTGCTAATTCTCGATCGCCATAAACTTGCTGAAAATCTCAATAATGTTGCAAATTATTAAAATGGTGTGATAGTAGTGAAATGGGCCTTACAAGGATGACGGCTTTGATGTTGCCTGTGGTGAGAGGCACCTCGAGGCCGTCTTCCTTCTGTATCCTAAGGAGCACGTCCAAAAGGTCTTCCTCCTCTTCCTTGATGGCACCTTCAGCTGCGGCCTCTCTCAGCTGCTGGTGCTGCCGGAAGACGCAGTCCATCAGCTCGTAGGTCTTGCTGTGGTTCAGCTCGGCGCGGCGCGTCATGCCGCCGACGGCGCTCGCGAGCCTCCACGACGGGAACATGTCATCCAGGCTGAACCCCGCGCCGACCTTGACGATCTCCGCCAGCTCCTCCAGAAACTCCTCCCGCCTCTCGAACCTGTCCCCGATCATGGCGCGCATCGTCGAGTCCGCCACGACCGTGGCGATCCGCTCGCTGACGTTCACGGCCTGGCCCGAGGACGCCGCCTCGGCGACGGCGGCGACGAGGCGGCGGGCCTCCTCCTCCCTCGCTCGGCGGAACGACCGCACGCGCCGGGCACTGAGCAGCTCCGCGACGCACAGCTTGCGGAGCTGCCGCCACAGGGCGCCGTAGCGCGCGAACACGAGGCCCTCGCCGTCGGCCCGCAGCAGTCGCGTGGTGGCGTTCCAGGGGCGCGTCGCGAAGCTGGCGTCGTGCGTCTTCATGATCTCCCGGGCGGCGTCGGCGGACGAGGCCACGACGACGCGGAGCTCGCCAAGCTGCAGGCGCATGAGCGGCGCGTCGAGCCGGCGCGCGAGGTTGGCCATGGTGCGGTGGACCAGCGGCCCGCCGCGCGCGACTTGGTGGAGGTTGCCGATCACCGGCAGCCTCCACGGGCCCGGCGGCAGGTTGAGGCCATCGTTGCCGCCACGTTTCACGAGCTTGAGGAGCAGCGGAGGCAGAAGCAGAGTGAGGACGATGCAGAGGAGGTAGCATGCGGCTTGATCCACGGCCATGGTGTTCATGAGGGCATAGAGTGAGCGCGTGCACGCACATATGCTCAGCCCAGATGGCCAGTTCTTGACTTCTTGTGAAGAGAGCATGCATCGCTCGAGGGAGTATGGGACAAATAAGCCGCGTCACTCCATCCAAACATTGTTGCTGAGTACAGCAGTACAAGACTCGACTTTAGTGTTGTGGTAGTTGGCTTGGCGTCATTGGGGAGTTGGAGTTACTTGCCAACTCACAATTGCCTGTTGTGATAATGGAAGTGACCTTTTCTAATTCAAGTAAGACGGTGTAGCATGACAACTCACACCGTCAGTGAGTAATCGTGTAAATCACCAAACTGTGTGCACGCCACAATTGATATATGAACTCCGAAAAGACTGGTTTCTATAGAAAAGAAGTAATACCCATGTTTGCTTCTCTTCCCAGCTGTCAAACTTCAGTAGTATGCCCTCAGTCTCATAATATAAGACGTTGGGTTGAAGAGAGTACATGGGAGAGCACGCTACCTACCCACCCCTTCCGCATCAGCCCTGCATGCGACAAGGAGGGAACCCTAGCCGCTGCCGGCCTTCCTCCCATCTTCCGCTCCCTTCTGCCGACGCCATAGGGCGCGCCCAGGCAAAGCCTAGCCGGCGACTCCTTGTCCCGGCGGTTGGTGGGTCGCGGCGATGCGGCGAGTGCCCTCCTGGCAGCAACATCAGGTGGCACCCATGGTGCGTCGGGTTGCTGCTGGAGTGGCTTGCTTGCTACCGCTCGCGACCAGATCTGGCGCCGGATGCAGCGGGCCGCGCGGGCCATGTGTGGCGTGGGACCGGCGGCCACTGCGGGTCCTTAACGGTGGTGGGGGCTGGTCGTGGTGGCCCGGCGAGGTTCGGTGGTGGCGGCATGTGCTAGGGGCTGCTGGATGTCCCGGGAAGGTGGTGCGTGCTTGGGTGGCGACGGTGAACCCTTCGGATCAGCATCGGGGGCTCGTCCTGTTGTTGCCTCATGGGCGACGAGGGTTGTGGTGGCGCGGCCGACCGTCTCCAGTGGCTTCGGGTGTCGGTGATGGCGCGACGTGGTGGTGTGCGCCAGTCGGGTGTGTCCTACGGTGTGGTCATGGTGACCAGCTTGACTGGGGCGCAAGTAGAGCGGGTCTGTGAGGACGGCGAAGCTCACTGGTGGCCGTGCCCCGCCGGCGGCACAGCATGGCAGAGCGATCTCCCTTCTCCTCGGTCTATGACGTCGGAGTGGTTGTGATCTGGGGCGCGTGCTCGGGAGGATCTGCTGTGACGCCCCCGATTCAATCATACACTAATCATGCACGCAAACATGTACGATCAAGATCAGGGACTCACGGGAAGATATCACAACACAACTCTAAAAGTAAAATAAGTCATACAAGCATCATATTACAAGCCAGGGGCCTCGAGGGCCCAAATACAATTGCTCGAACATAAATGAGTCAGCGGAAGCAACAATATCTGAGTACAGACATAAGTTAAACAAGTTGCCATAAGATGGCTAGCACAAACCGGGATCAGACGAAGAGGCGCAGCCTCTGCACAGGATCCTCCTAAACTACTCCCGGTCGCCGCCGCCGCCCGCACGTAGTAGTAGGCACCCCCGGCGTAGTAGGAGTCATCGTCGACGGTGGCGTCTGGCTCCTGGGCTCCAGCATCTGGTTGCGACAACCGGGTAGAAAGGAAAGGGGGGAGGGGAAGAAAAGCAACCGTGAGTACTCATCCAAAGTACTCGCAAGCAAGGATCTACACTACATATGCATGGGTATATATGTAAAGAGGCAATATCGATGGACTGAACTGCAGAATGCCAGAATAAGAGGGGGATAGCTAGTGCTATTGAGGACTACGCTTCTGGCAGCCTCGGTCTTGCAGCATGTAGAAGAGAGTAGATTGAAGTCCTCCAAGTAGCATCGCATAGCATAATCCTACCCGGCGATCCTCCCCTCGTCACCCTGTGGAAAAGCGATCACTGGGTTATGCGAACTTGTCAGGTGTGTTTTATTAAGTATCCGGTTCTAGCTGTCATAAGGTCAAGGTACAACTCCGGTCGTCCTTTACCGAGGGACACGGCTATTCAATAGATAAACTTCCCTGCAGGGGTGCACCACATAACCCAACACGCTCGATCCCATTTGGCCGGACACACTTTCCTGGGTCATGCCCGGCCTCAGAAGATCAACACGTCGCAACCCCACCTAGGCACAACAAAGAGGTCAGCACGCCGGTCTAAATCCTATGGCGCAGGGGTCTGGGCCCATCGCCCTTTGCACACCTGCACCTTGCGTGGGCGGCCGGAAGCAGAACTAGCCCCCTTAATACAAGAGCAGGCTTACGTTCCAATCCGGCGCGCGCCGCTCAGTCGCTGACGTCACGATGGCTTCGACAGATACCACGACTTCGAGTGCCCATATCTTTCCCGCGTAGTTGGTTAGTGCGTATAGGCCAGTGGCCAGACTTAGATCAAATACCAAGATCTCATTAAGCGTGTTATTATGAAGTAACCGCGAACGCCGCCCAGGGCCAGGCCCACCTCTCTCCTAGGTGGTCTCAACCTGCCCTGTTGCTCTGCCACAAAGTAACAGTCGGGGGCCGTCGGGAACCCAGGCCCACCTCTACCGGGATGGAGCCACCTGTCGTTCCAGCCCCCACATCGGAATCACTTGCGGGTACTCAACGAGCCAACCCGACTTTAGTCACCATATGTATAGTATGTATATATGTATAGTATATACCCATGATCACCTCTCGAGTGATCACGGCCCAATAGTATAGCAAGGCAGACTGACAAGAATGTAGGGCCAATGATGATAAACTAGCATCCTATACTAGGCATTTAGGATTGCAGGTAAGGTATCAATGACTGTAGCAACAATGACAGGCTATGAAACAGAATAGGAGTAACCGAACAGTAATATGCTACACTACTCTAATGCAAGCAGTAGAGAGAAGAATAGGTGATATCTGGTGATCAAGGGGGGGGCTTGCCTGGTTGCTCTGGCAAGAAGGAGGGGTCGTCAACTCCGTAGTCGAACTGGGGGTCGACGACAGTCTCGGGGTGTACCAAAAAGAAGTAACGGAGAGGGAACATAATAAATAACAGAGCAAACAAAGCATCACAAAGCATAACAAGGCAATACGCGGTGTTCGGTGTGCCCTAACGCGGTAGTAGGTGATACCGATGAAGGGGGAAAACATCCGGGAAAGTATCCCCGGTGTTTCGCGTTTTCGGACAAATGAACCCGAAGGGGAAAGTTGCGTGTTTGCTATGCTAGTGATGTGTGGTGGACGACGGGCTGCGTATCTGGATTCGTTTCGTCGTTCTGAGCAACTTTCACGTACAAAGTTTTTCCATTCGAGCTACGGTTTATTTTATATTAATTAAAAAGGATTTTATCTTTTTCTAGAATTAACAGGATTAATTTAATTAGAAAAGGTAATTATGATGTCAGCATGACATTGGCAGTCAACGTTGATCGTTGACCTGGTCAACCTGACAGGTGGGTCCCACCTGTCAGGGATTGTTTAGCTAACTAACAGTGGTTAATTAGGTTAACTAGTTATTAGGTTAATTAATCTTAATTAGTTAATTTAAACAGGATTACTTAAGTTTATTATTTAGTTAATTCATTAATTAACTGATATTTTTATTTTTATTTATTATTATTATTTTTAATTCCTTTTTTAAAAAATTCTAGGGGCGTGGGCCCCATCTCGTCATTGTCACAGGGGGTCTTAGCGGTATTGGCGCTTCATGATTCTGGCGGGCGCCCGAACGAGGGGCAAACCGAGCGCGACGGGGCACCTTGGCGCCCTGCCGTATGGGGAGCTCACCGCCGGCCGTTCCAAAGGAAGCCGACAGAGAGGGTCACCGGAGGCAAAGAAGAAGCGCGGCTGCGCCTCAAGGTGAGGCGGCAGAGGCGAGGTGGTCTCGGAGCACGGCAAGAGGGAATGAGGGGCGGCGAAGAAGGCAGGCAAAGAGAGGAAGGCGAGGCGATGCAAAGATCAAAGCCGGTGGCGAGGCGCATGGGCGCCGGAGTTGGCGGGAGGGGGGGGCGGCAGTCGGCCGCGAAGCCGACGAGCGATCGCTGGGCCGACAAAGAAGCGAGCACGGCGGAGCCAGAGCGGGGACCGCAGGACGAGGCCGGAGCTCGACAGGAGCGAGCTCATGGTGGCGGGAGTGAGCAGAGGCGGTAGTAGGGCGGGCGCGGCCGCGTCACGGGCACGTGCGCGAGCTACATGCGGTCACGTAGCAACCGTGTCTTGTGGGGCAGCTCGAGCGGACGGTGAGCGCAGTTCGATGGCGCGTAGCACGACGTGCGACAGAGGAGGAGATCGGGGCCTCACCACGGGCCGTGGGGTCTAGGCAATGGGGGTTGAGGAGGAAGATGGAGACGGCGCGACGCAGGGGATGTAGTCCGACGGGGAAGGGATCCGGCGACGGCGGAGCGGTCCGGCGAGTCGAGGAAGCCCTCGAGCGGCAGCGGACGGGGCGCGGTCATCGGGGTCGTCGCCCCGATCTATATCGGATCGGGAGGGGGAAGCGAGAGGGAGGGGGGTTAGTGGGGGGGACGGGTTAGGGTTTCGGGGTAGTGGGGGATAAGGTAGGATGGGGTGGGCCGGTTAGGGCAAGATGGCCTGGCCAGCTGGGTCGTCTAGCCTAGTTGGCTAGGGGGGTCCTCCTCTTTTATTTTGTTTTCAGTTTTGTTCTTTTCTTTTTAGTTATTACTAGCAAAAGAGCCCGTGCGTTGCAACGGGACAGAAAAAAATAGACGCACTTAACCCAATAACCACGACTCAAGACCTTGATACATAGATGTTCTTTATTTTAAAATGGCATCACATTTGTGTTTTCGACGGTGGTCTCAATGCTCACACAACGAAAACACATTTGAATGTGGTCAGTCCTAAGGCGTCTCTCTCACACACATACACACACACACACACACACACACACACACGTGCGCTCGCAACGCACACAATCACTGAGAATAAGATGAGAAAAATGTTGTTTTTTCCCGTAAGGTTTTTCAGAGTTGTGCATGCATGGTTATCAATGTTTTTCCCTCTCAATCTGGTTTTAATTTGTGTTTATTTGCAATTTGGATCACCACCAGTGCGAAAAAAACAGACTGTGCACTATAGATTAAGTTTGCATCGAAATTAATAGTTTAGAAATATTTAATAGCTAAAAGTAACAACATATTTGGATTCTACACATTTTTCTAATTAAATTTCATATATAATATGTTAAAATCGGAGTTACTATTTAAAAGATATGTATAATTTTGTTTTAGATAAACTGCGGAATGATTAGCCGAAAGGTCAGGGGGTTTTCTGTTAAAACACAAAAAAAACGAGTCGTATGACTTAAATATGGACGGCGGGTTGATTACCTAAAATCTCAGGGGGGTTTCTGAGAAATCTAAAAAACGATTCGGTATGACTTAAAGATGGACTGCGGGTTGATTTCAACAAACTACAGGGACTTTTTTGCAAATAAGGGTGACGGACGACAGAAACCCACCGTGCTTTATTATTATTAGGTAGAGATTCTTTCCTATTTATTTTTAGTTTCCTCCAAGTTTCTGTTTTATAAAAATTACCACTAGAACCTAAACCTGCATTTATAATTTATGCTACTGCCAGAGCAATTATTTACCCAAAACAAAATAGTTTAATATTTAATAAAATCCAATATGTATTTATTTAATTGTTTTAACTACTATTTTAATTACCTAATTGCATCTAAACCTTTTGTAACAATGTGGTTGCTGCACCATTACTAATTATGCATTATTTGGCTCACTCCGAACATTTTAGTTTTATTATTTGAAAACTTTTATTGTTTGCTAGAATTTGAACTTGAATTCGAATCGATTTCAAACTAGCGTGAGATTAGCAACTGTAACCAAGGTGACGTGGCATCGTTAACGCGGGATTACTGTAGCCTAAATATCTGGGCGTCACAAATCTCCTCCACTACAAGAAATCTCGTCCCGAGATTTAAGCGATGGAGTAAGGGGGAAAAGTGCTAGTGGCGAAAACCTAACGAGTCTTCTCGGTTTTGGCTGCCCTTTCAAAGAGGTGGATCCCTTTCGTTGATGTCTTCATTTCTCTGCTTCAAGTCACCATGATCAAGTCGTCATCCTTTCTTCGGGATCTCCATCGTCCTACGAACGCGACCAAGGGGAAAAACTCTGGAAGAACGCATCTCCACAAAGCTGGGCATCTAATGATGAACTCAATGGGAAAAACACAAAGTACCCCACGAGTTGTATTTCAGTGAATTCGCTGAGTACAATATACGATGGTACCAAAGTTTCAAATGGGTAGGCAATCATTCGACGACTAGGCAGAAGCTGGAATGGGGGTTTGTACAACGAGAATAACGTTGTGTTTGATTCCAGGATGAATAATGGTATAGCATTCAGCCCGTGAATCACATACGAACCAAGGTGCAAAGGATACATTAGAATCTGGGTTATAAAGAAGAGTCAGGTTTCGATCCAGTGGACCTGTGGGTTATGGGCCCACCATGTGGGTTGAAAGTAGGAATGGTGGTGACATCTTGCACAGCCGCGACAGGGAGGCATGTCAGTGAATAGCTTGTCAGCTATGTCGGCAACAATGTCGGTACCAAGGACGGGGAACGAAGAGAGCAATTTTCCTTCTTGTTGAATGAGGCGAACCAATTGGCAAAGTTATCACCCATCGGTCGTTACCGGAATGTCATCAACAATAGTAATATGGTCTTATAGACAGGGTGGTACAACAAGGTGCCTACCTAAGCAGGGGATTATCTCTGCTCCGTTAAGTCAGATTCAGGAAGGGTTAAACAAAAGAATGGAAAGGAAAACACGATTATCAGATTAAACAGAACAATGGAAAGGAAAATTGTGTTTACACACAATTATTAGGAGTATATCCTTCCCATGTACAAGCAGAACATGGCATCAGGGTAGGAGAGCAAGTACCCAACCATTCAGATAAGAGACAAATTAATCAAGATGTTACCCATACAACGGTGTTTGGATAACTGACCAAGAAACATTTAGAATCGCGCCTCCAATGTTCTTGTTGATGAGCGGGGTATCATAGTCATGCTTCGAGGTAGCAATGATATGGTGTTTCAATCATGGGCCAGACTTTGAATACACAAATGATCCATCAGGAGCAACTTATAAAATAAGTCTTACAATTTCCTCCAGGAAGAATGGTTATCCTTGCAAAAGAAATTATAATGATAGGTCCTCCAGCCAGGGGGTGCTAGGCATGACATCATATTACCGGGTCATCAAAGGACGAACATCATAACTCCTGGAAAGTTGTCCCAACCATCATATCTGACTAAGATTCAGATCCCATTGGTGTCATGATACCTCAGACTCAGGATGTCCAAGAAGAAAAGGTGCAACACAAATCGACGAAATGACATTGCAAGATTCTCGGGAAATGAACTATGGGAGCGGGTTCCTGAATAGTTCATCATTAAACCAAGGAGGGGATGAGAAGGTGGCTGATGGGCTCAGCGACAATTCATCGAGAATTCCAGACGGATGGATTTCCACAATAATGTGAACAAGAAGATGACACTTGTCAATTTAAATGATATAATGTGGTATGCTCGAGTAAAACATACACCATTAATCATTAGCTGAAAGTTGTGCCCGAAATATGACCTTAGGCAGCAAGATCAATGTTAGAGTGACGATTCAATAACCAACAGTCTAAGAACGAACTGTCGATCATTAACTTCAAAGCAATAGGGTTGCTAGAAGTACAGAACTCAAATAGCATCTATTGGTATGCTGGTTAAAAACAACATGGGGACCAAGGAAGAATGGTGATGGTGAGAAGTATCATCATACCGAGAATTTCTAAGCGGTGGAGCAATCCCCACAACATTCTCGACAAAAAAGACAGTAATACTTCAAGGCAGAACACAACACTAGCTGAAGAGCAAGTTGTATTCATAATGTGGACAAGTTCGCCATGAAAGGAAGTCAAGGGTGTTGTCGACGATAATAAAAATCATCGAGGGCAAGGAGGGTATTTCTCATCATGAACAAAGTTGGCATCTCGAAAGAAGTCAAAGTGTTAAAGGTGATCCGACACATTTGCCGGGAGGTTTCAAGAGGATGCAATCAAACACAAAGGCAACAAGCAAGGGAATGACGAAGTGGCAAGTTATAGGATCAATATATAAGATGCAATCTCAGAACCAAAGTTGCCTTTCAAGACAAGCAACATGATGTTGAAAGCTCGACGTGAGTCGTGCTCACACACTGAAGAATTCGTGCACCAGAGAAGGACGAGGTAGCACAGTCAAAGGTAGCAAGACCAGGATGCAGCCGAGATTCTAGGAATGACCAGATTGAGTTTAGAATTTCCTAGTAAAAATACTAGGGGTATTTGATTTGTAGTGCAGAATAATTTCACTAGTCGGTGTCCTCGATTGACAACAACCCAGAACCCGTAGAGTGATTATGACAAGGAAAGACATTACTTCAACAAAGTTAGTAAGATGTGGTGCAATGGCAAGACATCTTCGAGATACCAGGGGGTAATACTCGAAGGTAGAACATGATAGAAGTATAACCGGGTCATTGACCTATGACAGTAGGTACTTCAACCTTGCCAAAAATAGATGAGGCAATGGAATGAATTCCCATCAGATATATCAGATCAGGACAGCATGGTCAGAACCATAATTGTAAGGAATCAATTCAAGAATACCGAAAGAATCATACAACTGGATAATCATTTTGCAAGAAGCTTCCGAGATGGTCTACATCATTTGCATGGGCATGAACACAAAGTTCAAGGTCGACTCCCACTTCTTTAATGCATATCATTTCCTTCACCTCTCGTTTTTATAAAACTGTAGTGTTGGAATTTTATTTGGTAGAACACCGAAAGAGTATGAAATGTGAAAACTTTCGGGTTCTCGCGGATTAGGAGAAGACATATGTTCAACCCATCGGGCATCTTAGTAACATATCACAAGTTTCAAAAGTAAATACACAAGCTCAAAAGCAGAGCATGGTTGGCCAAGCAGAGAATACAATTTACCAAAGGCACTATGTATCAGGGAAAGAACTCACAAGGTGATTGAATATGAAGGACACTGTCAGATAACAATCCAACAATGGATCGGGCGATCCACAACAGAGCTGATGTGAGTATCGGTACTCACTCAGAGGAAGAAAGAATGCAGAGGCATCAGATTCAAGAATCACCTGATTAGTCTGATGCTTAAATAGAAAGTAATGTTTCCAAAACGAAGGATCAGAAGCAGACGCTCTGATCAAGGATGGATAAGTTGAAAACACTTAGTTGGATAATCAATAAAGGTTTGAATCGTTGAGAACAAACTCATGTCCGGAATGACGCCTGAGCCGTAAACATAATCTTAAAAAGGATAACATGATGACTGCGTGCGTACGGACACATTGAATCAATAGGCTCAAAATGACTGAGACAAGGGATGTTAACGAGGAATACTAGTCATATGGAATTACCCATAATGCAAGCAGGCAAGAGTTTCAAGAGTAACAGGCTGCAGAGGATTTTCGAAAGATCGAAAGGTATTCCGAAGAATTATGTGAGACACATGAACAATTGAGAAGAACGGATCCTTGATAAATGTGAGGAAAAACCCGTAAGGGTTTTTACGCGAAATAAAACTGCAACACAGTAAACTCAAAGGATTCTCGGGACAACGGTGAATATTTCGAGGCATCTTGTAACAATAAGATCGACGAGGAATGATCAAGAGAATGACAAGTGCATACATATATCCATAGGGATATATCGGTGATAGTGGATTGCAAAGGCGACAAGCACAAGGGTCTCGAGAAAATATTGAGGGATATCCTCAGAATCTTCTGACGAAGCAGGTGATCTTCCGGAATGAGGGCTCTCCGGGAGAAATAGTTACGAGAACCTAGAGTTAGAGTTAGCAAAATCATTTACACCGAATAGAAGAGAGATCAGAGTCCCAGAGTATAGACGAGGAGTAACAAGATCCTAATACCACCCAATGGTGACGTGGGCCCGTAAGCCGCACGGCCAAGTTAGTAAAAAGCTTTGCAATGTCTAGACTCGACTTCGGCCAAGGAGTGTGGAAGGGGGATTCCTACAGGCAGTCGGCTCTGATACCAACTTGTGACGCCCCCGATTCAATCATACACTAATCATGCACGCAAACATGTATGATCAAGATCAGGGACTCATGGGAAGATATCACAACACAACTCTAAAAGTAAAATAAGTCATACAAGCATCATATTACAAGCCAGGGGCCTCGAGGGCCCAAATACAATTGCTCGAACATAAATGAGTCAGCGGAAGCAACAATATCTGAGTACAGACATAAGTTAAACAAGTTGCCATAAGATGGCTAGCACAAACTGGGATACAGATCGAAAGAGGCGCAGGCCTCCTGCCTGGGATCCTCCTAAACTACTCCTGGTCGTTGTCAGCGGCCTGCACATAGTAGTAGGCACCCCCGGTGTAGTAGGAGTCGTCGTCGACGGTGGCGTCTAGCTCCTGGGCTCCACCATCTAGTTGCGACAACCAGGTAGAAAGGAAAGGGGGGAAAGGGGGAGAAAAGCAACCATGAGTACTCATCCAAAGTACTCGCAAGCAAGGATCTACACTACATATGCATGGGTATATGTGTAAAGAGGCAATATCGATGGACTGAACTGCAGCATGCCAGAATAAGAGGGGGATCGCTAGTCCTATTGAGGACTACGCTTCTGGCAGCCTCCGTCTTGCAGCATGTAGAAGAGAGTAGATTGAAGTCCTCCAAGTAGCATCGCATAACATAATCCTACCCGACGATCCTCCCATCGTCTCCCTGTGGAAAAGCGATCACCGAGTTGTCTGTGAAACTTGTCTGGGTGTGTTTTATTAAGTATCCGGTTCTAGTTGTCATAAGGTCAAGGTACAACTCCGGGTCGTCCTTTTACCGAGGGACACGGCTATTCGAATAGATAAACTTCCCTGCAGGGGTGCACCACATAACCCAACACGCTCGATCCCATTTGGCCGGACACACTTTCCTGGGTCATGCCCGGCCTCGGAAGATCAAAATGTCGCAACCCCACCTAGGCACAACAGAGAGGTCAGCATGCTGGTCTAAATCCTATGGCGCAGGGGTCTGGGCCCATCGCCCTTTGCACACATGCACGTTGCGTGGGCGGCCGAAAGCAGAACTAGCCCCCTTAATACAAGAGCAGCTTACGCCCAATCCGCGCCGCCGCTTCGATTCGACGTCATGAAGGCTTCGTCTAATACCACGACGTCGAGTGCCCATATCTTTCCCGCGTAGTTGGTTAGTGCGTATAGGCTAGTGGCCAGACTCAGATCAAATACCAAGATCTCGTTAAGCGTGTTATTATGATGTAACCGTGAACGCCGCCCAGGGCCAGGCCCACCTCTCTTCTAGGTGGTCTCAACCTGCCCTGTCGCTCTGCCACAAAGTAACAGTCGGGGGCCGTCGGGAACCCAGGCCCACCTCTACCGGGATGGAGCCACCTGTCCTTCCAGCCCCCAGATTGGAATCACTTGCGGGTACTCAACGAGCCAACCCGACTTTAGTCACCATCTGTATAGTATGTATATATGTATAGTATAAACCCGTGATCACCTCCCAAGTGATCACGACCCAATAGTATAGCAAGGCAGACTGACAAGAATGTAGGGCCAATGATGATAAACTAGCATCCTATACTAGGCATTTAGGATTGCGGGTAAGGTATCAATGACTGTAGCAAAATGACAGGCTATGCAACAGAATTGAAGTAACCGAACTGTAACATGCTACACTACTCTAATGCAAGCAGTAGAGAGAAGAATAGGCGATATCTGGTGATCAAGGGGGGGGGGCTAGCCTGGTTGCTCTGGCAAGAAGGAGGGGTCATCAACTCCGTAGTCGAACTGGGGGTCGCTGGCAGTCTCGGGGTCTACCGAAAAGAAGTAACGGAGAGGGAACACAATAAATAATAGAGCAAACAAAGCATCACAAAGCGTAACAGGGCAATACGCGGTGTTCGATGTGCCCTAACGCGGTAGTAGGTGATACCGGTGAAGGGGGAAAACATCCTGAAAAGTATCCCCGGTGTTTCGCGATTTCGGACAGATGAACCCGAAGGGGAAAGTTGCGTGTTTGCTATGCTAGGGATGTGTGGCGGATGAACGGGCTGCGTATCTGGTTTCTGGATTCGTCTCGTCGTTCTAAGCAACTTTCATGTACAAAGTTTTCCCATCCGAGCTACGGTTTATTTTATATTAATTAAAAAGAATTTTATCTTTTTCTAGAATTAACAGAATTAATTTAATTAGAAAATGTAATTATGATGTCAGCATGACATCGGCAGTCAACGTTGACCGTTGACCTGATCAACCTGACAGGTGGGTCCCACCTGTCAGGGATTGTTTAGCTAACTAACCGTGGTTAATTAGGTTAACTAGTTATTAGGTTAATTAATCTTAATTAGTTAATTTAAACAGGATTACTTAAGTTAGTTATTTAGTTCATTAATTAGTAAATTGATATTTGTATTTATATTTATTATTATTATTTTTAATTCCTTTTTTTAAAACATTCTAGGGGCGTGGGCCCCATCTGTCATTGTCATAGGGGGTCTTATTGGGCGCTGGCGTTAGCGGTTACGGGCGGGCGCCCGAACGAGGGGCAAACCGAGCCGCGACGGGGGCACTGGCGCCGGCGGCCAGGGTGGGGCTCACCGGCCGTCCGTTTCTGGCGAAGGAAGCCGGCGCAGAAGGCGGAGGCAGCAGCAGGTGCGCTGCGGCCTCGTGCGAGGCGAGGTGGTCTCTGGAGCACGGCAAGAGGGAACGGGAGGGGCGGCCAGGGAGCAAGGCAACAGAGAGGGAAGGCGAGGCGATGCAGCATCAAAGCCGTGGCGGCGCGGTGGGCGCCGGAGTTGGCATGGGGCGGCAGACGGTCGGCGTGAGCTGGGACGACGACCGCGGGGCTGGCAGCGAGCGATCACGGCGGAGCCAGAGCGGGGACCGCGGGATGAGGCCGCAGCTCGACAAGAGCGAGCTCATGGTGGCGAGTGAGCAGAGGCAGAGATGGCGGGCGCGCCGCGGCGGGGCACGCGCTGAAGCTGCATCGCGGTCTGTGCAACCGTGTGCTTGGCAGGGGGGGGGGGCAGCTCGAGCGGACGGTGAGCGCAGTTCGATGGCGCGGGGCACGGCGTGCGACAGGGGAGGATATCGGGGCCTCACCACGGGCCGTGGGGTCTAGGCAATGGGGGTTGAGGAGGAGGATGGAGACGGCGCGATGCAGGGGATGTAGTCCGGCGGGGAAGGGCTCCGGCGACGGCGGAGCGGTCTGCCGAGTCGAGGAGGCCCTCGAGCGGCAGCGGACGGGGCGCGGTCGTCGGGGTCGTCGCCCCGATCCAGATCGGATCGGGAGGGGGAAGCTAGAGGGAGTGGGTGAAGTGGGGGCGACGGGTTAGGGTTTCGGGGTAGTGGGGGATAAGGTAGGATGGGGTGGGCCGGTTAGGGCCAGATGGGCTGGCCAGCTGGGTCGTCTGACCCAGTTGGCTAAGGGGGGTCCTCCTCTTTTATTTTGTTTTCTGTTTTGTTCTTTTCTTTTTAGTTATTATTCTTTCCTATTTATTTTTAGTTTCCTCTAAGTTTCTGTTTTATAAAAATTACCACTAGTACCTATACCTGCATTTATAATTTATACTACTGCCACATCAATTATTTACCCAAAACAAAATAGTTTAATATTTAATAAAATCCAATATGTATTTATTTAATTGTTTTAACTATTATTTTAATTACCTAATTGCATCTAAACCTTTTGTAACAATGTGGTTGCTCCACCATTACTAATTATACATTATTTGGCTCACTCCGAACATTTTAGTTTTATTATTTGAAAACTTTTATTGTTTGCTAGAATTTGAATTTGAATTCGAATCGATTTCAAACGAGCATGAGATTAGCAACTATAACCGAGGTGACGTGGCATCGTTAACGCGGGATTACTGTAGCCTAATTATCCAGGCGTCACATCTGCTCAGGGCCCGAGGCGTGTCAGAGTTGCCGCTCCGAGTAGGTGAGATTGGGCTTGATCCGGGTTGTGCCCATGGGTGGGGAGGCCCCTCCCTCCATGGGTGCGGTGGTCGGTGGTGGTGGTCGGGACTTCACGGTGTTGTCGGGCAACACAGAGTCGAGGGCCACAGAAATGGAGTCGTGCGAGTGTGTTCGTCGACGACCATCGAGAGTCACGGCGGTGTGTCTCCCCCAGTCCACTGGAACTGGCTGAGGACGCGAGGCTGGGGCCCCTACATGGTGGCACCGGCCTAACCGTCATGACTCATGTTGGGCTAGGAGTGAAAGGTGCGACCTTCTACTCTTCCTATCGTGGCTGGTACTTTGCGGTGTGGGTGGTGGGTGAGGTGCTGGACATGGATGCCGGGGCGGCGGCTCCGGATGGCGGTTCGCATGATTGGCTCTCTGACGGGCACCATGGCGGCGGTGGTGGCTCCCATCTTGGCCATGCGGGCGATGAGAGCGGTAGCGGTTGGTGGCTCGGGCGCGTCCTCTGTTAGACGTCGCTCAGGTCTGGATCTGGGGTCTGGGCACGCCGCGTTGCCCTGGGGCCTCGGTGACATGGGTGGGGTGCCGAGAGAATGCTCCGCGCTTTTTGAAGGCTTTCTCGCGAATCTCCTCTCCGCGTCAGAGTTCCTGGTGAAGACCCTTGCCCAGTTGGGCTAGGCAGTGACGACGCTCTGCGCCGTTATCCCTCTTGGGGGTGTTGTCTAGGAGCTTAGATGTCCAAGGGTGTTGCATGGGATTGTTTTCAGTTTCTCCTGTGTTCTCCTTCGGTAGCGTAGTTGCTTGTCTTCTTCGCGATCCAGGTAGCATAGGATCTGCTTTGTAAGAGGGTTACCTCATCATCTTGTATCTCGTTTGCCGGTGTACTTTATTTTGTTTGTGCCTTTATTTATAAAGGGGGACGAAAGCCTGTTTTGAGGTACTTCAGCAGTTAAAGGTATGTATAAAGGGTTAAATCGAGTCCAAAACTAGTACATAGCTAGAGGCTAACACGCATTGTCACGTTGTTTTTCACTCGTAGGATTAACTGTTTCTTTCTCTACCAAGTTTTTGGCGTTGGTTGTCCTTTTTGGTTTCGGAAGCACTAACACTCATACGTGTGGGCGTTTGCATCTCGCCCACACTCGTAGATCCGCGTCTGTTTGTGGGTGCACGAATCTTGGCATGTTTGTGGTGCCACGTAGGACTGGGCTGGTGTGTGGGAATTCACCTGGTCGCCCACATGTCTGTTTCACTACACGGAGGGGCCGGTGTGTGTGCATTTAGCAGTTCGCCCACACGCCAGTTTTCACTCACGCACAAGGGCTGGTGTGTGGGCATTTGCCATCTCGCCCACACGCCCGTCTCCTCTCCCACACCAAGCTACCAGTTGCCATGCGTTTTGCAGCGTACATGGCAACTGCCCTAGTGTGTGCTTGTAAGCAGATGGCAACTCTTTTTTTACCCGAAGATGTTAGTTGCCATGTGTTTTCCAGGGTACACGACAATTGCCCTAATGTGCTTGTAAGCAGATGGCAACTCTCTCTTTTACCCGAACATGTTGTTTTGCCATGTCTCTTTGTAGCGCTATACGGCAACTGCCTAGTGTTAGTAGGTGGCAACTCGTAAGGTTTTCAAATCATGGCAACTATAGTAAATCAGACCATACATGGCAACTGCTTAGTGTTAATAGGTGGCAACCTCTAAAGTTTTCAACTCATGGCAACTATAGTAAACCAGACCATACATGGCAACAGCTGCAGTTGTCCAAAATGGCATCTGGCTCTTGACCTGAGATGGTAACTCAGTTGAGCAACCATGGCAACTGTAGTTGTCTGACATGGCAACTGTAGTTCGGTGACATGGCAACTGCAGTTAAACGGCCATTGAAGAGGGCCCGGACCATGGCAACTGCAGGGACGCGTGGTGATTGTCACGCGAGGCGTGCGGGACCATGAGGTAGGTGGCTGAGAAAGGTCATGTGGGCGTTATGCATTTTGCCCACACATAGGCGTGTGAGAGGAACCGCAAGGAAAAAAGAGGCGTGTGGGTGCTAGTTGCTTTGCCCACAAGTAGGCGTGTGAGAGAAATCGCAAGGAAAAAAAGAGACGTGTGGGTGCTAGTTGTTTTGCCCACACGTAAGCATGTGGGCTGATCCTCTTAGACACCACACAAAATGTGTGGGCAGATCTCTTAAAGCCCACACGTGTGACAGTTATCGGCATCCGTTGGTTTTATCTATTTTTGTTGGAATTTTAATTATGTTCTGGTGGTGTGTTTTTCTCATTCGTATATTAAGTTGGACTATTGTTAAAGTCTATATTTGTTTCGAGAGGAGGGTGAACTTGTTAGCTGTATGGCTGTGGTGCCTTATACATTTCGGCCTTAATGTTAGTCGGTGGTGGTTGTGTGGGCCCGTTTGAGATCTCTCATTCCATGTTGAAATTGTGGAATTGTTGCAATAATGCCCACATGGCCAACCCACGAAGCTATCGCTCGTTCAGCTCGACTCCCTGCTTCGCTTGTTCATTTAGTTTTTTTACTCGCTCCACTGTTAGCTTAGAAAAAGCTGGCCATCGTATTTTTTATTTGAGAAGTTCATTAAATAAAAAAAACACGTACTTAAAATCTTGGGTTTTAAAAATTGTTGCATTAAAACATGAATTTTGGGAAAATGTTCATGGATTTCATACAATGTTTATGAATTTTTAAAAGGTACACAAATAAAAAATGCTCACAGACTTTAAAAATATTCTGGTACTTCCTCCCTCCGTCCCACAATATAAGATGTTTTATTGTGGGGCGGAGGGAGTAATTTTATAAATATTCATGAATTTTAAAAATGTTTATCAATTCTAGAAAAGGTCATAATGTTCATGGATCTAATAAATATCTAGATTAAAATTAGGAAAATAAATAAAGAAAAGAGAAGAAAAAACAAAAAACAAACACGAAAAAATAGGAAAACACCAACAGAAAAACAACTAAAACCGATGAAAACATAAACAAAAAGCAGGCAACACCTTCTCAAAATCGTAAAAATCACCGGACCCAACGACACACACCCTTATAGGCGGAACCCATAGCGTCCCATAGCCCCTGACGCACTAAGAAACACCAAATCTAGAGAGCTTAGGCCTTGTTCGGAATCCCTCCTCTCCGCTCTGACTCCGCGGAGTTGTGGAGCTCAGTTTTAGCCGCTCCATGAAAATGAGCTAGAGCCTGGTCCGCTCTGAAGCGGAGTGGAGGGAGCGGAGAGGAGCCGAACACGGCCTTAGTATATTAATAGATGACCTATACACCCCCAAATGTTCTAGTGAGCCGCAACTTGCTCCCTCGATGTAGATAAAAGTGTATAAGCGAAATTTTTGTATTTGCTTAGACTTAGACCGTGCAAGAAAATAATTTTTCGCTATTTAGGATTTCATATTCTTGTTACTAGATGTTCTGTAGGAATAAGAAGAAACCGCAACTCCTTTGAGCTACACATGAAAATTGATTTCAATGGTCCATTTGGACCTCGGACAGGAGAGATAAGCATGGTTGGTGGTGCAACATCGTATTTGGACCTCGGACATGAGAGCTAAGCATGGCCTACAAGATAGTCCTTCAGCTTGCTACACGTGTCTGCAGGAAGAAGAAAATGCCGAACACATATTCGTCCAGCGTGTGTACGCGAGGGAAGTCAGGCATGAGAGTCTCCAAGCCCTCAACTTGGATGTTACAAGGCCGACAACGGACGATGGCCTACTAGATTGGTGGCTGAGTGCCAGGAAGGGTTGCGGCAGGGCTAACAAACGTGGTTTTGACACCTTTGCGATTGTGGTCGCATGGGCCTCGTGGAAACAAAGGAACGCTCATGTTTTCAACAGAATGAGCCAACAGAGGACCCCACTTGAGCTGGTGGACGTGATTCTACAGGAGATGCAAGAGTGGAGTTCGGCCAGAGTCGATGGTGGTGGTTTGTCATGATTTGTGAGAGAGTAGGCTTAGTCTTATTAGGTGTGGGTTGTGTTTGGGTGTTGCCGAGAATGGATGTACGCATCTATTCTTAGGCATCTCTTGTAAATCACTTTGCTCTCTTCTATAAAAATATGGTACGCCTTTGCTAAAAGCCCTCGCCCGAGACGTGTGGGTGTTTTCCCCTAGGTAGCTAGGGTTCCACCTATCCCCTTGCGGCGCACCGCAAGGGTTCCACCTAATCACGGCTACGCCAAAATCTCACGTACGGACTGCCCCGAGTTGATCTGTGAGTGTTCCCAGATAGCTACTGGTTCCCCTTGACGGACTGCATGGCGGGGGGGGGAGGGAGTGGTAAGATGCCGGCGGGCGACGCATCAGGGACTAGAGGAGGGCGCGATGCACGAAGTGTTGGGGAACGTAGTAATTTCAAAAAAATTCCTACGCACACGCAAGATCATGGTGATGCATAGCAACAAGAGGGGAGAGTGTTCTCTACATACCCTTGTAGACCGAAGCGGAAGCGATCACAATGTAGAGGAAGTAGTCGTACGTTCTCCTCGCGATCCAACCGATCCAGCGCAAGTTACTCGGTGCCTCCGAGTTCTTGACACACGTACAGCTCGGTGACGCTCCTCGGGCTCCGATCCAGCAAAGCTCCGGGAGAGAGTTCCACAAGACGACAAGATGGTGACGATCTTGATGTTCTACCGACGCAGGGCTTCGCCTAAGCACCGCTACGATATGACCGAAGTGGAATATGGTGGAGGGGGGCACCACACACGGCTAAGGAAGGATCTCAAGGATCAACTTGTGTGTCCATGGGGTGCCCCCTGCCCCCGTATATAAAGGAGGGAGGGAGGAGGAGGCCGGCCTAGGGAGGAGGGGTGCCATAGGGGAGTCCTACTCCCACCGGGAGTAGGATTCCCCCTTTCCTAGTCCAACTAGGGATCCTTCCATGTATTAGGAGTAGGAGACTAGGCAGGGAAGAGAGAAGGAAGGAAGGAGGGTGCGGCCTCCCTAGCCCATTCGGACTAGGGCAAGAGGCGCTGCCTGCCTAGGGCAGCCCTCTCTCTTTCCCGTATGGCCCATAAGGCCCAATACTTCTCCCGGCGAATTCCGTAACTCTCCGGTATCCGATAAATACCCAATGACTCGAACCTTTCCGAACTCCGAATATAGTCGTCCAATATATCGATCTTTACGTCTCGACCATTTCGAGACTCCTCGTCATGTCCTCGATCTCATCCGGGACTCCGAACTCCTTCGGTACATCAAAACTCATAAACTCATAATATAACTATCATCGAAACCTTAAGCGTGCGGACCCTACGGTTCGAGAACAATGTAGACATGACCGAGACACATCTCCGGTCAATAACCAATAGCGGGACCTGGATGCCCATATTGGCTCCTACATATTCTACGAAGATCTTTATCGGTCGACCGCATAACAACATACGCTTGTTCCTTTGTCATCGGTATGTTACTTGCCCGAGATTCGATCGTCGGTATCCAATACCTAGTTCAATCTCGTTACGCAAGTCTCTTTACTCGTTCCGTAATACATCATCTTACAGCTAACTCATTAGTTGTAATGCTTGCAAGGCTTAAGTGATGTGTATTACCGAGAGGGCCAGAGATACCTCTCCGACAATCGGAGTGACAAATCCTAATCTCAAATACGCCAACCCAACATCGCCTTTGGAGACACCTGTAGTACTCCTTTATAATCACCCGATTACGTTGTGACGTTTGGTAGTACCCAAAGTGTTTCTCCGTAAACGGAGTTGCATAATCTCATAGTTATAGGAACATGTATAAGTCATGGATAAAAGCAATAGCAACATACTAAACGATCGGGTGCTAAGCTAATGGAATGGGTCATGTCAATCAGATCATTCAACTAATGATGTGACCTTGTTAATCATATAACAACTCCTTGTTCATGGTTAGGAAACATAATCATCTTTGATTAACAAGCTAGTCAAGTAGAGGCATACTAGTGACACTCTGTTTGTCTATATATTCACACATGTATTATGTTTCCGGTTAATACAATTCTAGCATGAATAATAAACATTTATCATGATATAAGGAAATAAATAATAACTTTATTATTGCCTCTAGGGCATATTTCCTTCAGTCTCCCACTTGCACTAGAGTCAATAATCTAGATCACATCACCATGTGATTAACATCGATAGTTCACATCATCATGTGATTAACACCCATAGTTCACATGGTCATGTGACCAACACCCAAAGGGTTTACTAGATTCAGTAATCTAGTTCATATCGCTATGTGATTAACACCCAAGAGTACTAAGGTGTGATCATGTTTTGCTTGTGAGAGAGTCTTAGTCAACGGGTCTTTCACATTCAGATCCGTTATGTATTTTGCAATTTTTCTATGTCTACAATGCTCGCAAGCTACTCTAGCTAATTGCTCCCACTTTCAATATGTATCTAGATTGAGACTTAGAGTCATCGGATCGGTGTCAAAACTTGCATCGACGTAACCCTTTACGATTTAACCTTTTGTCACTTCCATAATCGAGAAACATATCCTTATTCCACTAAGGATAATTTTGACCGTTGTCGATGATCTACTCCTAGATCACTATTGTACTCCCTTGCCAAACTCAAAGGCAGGGTATAAAATAGATCTGGTACACAGCATGGCATACTTTATAGAACCTATGGCCAAGGCATAGGAATGACTTTCATTCTCTTTCTATCTTCTGCCGTGGTCGGGTTTTGAGTCTTACTCAATTTCACACCTTGTAACACAGCAAGAACTCTTTCTTTGACTGTTCCTTTTGAACTACTTCAAAATCTTGTCAAGGTATGTACTCATTGAAAAACTTATCAAGCGCCTTGATCTATCTCTATAGATCTTGATGCTCAATATGTAAGTAGCTTCACCGAGGTCTTTCTTTGAAAAACTCCTTTCAAACACTCCTTTATGCTTTGCGAATAATTCTACATTATTTCCGATCTACAATATGTCATTCACATATACTTATCGAAATGTTGTAGTGCTCCCACTCACTTTCTAGTAAATACGGTGCTTCCTTCGCAAGTCAGATAAACTATATGCTTTGATCAACTTATCAAAGCGTATATTCCAACTCCGAGATGCTTGCACCGGTCCATAGATGCACATTTTGTTAACACCTTTAGGATCGACAAAACCTCTTGGTTGCATCACATACAACTCTTCTTTAATAACTCCATTAAGGAATGTAGTTTTGTTTATCCATTTGCCGATTTCATAAAATGCGCAATTGCTAACATGATTCGGACAGATTTTAAGCATCGACACGAGTGAGAAAATCTCATTGTATTCAACATCTTGAACTTTGTCAAAACCCTTTTCGACAAGTCTAGCTTTGTAGATAGTAACACTACTATCGGCGTCCGTCTTCCTCTTGAAGATCCATTTATTTTCTATGGCTTGCCGATCATCGAGCAACTCCACCAAAGTCCACACTTTGTTCTCATACATGGATCTCATCTCGATTTCATGGCCTCAAGCCATTTCGCTGAATCTGGGCTCATCATCGCTTCCTCATAGTTCGTAGGTTCATCATGATCTAGTTACATGACTTCCGAACAGGATTACCGTACCACTCAGTGCGGATCTCACTCTGGTTTACTTACGAGATTCGGTAGTAACTTGATCCGAAGTTACATGATCATCATCATTAGCTTCCTCACTAATTGGTGCAGAGTCACATGAACAGATTTCGTGATGAACTACTTTCCAATAAGGAGAAGGTACAATTACCTCATCAAGTTCTACTTTCCTCCCACTCACTTCTTTCGAGAGAAACTCCTTCTCTAGAAAGGATCCATTTATTAGCAACGAATGTTTTGCCTTCGGATCTGTGATAGAAGGTGTACCCAACAATTTCCTTTGGGTATTCTATGAAGACGCACTTCTCCGATTTGGGTTCGAGCTTATCAGGATGAAACTTTTTCACATAAGCATCGCAACGACAAACTTTAAGAAACGACAACTTGGGTTTGTTGCTAAACCACAGTTCATATAGTGTCGTCTCAACGGATTTAGATGGTGCCCAATTTAACGTGAATGCAGCTGTCTCTAATGCATGATCCCAAAACGATATTGGTAAATCGGTAAGAAACATCATAGATTGTACTATATCCAATAAAGTACGGTTACGATGTTTGGACACACCATTATGATGTGGTGTTCCAGGTGGCATGAATTTGTGAAACTATTCCACATTGTTTTAATTGAAGACCAAACTCGTAACTCAAATATTTGTCTCCGCGATCAGATCGTAGAAATCTTATTTTCTTGTCACGATGATTTTTTCACTTCACTCTGAAATTCTTTGAACCTTTCAACTATTTCAGACTTATGTTTCATCAAGTAGATATACCCATATCTGCTCAAATCATTTGTGAAGGTCGAAAATAACGATACCGCCATGAGCCTTAACACTCATTGGATCGCATACATCAAGATGTATTATTTCCAATAAGTCGGTTGCTCGCTTCATCGCTCCGGAGAACGGAGTCTTAGTCATCTTGCCCATGAGGCATGGTTCGCAAGCATCAAGTGATTCATAATCAAGTGATTCCAAAATCCCATCAAGATGGAGTTTCTTCATGCGCTTTACACCGATATGATCAAACGGCGAAGGCCACAAATAAGTTGCACTATCATTATTAACTTTGCATCTTTTGGTTTCAATATTATGAATATGTGTATCATTACGATCGAGATCCAATGAACCATTTTCATTGGGTGTGTAACCATATAAGGTTTTATTCATGTAAACAGAACAACAATTTATTCTCTTACTTAAATGAATAACCGTATCGAAACATGATCAAGTCATATTCATGCTCAACGCAAACGCCAAATAACATTTATTTAGGTCTAACACTAATCCCGAAAGTATAGGGAGTGTGCGATGATGATCATATCAATCTTGAAACTACTTTCAACACACATTGTCACTTCACCCTTAACTAGTTTCTGTTTATTCTGCAACTCCCGTTTCGAGTTACTACTCTTAGCAACTGAACCAGTACCAAATACCGAGGGGTTGCTATAAACACTAGTAAAGCACACATCAAACACATGTATATCAAATATACCCTTTTTCACTTTGCCATCCTTCTTATCCACCAAATATTCAGGACATTTCCGCTTCCAGTGACCATTTCCTTTGCGGTGTAAACACTCGGTTTGGGCTATGGTCTAGCTTTGGGCTTCTTCGCAGGAGTGACAACTTGCTTGTCTTTCCACTTGGAGTTCCCTTTCTTTCCTTTGCCCTTCTCTTGAAACTAGTGGTCTTGTCAATCATCAACACTTGTTGCTCTTTCTTGATTTCTACCTTCAACGATTTCATCATCATGAAAAACTCAGAATCATTTTCATCATCCCTTGCATACTATAGTTCATCACGAAGTTCTACTAACTTGGTGATGGTGACTAGAGAATTTCATCAATCACTATCTTATCTGGAAGATTAACTCCCACTTGATTCAAGCGATTGTAGTACCTGCACAATCTGAGCACATGCTTACTAGTTGAGCGATTCTCCTCCATCTTTTAGCTATAGAACTTGTTGGAGACTTCATATCTCTCAACTCGGTATTTGCTTGAAATATTAACTTCAATTCTGGAACATCTCATATGGTCCATGATGTTCAAAACATCTTTGAAGTCCCGATTCTAAGCCATAAAGCATGGTGCACAAAACTATCAAGTAGTCATCATATTGAGCTAGCCAAACATTCATAACGTCGCATCTCGCTCTCGCAATAGGTCTGTCACCTAGCGGTGCATTAAAGACATAATTCTTACATGCAGCAATGTGGATAAACCTCGATCACGGATCCTATCCGCATCATTGCTACTAACATCTTTCAATACATTTTTCTAGGAACATATCAAAATAAACATATGAAAGCAACAACGCAAGCTATTGATCTTACAACATAATTTGCAAAATACTACCAGACTAAGTTCATGATAAATTTAAGTTCAATTAATCATATTACTTAAGAACTCCCACTTAGACAGACATCTCTCTAGTCATCTAAGTGATCACGTGATCCAAATCAACTAAACCATAACCGATCATCACGTGAGATGGAGTAGTTTTCAATGGTGAACATCTTATGTTGATCATATCTACTATATGATTCACGCCGACCTTTCGGTCTCCGTGTTCCGAGGCCATATCCGCATATGCTAGGCTCGTCAAGTTTAACTCGAGTATTCGCGTGTGCAAAACTAGCTTGCACCCGTTGTAGATGGACGAGAGCTTATCACACCCGATCATCACGTGGTGTCCGGGCACGATTTAACTTTGGCAACGGTGCATACTCGTGGAGAACACTTCTTGATAATTAGTGAGAGATCATCTTAAAATGCTACCGCCAATCAAAGCAAGATAAGATGCATAAAGGATAAACATCACATGTAATCAATATAAGTGATATGATATGGCCATCATCATCTTGTGCTTGTGATCTCCATCTTGAAGCACCGTCGTGATCACCATCGCCCTTGGCGCGACACCTTGATCTCCATCGTAGCATCATTGTCGCTACGCCATCTATTGCTTCTACGACTATCGCTACCGCTTAGTGATAAAGTAAAGCAATTACAGATGCGTTGCATTTCATACAATAAAGCGACAACCATATGGCTCCTGCCATTGTCGATAACTTAGGTTACAAAACATGATCATCTCATACAATAAAATATAGCATCACGCCTTGACCATATCACATCACAACATGCCCTGCAAAAACAAGTTAGACGTCCTCTACTTTGTTGTTGCAAATTTTACGTGGCTGCTACGGGCTTAAGCAAGAACCAATCTCACCCACGCATCAAAACCACAACGATATTCGTCAAATAGACTCGCTTTAACCTTCTCAAGGACGGGCGTAGCCACACTCGGTTCAACTAAAGTGAGAGAGACAGACACCCGCCAGCCACCTTTAAGCACGAGTGCTCGTAACGGTGAAACCAGTCTCGCGTAAGCGTACGCGTAATGTCGGTCCGGGCCGCTTCATCTCACAATACTGCTGAACCAAAGTATGACATGCTGGTAGGCAGTATGACTTGTATCGTCCACAACTCACTTGTGTTCTACACGTGCAAAACATCAAACCATAAAAATCTAGGCTCGGATGCCACTGTTGGGGAACGTAGTAATTTCAAAAAAATTCCTACGCACACGCAAGATCATGGTGATGCATAGCAACAAGAGGGGAGAGTGTTGTCTACATACCCTGTAGACCGAAGCGGAAGCGATCACAACGTAGAGGAAGTAGTCGTACGTTCTCCTCGCGATCCAACCGATCCCAGCGCCGTTACTTCGGCGCCTCGAAGTTCTTGACACACGACAGCTCGGTGACGCTCCTTGGGCTCCGATCCAGCAAAGCTCCGGGAGAGAGTTCCACAAGACGACGGCGTGGTGACGATCTTGATGTTCTACTAACGCAGGCTTCGCCTAAGCACCGCCACGATATGACCGAGGTGGAATATGGTGGAGGGGCACCGACACGGCTAAGGAACGATCTCAAGGATCAACTTGTGTGTCCATGGGGTGCCCCTGCCCAGATATAAAGGAGGGAGGGAGGAGGAGGCCGGCCTAGGGAGGAGGCGCGCCATAGGGGAGTCCTACTCCCACGGGAGTAGGATTCCCCTTCCTAGTCCAACTAGGGATCCTTCCATGTATTAGGAGTAGGAGACTAGGAAGGGAAGAGAGAAGGAAGGAAGGAGGGTGCGGCCCTCCCCAATAATTCGGACTAGGGCAGGGTGCTGCCTGCCTAGGGCAGCCCCTCTCTCTTTCCCGTATGGCCCATAAGGCCCAATACTTCTCCCCGGCGAATTCTCGTAACTCTCCGGTACTCCGATAAATACCCAAATGACTCGGAACCTTTCCGAACTCCGAATATAGTCGTCCAATATATCGATCTTTACGTCTCGACCATTTCGAGACTCCTCGTCATGTCCCCGATCTCATCCGGGACTCCGAACTCCTTCGGTACATCAAAACTCATAAACTCATAATATAACTGTCATCGAAACCTTAAGCGTGCGGACCCTACGGTTCAAGAACAATGTAGACATGACCGAGACACGTCTCTGGTCAATAAACAATAGCGGGACCTGGATGCCCATATTGGCTCCTACATATTCTACGAAGATCTTTATCGGTCAGACCGCATAACAACATACGTTTGTTCCTTTGTCATCGGTATGTTACTTGCCCGAGATTCGATCGTCGGTATCCAATACCTAGTTCAATCTCGTTATCGCAAGTCTCTTTACTCGTTCCGTAATACATCATCTTACAGCTAACTCATTAGTTGTAATGCTTGCAAGGCTTAAGTGATGTGTATTACCGAGAGGGCCCAGAGATACCTCTCCGACAATCGGAGTGACAAATCCTAATCTCGAATACGCCAACCCAACATACGCCTTTGGAGACACTGTAGTACTCCTTTATAATCACCCGATTCACGTTGTGACGTTTGGTAGTACCCAAAGTGTTCCTCCGTAAACGGAGTTGCATAATCTCATAGTTATAGGAACATGTATAAGTCATGGATAAAAGCAATAGCAACATACTAAACGATCGGGTGCTAAGCTAATGGAATGGGTCATGTCAATCGATCATTCAACTAATGATGTGACCTTGTTAATCAAATAACAACTCCTTGTTCATGGTTAGGAAACATAACCATCTTTGATTAACAAGCTAGTCAAGTAGAGGCATACTAGTGACACTCTGTTTGTCTATATATTCACACATGTATTATGTTTCCGGTTAATACAATTCTAGCATGAATAATAAACATTTATCATGATATAAGGAAATAAATAATAACTTTATTATTGCCTCTAGGGCATATTTCCTTCACGAAGACCAGATGCAAATATGGAAGATAGGTTTTTAGGGCTAAAACTCCATGGGGAGGAAGAAGAAAATCGGGATCTGTCAGGAGAAATTGAAGGAATAATAGAAGAAACACGTTGGATCGCAATATTTAGGGTTTATAAGTCTAAACCCTTCAGTCATGTTGCTCTGTATAAGGCGATGAGGAACGCCTGGGCGCTGGCGCAGGGAGTAATCTTCAAGGATAAGAAACCTAATATTTTCCTTGCCCAATTCATGTGCTTGGGCGATTGGAATCGTGTCATGGGCGGCGGTCCATGGCTATTCAGAAACGCCGCTGTGGTGCTGGAGGAATATGATGGACTAGCGAATGTAGAGGAGTACAAGTTAGATCGAATTGCAGTCTGGTCACGCATCATTGGCATACAGGATGGTCTTATGAAGAAGACAGAGATTACTGAGAAAATAGCTAGAAAGGTGGGCTTACCCCCTATCAAAGTTGGTGTCAATGAGGGCCGTATCAATCCAGCGAAATACTTGAGAGCCCGTGTGCACATCATGCTGGATACCCCCATTGTTCGGTTTGTCCCGCTGACGTTGAAAGAAAGTAAAAAGTACCCTGTTCAATATGAAAAGCTGCCTGATTTCTGTGATTTTTGTGGCCTGATTGGACACTTGGTAACTGAATGCGGGGATGGCACGCATTCAGCAGAGGACTGCGAGTGGGGAGATTGGCTTCTAGTGAACTTTGACGACCCCTCGAGTGGATCTAGCAGTGGCAAAGGAAGGACAAATATGGGAAGACCCAGGGAGAGAGATGGAGATCTGGTAAGAGAAAGAGATAATCGGGGCAACCCAGTTTCTGAGGAGAATAATGATATGGAGATAGGTCATGGTAGGACAATTAACCAGGGGGCTGTTGTCCCGATGGCAAAGAAAAGGCTTATTGGAGATGATGGAGCCGTGCTACACCATGGTGGGAGGGACGGTCTAGCTCCACCACCAGGTTTTGTCAATGAGAAAGTTGGTCTCCTTGAAGCTGGGACAAGTGTAACAGTGGATAAGAGCCAGATGAGCACACCTGAAAAGATTCATGATCCTAAGAGGCCGAGGGCGAACTCAGCTACAGCTAGCCTACCAACTGATGAATCGCAACACCCCGCGAGGGTGATCGCCTGGGTCAATGAAAATTTTAAGTTGGAACTGTCGGGGTATCTTGGGCGCCTCGACAGTTCAGTCGCTTCTGGAAATCCAGAGGCGGCATAAA
This sequence comes from Aegilops speltoides, assembly GCA_021437245.1. NCBI lineage: Eukaryota > Viridiplantae > Streptophyta > Magnoliopsida > Poales > Poaceae > Aegilops > Aegilops speltoides. The sequence goes on from CM038146.1 coordinate 180,205,969, forward strand.
CCTGATGTGTTTTTTCTGTCTGAAACACACCTGGATGATGATAAGGCAGAAGTGCTAATGAGGAAACTTGGCATGGATGAAAGAATTGTTGCACCAAGCATGGATGGAAGAAAAGGAGGGCCCTTAATGGTTTGGAAGAAGGAGGTGAGGATCTACTCCCAAACCACTACCCTTGCGGGAATTGATGTGAATGTGCATGAAACTAATGGAAACATTTGGAGATTGACTGGAATATACGGAGAGCCTAGCTGGGAGCATAAGGATCGTACCTTTCAGTACATCCGAGATCTGCATGCACACTCTAGGCTACCGTGGGTAATCGTTAGTGACTTCAACAAGATCTTGTTCTCGTCTGAAAAGGAAGGAGGGGTTGCACGACAGCAATCCCGTCTGGCAGCGTTCCAAGATGCTTTGTCTGAATGCTCTCTAGAGGATATGGGATATGTTGGTGATAATTTCACTTGGTTTAGAGGTGGACTGAAGGAACGTTTAGACATGGTTGTTACGAATGCTGAGTGGATGGGCATGCACCCGTATGCAGGCCTATGTAATCTAGAGATGGGGAAATCTGATCACCGACCCATCCTGCTAGATACAGAATACCTTACTGGTGTGGCAGAGAATAGGTCTAAGTATAAGCGATGTTTTGAGGCTGGATGGCTAGAAGAAGAAACTATTGAAGAGGTGGTAAGAACGGCCTGGCTGAATGCAGTTCACCAAGGCTTACACCCAACTGTGAAAGGAAATATTGATTCCGTTCACCTCGATATGCATGAATGGGACAGGAAGACACTGAAAGGGCCAAGAGCTCGGCACGGTAAAGCCCAGAAACAGCTAGAGAAACTCATGCAGGCACCTTATACGGAGTAGGTCAGGGCAAAGCAAAAAGAACTCTCGGTCCTAATAGAAAATCTGCTAGATCAAGAAGAAATTTTTTTGGGCCCAGAGAGGAAGAGTCAAATGGCTACGGAAAGGTGATCGTAATACACAGTACTTCAACCAATTTGCCTCAGCGAGGAGAAGGAGAAATATGATCAAAAGGCTTCGTAATAGTAATAATGGATGGACCGAGGGTAATGAGAATCTTAGCCTGTTGATCCGTGGCTATTTTGATGGACTTTTTCAGTCGGATGATGTACAATGTGACCAACAGCTTTTGCAGATAGTGAAACCACGTGTAACACTTGAGATGAACAGTTTGCTAACAGCAGCTTATACCCGGGAAGAGGTCCGAAAGGCATTATTCCAAATCGGAGACATGAAAGCACCGGGGCCGGATGGGTTACATGCGGTGTTTTTCAAGAGATTTTGGCATATCTTGGGGGAGGAGCTCACTGATGAGGTCTTAGAAGCAATCCACATGAGGAAAATACTTGAAGGATGGAATCACACAAATATTGTGCTGATCCCAAAGGTTGAAAGTCCAGAGGTAATTACATAGTTCAGGCCTATAAGCCTTTGCAATGTGATTTATAAAATAATCTAAAAAATGCTTGCAAACCGACTAAAGAAATTACTCCCTGAGATTATATCCCCCACTCAAAGCGCTTTTGTGCCAGGGAGGCTTATAACAGATAATGTGTTAATGCTTATGAATGCTTCCATGCAATAAAGAAAAAAACTCATGGTTCTAATGGGTTTTGTGCAGTAAAGCTGGACATGATGAAGGCATATGATCGTGTGGAGTGGGGTTTCCTGAGGAAAATGATGGAAAAACTTGGGTTCGATCCAGGTTGGATAGAGATGATCATGCAATGTGTCTCTTCAGTAAGTTATAAGATAAGGTTTAATGGTACAAAAACTGAAGATATATTACCCACTCGAGGTTTGAGGCAAGGAGACCCCTTGTCCCCTTACTTATTTCTTCTATGCTCAGAAGGATTATCAAGCATGTTGGTGCATGAGGAAGAGGTGGGTGGATTGGAGGGTATTAGAGTCTTTCTTAATGCACCATCCATCTCTCACTTACTTTTTGCAGATGACTCTCTCATACCTATGAAGGCAAATGTGGATAATGCTAATGCCTTGAAGAGGGTCCTAGATGTGTATTGTGCAAGTTCGGGACAACTTGTTAGCATGGCCAAATCAAGTGTATTTTTCAGCCCCAACACAAGTGTAGCCGTGCGGGAAGAGGTTTGCAGAAATCTTGACATACTAACAGAAGCTCTCTTTGATAAATACCTTGGTCTCCCTACAAGTGTAGGTGTGGACAAAAGTGATTGTTTTCAGCACTTGATTGACCGAATTTGTCAGAGAATTAAAGGGTGGAAGGAAAAAGTATTGTCATTCCAAGGGAAGGAAATTTTGTTGAAAGCAGTGGCCCAATCAATCCCCTCATATGCTATGTCATTGTTTAAACTGCCAAAGGGAATCTGTAAAGCAATAACAGATGAACTGGCAGGGTTTTGGTGGAGGGATGGTGAGGAGAAGAGAAGGATGCATTGGTTCGCATGGTGGAAATTGTGCATGCCAAAGAGAAAAGGAGGATTGGGGTTCAGAGACCTACACAGTTTTAACCTTGCTTTACTAGCAAAACAGTGTTGGCGACTACTCCAGAATCCAGAATCATTGTGTGAGTTCTTAGTGCTAAATATTATCCTGATGGAAATATATTGAATGCAGGGCCGAAGAAGGGTTCCTCCTTCACTTGGCAGAGCATTGTTGCGGGTATCCAAACGTTCAAAAGAGGATGCATTTGGAGAATTGGTACGGGAACACAGATCAATATTTGGCAAGACACGTGGATACCTTCAAGTGAGTCCAGGAAAATTATAACACCGCGGGGCTGCACAATGTTGACAAAAGTGGAAGAGTTAATTGACCCACATACCGGGCAGTGGGATGAGGTACTGATCCGCGATGTTTTTTGGCCAGTGGATGTGTACAGAATATTACAAATTCCACTCATAGTGCATGTTATGGAGGACTTTGTATCATGGCACTATAACCAGACTGGAAGCTTCACTGTAAGGTCGGCTTATCACACAGAGTTTAAACATCAATTCGGGAGATCTGTCTTGCCCACAAGGGAGCCGAGACCAGGACATATGGAAACACGTTTGGGCTCTTCGAGTGCCTGGGAAGGTCAAACACTTTGTCTGGAAAGTTATCAGAGGAGTTCTACCATGCTATGGAACGCTGGCCGGACGCCACATACCTGTTTCTGGCCAATGCCCATTATGCAAGGTAGGCTTTGAAGACTCACAACACTGTCTTTTTCAATGTGAGCGTGCACTGGAGATTTGGGATAACCTTGGAGTTAAGAAAGAGATCCAACAATCAGCTATGCAGGATAGATCGGGTTCCTCCACGATGAGCACCCTCATGTATAACCATGAAATCAACGAGGGTTTACCGATGGCTGAATTATTGGCAGTGGCTAGTTGGTATATTTGATGGCAAAGGAGACAGATGGTGAAAGAGAAATGTATCCAGGAACTAGACAGAACAACAGTTTCAATCAGAGTACTTGCTACAAACTTCTTTCGCTCTCTTGCTGTGCATCAACCTTCGAGGAAATGTGAGCACATGTGGCAGCAACTGAGAAGGGGAGTGGTAAAGATCAATGTGGACGCTTCCTTCTGCTGTGAAAATATGACTGGTGGTACGGGAGCTATTGCGAGGGATGAGCGGGAAGAGTTCATTGCTGCCGCTGGTTGGTTTATACCGCATGTGGCATCTTCAGAAACAGCAGAAATGATGGCCATTCGCAATGGGTTTTATCTCGCTTCAAGGATTGGCTGCACTGTCCTGCAGATTGAATCCGATTGCTCTAATGCGGTTCAAGCTTTCAACCTGGAGGATTACTCGGGGCAAGACTCAGCTTTTGTGCTTGAAGGGAAAGAATTGGGAATGGATCTTGCTCAATACGAGATCATTGCATGTCTACGTGAAGCAAATGAAGTAGCTGATGCTATCGCTAAATACTCTCTTTCAAGTAGACTTTCAGATGTTTGGGAGCGCTCAATCCCGGACTTTATTTCTCAGTTTATTGTAAACGACCTCGCCATTATTTGAGAAATAAAGTTTGGTTACGTCAAAAAAAAATATGGTACGCCTTTGGCGTATTTTCAAAAAAAAATAATTTCAGCTGTCCATTTTTTAGGGCTATGATCATCGAAGAGCAACCCATCAGATCAATGTCCGGCTACAATAGATCAATGTAACTCTAACCAATGAGACGAAATCACTAGTTAAGAAGTACTCCTTGCGGAGATCACTCCAACTTCCCCAGGTTGCGATAAGTGGCGTGCTCCATGTGCGCCACTTGTCGCAACCTGGGAGTTTTCCCTTTTTTCGTAGATCCGTTTATTCAAAACGTTTTATCTCTTAAACCGTGCGTCCAAATCTCGAGCCACTTTCGCCGTTGGATTCCTTGCGTCGAGATCTTCAAAACTAGATCCCATGTTGATAGGTTTTGACGAACTTTTTTTCACGGAAAAACCGGACGAAAAAACTGAACCGGTAACACGGTTTTTTTCCCTTTCTGAAAGAGCCACGCCCATGCCTCTGACGAAATCACAACCGTGCCTCTCGCGGAGCAAAACCGTGCCTCTCGCGAAATAAAAAAAAACAGAAAACGCGTTTTTCCTTTCCGAAAGAGGCACGCCCGTGCCTCTCGCGAATCAAAACCGTGCCTCCCGTGAAAGAAAAAAAACTGAAAACGCGTTTTTTTCCTTTTCGAAAGAGGCACGCCCGTGCCTCTCGCAAAAGCACAACCGTGCATCTCGCGGAAGCAAAACCATGTCTCTCGCGAAAGAAAAAAAAACAGAAAACACATTTTTTTCCCTTTCCGAAAGAGGCACGCCCGTGCCTCTCACGAAGGCACAACCGTGCCTCTCACGAAAGAAAAAAAAACAAAAAATAAGTTTTTTTTTCCGTTTCCAAGAGGCACGGCCGTGCCTCTCGCGAAAGCACAACCATGCCTCTCGCGAAAACAAAACCGTGACTCTCGGAAAAAAAAGTGTGTTTTTTTGCGCAAAAAAATTATTTTTTTTCGAAATTTTTTTGATCGAAAAGCTAGGAAAGACCGGTAGAAAACCAAAACATCAAAAAAAATCAGAAAAAACCGTTTAAAAAGCCGAAAACGCGTGCGGAAAAATAAAAAAACAAAATCCGGGGGGAGCGCCCAGAGCGCGACACGTGGCAAATGCTGAGAGCGCGCCAGGTGACGCTGATCGTTGCGAGGCTCCCGAAGGAGCGCTCGTTAATTAGTTGCTCCCCCAATGAGATCATCGAAGATTAGGAGGGGACATATTCTATTTTTAACATTCAAGACGCTGAAGACAGACCTAGATTAGATCAGTCCGATTTAGACATCTCGTCGAGATCGGACACTAAACATTCCGGTGAATTAGTTTACAAATTGTTGGCGGCCGAATTATACTCGTCGAAGACTTGCCCCCGGAGCCATTAGAATGGGCAACATGCATCGTGGAGTTGCGGTTCCGACGGGATGGATGGGGACAACCTATTTCGCGCGTGGTGCGACACAATTTGACAACCTCCTCCTGCATGAGATTTTGGGCCGAGCCATGTGCCGGCTAGCGCGCCCTGTTTTTTCTGTTTGTCTTTTTGAAAAAGAATCAGGATTCCGACAAATATTCTATATTTCATATAATGTCCTAAAATTTTAAGGAAAGGTCGCAGATTTTGAGAATGTTTATAAATTTGAAAAAAAATCCGGTATTTCAGGAACATTTCATAAATCTGATAAATGTTTTGAATTTCAAAAAGCAAAATCACGGATTTGAAAAATGTTCGTAAACCTAAAACATGTTTAGAAATTTCCAAAAATGTTCTCGTGTCCGGAAAATATTCATGTATTTCAAAAAAGTTTCAAAAAATGCTCGTTGATATAAAAAACATTCATGAAAATTTCAAAGAATGCTTGTCGATTAAAAAATGTTCAGAATTGTTTAAAATGTTCGTAAATTAAAAAGGTGTTCAAATAATTCTCCCAAATTTAAAAAATGTTCATTCGGTTCAAAAAGGTTCACATATTCAATAAATTGTTTCCGATTTTTTTGATAACAATTTAGAGAATATTGGTGAATTTTGAAAATTATTCCCCAATTTTAAATATACTTGGAATTTTTAAATTGAATAAAAAAAGGAATAAATGAAATGGAAAAAATGCCAAAAAACCCTAAAAGGACAAACACATAAAAGGAAAAAAATGTTCAGGGAAGATTCTAAAACCTGTCTATAACAGGTCTGACAAAAGCACGTGAAACCCGAATATGGGCCGCCCCATATCTACGCGAGCTCATGTTGGGGGAAGGGTGTGCATTTGTGGGTCCAATTAGTGATTTCGGCGTTTGGAGAGCAACTAGTTGAGGAGCGCTCCTTCGAGAGCCTCCCCAACGATCACATGGGATGGCTTAAGAGTGCGCCCAACCGCCACCATGTGTCGTGCTCTGAACGCTCTCTTCAGATTTTAATTTTTTTTCTGCACGCGTTTTCGGCTTTTCAAGTGTTTTTTTCTTCTTTTTTTTCTTTTTTGGTTTTCATCGGTCTTTCTTAGTTCCTCGACAAAGAAAAATTGCTCGAAAAAACATGCTTTTCCCATGAGAGGCATGCTTTTGCTTTTGCAAGAGGCATCGTTTTGCTTCTGCAAGATTCAGAAACGAAAAAAAACACATTTTTTTGTTAGATGCACGCTTTTGCTTCTGCGAGAGGCACGCCATGCCTCTCGAAAACGAAAAAAAACATTTTCTGTTTTTGTTTTCTTTCGTTATAGGCGCGGTTTTGCTTCCGCGAGAGATACAACCGTGTCTTTAAAAACGAAAAAAACAAGTTTTTTGTTCTTCTGTCAGAGACATGGTTTTGCTTCCGTGACAGGCACGGCCATGCCTCTCAAAAAGAAAAAAAAACACGTTTTTTCTACCGTGAGAGTTATGGTTTTGCTTTCGTGAGATGCACGATTTTGCTACCACGAGAGGCACAACCGTGCCTCTTGGAAACGAAGAAAAAACGTGTTTTCTCTTTTTTTCATGAGAGGCACAGTTTTGCTTTTATGAGAGGCATGGTTTTGCTTCCGCGAGAGGCATGGCTGTGCCTCTCGGAAACGGTTTCCGAAAAGGGAAAAAAGTGCTCTCGGTTCGGTTTTTTATTCGATTTTTTTCGTAAAAAAAAGTTCGTTGAAACCTATCAATGTGGGATTTAGTTTTGAAAATCTCGACGCGAGGAATACAACAGTAAAAGCGGTTTTAAGATTTGAACGCACGGTTTAAAAGATAAAACGTTTCCCAAGAAGTGCTACGCTCTAACCATAAGGCCATCCACCCACTCGTGTAAGGTGTCTTTGCTTTTTTCTTTTATTTCATTATTCACTTCGGTTTATTCTTTTTCTTGCTATTTTCTTTTTTTTCCTCGTCTTCTTTTGTTTTCCTTAACGCACCCTTTTTTAAAAATTCGTAAAACCTTTTTCTTTAAATTGATGAACTTTGTTTTCAATTTTGCTGATTTTTTTTTAAAATCGATGAACTTTAAATTGATGTCCTCGATCTGGTTTTTGGCCACCAGGTATTGATGATTTACGGAATTATGAATGTCCGAATGGGATGGACATAAACAGGGAGGAAATTGCTCAAAGCCACCACATTTGTGGCTAGAGTACTCCAAAACCATCGCTTTTGCCAAAAATCACGAAAAACCATCGACTCCGCGGCAAGTGAGTAACAAATCGCACTAATTCAAAAATGAGACGCGTCTACCAGTGGAACTGACGAGTTGGCCCCACATGTCAGGCTGATTTAGCGTGCCTAGCTGGATAATATGCTGAGGTGGCAAAGGGCCCACATGTCAGCCTCACACCTCCGTCTTCCTCCTCACATCTGCTCGGGGGCGCTCCTCGACGACTGGCGGCGGCGGACGCGGCCGTACCCAGCTGTCGCCGCACTGCCGGACTCCAGATCCGACCGGAATCAGTCTCCCGCCTCCAGATCCGCCCTGTGCCGTTGTTTCCCCTCCAAAACGGGCTCCAACCACCGCCGTAGGGCCCCAGCATCGCCGCCGTCGATTAGACTCGAACCCCACCGCTGCAGGGACCCTGCATCGCCATCGTTATCGATTCACTAGTGGCCAGCCACGACAGGAGCATCTAGCGGCGAGGAGTCGCTCCGCCCGAGCCGCTCGCCAGGGTCAAGCGGCTGGCCACAGTCGCGTCCGCCGCCGCCTGGCCTTGAACCCACCGGCGCAGGGCCCCTGCATCCACTACAAGAAATATGTCAACTTATGACCTTCTGTCAGTGACCCTCGAAGAATTGGTCATAAATCTATGACCATTTTAGACCAATTGGTCAAAAGCTGTTCAGGGGGCTCCAAACCACGAACCATTGCACCATTTTGGTCGAAGGTCGTAATTTCCTTACGAAATGGTCACAAAGCAAATAGTGCTAGTCCGCTGCCTTATTTCTAGTTGTTAACGACCAATATAGATGGTCATAGCCTTGTAAATTGTGGTGGGTTGCTATGACTAGGCGCCACCTCATCGAGCTTTTGCCTATGTGTCATGTCCATGTGGCAGTTTTGCCCTAGGTTGTGAAGCAACCTATATTTCTGTCATTCCCAAAATTCCCAAAAAAATCTCATAAATTCTTTGGGTCATATCTTCGTCAAATATGTAAAAACCTTCCTTGCCTAGTTCAAAAATAATTCAAAAATATTCATTTTCCTATTTTGTTCAGAGTAACAGTTTGTGAAGGAAGTACCACTTTGGCATGTCCAAATAGTATCCATTTTCTACAGTGCTTTCCTATGCCCAAATAACCATCCTCCACCAAATGCTAGCTCAATCCATTCATTATTTTGAGCCGAGCTTCAACATTCGTATTTATGTCCAGTGTGGTGGTTTGCAAAGCAAGTACCACCTAGGCTCCTCCTTTTGAGCTGAAAATTTGTGAAAACGGTCTTCCTAGTAACTGATCATCCTCAGCCAAAACTCACGCCCATTATCCATGTACATTTCCCGTACCACTAATCAAACACTTGGCTGCTAATTCATGTTTGAGCATCGATTGGTCTCCTCATGAGAATCTTATGTTGTAATTTTCTTCCTAGCACCAACCTGGGGAGTGCCCAACCCACTAGACATGCCTAGGCCGCCCAGAACACATGGCAACGCCACGGTCACGCTGGTGACCACGCTTGGCGGCATCTTGAGTTCTGGCGCTCTAGAGTTGGGGCCCTCGGCCACCGCCCAAACCTTGACGATCGCCACCAAACCATGTATTTATGATTAAATAGGTCCTTATGTAACTAGAAATGATTTTTGGAAAAAATACATAGCAAACTATGAGGCAGCTGCAGTTCAAATTTGACCGCTTCAGTGAATCGCAGTAAATTTGTCTTTTTCACGAGAGGTGGATCAAAATTTTTTACACCAGACCATTTTGTCAATTGTGCATTACATATGGCCTAGTATTTTATAAAAATGATTTGGTCCAATTTTGCAACAATTATTTGGTAGTTCCTTCACAAAAAACCTCCTTCGGGCACTCGAAAAATGGAAAATGGTTTTTTAGTCCAACTAAAATGAAAACTTCCTTAGGCAACATTGTTTGCCATTCCAATATTCACCCTTGTGCACAATATGAGATCATTTGAACAAACTATGCCATGAATGTGGCCATAAGATTGATCATTTGGCTTGAAAGCCATGAATCTTCACACTTGATAGCTCATTTCTGAGAACACTTTTTAAAAATAATTACCGTATTACAAGTTTATTATTTTTCCTGCAAACTTGGTCACATATAATGACACAATGTGAAGGTTTTCCAATTTTGATTTTTTTTGAATTTTTTATGCCCGTTTCAAAATGCGGTCAAAACGGCGGGCTTGACCGTTCCTAGCTAGTGGTTGAATCTTGGAATTTTTTTGGTGTTTCTATGATTAAATAGATACTTATGTACCTAGAAATGATTTTTGGAAAAAATAAAGAGCAAACTATGAGGCAGCTACAGTTCAAATTTGACCCGTTTCCAGCTGAATCGACGATAATTTGTCTTTTTCATCAGAGGTGGATCAAAACTTTTTTCACCCAACCATTTTGTCAATTGTGCATTATATATGGCCTAGTATTTTAGAAAAATGATTTGGTCCAATTTTGCAACAATTATTTGGTAGTTCCTTCACAAAAAACCTCATTTCGGGCACTCAGAAAATGGAAAATGGTTTTTTCGTCCAACGAAAATGAAAACTTCCTTAGGCAACATTGTTTGCTATTACAATATGCACCCTTGTGCACAATATGAGATCATTTGAACAAATTCTCGTTTAAAATTTCCCCGCTTCCCACTGAATGGGTGAAATTTGTTCTTTTATAAGAGGTGGATCAAAAGCTTTTGACATGTAACTATTTGGTCAATTTTACATAAAATATGGTCTAATATTTTTGAAAAATGGATTTGTGCTATTTTGGAACAAATATTTGATCGCTTCTTCACAGAAAAAAACCATTTTATGCACTCGAAAAATGGAAAATCATCTTTTGTGCAAAGAAAATGAAAGTCGTTGAGCTATGGCATCGTTTACCATTCTAAGATGCACACTTATGAAAAAACGAGATCATTTTGACAAACTATGACATTGTTATGTTTACAAAAGTTCAAAGTTTGGGGTCCAAAATTTTAAGATTCAAGTCGAAATAGCCGGCCAATGAGACGCGAGGAAAGCGCTTTCACGCGGATCACCAAATTGGACATAATCTGAGCCATCCATCACGCATCCATCCAGCGGTGGAGCTACTCCCGAGAATCAAAACCCTAATCCACTCACCCACCCTTCCCTCGATCCCCAGATCCTCACCCGCCACCCCACTCACCCACTCCCTCGCTCCCAGATCCATCCTCTCCTCTCTCGCAACCCCAAACCCGGCCACGCCGCCGATCGCCACTCCCCAAACCGAGCCCCAGCCCGCCTTGGCGACCTCCTCCCCACTCCTCATTGCCGAGCGACATCCTCTACTTCATACCCGTCGGCCGACCAACCAACCTTCTCCTCCTCCTCCTCGTCTCCCCACGATTCGATTTGGATCCCCCTCGGTGAACCAGCCGCCGGCGACCGCCGCCCACTCCGCTGCCGCACCACCTCCCTCCCTTCTTGGTGGAGATCCACTTGAGCTCCCTCCTCCAATCCCTTGCCGTCGCCGCCGCCGACCCCAATCCCACCCCCCTGCGACCGTCTCCACCAACCCCATCACCATGGCGACCTTCCTCCCTCCCCAGATGGATGGATGGATGGACGGGGACGACGGCAGCGGCGCCGGATCCGCATCCACCATCTCTCGATGGGTCCATGGACTACTCGGCGAGTAGCAAGCAGGCGCTGGAGTGGGCAGTCCGGAACCTGCTCCGCCGGGGCCACACCGTCATCGTCCTCCACGTCCAGCGCCACGGCAGGGAGGAGGCCAAGCACGCCGTCTGGGCCAAGTCCGGATTCCGTAAGCGCTCTGACACACCCACCCCTCATTCGCTTTGATCTCAAGATAACGCGTGCTCGATCGGCTCCCCATGGCGCTCATCCCTCTGTCCGAGTACCGGGGCCGGAGGTGATGAAGAACTACTGACGTGACCTGCGATGCCGAGGTGCTCGACACCGCCAGCGCTAGCTCGAGGTATGTTGCTTTTTGTATATGCACGGAGGTGTTCGATCCTATGATGTGATCGATCGAGCATGGAGAAAGATGGTGGCGGCTCTCGGCCGATTGTCGGTGAAGGTGGTGGCGAAGGTGTCTTTGGGCGACGCCAGGAGAAGCTACGTGACCTTGGAGGAGCGAAGATCGACACCATCGTCATGGGCAGCCGCGCCTCGGCACCATCCGAGGTGCGATACTACTCTTGTCAAAATGTTGCTCCGGACATGTGCGATTCTTGGTCATAGTTTCCCGAGCACGAAATCGGCGGTTCTTTGCTTGCATAAAGTAGTCTGATATTCTTGTTCAGGTAGGCAATCCTCACGTCACCGGGGTTAATATAGTACTACTATCAGACATTGCTTGATTCAAGATGCATGCGAAGTCAAATGTCCGTGAAGCAATAGTTCAAATAAATTGGTTTGATTACTACTTGTGGCATGTGATTTAGACAATAGTACCATTATTTTGTGTCGATTACTACTTGAGGAACTGGTCTTGTTTACATTTTACGGCTGTTGGTTTTGTTTCCGGTTCTTTTTGGGGAGGAATGGATTAGTTATGACCGAATTTGTGTTAGCTGGCGTTACATGTCTTGAAACCTGTCCTTGTTCCTCCCCCAAAAGGACCATGTCAATGTGCTAATTCTGGTTCATCTTTGTCCGGATGAAGATTTGTAGGTTGCATGGTGACAGTTTCACCATGAGAATCGTCCGTCATGGTGCTGATTAGCACGGAGAAGGTGGTCTTGGGGATCTTGAAGACGGTGAAGAACCCACGCAGCAATGTGCTCAAGACCTCTGTGATGGCGTGCCTTCGCTTTGTGTCCATTCATGCTTCATAAAGGTAACTCCTTCCCCGGTTATTCCTTGTCGATCTCATGGCACATACTTATCCCTCCATGGTAGTGACCAAAGAACCATCGATTTCGAACCTGTTCGAGGGGAGCTAGATGTATGATGTACGGCAACGGAATGGTGAGCTGGGACAACTAGATCGAGTCCCTTCTCTACATGTTGGTTCTGCTCCCTTGCACTGTGATAAATGACATATCACATTTTGAGCGTCGATGCAGCAAAATTTGTGTGCTACCCTTTGTTTGTTGGTTGTTATTTTGTGATACACCTTTGCTCAAATACCGATTTGTACTGCCTGTTATTATGCCCCACCATATGTGCATTTATGCTTGTTCGCTGAGCCTAGTTGATGAACTATTCACCATATAGCTCAACTAAAATACAACATGTTGTTTGATTCTTGTAGTGTACCATCAAATGATCAGTTCACCAACATTTACTTTTGTACTGTGCTCTCGAGAGATGTTCATGTCGCAATCCCGAATTGATGATCTTGCCCTCTTTCGAGTTGGTTTGATGATTTGACCTAAACTAAGTTGTTTGGTTAATGATCTTAATGCCTCTGCAAACATGATACTATATATTTGCATGTCATAGTCGGCGATTGGCGTGTGACAATGAAGTGAACCATTAGCTCATATATATCGTAGCTCGGCTCCACACATGTTTTTGGTTTGTTCTCGGTCGATTGTGGTGTGCCTTTCTGAATTAATCCGATAGATGCTTTTAGTTTTTTTCTAGAATGTTGTAATTGTATTTAAGGTAAACTTGACCTTGGGGTTGTATAAACTGGACTATGGTGAAACTGCACATTGAGTTAAACTTCATTGAATTTGAATTGGATGTCGAATGTTGCCTGATGTAAACTACAAGCAGTTTGCCATGGAATTCTATTTCTTTTCACTTTTAAGAAACAATCACGACCAGCAGTAGTAATATTTATGCAAAGTTATGCAAAGTTCATTGAAATTTTGAGCATCTACAGTTATTGAAATTTTGTGTGACTTGTCCATGATTATGCAGACAAATAAACTTGTGTTTACTTAAACTTGTCCATGATCATGCAACAACTTAAACTTGTGTTTACTAAAATGGATGCTTTTGATTCCCATTCAAGAATATAGTGACAAGTGAAAGTCTACATAAACACCATTGCCTGAAATTATACATATTGCTTGTGAGTTCTAATTGTGGCCTAGTCAAGAAAAAACATGATTTATTGGTCTCTTTTATCAAATATTAGAAACTTAAGAAAGTAAATTGAGATGAGCTGATATCTATTAGGAACATATTGCTTGTGGACATGCATGGTGCTGCTGAAGCTACACATGTTCTCCACCACAAACTTTGTAATGTCTCCTCATTGTTTCCTGCTTGTGATCTTGTTATGCAAAGTGGTTGAAGTACCTTCTTTTCTACCCATCTTCATGAAGCCTATATTAAATGTATAATTTATACAAATTATTCTATAAGATTTGTAAAGCAAACAGTTCACTATGCAAGTCTGTTATTTTATTTGCCCTTTCTAGTACTTTCACGCTTACATTTTTGTTGCCATTGCATTTGTTTGGTTCGACCAAGAGCGATTACACTAATTTGGAAGTATTTGTGTTCACTCTTTTCAGAGCACCGGGACAAATTTGAAGTGCAAAGCCATGAAGCCAAGTGCAAAGCCATGATGCTAGTGATTTGTTTGTTCTGTTTGACTGTAATAGGCTGTAGAGATTGTGACATTGTAACAGATTTGATAAATTATGTTTGTTTTTTTGTTTGAAATAGTGATTTAAAAATTTGTGAAATGGAAACCTGCTTAGTGGGATCCACTTACCAAAATAATTTGAGCAATGTTGAAATGTCTGACGTGTGGGACCTATTTTGGTTATTTGAAGATTTTCATATTCTTTTCTTTCTGTTTGATATATACTGCTTAAAAGCGATGTGGATCCACCGTCAGGGAAAATCTGACAATTGGGACCCATCTAAAAACTGGACCACAAAAAACCATCGAAAATAAAAATGAAATGGACCGCAAAAGGCCATGCCTAGAAAATAAAAAGGCCAAATTGTTGGGCCAGGCCCATGTAGCTAGAGAAAATTAATAGAGAAAATATACAGTAAAAAGGCCGAATTGTTGGGCTAGGCCCATGTAGAAAACCGAATTGGACCGGGCTGAATCTTGTGCCACATCGACTTGCCACGCTGGATGCCTCGTGGCTGGGGAGGTTGCTAGTGACCAAAAATTTGGTCAAAGAACCAACGACCTTTACATATCACGAGAGAAGGTCGCTATAGTCGATTAATGACCCTCGACTTTTGACCTTGTTTTTGGTCACAAAAGGTCGCAAATGAAAAACTATGACCTTTCAGCGACCAATAGTGAGGGTCACAAGTTGACATATTTCTTGTAGTGATCGCCACCGCCGCTGATTCACCAGCTTCTCACGGTTGGGCATGGCGCGTTCTGCTTCTTGGTGACCTCGACCCGTGCGTCTTTGGTAGCAAGACGGCAGCTTCGGCCTTGTCGGGCGGGCGGGCACGGCTCAAGCAGTTCGGCCTCGCCCGAGCAGCAGCGAGGGGGTGGCTTGGCGAGGAGCAGGGGGGAGGAGGCAGCATGACGAGCAAGCAGGCGATGGGCGGGCATGCGGCAGCTCGGCCTCGCCGGAGCAGGCAGGGGGCGGGCGCACAGGGGCTAGGCCTCGCTAGGGCAGGTAGGGAGCGGGCGCATAGGGGCTAGGCCTCATCAGAGTTGACTGGGGTGCAGGCAGGGGCGGGCATGTGGCACGAAGGACATGAGAGAGAGGAGATAAGAGTTGTGGCAGACAAGTGGGACCCATGTCCACCTCAGCAGGTCAAACATTGACTAAAACTAGTCTTTGCCACATCAGCCTAGACATGCAGGTCCCACCTGTCAGTTTTGCTATTAACGCGGCTTAGTTTCGAATCAGTGAAATTTGTTACTTACTTGCCATAGAAGTGGTGGTTTTTCGTGATTTTTACCAAAAGCGGTAGTTTTGCAGTACCCTAGTCACAAATGTGGTGGCTTTCAGCAATTTACTCCATAAACAGAGAAAGCACATGAATTTATTCGAACTAGTGCGACCTGAGTGCTCACAAACCATGTGTGTCAGACTAGCCACAGGCATGCACAAATTAATGAAATAATGAATAAATAGGAAAAAATGGCTCAACCCGGAGTGCGACCTGAGCGTACGGACCACGCCGGAAATGGCAAATGTTGGATCCTGGGAGCTTGGGAGGTTGTATGGTCGTCTGGACTATGGAGGTACGTAGTAGAGCATGATCGTGAACGACGATGAGAGCCAGCAGCCAGCAAACATCGTAGATCATTCATTCGACCACTGCTCGGACAATGCGAGCAGCTCTTCCAAGTAGTCTGCTCCCAGGTCCTCCAGCTCCAGCACGCTCGACGCAGCAGCAGCACCAGCACCAGGTTGCTTTTTCTTCATGTTGTCCTCCTGGCCCTTGCCCTTGGGAGTGCGCTTCCGCATGCAGTGGCGCCTCTTGAGCGCCAGCACGGGCGAGTCGTCCTCCCCCGCGGTGGCGGCTTCGCCGAGCTTCAGCACGCGCAGCGACTCCCGGACTCGCTCCACCGGGAAATTGAGCACGGCCGCGGGTCCGCGGGACGTGTAGGCCGCCTGGTCGTAGGTCAGCGCGGCGGCCTCCGGGGTGTCGAAGGTGCCCAGCCACACGCGCTCGCCGCTGCGCGTGGAGTCCCGGATCTCCGCCGCGTACTTGCCCCAAGGCCGCCTCCTTACGCCGATCAACTGAGGAGGCTCTGCCTTGGCCTTCTTTGCCTCCTGCTGCTCCGCCCAGGATGGTGCAGCAGGTGAGATGGAGGTGGCCTCCATGAGGGCGCTGAATTGGTCAATGTCCATGCCCATAGCACTTGCAGTGCCATTGTCCTGGAAGCTGCCGCCGTCGAAATTAAGGTACTGCGGGTGTTGCTGCTGCGCGTACGGGGCAATGTCGTCGTAGGCGGCGTAGGACGGAGCCGCAGAGGAGGAAGAGTCGGTGATGCCGTACTGGTAGTAGGAGGACTGGGGCTGGGTAGAAGGAGACTGCTGGTATTGGTAGCCATAGGAGGAGGGCTCGGAAGTGGCATAGCTCATGCCGTAGTAGCATGAGTTGCAATCATTTGTATAGGACCCATTGTTGTCGTAGTAGCCGTAGCCGTTGTGGTTAGGTTCCATCACTTGATACTCCTGGCTAGGCTAATCTCTCGTGCTTAATTAGACAACTAAGCACTTAAGGTAGTACAGTAGTACTAGCTAGAAAGCAACTAACGTAACCAAGCCCTTATATAGAGCGATCGACTTGCCGCGAATAAGAAATATATTTTGAGTTTGACTTAACATAAGATAAAGTGGTCAAATTAAGTAGGGGAGGGGGTGCTCACCTCCACCATCTACAGGATTAACTCTAGATCTACAGGATTAACTCTATCTCTATCCATCCGTTTCAAAAAAAACATCTACTATCTTACCTTTCTTTTGCATCCCAATCAAAAAAAGAGGGTGCTCCGGAGGCAGAAATAAGACTCGCCAAGAGAGCTCTCGAAATTGGGTATTAACTGAGACAAACAACGGATAAGCTATTTTTAAAGGGAAAGAAGAGGTAGACTGTCCCTTCGTTTCATCTTTATTTTGCGCAGCGTAGGGAGAAACCTTGCGTCTTCGTTTTGTGAAGGCAAGTGACTTCGCAAACGGAGCTCCCAAAGTCCGAACTGCTGAGGTGGGGCCCTTGCGGTGATGATGACACGAGACGGGTGGTAGGCTTTGACGCTGGCTCGGTGCAAGCCCAACGCTTTTCTCATGCAATGCTCGTCGACAGAGTCGGAGCTGCCTGGTCGCCGGTGTGTGTGGCTAACTATTTGGCATTGGCTGGCATAGTGCTCGACGCTTGTTTGCGATGAGGGCTTCTTCGGTGGTCGTCGATGGTGAAGTCGGAGTCGCCCTCGCGGAGGCGTGATGACGATGACGCCGGGCAGCAACCTCGACGACGCTTTTCTCCTCAGCGGCGTGTGTGCGTTCTTGTGCGGGTTGCCAGGTCGCTCTGTATGCCTTGTTTTCACGGGCCTGTTGTGACGATTTTCGCCTGGTTTTTCATTAATTAGCCAGACAATTCTTTTGACAATTTTTAGTGAATCGAGTCCTAAAGAACCATGTTTAAAAAAAATTGCCCTGCTAATGAATAAAAAAAGGTTGGATACGCTCCTCTACAATATCTAGAGTATATGCGTATTCTTGTATCCAGGCTTGGATTCTCTCCATGTCTCTCTAACTGGTTCTTTTCCATGGCGTCACCAGCGAATCAGTGTAAAGCACACGGTACGGAAGAATCTACTGCTCACTTGCGCTGGGAGGTTCGGCGGTTGCTGCAGTAGCTAGGTACATGTTGGACAGATGTGCAGGTTATGTGTTCCCCAACATTGGCCAGACAAAGCAACAATATGATCATAGTATAGGTCAGCGACGCTTCCCGGAAGCAGTCAAGGGCCGGAGACAGCATGCAAGCACATGAAGCGGCTGTGGCTGCTAAAGTGCAGATCGATCACCAAGATAAATCGTTACTGTATACGGCACATACATACATTTCAGTATGTCTGAGGATACATCTGTACATGTGTGGAGTATCTTCACTAGATCTTCTGTGAAAAGTCCAACCCACGCCGCCGCCTCCTCACGTGCCACGCTTCCAACGTCCAACCTCAACCCTACGGGCGTACCTACACAAACTTACACATCACATTATATTCCAGTCAATCTGTAAACCAGTATAATGGCATCTCCAACGCCGACCCGCAGACCTCCCGCAACCGTTCGGGTTGCCTTGTCCAGACCGCGAAACTCATCCAACATGGTTCTGTATCGGTCCGTGGCGTGGTTCGAACGTGTTTTCTCGCGCAAACCAAAGACAAACATGGAGGGGTTTTACGGGAGTCTGGATACGCGAAAGGTCGCTCTCTACCCCCTAGCCCACCAAAAGGAAGACGGAGCCCGCACTTTTGTAGCATCCCGCATTGTTTCCGCACCAAAATCCCTCACTCTCTTCTTCCATTCCCCGCCGCTCTCCGCCCAATTCCCACTCTTTTCTCCCACCCTCTCCTTTCTTTCGCCGCCGACGCATGGAACCGTCGGAGAACCTGTCGGAGATGGAGCCGATGGAGGTGCTGGAGGATACGAGCATCACGCTCGCTCGGAAGATCAGCGACGCGGCAAACTCGCCGTGCCAAAGCGAACGCCGCAAAGGAGGAGAAGCTCAAGAAGCCACTACTAGGGAAAAGCCTAGTAGTAGCGGGGGTTAAAAGCCTAGCAATAGTGCGGGCCCCCGCGCTACTGCTACGGTGCTACATCTAGCTTTTAGCAGTAGCATGTGTGATCCCATGCTACTGCTATCCATAGGTAGGGCTGCTTGAAAAGTTCGAGGCTCGTGAGCCGCTCGAGATCGACTCGTTTTTCGGCTCGACTCGAGATCGACTCAAAAAGAAACGAGCCGAGTTTAAACACTTTATGTAGCTCGACCGAGAAACATGACGATCTTGAGCCAATACTGGCTCACTCAATGTTAGCTCGATAGCTTGACATAATACCATTATGTTAAATGATCACGCCATATATTAAATGAATAAAATAATTTGTTACTACCACATATGATGTGCGTGATTTGTCTCCATTTTATTTACCAGCAAACATGGAAGGGTAGATCGGGGCATTCTCAACCAATTCCTAGGAAATCAACAAGTTTGATTGGCTAGGGAGAGAGATCGGGCGAAAATGGAGCTTTGAGCAACAATGGAGGTTGGGGAGGGAAGAGGTGGTCAACTTGGGGAAGAAGACCACCTTTATATAGCAGGGGAAAAGACCCAACCGTTACCCACTTCATCAGCCCGCGACCTGCGGTACTACCGCACAGACTCATGGTACTACCGCAAGGCCTTGCGATACTACCGCTCGACGGTGCGGTACTACTGCTCCCGCGGCAGAGACCTGGCGAGGCCCTGTTGCATTAAAGCAACGAGCGATAGAACCGCCGGAGCGGTACTACCGCGCGTCCTTGCGGTACTACCGCAAGGCAGTGTTCGACTAGGCTAGGAAGGCACAGACTAATAAAATTACATCCGTGGCTACTTCCGCTGAGTTTCGGTCTGTGCAAAAAGCCGGCATGGTACTACCGCACACTAGGAGCGGTACTACCGCATAGGGCCTGGATGTAAAAAATTAATTCCGTGCCTACTTCCGCGCATGTCAATGTTCTGGGCTAAAGGCCACGGTACTACCGCTCCTGAGGAGCGGTACTACCGCATAGCGCGGTACTTCCGCTTCCCTGGTGGTACTACCATGGACCACTGCATAACTACTGCTCCCTTGAACAGTACTACCGCACGCCACAGAACTATAGCACATGGAGGCCTTCATTTTGTAAAGACACGGATAAATGGACGATGGTCCAAAGAAGCAAAGGAAAGGTGGTGTAAAGGAACAGGCATGTATATGTTAATTCCACCCTAACCTTTCCGAAGCGGACCCCTCTTAATAGTACGGATTTCCTATGACTTAAATCCACCGGAAAGAAACATAGAGAAACGCCATCTTCACTAGGCTCCGAGGGGCACCGAATCGTCTTGTGCCTAGACATGAGATATTTGAAATGCTCAATGCACACGATTAGTCCAGAAATGCATTGTCATCAATCACAAAAACCACATAGGGAGGAATATGCCCTTACACTAAGCTTGGGGATCCCCAAGGAAACCCAAAGTAATATTCAAGGAATATCCAAGCAACAAATCTTGGGGATGCCACGGAAGGCATCCCCTCTTTTGTCTCCAACATTATCGGTAACCTCACTTGGAGCTATATATTCATTCGTCACATGATATGTGTTTTGCTTGGAGTGTCATTTTCTTTTGTTAGGATTTGCTTGATGCTATTTAAAATAATTTTTGTATCTTTTACTTCAATAAAAATGTCAAGTATAGCCTTTACCATGTTTATTTTGCAAGTCTATATGTGGCTGTTTTGAAAACAGAAAGTTTTCTATCATTGTCTACGAGCGCCTCATAGACCTTTTGGAGTTCAACACAAGAAACAAAAGCGTGATTTTCACAATAGTTTACTAATTTTCTACGAGTGCTTACCCCCTTTCTCAAACTTCCAAGCACATTCTTCATAAGATGATCTTTGGTAGTGAGCTTGGAAGCAATCTTGGCGGCACGACGCTCCAATTCCTCCTCAAGAGATAGTTGAGGAGTAGTAACTTGATCATCTTGACCATTGTCTTGAGCTTGTTCTCGATCTCGAGCTTGCTCGGGAGGGAGAACCTGACTTTGGGCATCACTTGGTGGTTCACCACCATATTGAGATTGATCTTGCCCTTGATATTGTTCACTTGGTTGAGGGCCTTCACTTTGTTCTTCGGAAGCATGTGGGTCTTGGGTTGGTGATGGCTCCACTTGAGTGGAACTTTGTCCTTCTCCTTCGGCCACAAGGGGTTCCTCAATGGGTAGGATATAACCAACACCCATTCTTCTTATGGCTTGGGGAGGAATTTCATCACCTACATCACAAGTACCACTTTGTTCCACTTGGGAGCCGTTATTCTCGTCAAACTCCATGTTACACGTCTCCTCAATGAGTCCCCTGGACTTGTTGAGGACACGTAGGGATGGCAATGGGTACCCATTACCCGCGTACCCTACGGGTAAAGACCCTATTAGGGTAAGGGTATGGGACAAAAAATTACCCATGGGTACTTAAATGGTAAAAATATCATACCCATCGGGCTGAGAGGGTGCGGGTATGGGATTGTATAACCCATGCCCGCGTACCCATGTACCCATCTAAAATGTTGACAAGTGGGTTCACTTTACTATCCAAATGTATTAAATTTTCCCTCCTAATTGCGCTAGGTAAAAACTCTAATGTGTAGTCAAAGTATCACTATAATTTATCATGATTTTTTTGAACTTAAAGTGTATGCCTATGTGTTGTTGTTTAACATTTTTATGTATCGCTTTATAGGCAAGTGTTTTTGTTTATGAGAATGTGTTATTGTTACAGTATGTTGTTGTACATTGTTGTTTAAATTGTGTTGCTATTAATAATGATTATATGTAGCTTTTTGCAACTATTTTCTACTCAAGCGATGTGTTTATGTGGTATTTTTACCATGGTACCTATACTACTGTCGGGTGTGGGTATGGGAAAAAATTGTACCCTTGATGGGTATGGGTATGGGTGATGGGTAAGTTCAGGGTGGACGAGTAAGGGTATGGGGTGGCTCCACCCGTACCCATACCCTGCGGGTGCCATCCCCCGCGACCGCACACATGGTAAGGAAAGATTAGCATCTCGCCGCGCCGAGTTCATCGCCGCAAGTGGCCACACAGTTACGTGGGCGGACTTTGAGGGTGCCATGGCCGAATGGGTGGTGGATCTAGAGGCGACCAAAGCCGCACAGGAGGATCAGAAAAGGCAGAAAGCAGTCAAGAAAAGAGAGTCCCGCCGACGCAAGAAAGAAGAGGCTGCATGCCGTGACGAGGACAACTTGGTGGAGATCAAAGCACGGTTGGCTGCCGCCTACAAGGCCGGGAAGGAGAACGTCCGTGTATGGCCAGCATGCCCCGATGGCAGCATGTGAGAAGTAGTTTAATTTGTAGTATTAGACCAAATTACTAGTAGTACTTTACGTTTGTAGTATTAACGTACAATGAGCATCCTTTGAGGGCTTTGAGCGTTGATTAGCATGTTGACCGTGTGCGTTTTTTTGCGTTAATCATTAGAAGATCACAAAACACACGGTTTCTATGCCATACCTGTGTGTGTTTTTCTATGTTAATGATCCATAAGTCTGTTACCTGTGTGATGGTTCCTAATAAACCAGGCGTACCATTGACAGAAAAAAATCGACTACACGTGTACATTGTTTTGGAGACGGGAACTGCCAATTTTCCGTTTTCTTGCACACGAGTATTTTACGCGCTTCGTCTCTGTTGTGTGTTTTCCCCGCCCACGTTTCAAGTTTCACAGCGAAATTTTCATTAAGCGCGTGATTTTAGAATTTATTCCTCCAACCACATCCCCGCCCATCAAATTTCCTCATTATCTCCGCCCACCCCTCCCCCCCCCGCGACTCCCCCTACCGGCAGCTCAAACCGCCGCCGCCGCAACCACAACTTCAACCACATCTACATTCTGCTCGGATCCAGTCAGGTAACCCACCGATCTCTATCACGGCCCCGGCCTGATTGCTTAAATGGCTCCTGTGAAACATCCTCATGCCTCCAAATCCCCACCATCCCTACTTCCAGAGGATCGCCACGCAAGCCCAACCACATATCACGTGGAGGTCGAGGAGCTGATGGCGGTCCATGGCGCGATGGCCGCTGTGCGTGTTGACCCGGAGGAACACCTCGCGTCCGCCGCTGCCGACATGGTGCAGGCTCTGACCCAGAAGAAGTGCCCCGACGACTACCCCCAGGACTTAACAGGTATGATCTGACCAGCTAAATCTTACCAATACCACTTGCAATGGCTATGTTTTGTACGGTTGATGTATTAAGCATGTTCGTGCCTTGTTTATTTCAGTACTGCACACTGTGTAATGTTCAAGTATTAACTATTCAGTTCAATTTCACCAATACCAGCAACAAACTTTGTTGCCATGCTACTCTCCGTAATGAAGATATACTAGAGATGATACTCATTTGCTATTTTTGGTGGACACTAACCCTGTTGTACTTAACATGCCTATCCATGTACTTATGCAGGGCCATAATAGGTGATGCTGTTATTTGCCATTGAGGTTAGTTGCATCCCATGTCTTACAGTATTTTACATCATTTGTGCAATTGCAGTTTGGCTTCTAACATTTATGTTCTTCTTGTAGGCACACATGTCAAGGGCACTGATCCATGCTTCGACCCGGAGGAAGAGCTTTCCTCCGCCGCCGCTGACTTTGGGCGGGCTCTAGCTAAGATGAAGTGCCCCAGCAACTACCTCTCAAACTTACCAAGTATGAACTCACCAGTTCAATCTTACCAATACCAGTTGCAATTAATGGTTATGTTTTGTACGGTCGATGTCTTAAGCATCTTGTAGTAAACATGCCTAACATGTTTTAGCTATTTTCCCTACCTTTTTATAGACAACTGGGCCATTATCTGCTCTGGCAGCACCTGCCTTGTGATGTTTAACTCTGCCAATTGCATTTTTATCAAACCGGTTTCAATGGCCATTAAGCCTGTTGCAATTAACAGTTGTATCCATTTTTAAACAGTTGTATTTCAATGGCTAAAAACTTATAAAACATGAATTAGGATGATGTTAAGCCTGTTGCTAACAGTTGTATCAATTTTTTAGTCCGTCCCTTTGCTACCGTGCTACTCTTTCGCAATGAAGATATCCCTACAGATGCTGCCATTTTATTACCATTTTCTATTTTTGGTGGATGTTAACCTTGTTGTAGTTAACATTGGCTTTCCATGTACTTACACAAGGCTACAATGGGGGATGCTGTTGTTTGTCGTCGAAGTTAGCTGCATCCCATGTCTTATACACCATCTATTCCTAAATTTAAGTATTTTTAGAGATTCAATATAGACTACATAAGGAGCAAAATGAGTGAATCTAGATTCTAATCTAAACTATATCTATAATTCTATATACATCCGTATGTAGTTCATATTGAAATCTCTAAAAATACTTGTATTTAGGAATGTAGGTAGTTGTATTTTACATCATTTGTGCAATCTCATTTAGATTCTAACATTTACTAGTTGCTTGTAGGTACGTATATGAGCGGTACTGATCCACGCTTCGATCCCTTTTGCGTATGGGGCAATGAGATGTTCATGCACAAGTGTCATGTGAGGAAAGTAAGAAAGATTGTTAGGTGAAAGAAACGTGTGATGGGAATTAAGCTCTTTATTTACACTTTGTCCAAGACATCAGTGAACTTTAGGATGGTAAGTAATCTGTTGCCTTTTCCCCCTGCCCACAACTAGTTACTCTATTAGACCTCATGATCTGATATTTTTCTATTTTTAGTGGTTTCCTAAGCTATTTACTGATGATTACCTTGCAAACTACATGACCAGAGTGGAGGCAACTAAGGTTAAAGTATATAATTCATGCTACCATGATAATGCTCTAGAAGTCTTCCTGAAGGCGTTGAAGGATGAGCGGGCAATCGTCACAAAGGGTTGGACAAAAGTTGTTCGTGCCTATGGCATGTAGGAAGGCACATTATGGGCATTCCGCTTCTATAACAACATCGGCAGTCAAAATGATTTACACTTGTCTCTTCACCTTTATCGCATGTAAATATTGTGGTTCACCATAGTTAATTGCTGTCTAATCCTGTAATTACTGAACATATTGTACTAACAATTTTATTTATGGATTCGTTGTTGAACCATTATGCTGAGAATTTGAATTGCATGTTTCACATTTCAAAATTTCCAATTCGAATAATAAATTACAGCCAAGAAATTGTACAGGAGCGAATAAAATAATGTGCACACGGTTAGACAGAAAACAGCGCGTGCGATGAAAAAAAGAAAACAGACGGTTCTTTGACGTGAAACGTTTGCGATGCCCTTTGGACACACACACGGTTTCGTCTCATATGCATGTGCGATTCATGGTAATACGGCAAACGTTTCAAACCAGTGTGCGTGTGTGATAGGAATACCAATCGCACACAGTTACGAAAATTTACACGTTGGTGTTAGTAGAGGCACCGCACACATTTTACATTCTTGAACGGGTGCGATAACGTACCTATCACAAACATATCGGCAGATTAAATGTTGATGTCCACCTTTTTCACATGACTATAGCGGCCTAATCGTTTGGGATGTACATACGAACGGAAACGTTTTCCCGGGATTGACTGTGTGGGATGTAGGTACAAACGGAAACATTTTCCCTGGATTCACTGTGTGGGATGTACATAAGAATGGAAATGTACTCCTTGGATTGACTGTGTGTGATATACATACAAACGGAAATGTTTTTCTGGGATTCACCGTGTGGGATGTACATACCTACGGAAATGTTTTCTGGGATTCACCTTGTGGGATGTACATACCTACGGAAATAATTGGGTTTCCATGGGTCACCCAACCGCACACGAACTCATTTGGTGTCCTAGGAGGGCCTATCCCCGACAATTTCTGGGTGATGTGGGAAGGACCCCCCTATCGCTGACACTCACTAGGCGACGGTTCCAAATGCCGTCGCGGAAAGGGGTTAAAAACCATTTGTATAGCACCGACGCATACCAGTGATACTTGGTATCTTCGGGGCAACATTCCTCTTCTTCATCTTCACTCTCATCTTCCATACTAGCCTTGGCCTTCAAAGCAAGGTTAGGCTTCTTTGATCATTGAGAATGCAACACCGCATTGTCGGCGGTCTTGTCCAAGATCCTCATAGCAACTAACTCATCCAACACTTCCCTTGAGGACAAGTTGTGAAAGTCCGGCCTTTGACGGATGACGGATGACATGGCCTTGTGGTAAGGCATCGTGGCCTTGATAAACTTGCACTTGATACAATTGTCATATGTATCCTTGCTCCCATGATCAGGGAGTGAGACTACAAGAGTGGTTAATCTCCAATAAAGCTCACAAGGTTCTTCATCTTCATTCATAGAAAACTCATCAGCTTCATCTTGTACCACTTCAAAGTTGGAGCATTGAATTCTAGCACTTCCCTTGTAAATGGAAACAACATGTTGCCATGCTTCCTTGGCCACGGTAAAAGGTCGGAGGTGTGCAATATCTTCAGGAGGGATTGCTTCTTGGAGAATGAAAAGAGCGGACTCGTTGAATTGATGATCCGCGGCTTCTCTAGGAGTGAAGGTTCTTGGGTCGTGCGGGTAGAAACCTTGCTCAATAATTCTCCAAAGATTAGTAGAACTATGATTTAAATGACGTTTAAAGCAATACACCCAAGAAGCAAAATCCTCATTTTTACAAGCTTAGGAGGAGGACCAACATGATTCATATGAGTGGAGGGAACCGGTCCTCCATAAGTAAGTGGAGGTTCAATATGGGCAAAGATGCCACTGCCACTTCTACCACTAGGCATAGGAGCATGCTCGTTACTAGCTTCCCCCTTTTTGGAGTTAGCATCCGTCACCCTGTTAGCAGGATCAACCACTTCCAAAGGTTCGGTGGATAATTTAAGTCCATCAAGAAACTCCTTAAACATGATTTTAACCTTGGCCATCATGGAGGTTTTCAATGTGTCCATTGCCACATTGAACTCCTCACGAGAGACCGAGGATCCCGCATCAGCCGTGGAAAAAGTGGGATTCGCACCGGGGTGACCCTCCACTTCATCCGTCGTGTCAACCATACTCTTTGGACGGCAAAGTCTTAATAAAGAGATGAGGCTTTGATACGAATTGAAAGGATCGATATGGTTAACTAGAGGGGGGGGGGTGAATAGGCAACTAACAATTTTTAGCTTTTCTTGACCAAATTAAACTTAGCATCAAAGTAGGTTGTCTAGAAGTGCAACTAGGTGAACAATCTATATGATGCAACAACAACAAGCACACAAGCAAGCAAAGGATACAACACAATATAAGCTTGCACAAGTAAAGGTGGGAGATAACAAAGAGTGGAGTCGGTGGAGACGAGGATGTGTTAGCGAAGTTCCTTTCCTTTGAGAGGAAGTACGTCTCCGTTGGAGCGGTGTGGAGGCAGAATGCTCCCCAAGAAGCCACTAGGGCCACCGTATTCTCCTCACGCCCTCACACAATGTGAGATGCCGTGATTCCTATATTGGTGCCCTTGAAGGCGACGATCGAACCTTTACAAACAAGGTTGGGCCTATCTCCACAACTTAATTGGAGGCTCCCAACGACACCACGAAGCTACACCACGATGGAATATGGCTCCGAGGTGACCTGAACCATCTAGGGTGCTCAAACACCCAGGAGTAACAAGATCCACAAGGGATTAGTGGGGGGAATCAAATTTCTCTTGGTGGAAGGGTAGATTGGGGCCTTCTCAACCAATCCTTAGGAAATCAACAAGTTTGATCGGCTAGGGAAAGAGATCGGGCGAAAATGGAGCTTTGAGAAACAATGGAGCTTGGGGAGGGAAGAGGTGGTCAACTTGGGGAAGAAGACCACCTTTATATAGCGGGGGAAAAGATCCAACTGTTACCCACTTCATCAGCCCCCGACCTGCGGTACTACCGCACAGACTCGCGGTACTACCGCAAGGCCTTGCGTTACTACCGCTCGACAGTGCGGTACTACCGCTCCCGCGACAGAGACCAGACGAGGCCCAGTGGCGTTAAAGCAACGAGCGGTACTACCACGCGTCCTTGCGGTACTACCGCAAGGCAGTGTTCGACTAGGCTGGGAAGGCACAGAAAAATAAAATTACGTCCGTGGCTACTTATGCTGAGTTTCGGTCTGTGCAAAAATCCGGCATGGTACTACCACACTCTAGGAGCGGTACTACCGCATAGGGCGCGGATGTAAAAAATTACTTCCGCGCCTACTTCTGCGCACGTCAATGTTCTGTGTTAGAGGCCACGGTACTACCGCTCCTGAGGACCGGTACTACCGCATAGCGCGGTACTACCGCTTCCCTCGCCGGTAATACCATGGGCCATTGCGGTATACTGCTCCCTTGAGCAGTACTACGGCATGCCACAGAACTATAGAACATGGAGGCCTTCATTTTGTAAATACACGGATAAATGGACGGTGCTCCAAAGAAGCAAAGGAAAGGTGGTGTAAAGGAATAGACGTGTACGTGTTGATTCCACCCTAACCTTTCCGAAGCGGACCCCCTCTTAATACTACGACTTTCCTACGACTCAAATCCACCGGAAAGAAATGTAGAGAAACACCATCTTCACTAGGCTCCGAGGGGCACCGAATTGTCTTGTGCCTAGACATGAGATACCTGAAATGCTCAATGCACACGATTAGTTTGCAAATACATTGTCATCAATCACCAAAACCACATAGGGAGAAATATGCCCTTACACTAAGGTTGGGGATGCCCAAGGAACCCCAAGGTAATATTCAAGGAATATCCAAGCAACTAATCTTGGGGATGCCCCGGAAGGCGTCCCCTCTTTCATCTCCAACATTATCGGTAACCTCACTTGGAGCTATATTTTCGTTCGTCACATGATATGTGTTTTGCCTGGAGCGTCATTTTCTTTTGTTAGGATTTGCTTGATGCTATTTAAAATATTTTTCTGTATCTTTTACTTTAATAAAAATGTCAAGTATAGCCTTTACCATGCTTATTTTGCAAGTCTATATGTTGCTGTTTTGAAAATAGAAAGTTTTCTATCATTGTCTGAATTCTTAAAAAATGTCAGTATGTGATAAATTCTTGAAATTTTTACACAGTAATCTACCACAAATTTTGTACATTGTGGTAATTTTTCAGAATTTTTGTGTTAAATAAGTATAAATATTCTTGCACCCTTTATAGACTGTCATGTTTTGACGGATTGCTGTTATGTTTGCTTGTTTAGTGATTCTATTTGAGAATAGGAGTATTAAATATGCAGAGGTATTTAGTATGCAGTGTTAAATAATAATTTTAGTGATTTGCTAGAGTAGAGAATGATAAGGTTATTGCAATGATTCGTACTAACTTAGTTCACGAGTTCTTGATGAGTTTTGTGGGGATGAAGTTTTTGGGATTTAGAGAAACCGTGTTACGAGAGGAATGAAGAATACACAAGAGATCAAGCTTGGGGATGCCCAAGGCATCCCAATTTAATATTCCAAGAAGTCTCAAGCATCTAAGCTTGGGGGTGCCCCGGTAGGCATCCCACCTTTCTTCATCAACAATTATCGGTTGAGGCTAAGTTTTTGCTTCTTCGCATGATATGTGATATTCTTGGAATGGCATTTTATTTTGATTTGCTTGCTGTTTTAATAAAACACTTAGATCTGAAAGTTTTTAAACAAGAGGGAGTCCTCACACAGCTACCTACTTACTTAACTACTCATTTGATCTTCATTTATATCTTTATGGAGTAGTTTGTCGAACACTCTCATGCTTCACTTATATTATTTTGAGAGTTGATAATAGTGATGAACATTTGCACAAGCTATGAAATTGGTCCCAAAGTGATGGATATTCAAGAAGGACATAATAAAAACTTTAATGTAGATCATTGGATATGATAAGTTTGATTCCTTGCAATAGTTTTGTGATATGGAGATAATAATATGTGAGTCATGTAGGCGAGTAATTGTGCTTTAGTAGGAATATTGGTGTTAAGGTTTGTGATTCCCTATGCAAGCATGAAAGTCAATAGTTATGCAATGAAGTTATATCCTACTTGTGGTGCATTATTCGGTGTTAGTTATGTTTAATGCTCATTTATGATCGTCTTTGTTTCTTGGTTGGTCGCTTCTCAATCTATTTGCTAGCCTTCATTTGTACTAAGCGGGAAATGCTGCTTGTGCATCCAATTCCTTAAACCCAAAGTTGTGCCGAATGAGTCCACCATACCTACCTATATGCAGTATTTCCATGCCGTTACAAGTAAATTTGTATGTGCCAACTCTAGTTTTCAAAATGAGTTTCGTTTTTGTGTGCCTGTACCGCTCATGAAGCGGTAGGGGGTGGCCAATATTTTCCATGATAGATGTGTTATTCTCAAGATGAGTGTTTATTCACTTGTCATTGCACGAGAGTGTGGCAGGTAATAGGGATGCCCAGTCCCTAAATGAAAAGAAATTTTATTTATTGAACCAATGATAAATTCCTTGGAAAGTGTTGGTATTGAAGGCACCTGTGGATACGGCTAGCCATGGATTGTGAAAGAATGGTGGAAAAAGGAATAAACTTTATTTTATGTTTGGGAGCCTCCTATGATGTATCTAGCATGGAAAGTATTGGGAATTCTCGGTCATTTGCATTGACAGGAAAAGCATGCCTCTCAAAACAATTTTTATCTCTCAATTTAAGCTTTAAGCTCTGGCACCTCTACAAAACTCTGCTTCCCTCTGTGAAGGGCCTATCGATTTACCTTTATGAAATTTTAGTTGATTCTCCATATTCTCTTATAAAGCACCAACTAGGGAACACTATTGTCATACTTGTGCATTGGATGTAGCTAATATTTGAGAGTGTTTCATTAATGGATCAATAGCAACAATATTTGAGAGTGTTGATATTTTTATAGCAACAATATTTGAGAGTGTTTCATTAATGGATCAGTGTTTCACAGAGGGAAGCAGAGTTTTGTAGAGGTGCCAGAGCTTAAAGCTTAAATTGAGAGATAAAAATTGTTTTGAGAGGCATGCTTTTCCTGTCAATGCAAATGACCGAGAATTCCCAATACTTTCCATGCTAGATACATCATAGGAGGCTCCCAAACATAAAATAAAGTTTATTCCTTTTTCCACCATTCTTTCACAATCCATGGCTAGCCGTATCCATAGGTGCCTTCAATACCAACACTTTCCAAGGAATTTATCATTGGTTCAATAAATAAAATTTCTTTTCATTTAGGGACTGGGCATTCCTATTACCTGCCACACTCTCGTGCAATGACAAGTGAATAAACACTCATCTTGAGAATAACACATCTATCATGGAAAATATTGGCCACCCCCTACCGCTTCATGAGCGGTACAGGCACACAAAAACGAAACTCATTTTGAAAACTAGAGTTGGCACATAGAAATTTACTTGTAACGGCAAGGAAATACTGCATATAGGTAGGTATGGTGGACTCATTCGGCACAACTTTGGGTTTAAGGAATTGGATGCACAAGCAGCATTTCCCGCTTAGTACAAATGAAGGCTAGCAAATAGATTGAGAAGCGACCAACCAAGAAACAAAGATGATCATAAATGAGCATTAAACATAACTAACACCGAATAATGCACCACAAGTAGGATATAACTTCATTGCATAACTATTGACTTTCATGCTTGCATAGGGAATCACAAACCTTAACACCAATATTCCTACTAAAGCATAATTAATGAAACACTTCCTTTAGGGATAGCTTTATTTAGTGTTGATATTTTGAAAGACATGGTTGCTTGTTGATATGCTTGAGTATTGATGTCCTCATGTCAAAATATAGATTATTGCTCTGAATCATTCAAGTCGAAATGTCCATGCTTTAAAATAAAATAGTATATGAGGAATATGATAGGTAGCATTCCACATCAAAAATTATTTTTTCAATTGCTACTTTATCATGATGAGTTTTATGAGAAAGAGTTGCTGTTATGATGCTAGGAAAAGTGAATGAAATTATCATTTATCAAACTTATGCACCATGCTAGCATTCACACTTCATAAATTATTTCTTTTATCATTTACCTACTCGGGGCAGTAGGAATTAAACTTAGGGATCTTGTCGTCTCCAACGTATCTATAATTTATGAAGTATTCATGCCATGTTTACAACAATTTATATGGTTCTGGTGCAATTTTATATGATTTAAATGGAACTAACTTGGATTGGCGCTGTTTTCAGCAGAACTATCAGGGTGTTGTTTTTTGTGCAGAAATCAAAGTTCTCCAAATGCAGCGAAACTTTTTGACGATTTTTTGGAAGAAAAGAGGCACTAGAAGCTTCATGGGAGGGCCAGAAGAGCCACTTGGGCCCCACAAGGCACCAGGGAGTGCTAGGTGGGGCTGGGTCACCCTGGTACCTTGTGGGCCCCTCGTGGCCCATCTTCGCGTGATTCCAACGCTAAAAAATCCTATCTATGGATAAACCAATAGAAATAACCCTAGATCGGAAGTTCTGCTGCCGCAAGCCTCTCTAGCCATGAAAAACCAATCTAGACCCTGTTCCGACACCCTACCGAAGGGGGGAACATCACTGGAGGCCATATTCATCATCCCGGTGGCCACCATGATGAGGAGGGAGTAGTCCACCCTCGGGGCTGAGGGTTTGTACTAGTAGCTATGTGTTTGATCTCTCTGTGTGTTCTTGATTTGGCATGATCTTTATGTATCGTGAGTGTTGCTAATATAGTTGGATCATATGGTATTTCTCCCTCTCTATCTTGTTGTGATGAATTGAGTTTTCCCTTTGAGATTTCATCATTATAGGATTGAATATTTTTATGGATTTGAGAGCACTTGATGTATGTCTTGCTATGAATACCCGTGGTGATAATGGGGTATCGTATTGATTCACTTGATATATGTTTTGGCACTCAACTTGCGGATTCCCGAGGTGAAATTGGGATAATCTATGCATAGGGCTTGATGCACATTCTCGTCCTTGTTTCTTCGGTAGAAATCTTGGGGCACTCTTTGAGGTTATGTGTGTTGGATTGAGTATTATGAATCGGAAACTGTTTGATGCATATCGTATAATCAACTCATGGATACTCGCGGTGACACTGGAGTATCTGGGTGACATTAGAGTTGGTTGATGTGTATCATATGGTGTTATTTTAGTATGAACTCTAGGGCTGTTTGTGACACTTATAGGGATAGCTCAAAAGATTGATTGGAAAGAATACCCTACAAACAATTTCTTCTTACGTTCTCCACTAGATAAGAACTTTGGAGTGATTCTTCATTGCACATTGACGGATGGTTATATGATACAATTATATTAGCTTTCTTGAGAGATTGCACTAGTGAAAGTATGAATCGTAGGCCTCATTTTCAAGCATTGCAATACCATTTGTGCTTACTTTTGTTACTTGGTACCTTTTTGTTTTTCATTGTTCCTATTACAAAAATCAATATCTACTATCATTACTACACTTGTATCACCATCTCTTTGTTGAACTAGTGCACCTATACTATTTACCATTGTATTTGGTGTGTTGGGGACACAAGAGACTCTTTGTTATTTGGTTGCAGGGTTGTTTCAGAGAGATCATCTTCATCCTACGCCTCCCATGGATTGATAAACCTTAGGTCATCCACTTGAGGGAAATTTGCTATTGTCCTACAAAACTTTGTGTTTTGAGGCCCAACACGAGTCTGCAAGAACAAGCTGTGTAGTAGACATCAGCCACAGTAGCATCCAACCCTTGCATTGTCCAAGACGCATCGGGGTATCGTCATCGTCTCCCTCGAGCCATACTAGAGGAGCTAAATCTGCATGGCCCGCTTTAACACTCGCCAAGGAAACCCTGAAGGTGCCAACAAGGATCGGCTGGTCATGGAACAAGCGTTCCTTGGGCTTCTGTATCGTCGCGGTTCCCACGTCCACCTTCTAGTCGTTGATCATGTACAGTATGGTGCACGGGGTTTTGCCGGTCTGTAAAGACATATCTGCGGCATCAGACATCCAAAAGCAACAGAAGTAGAAGATTATAGTTATGTTGGTGTGACACCTAATTACCATGAGGGTGTCGAGCTCAGGAAAAGTCGAAGCCCCGACTCGCACGCCAGAGACGGAGGACGGGCTGCTTTGAGCGGGTGCGAGACCTTGTGCTGTAGCAGCAGCAGGTCCTATTGGTGCGGATGTTCATCGAGTTACTCCTGATGAAGCTGGCCATTGGAAATTCTTGTGGCCCTTTGTCTGGGTTTTTCTTCATCCAACCAAAAACAGCCGGAACCAAGGACTCCGCTGAAGATAGCAATTCTACTCTACAGGCAGCTACTGCTGCATCGACTACCGCTTTGCCCAACTCAGATCTCAGGGCTTCTTGGGTCTCAGCTACCGCTTTGACCAACTCAGATTTTATGACTTCATGGGTCCCAGCTACTCTTTTGTCGACGCAACCGCCACCTTCTCCTTGATGTTCACCTGTCTAAACTTCCTTCTTTGCCTTCTGACCTTCGAGTACTCATGGTAGTAGTACTTCCATGTGGCGCCATCTCCAACGCCGTGTACACGTCCATACTACGGCCACTGTCCCTCTGGAAGTCTCTTTATATGTTCAAGGCCCGATTGAGAGGGGTGTCCCACTTGGGCCTCGCCAGCGACTGAGACAACGAGTCGCTTTTGGCCACAAGCTAGTTGTGTTGATCTTTTTGCAAAAGGAATGTTGGTCATTTACAAATGTTACTAAAATGTGTAGTCGAATTGATCATAAGTAATATAAGGTGGTATTTACCAGTATTCTCGTCAACTTCCTCGTGGGCTCGTCCGTATAGAAAACCTTTTTTTACTTTGTGCCACTTGTACCGATCCCTGATGAAGTCATGCTCCAACGGGTCGGTGAACTCCACCAAGGGTTCTGGAATCCCGTGGGCTTCACGTTCCGTGTCCTTCTTACCCCATATGGGTTTCATGCAAAGGTAACCGCGGCTTTCGAGGCAATGGTTCCCAGTGTTCCTTAGCTAAAACCCCTTGAATTTCTCAGATTTACGCCTGGCATCTTCGGTAGCACTAGTTTCCTTGAATTTTTTGTAGTCTTCTTCCGAAAGTGTGGGATTTTCCGCAAAAATCTTGGAGTAGGATTCATTCTTGTCAATCGATTGTTTCACCCTGACTTTCCAGGTGGACAATGCGCCACTGAACTCCCCATGGCGATGTTGTTTATCCTATTCATGGCATCATCGTCCCACAGATCTTTGGTGTCATCCCGTCTGGGAAATGGTATCTCTCGTGCAACTTCGTTAGGAGGAGGTGCTCCATATTTTTTGGTTTAGCCCTTAACTCCTTGTTGTTGATGCTCGCGACTTCTCGTAGGATGCATCCAAGTTGGTTGTCGTAGTTCATGCGAGCTTCAACCGGCAATAATGGCTGAGATTTCCCGGGGTGCACCTCTGTGGCCACCAGTCTGCCGATGTCGAGCTTGTTAGGACGTCGTGTCCTCGAACTCTTCTGGTTCGGCCCTGGTGCTTTGTCCCCGGTCTTGGTGCCAGTGTCGGTGCCACTGGTGCCGGTGGTGGTGTCAGTGTCGGTGTCGGTGGCAGTAGCACCATCCACTATGACAAGGAGGCCCTCCAAACCTTTGTCCTGCCTGACTACACAAAAAGTTGAGGTAATCATGTTCATGTTGTAAGGGACCATGGACCTCATGATGATTAGAAGCCCCGGCTTCGTCGTTGTTCGACATGTTTCCTACGTCTCGGTAAGTTTTCTCGTTTAAGTCTCAAACTATACTAAAATGAATAATGACATTAAAAAGGTCTATGGTTTGCCGGAATGCCGTTTCATTCCCGTCCCGGCAATTCCTGGGCACTCGATATGTCCTACTTTCTAGCAAAAGTCATGCTCAAATTGACGGGAAATTTCGGCATGACCTTTGTAAAAAAGTGGACATATCGAGCGCCTGAAATTCACCGGAACAGAAATGGATCAACATTCCGGCAAAACATAGACCACTCGGAATGAGATTCCCTGCAAAGATCATATTGCAGAAATAAAGCCAACATTTTTGGCACATCATTTGACACATCATATATATATATATATATATATATATATATATATATATATATATATATATATATATATATATATATATATATATATATATATATATATATATATATAAAGACAACAGCCCTACATCATATTATAGAAATAAAGCCAACATTTGGCACATCATATATATATGGCAAATACAACAGCGAACATCATATTGCAGAATTTGGCACATCAAAAATTCCTACTACTTATCCCTAAATCACTATGAACAGTAAAAGAAATCCTAGGGTCCATACACTCCAAATTTGAATTCTAGGACATTTTAGTAATAGGAAATTTTAATCCTAGGGTTCAAAAGAACTACTGTCCTAATTTGATTCCTAGGTAAATTATGAACCCTAGAACAGTGATAATACCGAAACCCTAAATCACCAAGTAACAAAAAAAGTTCCTAGCAAAATTTTCTGTCCTAGCTAAATTTTTGTTTCATTGAATCAAATTCAGTCCTAAATTCCTAGAAACAAATTCAGTCACAAAGTTTCTGTCCTAAATTCCTAGAAAGAAATTCCGTTCTAAATTCCTAAATTTTCTGTCCTAGCTAAATTTTCTGTCCTGAATTTTATTTCCTAGCTAAATTTTCTACTTCATTTTATTAAATTCAGTCACAAATATTGCAAAAAAATTTGTCCTAAATCCCTAAAACTATGGCAGATAGAGGGGGGAAATGAGAGAGGAGGAGCGCGCATGGGATTTACAAAGGGGTCAGGGAGACAGCAGCGTCGATGAGGCAGCGACGACGACAAGGAGGCAGGCGTCAATGAGGTAGAGGCGATGGCGAGAAGGCAGAGGCTCGGGGGAAACCATGATGATGACAACGCTGGGAGGGGTCCGGTGACGACGGCATGGACACGGGCGTGACGGTCTCGAGGTCGACGACGGTGTGAGCGTGATGGTGGTAATAGGAATGTGGGGAATCAGGGGATGAATGAAGAAGGGGATCCGGGGAAGGAAGGAGAGGTTCGCGCGCGCGGCTAGGTTAAGTTAAAATAGCAGTAGCGCAACTTTTCAACATGCGCTATAGCTAAGTTAGCTATAGCGCGGGTTGGAAAGCCGCGCTACTGCTATACTTAGTAGTTGTAACGAGCTTTTACAGAGAATGAGCTATAGGTAAGTTAGCTATAGCGTGTTTTGGAACCCATCGCTACTACTATTTTAACTTAGAGGCAGGCGCGGTTTCCTCTTCATTCTTCCTTTTTTTCCTTTTTTATTTTCATTTTCATGTTCCTTTCCTTTTCCCTTTTTCTTTTCGTTTTCATTTTCTTATTCCTTTCCTTTTTTCCTTTTCTTTTCATTTTCTTATTCCTTTCCTTTTTCTTTTTCTTTTCAATTTCTTATTTCTTGCCTTTTTCTTTTTCTTTTCATTTTCTTATTCCTTTCCATCTCTCCATTTTGACTTAGAGGCAGGGTTGTACCGAGCTGGAACCATGGTGGGAAAGGGGATACAATATATAACTCAAGTGATATATTAGTGCATAACATATATCCAGAAAGTTCAATGATAACAAAGCAAAAAGTTCAGAATCACAGAAAGAAGGTGTCCGAAAAAGAGATAACACTATGAAAACACCAAAAAGAAATAAAGTTCACAAAGAAAAGTTCAACTTGCATATAGAGGCATGTACAGAACTTCGTTGCAAAAAAACATTAGTTTGAAGAAAACAAACATATCATTTTATTTTATTTAAATTCAAGCAGCTCTACTAGATAAGCTACTCAAGTTCTACAACTGATCCGTACAAACAAAAACGGTGGTCCGTTCTACAAAGGAAAATTGGTTTAATTAAAAATATTGATCAGTACAAGTTAAAAACGGTGGTCCGTTCGAAATAAAAGAAATGACAGAAATTCAAATTGTAAAAGTTCAAGCAAAAGGAAACCACATGCAATTCAAATGGTAAAAGTATAAGTCATAAAATAAGAGAAGTCCAGAACATCGTTGTAAAAAAATGTTTAGTTAAAAAAAAGAATAAAAAAAAAATTTCTTTTTGAAAAAAAATATCATTCAATTCGATGATATAAACCATGCAAGTACAGGGCCGACGATACAATAACATTCAGTTCGACAATATAAACCATGCACGTTCAGGGCTAGGATATAGTAAACCGTTGAAAATTTACGAGAAAAATATTACCCAAAAAATAGAGCAAAGTCTAGTTAGTGAAAACACGCTTAGTACAAACCCATGCAAGCATCAGTACAAGTACCTTTTTTCGGAACCATTTAAAATTACTCTACAAAAAATAGCTCAGTACAAACATACACATATATCAGTACGACTATTCTGTTTTTCACACGAGAAAACAGCAGGATCCGTCATGCCGTATTCAAGATTACTTTTAAACGGTTGCGAAGTAGAGAAAACGTCCAACATGACTAAGTAGGGTATATATATGTATACATATATATATATATATACATATATATATATATGTATATGTATATATATATATATATATATATTACATCATTTGACCGATAACGTGGTCAAGTGCGTATACAAAATAGGTACAAATATAAATGTTGTTTACTCAGCGTCGACGTTTTCATTTCAGAGTCACCTTCTTTTCTTTCTTGTTCGTTGTCGAATAATTGAGTCCCTCGCTATGACTTTTTCTTTTCCATGGAGTACGATCTTTCTTTGGTAATGTAGTGTTGATTCTTCTTTTGACGTACGCTTCATCATCATCGTCATCTTCTCTCATAGGGTTGCCGTACTGGTCGTAGTCTTCCTCATTGTCGACTCCATCCACTTCGACGATGCTCCTTTTGCCTCTCCTGACGACAACACGGCTTGGATTGCTCGGGTCAGTTAGGAAGAAGCATTGTGGCACGTGTCGGGGAACGTTGCATGAAAACAAAAAAATTCCTATGCTCACTCAAGATCTATCAAGGAGATGCATAGCAACGAGAGGGGAGAGTGTGTCTACATACCCTCATAGACCATAAGTGGAAGCGTTTCACAATGCGGTTGATGTAGTCAAACTTTCTTTGTGATCCAAATCGTCATGTCGGTGACCTGATCCGGGACTCCGAACAATATTCGGTCACCAAATCACATAACTCATATAATACTATATCGTCAACGAACGTTAAGTGTGCGGACCCTACGTGTTCAAGAACAATGTAGACTTGATGACCTACAAGTATAGGGGATCTATCGTAGTACTTTTGATAAGTAAGAGTGTGGAACCCAACAAGGAGCAGAAGGAAATGACAAGCGGTTTTCAGTAAGGTATTCTCTGCAAGCACTGAAGTTATCGGTAATAGATAGTTTTGTGATAAGGTAATTTGTAATGGGTAACAAGTAACAACAGTAAACAAGGTGCAGCAAGGTGTCCCAATCATTTTTATAGCAAAGGACAAGCTTCGACAAACTCTTATATAAAGCAAAGCACTCCCGAGGACACATGGGAATTACTGTCAAGCTAGTTTTCATGATGCTCATATGATTCGCGTTCGTTACTTTCATAATTTGATATCTGGGTGGACTGGTGCTTGGGTACCGCCCTTCCTTGGACAAGCATCCCACTTATGATTAACCCCTCTTTCAAGCATCCGCGTCTACGAAAGAATAATTAAGGTAAACCTAACCATAGCATGAAACATGTGGATCCAAATCCGCCCTTCAAAGCAACGCATAAACTAGGGTTTAAGATTATGTCACTCTAGCAACCCATCATCTACTTATTACTTCCCAATGCCTTCCCCTAGGTCCAAATCATTGTGAAGTGTCATGTAGTCGACGTTCACATAACACCACTAGAGGAGAAACAACATACATCTCATCAAAATATCGAACAAATACCAAATTCACATGACTACTTATAACAACACTTCTCCCATGTCCTCAGGAACAAACGTAACTACTCACAAATCATATTCATGTTCATAATCAGAGGGGTATTGAATAGCATTAAGGATCTGAACATATGATCTTCCATCGAATAAACCAACTAGCATCAACTACAAGGAGTAATCAACACTGCTAGCAACCCACAAGTACCAATCTGAGGTTTTGAGACAAAGATCGGATACAAGAGATGAACTAGGGTTTGAGAGGAGATGGTGCTGGTGAAGATGTTGATGGAGATTGACCCCCTCTCGATGAAACGATTGATGGTGATGACAATGTCGACAATTTCCCCATCTCGGAGGGATGTTTCCTCGGCAGAACAGCTCCGTCGGAGCCCTAGATTGGTTCCGCCCAAGTTCCGCCTCGAGACGGCGACGCTTCATCCCGAAAGCTTCCTTATGATTTTTTCTAGGGCAAAAGACACCATATAGCAGAAGATGGGCATCAAGGGCCTGCTAGGTGGCCCACGAGGCAGGGGGCGCGACCTCCACCCTCGTGGCTGGTGGGTGTCCCCTCTCTGGTGCTTTCTTCGCCTAATATTTTTAATATATTCCAAAACTGACTTTCGTAGAGTTTCAGGACTTTTGAAGTTGTGCAGAATAGATCTATAATATTTGCTCCTTTTCCAGCCCAGTATTCCAGCTGCCGGCATTCTCCCTCTTCGTGTAAACCTTATAAAATAAGAGAGGAAAGGCATAAGTATTGTGACATAATGTGTAGTAACAGCCCATAATGCAATAAATATAGATATAAAAGCATAATGCAAAATTGACGTATCAACTCCCCCAAGCTTAGACCTTGCTTGTCCTCAGGTGAAAGAGGAAATCAAAAAATATGTCCACATGTTTTGATATAGAGGTGTCGATAAAATAAAATACGGACATGAGGGCATCATGATCATTCTTAGAACAGCAACATATATATTGTCATATGATTTCTTATGCTAAAGTAACAATCTATTCACAATGTAAAGTATAAATCAGAAACTTCATTGAAAACTAGCAAACTATAATCTCAGTCATTGAAGCAATTGCAATTTATCATAACATCAGAAAGAGTCAATATAAGAGCTTTTTAGCAAGCCCACATACTCAACTATCATTTAGTCTTTCACAATTGCTAAAACTCACGCGATACTTATGGGTATGAAGTTTTAATCCGACACATATAAAGATAGGGGCTTGTAGTTTCGCCTCCCAACCTTTTACCTCAAGGGTAATGTCAACAATAATACTTTATGAAAACCTACATCCAAGTTGACATATATATCAGGATCTTTCCAACACATAGTGCTTGTCAAAGGATAAAGTGTAAAAAGGAAAGGTGATGATCACCATGACTCCTGTATAAGGGTAGAAGGTAAAAATAAAAGATAAGCCCTTCTCATAGGGAAGCAGAGGTTGTCATGCGCTTTTATGGTTGGATGCACAAAATCTTAATGCAAAAGAACGTCACTTTATATTGCCACTTGTG
Organism: Aegilops speltoides; assembly: GCA_021437245.1. Lineage (NCBI taxonomy): Eukaryota > Viridiplantae > Streptophyta > Magnoliopsida > Poales > Poaceae > Aegilops > Aegilops speltoides. The sequence continues at coordinate 180,247,194 of CM038146.1, forward strand.
ATAAGGACCTTTATTATGCATTTCATTGCTTTTATTTCTTCCATATCACAAGCTCGTATAAAGCTTATTTTCTTCACACTAATAGATCATACATATTTAGAGAGCAATTTTTTATTGCCTGCACCAATGACAACTTACTTGGAGGATCTTACTCAATCCATAGGTAGGTATGGTGGACCCTCATGGCAAAACTGGGTTTAGGGATGTTTCGAAGAACAAGTAGTATCTCTACTTGGTGCAAATAGTTTGGCTAGCATGAGGGGGAAAGGCAAGCTCAACATGTTGGATGATCCATGACAATATAACTTATTCGGATATAAGGAAACATATCCCATTACGTTGTCTTCCTTGTCCAACGTCAACTTTTTAGCATGTCATATTTTAATGGGTGCTCACAATCATAAATATGTCCAAGATAGTATATTTATGTGTGAAAATTAAACCTCTCTTTCTTTACTACTTCCTATTAATTGCAACAATGACCAAAACTATGTTTGTCAACTCTCAACAACTTTTATTCATCATACTCTTTATATGTGAAGTCATTACTCTCCATAAGATCAATATGATCTTTTATTTCTTTTTTATTCGTTCTTTTATTCTCTCAAGATCATAGCAAGATAGCAAAGCCATCAACTCAAAACTAATCTTTATTATATATAGCTCACGGACTCGATTACAGGGATAGAGATCAAAATAAAACTCAAAACTAGATCATACTAAAACTTTATTCTACTAGATCAAGATATAACCAAAAGGATCGAACTAAGAAAACGGTAAAGATAGAGGTGTGATGGTGATACGCTACCGGGGCACCTCCCCAAGCTTGGCAGTTGCCAAGGGGAGTGCCCATACCCATGTGTTTATGTCTCTTTCTTCAGAGGTGGTGATGATGGAGTTGTTGATGACGGGAAGTCGCACATCGAGCGTAGGAGATGCTCCAACATGCGGATAATGCCCTTTAGTGCGGTGATATGCTCTGGCAACAAAATATTTTCAATCTCGTCACCGACAGTCTCTTTACTCGTTCTGTAATACTTCATCCTGCAACTAACTCATTAGTTACCATGCTTGCAAGGCTTATAGTGATGAGCATTACTGAGAGGGCCCAGATATACCTCTCCAATACATGGAGTGAAAAATCCTAATCTCAATCTATGACAACCCAACAAACACCTTCGGAGACACCTGTAGAGCATCTTTATAATCACCCAGTTACGTTGTGACGTTTGATAGCACATAAGGTGTTCCTTCGGTATTCGGGAGTTGCATAATCTCATAGTCTGAGGAACATGTATAAGTCATGAAGAAAACAGTAGCAATGAAACTGTAACGATCATAATGCTAAGCTAATGGATGGGTCTTGTCCATTACATCATTCTCCTAATGATGTGATCCCGTTCATCAAATGACAACACATTTCTATGGTTAGGAAACATAACCATCTTTGATTAACGAGCTAGTCAAGTAGAGGCATACTAGGGACACTTTGTTTTGTCTATGTATTCACATATGTACTAAGTTTCCGGTTAATACAATTCTAGCATGAATAATAAACATTTATATGAAATAAGGAAATAAATAATAACTTTATTATTGCCTCTAGGGCATATTTCCTTCTGTCCCACTTGCACTAGAGTCAACAATCTAGTTCACATTGCCATGTGATTTAACACCAATAGTTCACATCGTTATGTGATTACACCCATAGTTCACATAGCCATGTGACCAACACTCAAAGGGTTTACTAGAGTCAATAATATAGTTCACATCGCTATGTGATTAACACCCAAAGATTACTAAGGTGTGATCATGTTTTGCTTATGAGAGAAGTTTAGTCAACGGGTCTGTCATATTCAGATCCGTATGTATTTTGCAAATTTTTATGTCTACAATGCTTTGCATGGGCTACTCTAGCTAATTCCTCCCACTTTCAATATGTATCCAGATTCAGACTTAGAGTCATCTAGATTGATGTAAAAGATTGTATCGACGTAAGTTTTTACGACGAACTCTTTTTATCATCTCCATAACCGAGAAATATTTCCTTAGTCTTCTTAGGTAACTAAGGATAGCTTTGACCACTATACAGTGATCCACTCCTGGATCACTATCATACCCCCTTGCCAAACTCATAGCAAGGCACACAACTGGTTTGGTACATAGCATGTCATACTTTATAGAACCTATGACTGAAGCATAGGGAATGACTTTCTTCTCTTTCTATCTTCTGTCATGGTCGGGCTTTGAGTCTTACTCAATATTACACCTTGTAATATGATACGTCTCCAACGTATCTATAATTTATGAAGCATTCATGCTATTATATCTGTTTTGGATGTTTATGGGCTTTACTAAGCACTTTTATATTATTTTTGGGACTAACCTATTAACCCGAGGCCCAACCCATATTGCTGTTTTCTTGCCTATTTCAGTGTTTCGAAGAAAAGGAATATCAAACGGAGTCCAAATGGAATGAAACCTTTGTGAAGGTTATTTTTGGAACGGAAGCAATCCAGGGGACTTGGAGTGCACGTAAGGGAAGCTTCGAGGTGGCCACGAGGCAGGGAGGCGTGCCCACCTCCCCTGGGTGCACCCACACCCTCGTGGGCCCCTCGTGGCTCCCCTGACCGACTTCTTTCACCTATATATCTCCATATACCCTAAAAACAGCGTAGAGCGCAATAGATTGAGGGATAGTTATATGATCTAATTATGTTATTATTGTTGAGAGAACTTGCACTAGTGAAAGTATGAACCTTAGGCCTTGTTTCCTAGCATTGCAATACCGTTTGTGCTCACTTTTCTCATTAGTTACCTTGTTGTTTTTATAATTTCAGATTACAAAAACCTATATCTACCATCCATATTGCACTTGTATCACCATGTCTTTGCCGAACTAGTGCACCTATACAATTTACCATTGTATTGGGTGTGTTGGGGACACAAGAGAATCTTTGTTATTTGGTTGCAGGGTTGCTTGAGAGAGACCATCTTCATCCTACGCCTCCCATGGATTGATAAACCTTAGGTCATCCACTTGAGGGAAATTTGCTACTATCCTACAGACCTCTACACTTGGAAGCCCAACAATGTCTACAAGAAGAAGGTTGTGTAGTAGACATCATAATACAGACAAGAACTCCTTCTTTACTAATCCATTTTGAACTCTTTCAAAAACTTATCAAGGTATGTATTCATTGAAAAATATTATCAAGCATCTTGATCTATCTCTATAGATCTTGATGCCCAATATATAAGCAGCTTCACCGAGGTCTTCCTTTGAAAATCTCCTTTCAAACTCTCCTTTATGCTTTTCAAAAAATTCTACATTATTTCCGATTAACAATATGTCAATACATATACTAATCAGAAAGGTTATAGTGCTCCCACTCACTTTCTTGTAAACACAGGCTTCATCGCAAGTCTGTATAAAACTATATGCTTTGATCAACTCATCAAAGTGTATATTCCAACTCCAAGATGCTCGCACTAGTCCATAGATGGATCGCTGGAGCTTGCACACCTTGTTAGTACCCTTAGGATCGACAAAACCTTCTGGTTGCATCATATACAACTCTTCTTCCAGAAATCCATTCAGGAATGTGGTTTTTACATCCATCTGCCAAATTTCATAATCATAAAATGCGGCAATTTCTAACATGATTCGGCCAGACTTGAGCATCACTATGGGTGAGAAAGTCTCATCATAGTCAAGTCCTTGAACTTGTCGAAAACTTTTTTGCAACAAGTCGAGCTTTGTAGACAGTAACATTACCGTCAACATCAGTCTTCTTCTTGAAGATCCACTTATTCTTAATGGCTTGCCGATCATCGAGCAAGTCCACACTTTTTCCTCATACATGGATCCCATCTCAAATTTCATGGCCACAAGCCATTTCGCATAATCTGGGCTCATCATCGCTTCCTCATAGTTCGTAGGTTCATCATGGTCTAGTAACATGACTTCCAGAATAGGATTACCGTACCAATATGGTGCAGATCATACTCTGGTTGACCTACGAGGTTCGGTAGTAACTTGATCTGAAGTTTCATGATCATCATCATTAGCTTCCTCACTAATTGGTGTAGGAATCACTGTGTCGGGGAGATGAACCCCGGGCAGGCAACGGAACCCGGATCCTTTTCAAAAACAACGGGGCCAGCATTGCCCCTCAAGCTGGCACGCGCTTGGCCGGGTCACTCGACCCGGCCAAGCCCCGCAACCCGGCCATACTCTCCGACCCGGCCAGATGCATCGACTCGGCCTCAACAACCAGCACAGGACAACCGAACCCGGCACAACCAAAGCTTCCTCAACAAGCCAGCTCCACCCATGACGTGCTCCGCAATTCAGCCATGGGTTAGCTCCCGTCCCATCTAGGCCGTACGATGGGACGAGTCTTCAGCTACCGATGACCAAGGTAACAATGCCCCGCCCATGCCTCTGGTCAGCCGAAGCGTGGCAACAAGATGCCCTCACCTACCTGCGACGGGTGGCGTGGCTCGGTGCCCCGCCCTTAGCGGCGGCGACAAGAAGCGGCGACTGACGGGCGCCACTATACACGACTCGACTTCGCCACGCATACGGACGATCAACAAGGCGGCGCATAGTCCCCACAGGCATGCGGGGCCCGCACCTAGGGAACCGGCGAACCACAGCCCCAATGGTCCCAGCCGGGTCCCCGGTCACCGACAACCCGGACCCACCGACTTGTAACATTACCATTGTACCCCTGGGCGGTTGGTCTATAAACCCCCCCAGGAGCCCATGCATACGGGCAAGCAGAAGTATGCAGCAACAGAGCATAGAGAGGAACTAGCCACCGAAACAGCAACATCCACCCGGAGAGAAGGAGCAGCCTAAGCCTTGGCAAACCTTCCTTCCTCCTCCATACAGCTCTAGGAGCAACATTGTACTATCGAACACCAAACTACACTCTGCAGGACTAGGGGTGTTATATCTCTGGAGAGTCCTGAACCTGGGTATGTCCAGCTTCCCGCGCCGGCTCATGCCAACCTCGCCTCTGGAGCCCACCAGCGGCCTCGAGCCTCCTCCTCTCTTTACCCATCCCATGGCATCTGCCGTGCGCCCACCACGACAGTTGGCGTCCACCGTGGGGCAGCTCGAGGAGCTGGCCGGGAGCATGCTTCTGACGGGGCCCTTCTCCTACTTCGACGAGTCCGTCGTGCTGGCGGACGACATCGTCGGAGCGCTCGCCGCCTCCATCGCCGCGCTGCGCATCTTCGATGCATCTGCGGCCGATGAGTACCCCAGCGAGGTACTCAGCTACTCGGAGTCCCCCCTCTCCCTCGGCGGTGGCATTTCCGTCGGGACAATGGACGTCCATGTGAAGGTCTTCGTCACCGGCGATGGCGCCACCTCCTCATCGAGCAAGATGAGGAAGGCCGTCAAAGCCAGGGCCACAGCGGAACGGACCGAGCCGTCCGATCCGTTGCGCGCCACGATGCAGAGCCTCCGCATCCCCATCGGCACCGACGTCGATGCCACCGCGTCGGCGAGCACGAACCCAGCTTCGAGAAAAGCGCCGGCGAATCTGGACCTATCCGAGACGCTCGCCGCCACCCAGCATCGTCTGGACGCCACTCAGCTGGAGCGCAATGCCGCCTACGGATTCACGCCCGCCGCAGCCGAGGCAAGCCGGGTCGCCGATGTGCATGCCTGGGGAGGAGCAATCGGCCGGTCCCTCAATGTCGTCCCGACCGTCTGCGAGACCCCAACGAAGAACATGCGTGCTGCCCAGGCAGCCGCAGTCGACCTGGACCAGCTCACGGGTGAGGAGCTGAAGGAGCGTATCGAGCGGATGCGCGAACTCCTCAACACGACCAACACCCAGTAGGACCGCCTCAACCAGCTCGCCAAGCCGACGGGATCCGGCTCCGCCCGGCTTGGCGGACCCGGCGAACTTCAGCAGACAGCTTCCTCGCTGCCCGGCGAGGCGTACTCCGGCCGAGCCCGAACTCGGCGCGACCCGGCTGCCACAGCCACCGGCGGTTTGGGCCACGAGCCCGTCCCAAAGATCCAGCGCGGACCCGGCCATCATGGCCGGTGTCCGGCTCCAACCGACCCGGCCCCCCTGGCCTGGTCGCCAGTCGACTCGGCCCGCTCGCCATCCACGACGCCGACGCTCGCCACCGACTCGATCAGCTCGCTCACTCCCTGGAGGTGGAGGAGAGCGGCACTATCGGGCCGGCGTGCTTCGGCCCGCGCATCTGGGAAGAGCCCTTTCCCAAAGAGTTCATGCTCCCCCGCGACACCCCCAAGTACAACGGGACTGTGAAGTCAGAAGATTGGCTCACCGACTACACCACCGTCATTGGCATCACCGGTGCCAATCGCCGTCTCGCCGTGTGCTACGCACCGCTCATGCTCCAGGCGTCGGCCCGCACCTGGTTGAATAGTCTGCCGATGGGCAGCATCAACATGTGGGTAGATTTCGAGCAAGCCTTCGTCCGCAACTTCACGGGGACCTACAAGCGACCCGGTCGCCCTAGCTAGCTCGCCATGTGCGTGCAAGGGCCTATAGAGACCGGTCTCGAGTACCTCGCACGCTGGACCGAGCTCCGGAATAGCTGCAAGGGCGTCCATAAAGTCCAGGCGATCCAGTACTTTGTCAACAGGTGCCGAGACGGCACCCTCCTCAAGCACAAGCTATTACGCTCCGAGCCGGCCACCATGGCCGCGCTCATGGTGACTGTCGGCATTCTGGGAACGTGGGTCCCCAGACTTGCCTGCCTGCGGCCTGCGGCGTGGCTCACGTGGGGCCCAATGCAGCCCAGCTTCATAAGCTCAAGCTCAAGACCCTCGCGAGGGGCCAAGCCTCGCGGGGCGGACGACAGGGAACTTCCTCAGGAGCAGCCTCCTCAGGCAGGCTCGCCAGGAGGCGGAGAGATCAAGGCAGGGCACCTCCCGAGGGGCCCATGACACAAGCCATGACGACCGTGGACCAGGCGGGCGCCAAGCGGGCGCCGGCCTGCGCAGTGTCCTTGGTTCCCTTTCGATGCAAAGGGGGCAAGCACATGCCTAGGCATCAAGCAAAGGTTACCGTTTTGGTGCAACGAGACCAAGACCAGCAGAACGGCAGGATGGAGGCCATCGTGGAGCCCAGGGTGGCGTCACCGTCAGGACCTTTGGCAGCCGAAGACCAACTTTAGTCAGGATAAGTGTACCAGATGTTCCCCTCCAAAATGGCCAATTGTTGGCGCCCTTCCCGCTCATTTTTTGGGCAGAGGCCCAGGGCCTCGCTCTATAAATAGGACTAGCCACCCCAATCTAGGGGAGGAGAGGATCATCTGGAGATCAACGAGAGAGAGAGAGAAGCGGTGAACTTACCCAAGCGGTTCATCGCCCAGCTCAAGAACAGCCCCTTGAGGCTGTTCTCCTTTTATCTATTCATCATCAGCCCCGAGGCAATCCACCACACCACACCTTTGGGTAGGGTATTACACCACATGGTTGCCTGAACCAGTATAAATCTCGTGTCCCTTGTGTGTTCATCTTTCTTGCTTAGATCTTTGCGAGACTTCGAGACGTGAGCTGGTAGGGGAGAGATCTTCGCGCGCACCCCAGTGTTCGAACCTTAAGGGTCTGCCGGAAGCCGACATCCGACATTTGGCGCGCCAGGTAGAGGTGCGCCAGAATCTTTCTTCCACTGGTCGCGTCTGATCTTCCGCCGTGACCATGGCTGACGCTCACCGAGCCCGCGCCGAGCGTCAGGCTGCTCTCGCCACCCGTGTCGCCCAGAGCGGTGCCCGTCGGCGGATGCCCCGTCGTTCCCGTCGCTTTGCTGCGGCGCCGCCGCCCGGCCGCGAGAATGAGCAGCGAGCCTCCCCATCCTCCGGTGCGGCGTGATGGTACGCCGCCACCCGTCGCCGACTCCGCCGGATCGTCGACTTCGCGCCCGTCGCGCCCCATAAGCGCCGCTGCTCCAACAACCGACGCCGATCTTTGGGACTAGGGGCTCGAGCCTTGGCCCCGCCTTGCGGCGGCGCGATGGCCGCCCAAGTTCAAGCCCGAGATGTCGCCGTGCTACTGGCAGCGCGGCGGACCCGCTGGTTTTCCTCTTGGCATCGAGGAGGCTGTCCTCAAGGTGAGGCGATGCGAGGTGATGGCCAACTGGTTTCCCATGGCCCTCACCGGTGTCCCGTGCATGTGGCTCCTCCACCTACCGACGACTTCTATGACCTCCTGGGAGGAGTTGCGCAGCCTCTTCCTCGCCCTTTCGCCTGGCGGCACCCCGTCGTCGCGAGCTCTCTGGGCGGCTCATGGCGCCGCCCACGAGCCGCCACGTCAAGCCATTCACCCCTTGGATCGGTGTCACCTCAAGCGCAGGAGCTTCCCGGGTTGGGTGGTGCGAGGCCGATCGACCTTCAACTCGGACGATCACCCTCCAACCCGCCGGTTCGGGTGCACTCCCGATGCTGTGCACCCCCACCATCTGCCAAGTGGCCGTCACCAGGACCCTCGCGACGGTGGAGCTGGCCTCAACGTGCTCTCAGTGGAGGCCTTTAGCCTCCTCCACGTGCCACTCGAGCGGCTTCAGCCCAGCAGGCCCTTCTCGGGTGTCGGAGCCGGTTCCACTGTCTCCTTAGGGCAGATCCGCCTCCCGATGACCTTCGGCACCTACGACAACTTCCGCACAGAGCTGATTGAATTCGACATCGCCCCCATCGGCCTCCCCTACAACACCATGCTCGGCTACCTGACCTTGGCCCGGTTCATGGCAGCAACTCACCCGGCGTACAACCTCATGAAGATGCCCGGAAGCAGCGGCGTCCTCACCGTGTCAGGAAACACAAGAGATGCGCTGCAGGCACTCAAGCTTGCCTTCAAGACAGCCGTGGCGGCACAGCCCGCCAGCTCCGATGCCCCTGAGCCGAAGGGGGCTGCACCGGCCAAGAAGAAGCAGCTATTCACCCAAGAAAAGGAGGAAACCAAGCAGGTGCTTGTCGGCGAGGACGGGTCCTCTAGTGCCACCTTCATCGTAGGCGCTAACCTCGAACCCGAGCAGGAGGAGGCCTTGGTGAAGTTCCTACATGCAAACAAGAAGGTGTTCGCGTGGGAACCTGATCAGCTAGCAGGGGTCCCGAGGGGCGTAATTGAGCATCACCTCACCGTGTGCCCCAACGTGCGCCCTGTGAAGCAAAAAGCAAGGCGGCAGTCCACTGAGAAGCAAGCTTTCATCGTCCAAGAGACCCACAAGCTAGAAGCGGCAGGGGTTATTCGCGAGGTCCGCTACCCAGATTGGTTGGCTAACCCGGTTGTCGTGCCAAAGAAGGGAGGAAAGGAGCGCATGTGTGTCGACTTCACCAACCTCAACAAGGACTGCCCGCAGGATCCATTCCCGCTTCCTCGCATTGACCAAATCATCGACTCCACCGCTGAGTGCGACCTGTTATGCTTCCTGGATGCTTTCTCAGGCTATCACCAGATCAAGATGGCAGTAGAAGACGTGGAAAAACGGCCTTCCTGACCCCGTGTGGAGTGTACTGCTATACATGCATGCCGTTCGGGCTGCGCAACGCATGTGCGACCTTTCAGTGGCTGATGCACATCGCCTTGGGTCGGCAGCTCGGGAGGAATGCTGAGGCTTACATCGATGACATTGTGGTGAAGTCTCGGGAGGCAAAAACCCTGATACATGACTTGGAGGAAACCTTTGCGAGCCTCAATGAGGTGGACCTACGGCTTAACCCGGAGAAGTGCGTATTTGGAGTCCCCTCGGGCAAGCTCCTGGGTTTCCTCGTATCTCACAGGGGCATCGAGGCCAACCCGGAGAAGGTCAAAGCAGTCGAGGACATGAGCCCGCTGAAGACCCTCAGAGAGATGTAGAAGCTCACCGGGCGTGTGACCGCGCTAGGACGCTTCATCTCCAAGCTGGGGGAACGAGCACTGCCCTTCTTCAAGCTGATGAAGAAGAAGGGCCCCTTTGAATGGACTTAAGAGGCCGACAAGGCGTTCTAGGATCTCAAGAGGTACTTAACGAGCCCTCCGGTGATGGTAGCTCCGCGTCCTCGAGAGCCCCTGGTGCTCTACCTTGCAGCCACCCCCTACTCCGCCAGTGCAGCCCTGGTGGCGGTTAGGAAGGAGCGTCGGGCCAAGGCCGTAGCAACCATTCGGGTCGAAGGAAAGCAGAGCCAAGAAGGCTTCACGGAGACCGTGACCACAGCCGAAAAGGATCAGCCGCAGTAGGGGAGCACACCCGGAATAGAAGAGGCCCCTCCAAGCGATCAGTCGCTGGGGGCTCCATCATATCAGGAGGCACCCCAACCTCCGGAGGACGCAAGCAGCGCCAGCGCTCTCAACCTCGTCGAGCACCCCGTGTACTTCGTCAGCATGGTGCTACGAGATGCAAGGGCGCGTTACCCCATGCCTCAAAAACTGCTCCTCACGCTGCTGGTGGCCTCACACAAGCTGCGACACTACTTCTAAGGCCATCCCATCAAGGTCGTCTCAGCATACCCCTTGGAAAGGGTACTCAGGAGCCCCAATTCAGCTGGAAGAGTCGCTGAGTGGTACATCGAGCTGCAAGCATTTCAGCTAGAATTTAGCATGATCAGAGTCATCAAGGGGGCTGCGCTTGCGGACTTCGTGGCAGAATGGGCAGAGGCGCCAGGCCTCAAGGCTGGCGAGGATCGATCACTTTCCCCGGGAAGCGAGGCACCAGACGGCTGGGTCATGTACTTGAGGCGATCTCCCGACACGCAGCGAGGCTGGCCGGTGCTCGTATCTCCCACTCAAGACAAGCTCTACTCGCCGTACAACTATGTTTCCGGCCACGGAGAAAAGGTCTCCAACAACATAGCGGAGTACGAAGGCCTGATAGCAAGCCTGAAAGCCGTAGTCGCCTTGGGGGTAAAGCGCCTCACCATCAAGGGTGATTCACAACTCCTCGTCAATTTCTCCAACAAGGTGTACGAGCCGAAGGACGAGCACGTGGAAGGCTACCTCCCGGAGGTCCGCAGGATGGAGAAGCAGTTCTCGGGACTAGATCTGCAGCATGTGCCTTGCGGCACCAATCAAGAGGCTGATGACATCGCCAAAAGGGCATCCAGGCGGCTACCTCAGGAGCCAGGCGCCTTCGAGGAGCGACTCTTCAAGCCCTCGGCAACACCGTCACTATCAAGCACGGCGCAGCCTCAGGAAGAGCTCCGCCAGCCGCCTGCCTCGGGAGCCCCGGTCTGCGGCCCGCCTTGGGAGCACGCCTGCTCCTGGTGTTGGAGCCTCAGGAAGGATGCTGGATCGCAGAGCTCAGGAACTACCTAACACAAGAGACCTTGCCGGATAAGGAGGAGGAAGCGGAGTGTGTGGTGCGGCAGGCCACGACCTACTGCATCAAGGAGGGAGAGCTCTACCGAAGGCGACCAAAATATGTGTCCCTGCGTTGCATTTCCAGAGATCAAGGGAAGGAGCTGCTGGCAGACGTACACGGTGGAGATTGTGGGCATCACTCATCATCACGGACCCTCGTTGGCAAGGCGTTCCGCAGCGGGTTCTATTGGCCCACGACACTCAGTGATGCCGTGGAGCTAGTGAAGGCTTGTGAGGCCTGCCAATTCCATGCCAAGCAGATCCATCAGCCGGCGGGGGGTCTACAGACTATACCCCTTTCATGGCCGTTCGCAGTCTGGGGGCTGGACATCCTAGGCCCGTTCCCTCGGGCGCCGGGGGGCTATCGCTATCTCTACGTCACCGTGGACAAGTTCACCAGTGGGCTGAGGTGGAAGCTGTCCGCACCATCCCCGCAGGCTCCGCAGTCAAGTTCATCAAGGGCCTCGTGAGCCACTTCGGAGTGCCTAACCGCATCATCACCGACAACGGTTCGCAATTCACCAGTAACCTCTTCAAAACATATTGTGCTAACCTTGGAACACAGATATGCTACGCTTCGGTAGCGCACCCCCAAAGCAACGGTTAGGCCGAGCGAGCCAACGTAGAGGTCCTGAGGGGCCTCAAAACCAGGACCTTCAAGAAGAAGCTGGAGGCCTGTGGTAGGGGCTGGTACGACGAGCTCCAGTCCGTGCTCTGGTCTATACGCACGACCGCGGCCAAACCAACTGGCGAGACTCCGTTCTTCCTCGTCTACGGAGCTGAGACAGTCCTCCCTCACGAGGTCAGGCGTAGTTCCGCATGGGTCCTGGCGTTTGATGAGGCGCAGCAGGACGCCATGCGGGGGACGGATCTCGTCTTTGGGGAAAACAGCGTCGATGGAAGCGCTGCAGCAGCAAAGTATCAACAGGCGTTGCGGCGGTACCACTGCCGCAACATTCGCCCCAGGACTCTTGAGGTTGGGGACCTCGTGCTTAGGCGGGTCCTCTCCAGGGAAGGGTTGCACAAGCTCTCTCCCATGTGGGAGGGCCCGTTGAAGGTTGTTCATGTTTCCAGGCCCGGCTCCGCGCGCTTAGAGACCCAAGAGGGAGTACCCATCCTGAACGCGTGGAACATTCAACATCTCCGGAGATTCTACCCCTGAGCGAGGCCCAGTGCCTGTGGAAAAGGCCCGGTGCCTGTGAAGAAGGCCAATGCCTGTGAAGCTACCGCATTTTGGAGAAGGCCCGGTGCCTGTGAAGAAGGCCAACGCCTGTGAAGCTACCGCATTTTGGAGAAGGCACGGTGCCTGTGAAGAAGGCCAACGCCTGTGAAGCTACCGCATTTTGGTGAAGGCCCGGTACCTGTGAAGAAGGCCAATGCCTGTGAAGCTCGCCGCCCGTGACACTCTCACGTAATAATGAGTGGGGCTGTACACGCCCCGGAGTCTCCGGAGTGCCGCCATCGGGCCTCGGGGGCTCCCGCCCACGCCCAGTGGCAGCACTTAGCTCCGCGCTGGTAAGAAGATGCCGAAGACTAGATTATGTGCCGGACGCGGCTTTTTCATTTGCTTTCTGTAGTTGGCTTGTCCTTTCCTATTTGGAGTTTTATCGAAGCTGTCCCTGCCTCTGGCTCGAGCCCCCCTTTCTCCTTTTTTGCTCACCTACTTTGGTTTTCCCATGCACAAGTCTCGCGAGGGAGGTACGCGGGTGCCCTCGCGAATGTTTTCTGCCTCAGTCGCCTAAAGCCCTCCTATCCGGATCCGCTGAGGGAGCACCACTCCCAGTCCTTGCCCCACGGGCATCGTGACGCGAGCACGGGACCTGGGTCAGCCGCCCCCTCAACCAGACCAAAAGCTACCCCTCTTGACTAACCCTTGCAGGACATAAAGGGCACGGCAAGGCCTCGACCTCGGGAGGCAAAGACAGCTACAAGCCTCCACGGGTTAAGTAACTCCCGGACACGGGTGCACGGCACGGAAACGGAGCACGGAAATAGCGGAAACAACATGATAATTAACAATGACATTTCAACATGCCCCCGCGGGGCCCTACACTACTCCCTCTTTTTTTGCAGGAAAAGAAGAAAGGCAAAACGGGCATGACCAGCTCGGCACCAGCCCACGACGAGGGCTCGTACTGCCTCCGGAGCTCGGTCAGATTCCCTCTTCTCGCTTCACCGAGGCGGGACGGCGGACCGGCCCGCTACCTTCCCATAGGAGGGCGCGACGACGTAGAGGCTGGTCGCGACCCCCGCTGGAGGAGCTGCTGCCTGAAGAAGAGTCGCCAAAGCTTGGCGAGCCCCGGGCGCGGCAACCCACGCGCCTGCCACCATCTTCGTCCCGGTCGACGTCGAGGCTGGGCGCCCTGCCACGGTCATCGTCCTCGGGGCAGCACCCAACGCGGTGACCGTCTTCCCCGAATGCCCTCACGTAGAGGGTGACGTCACCGTCGAACCTTAAGTGTAAGGTGCACCGCCGGCCCAGGCCACACGTGCGGGCAAAAGTTTGCCAGCCGCAGGTCAGGGCCAAACCCCCGACGGCGGAAACCTCCAGCGAAGCCCAGGATGCCCTGCTGCAGCAACCATCTGCCTGAAGCCAGAGGCCGCCCGGAGCGCTGGCCGAAATCTCACCTATGAAGAAGCGAGGAAGCTGGAGCCAAGTGCTGGTCGGGTCCGCCGACCACGCGATGAACTCTGGCAGCACTTCTGCCGAGCGGAAGCGTGGTTTGGGGGGCCGCACAGCCACAACGTGCCTCTTGTTGATGACCGGGCGCTCATTGCCGCACAGGGAGCCGCCTCCGCGATCGCGGGAAGCCACCACGGGGGATGCAGGGTGCTTGCGGGGACGGCCCCGACCGCGCTTGGTCAGAGGAGAGTCAGTCCCTTCCTGGCGAGCCTTTCCCTTCTCCGCGGCCGAGAAGCTCTTCGGCGGAGCCATGGAGATAGCGAACAGTCGGAGCAAAGAAGAGGAGGAGTAGCAGAGGGAGATGAACTGGAGCGGCTCGCGCCGTTCCGCACTTATAGCCGGAGGAGGCCAACCATCAGCCTCCATGATCGCAGGTAATCATGACCCGTCTTTGCATGCAGGGACTTGTCAAGTCGTGCGGTTGCCAAGGCGTCATGGGGAAGCAGAGACGCCCATGCCCAATCAACCGCCACGCAGCGCCCAAGGCCGCAGGCTGTTGGGGCCCGCGGCGCTTTGCACTTGCCCCTTTGCTTCTCTGCTAAGCCAAGTCCGGGCGCGCCTTGGGCCTGGGGGATACTGTTGGCGTTCTGGGAACAGGGGTCCCCAGACTTGCCTGCCTGCGACCTACGGCGTGTCTCATATGGGGCCCCAATGCAGCCCACCTTCATAAGCTCAAGCTCAAGACCCTCGCGAGGGGCCAAGCCTCGCGGGGCGGACGACAGGGAGCTTCCTCAGGAGCAGCCTCGTCAGGTAGGCTCACGAGGAGGTGGACAGATCAAGGCAGGGCACCTCCCGAGGGGCCCATGATGCAAGCCATGACGGCGAGACGAGGCGAGGCGCCCGGCCTCTTGAATGTCCTTGTTTCCCTTACGGTGCAAAGAGGGCAAGCACAGGCCTAGGCATCAGGCAAAGGTTACCGTTTCGGTGCAACGAGACCAAGACCAGCAGAACGACAGGATGGAGGTCATCGTGGAGCCCAGGGCGACGTCACCGTCAGGACCTTTGGCAGGTGAAGACCAACTTTAGTCAGGATAAGTGTACCAGATGTTCCCCTTCAAAATGGCCAATTGTTGGCGCCCTCCCCGCTCATTTTTTGGGGAGAGGCCCAGGGCCTCGCTCTATAAATAGGACTAGCCACCCCAATCTAGGGGAGGAGAGGATCATCTGGAGATCAACCAGAGAGAGAGAGAGAGAGAAGCGACTGAACTTACCCAAGCAGTTCATCGCCCCAGCTCAAGAACAGCCCCTTGCGAGGCTGTTCTCCCTTTGTACTGTTCATCATCAGCCCCTGAGGCAATCCACCACACCACACACTGGAGTAGGGTATTACACCACAATGGTTGCCTGAACCAGTATAAATCTCGTGTCCCTTGTGTGTTCATCTTTCTTGCTTAGATCTTAGCGAGACTTCGAGACGTGAGCTGGTAGGGGAGAGATCTTCACGCGCACCCCAGTGTTCGAACCTCAAGGGTCTGCCGGAACCCGACATCCGATAGTGATGGTGGACAAATACGCCAACGCCGACTCCGCCATGAAGATCCAGGTGGTGCTGGATGAAGCTGGCAAGGCGAAGCCGGTTCCCCCTCCGAAGCCGGCCGGCAAAAGCAGTGGGCAGCAGCATCACCAGAACAACAAGTGCAAGGCCGACCAGCCGGCATAGCGCCACGACAACCAGCTCATCGCGGCCACCGAGCCCGCGGCGGACCCAGCGGCGAAGCACCGGCAGACCGGCAAGACGGCGTGGCAACCCTCCATGAGCTTTGAAGAGATGCTCGACGCCCCCTGCAAGCACCACAGCGGCACAAGACCGTCCATGCACACGCTTCGGCAGTGCGCCATCACCAAGCGCATCATGAGGTGCGACGTCCCGCCTCCTCCGGCTCCGGCTTCAGGCGCAGGGCAGCCACCTCCACCTCCACCGCCGCCTCCAGCTAGCGGCGCGATGCGTGATGACGCCTACCCGGACCAGAACGCGGCCTACATTGTCTTCACCACCCTCGGCGATGACAAGCGTAGCGAGTGCCTCCTTCGGCAGGAGGTGAACACCGTCGTCCCGGCCAAACCAGAGTTCATGCATTGGTCGGATCGCCCGGTCACCTGGACCCGGTAGGATCACTCGGCGGGCATGCCGAGTCCGGTTGGTTACGCCCTCGTCCTCAACCCCACCATCGCCGCGTGGCGCACGTGCAAGTTCTTCCGAGTCCTCATCGACAGCGGCAGCAGCATCAACATCCTCTATCGTGACACGATGACCAAGCTCGGCCTCAAGGACGAGGAGCTGGAACCAACCCGGACGATCTTCCTCGGCATGATGCCCGGCCTCTCCTGCTCTCCCATTGGCCGGGTCCGGCTCGACGTCCTGTTCGGTGATAGCAGCCAGTTCCGACGCGAACCGATCTGGTTTGAGGTGGTGGACCCGTCCATCGCGTACCACACACTGCTGGGCTGGCCCGTGCTCGCCATGTTCATGGCGGTCCCCCATTATGCGTATCTGAAGATGAAGATGCCGGCTCCCAAGGGCCTCATCACCATTACCGGCAACTACCGCAAGTCCCTGGAGTGTGCCCGAGACGGCGCCAAGCTGGTCGAGTCGCTGGTCATTGCCGAGGAGCGGCGCCTGCTTGACCGGATTGTCGCCATGGCAGGCGAGGCCTCGACCGCGTCGATCCCGACCAAGGTCCCGGCCGACAAGGCCGCCTTCAAGCCCTCCAAGGAGACCAAGAAAGTGAAGCTGAACCCGGAAGACCCCATCTGCAGCAAGTACGTTGTCGTAGGCGCCCACCTCGACAGCAAATAGGAAGGCGAGCTCGTCGACTTCCTCCGTGAGAATTGGGATATCTTCGCATGGACCCCCCAAGGACATGCCGAGTATCCCAAGGAAGTACGCCGAGCACAAACTTCACGTCCGCAAGGACGCCAAGCCTGTCCGTCAACCCCTATGACGTTTTTCTGAAGAGAAGAGAAGAACCATTGGTGAAGAGGTCACGAAGCTTTTGGTGGCCGGCTTCATCATGGAACTGTTTCACCCCGAGTGGCTAGCCAATCCAGTCCTCGTCCTGAAGAAGAACAAGACCTGGTGCATGTGTATCGACTACACCAGCCTCAACAAGGCCTTTCCCAAGAATCCGTTCACTCTCCCGCGGATCGACCAAGTCATCCACTCGACCGCAGGGTGCGAGCTCATGTCCTTCCTGGACGCTTACTCCGGCTACCACCAGATCAAGCTGGACCCGGCCGACGCCCTGAAGACGTCCTTCATCACGCCCTTTGGGGCATACTCCTACATCACTATGTCATTCGGCTTGAAAAACGCCGGCGCCACCATCCAACGCTGCATACAGAAATGCCTGCTACCGCAACTCGGCCGCAAAATCCACGTTTATGTGGACGACATCGTGGTGAAGACCAAGCAGCACCAAACGCTCCTCGACGATATGAAGGAAACATTCGTCAACCTCCGCGAATACAAGGTCAAGCTTAACCCGGAAAAGTGCGTTTTCGGCGTCCCAGCCGGAAAGCTACTCGGCTTCCTTGTCTCGGAACGCGGCATTGAGGCGAACCCGGAGAAGATCAAGGCCATCGAGTGCATGCGCAAGACGACTCAGCTGCGCGATGTCCAGAAGTTCACCGGATGCTTGGCCTCGGTCAGCCGGTTTCTAAGCCGGCTGGGCGAGAGGGCGCTACCCCTGTACCAGCTGATGAAGAAGACGAAGTTGTTCGAATGGAATGACAAGGCATACGAGGCTTTCCAAGACCTCACGCGCATGCTCTCCACCGCACCAGTCCTGGCCGCGCCGACTGACAAGGAGCCGTTGTTGCTCTACATAGCCGTGACCTCGCGGGCGGTCAGCACGGTACTGGTGGTCGAGCAACCAGAGAAGGGCAAGATCCAAGCCGTCCAGCGCCCGGTCTACTACCTGAGCGAGGTGCTCTCCATCTCCAAGCAGAACTACCCACACTACCAGAAGATGTGTTACGGCGTGTACTTTACCGCCAAGAAGCTGAAGCAGTATTTCCAAGAGCACGTCATCACCGTGGTCAGCATGGCTCCTATCGGAGAAATCATCGGGTGCCGGGATGCCTCTGGCCGGGTCGCCAAGTGAGCGCTCCAGCTAGCCGGCCACACCATCCTCTACGAGCCCCGCACCACGATCAAGTCTCAGGCCCTGGCTGACTTCCTCGTCGACTGGACTGAGACCCAGTACTTACCGCCGTCCCCCGACTCGATGCATTGGCGCAATCATTTCGACGGGTCCAAGATTTGACTCGGCCTGGGGGCCGGCATCGTACTGTCGTCTTTGAAGGGCGACCGACTCCGCTACGCGCTCCAGATCCACTTCGCCGCCTCCAACAACGTTGCCGAGTACGAAGCCCTTGTGCACGGCCTCCGGCTTGCCAAGGAACTGGCATCTGACGCATCCTGTGCTACGGCAACTCGGACCTAGTGGTGCAGCAGTGCTCCGGCGAGTGGGACACCCGTGACTCCAACATGGCAAGCTACCGCTTCCTCGTCCAGAAGTTGTCTGGGTCCTTCGAGGGCTATGAGTTCCTCCATGTCCCGCGCATGGAGAACGAAGCGTCCGACACGCTCGCGAAGATCGTCTCATCCCGACAATCCATCCCGTCAGGCGCCTCCCTCGAGCACCTGCGCAAGCCGTCCGTCAAGCCGTCGCCGGACCCCATGTCCATCCACGTTCCAGACGACCCGGCCGCATCTCAACCCGGCCTGGGGGCTGCTGAACCCAGCCCGGGGGCTGCCAAACCCGGCCCGGGGGCTGCCGAACCCAGCCCAGGGGCTGCTCAGCTCGACCCAGCCACCATCGCCCGGACCAGGCCGTCGCCATCCCCAACCCGGGGGCTGCTCAACCCGGCTCGGGGGCTACCGACTCGGAACCCGCCCTGGTGGCCGTCTTCGCCGTAGTTACGGCTTCGTCTTGGGCCCTCCCAATATCAGAATTCTCGAGAGCGGGTTCTCCCCATGGCCAGATCGGAAGCAAGTGCAGCACCGCGAGGCGTCCACAAAGCATCATCAACAACGAGGTCGTCAAGCGCAGCTCCACCGGTGTGTTCCAGCGCCGCATCGAGCAGGAACAGGGCGTCGACATCCTCCTCAACCTACACCAGGGCGAATGCGGGCACCACGCCGTGTCGCGATCCCTGGTGGCCAAAGCGTTTCGCCACGGCTTCTACTGGCCCACGGTCCTCCAAGATGCCGAGTCACTCGTTCTCAAGTGTGAGGGGTGCCAGCGCTTCAGCTAGCACAGCCACCAGCCGGCGTCAGCTCTCCGCACCATTCGGATCGCCTGGCCCTTCGCGGTCTGGGGACTCGACATGGTGGGACCCTTCAAAACCGCTCGAGGCGGCATGACACACCTGCTAGTGGCAGTGGACAGGTTCACCAAGTGGATAGAAGCACGGCCGATCAAGAACTGGACGGGCAACCAGCCGTCCGGTTCATCAAGGACATAGTAGTTCGCTACGGCATGCCGAACAACATCATCACCGACAATGGCAACAACTTCGCCAAGGGCGCGCTTGAGCAATACTGCTCCGTCTCCGGCATTCGCCTCGACCTGGCCTCCGTTGCACACCCGCAGTCCAACAGGCAGGTCGAGCGGGCCAACGAACTCATCCTGTCCGGCATCAAGCTGCGACTCGTTGAGCCACTCATCCGCTCACCCAGCAGCTGGCTTGAAGAGTTGTCGGTCGTTCTTTGGAGTCTCTGCACCAGCCGAATCAGTTGACCGTGTTCACCCCATTCTTCCTCGTCTATGGAGCCGAAGCCATCATCCCGACCGAGGTCGAGTTCGTCTCGCCGCGCTTCGCGATGTACACCGAAGCTAAAGCCAAAGAAGCCCGCGAAGACGGCGTCGACCTACTCAAAGAAGCCCGCCTCCTGGCGCTCAGCCGTTCGGCCATCTACCAGCAAGGCCTGAGGCACTACCACAGCAAGAAGATCAAGCCCCTCGCGTTCCGCAAGGGCGACCTCGTCCTCCGACTCGTCCAAGAGCAAGCAGGCCAGCACAAGCTATCCCCTCCATGGGAAGGCCCATTCATCGTGAGCAGGGCCTTGTGCGATCGCAATGCCTACTACCTCATCGATGCACACAAGTTAAACAAGCACAAGAGAGACACCGCTGGCGAAGAATCGACCCGGCCATGGAACGCGGAACTCCTCCGCCCGTTTTACAGTTAGCCGCACGAGTGTATGTATCGTAGCCTTTTGTAAACGCATGAAACTATGGGGCTCCCGAACGAGACTTGGGGGCTGCCTTTTGTTAATCAACTTATTGTGTCCCTACTCTTTTTTGCATCACTATGCCACTGAAACTGGCCACCAGTCCGACCTGCTCGACCCGGGGGCTCGGGGGCTGGCCGGCTCGATTGCCACCCCGCCGCCTTACTTGGTGATTCCTGATACAGTAAGGATGCCGCGGTCCCCCACTTCGCCCTAAAGCCACAGACCTGGCTTCGGCTGTCGGTTGGCAAGCACAACAGGCCAGAGCTCCTTCACGCTTCAAACACCAAGCCAAAGGCTGTCGGGTCGATCAACCCAGCCCGCCGCTCAGAAAATGAAGAGCCGCATGACCGGCTGCTCGCATACCGGCTCCGCCGGGTTGCCGCTAGCCGGCCCAGTGGGTGTTTCGCTCGCGCTCAACATTTTGAAGAGCCCAAGTCTTGCGCGCTCCTCTTGAAGAACCGAACTCCTTGTCACGGACTGGAGCCTCGGCCTCGACTTTGGGGAGGTTTGAGAAAGGAAAAGCGCAAGAAATCGGTCCGAAAAATGAAAAGCAAAAGCAGAAACATTCACAACATATACACATAAATATTTAAAACACCCACGGCCAGAGTTCATTACACCCTAAACCCCCAGTGGGTGGGTGGACCTGCTACCTAACAAATTCTACTAAGGTGTCTCAGGCATCTCCAGCGCCGCGTCGCGACATCGACGGCTCTCCACTGGCGGCCTCCGGGTCCAGCGAGGCAACGGTGTCCTCCTCGGCACCCCCATCCTGGTAGATGCCCGTCTCCTCGGAGATCCCCTCCGGATCGTGGAGAAGCAGGCCATAGTCATCACCAGCCGTGACCCCGCCATCCTCGGCCCGCTCAGGGTGGAACTCGTCGTGGAAGGCATACTCGGCGATGTAGCTATCCTGGGAGGCAATCCGGCCGACTTGCTCCTGCAGCTGCTGCTCCGAGCCGGCCCGCTGGCCCATCAGCGCGTCCAGCTGTAGGTCCGGATGCCAAGATAACATGATCCGGAATGCCATCTCAGTGCCGGCACGAGTGGTGGAGACGCGCCACTCATGAAGCCGGTCCGGCCCCATCTCCAGCCAACGCGCCAGGCGCGTGAAGCTGCTCGGCTCGACGGAGTCCTGCCAAAGGGCCGCCGTCATCGTAGTGCCGGCCTGGGACAGCCGCCCCATCTGCTCCCCCAAGACCCGCAGGCGGGCCTCAGCGGCGGTGATGATTTCCGGGAAGGTCCACGCCACCTGCGGGTCCACCCCGGAACCAACGACTCCAGTCGGGTCGCGCTGAAAGCGGACGGCTTCCTCCGCCAGCCGATGCGTCTCCGGAAAGGTTCCTGCCACAAAAAGAGAAGCATATCAGAAAAAGGACACAAGGACGAAAGGCTGGATCCCGACCTAGCAAAACACAAGAAAAGCACTTACCGGAGAAGGACTCTTCCAGGTGCTGCGCTTCAAGCAATGTACCACGCTGCTCCCGTTCAATGGTGCGGTCGCGCTCCTGGAGCGCCTTCCCTAGATCGGCCGCCTTGACAAGGGCCGCCTTCAACTCGGCATCCTTGTCGTCGGGCGCCTTCTCGGCCGCCTCGCGACGATGGGCCTCGTCCCAGCGGGCCCCCTGAGCCGTTGGACAACCTGCCCCCGCATGCGATCCACCTCGGCCTGGAGCCGGTCCTTGTCGTCGGCTAGCCTGCCGCACTGCTGGTCCGCCTCGACCAGGGCCTGCTGCGCCTCCACCACCTTGGCGGCTTCCACCTTAAGAAGCTCCTGCTCGGCCTCGAGGCGGCTCTTAAGACACGCCAGCTGCTCCTGCAGCTGGTTGGCCTCATCGAGCGACGGCCAGGCTGCGGCCGCCTCTGCTCTCGCCTACGCCACCTCGACGCCAAGACGGTCGGTGTCAGCAACAACCCGGTCATAGTGATGACCAGCCCAGAGCAGGCGAGTCTGCTAGGACAGCATCTCGGCTGCGAAAAAGAAAGATTCAGCAAAGTAGAAAGCAAGACTTAAGATTTGGCCCAACTGTTACACAGTTGGCCCGAATATTGGGGGCTACACCCAGTGGGTGCACTAGCGCGCCACCACTAGAAAAGAGCATGAAGATACCTGCGGTGACGCGAAGCTCCTCCTTGAGCTCCCGGTACTTGCCCAGGAGACGGTTGAAGGCGCCGACACGGTAGGCGTCGAGTTGCTGAAGAAAGCAGAAATCAGGACAAAAGCAGCATTCTAAAGATTTGACACATCTACTACAAGTTGGCCCAAACCTCGGCGGCTAGAACCAGTGGGTGCGCTGGCGTGCCCCCAGAAAGAAGAAGTTGCGAAAAAGAAGAAGCTTACCAAAATGGCGCACTCCAGATCACACATCCTCTCCACCTCGGCCTGGGCGAAGGCCTCGAGCCGGTCCGTCCGGCCGCGCAGACGGCGGCTGACGGCGTCCATCATCGCCTCCTCCTGGGTCTGAGGTCCGAAGACCACAGCGCCCCCGCTCTGCGCTGGTTGCGGCCCGGCACCCTCCCTGCCGGGGCACCAAGGCGTGCTCCCCGCTAGCCGCTCCCAGCGCGGCCGACACCTCCTCCGACGCCCTCTCCGGCGCCGTCGATGACCCAGACGCCGGGACGTCCTGCCGCCGCCCCCGGTCCGGACGCCTGGACGGCCTGCTACGCCACCACCGGCCCAGCTGCCGGGGTGGCCTCAGGCACCGCCGCCCGCAGTGCCTCCTCCAACACCGGGGGCGCCTCGCGTGCTGCCGCTCGCAGCGCCTCCTCCAAGATGGCGCCGCCACCACCTCCCATCAGCACCCGCCCGCTTGACAATGTCGACCCACGGCGGGGTATCATCCTCCACCTCCACGACCTCCTGGTCGAGGATCACCACCTCAGCCCGGCCGTCGCAGCCGCGCTCCCTCACCGATGACGGCTCGAAGACCGTCGCCGCCACCACCGAGCCCTCCGGCATCTCGCGCCAGGCCGGCTCCGTGTCGGCTCGCGCCCATGCCGACGCCGCGTCGGTCCAGGCCTGGACAAACGCCGCCTCCAGCTCTGCCTCGGCCCTGTTCCTGTCTCGCCAGGCCAGGCTCTCGGCGTCGTTCGGGTCCAGGCCGAGGTACGAGTCGGCCCGTCCCTCCTCCTCGACCTGGTCGAGGAGGTCGGACTGGCTCCTGCGAAACGCGGTCCCTTCGGCGGCCGCGGCATCTGCCGCCGCCCTCGCTAACGCGATTGGCGACATGAAGAAGAAGGCAGAATGAGCAAAAAGACAAGGCTAGCTCGATAGTCTGGATGCATACAGGAGATGGAGCTTACCCTGATAGGACCAGGACCGGGGTTGGCCTCCCATGCCCGGATCCGCACTTCCTCTTGTCCGGCCTCCTGGCCCCGTCTGGGTCCGCCGTGCGCTTTCGGGCCCGGGGCCGCGGCGCGACGCTATCCTTCCCGTGCAAGCGACGTCGCTGCTCCGCGCGATGACCCGGCTCCGCCCGCATCGCCGCCTCCCCCGCCCAATGCCACTACACCAACAACTGGCGTCAGCATCCCCCGTGCCATACCGTGGTCAACAACTCGAGATACACGAAGAAAAATGCAAGGCTTACCCGCACGACGCACAGCATCGACGTCGGCCTCGGCTTCCTCCTCCCTGCCGTGGGCCGCGGGCTCCTCCGGCGCCACCGGCACCACCTGCGATGGAGCCCGGGCGTAAGGATGCCGGATCGCATTCAGAAGCACCTCCTGCGTCGCCTCAGGATGGACGAGGAGGTGCGCAGTAGCAAAGTAAGGTGACCAGATACTCACCTGTGGCGCCGGATTCGACTCGTTGTACGGCACCTTGCCAAACCGCCAGTCCTCCCCAAGGTTGGCCTTGGAGATGCCGTTCACTCAGCATGCGATCTGCTCCACTATCAGGCACGTCGACCCCATGCAGTTGGGATGTTGAAGACCGGCCATCTCGCCGATGAGGCAGAAGCCCCTCTACAGTGGGAGAACCCGGCGCATGATGAACACGGCGATGAGTTCGTTACCGGTGAGTCCCTCCCGTGCCCTCATCACTGTCACCCGCTTGCAGAGATTGAGAATCGCCCGCGGCGGGCGCCTGGGGGAGTAGCCCCAGTTCATCTCCGCCAGCGGCGGCGCGATTGCGAAGGCCAGCGGCGGTCTGCACCCAAGTTGCGAACGTAGAAGAAGGAGTTCTGCCATTTCTTGGCAGAATCCTCCAGCGGGATCTTGGGGCAGTCCGCCCCTGACCACTTCGAGATGATGGCGGCGCCGCAGTCCGTGAACTCTCCCGCTGTCGGGCCCTGCTGCTTTAGGGAGAAGAAGCGTGCCCAGAGGTCGATCGTAGGCACGACTCCCAGGTACCCCTCGCAGAGGGTGACGAAGCCGGAAAGCTGGACGATGGCGCCGGTGCCAAGATGGTGCGGTTGGAGCCCGAAGAACTCCAGGAACATGCGGAAGAAGGTGCTCGCCGTCAGCCCAAATCCATGCTCGAAGTGCGTGAGGAAGACCACGTGCTCCGACTCCTCGGGCTGTGCTACGTCTTGAGCTTGTGTTGGTTTTCCTTGAAGAGGAAAGGGTGATGCAGCAATAGTAGCGTAAGTATTTCCCTCAGTTTTTGAGAACCAAGGTATCAATCAAGTAGGAGGCTCCTCAAAAGTCCCACGCACCTACACAAACAAACAAAGAACTCGCAACCAACGCAATAAAGGGGTTGTCAATCCCTTCACGGCCACTTGCAAAAGTGAGATCTGATAGAGATAGTATGATAAGATAAATATATTTTTGGTATTTTATAATATAGATGCAAAAAGTAAAGATGCAAATAAAAGTAGATTGAAAGCTTATATGATAAAAGATAGACCCGGGGGCCATAGGTTTCACTAGTGGCTTCTCTCAAGATAGCATAATTATTACGGTGGGTGAACAAATTACTGTCGAGCAATTGATAGAAAAGCGAATAATTATGAGATTATCTAGGCATCATCATGTATATAGGCATCACGTCCGTGACAAGTAGACCGACTCCTGCCTGCATCTACTACTATTACTCCACACATCGACTGACTCCTGCCTGCATCTAGAGTATTAAGTTCATAAAGAACAGAGTAACACATTAAGAAAGATGAAATGATGTAGAAGGATAAACTCAAGCAATATGATATAAACCCCATCTTTTTATCCTTGATGGCAACAATACAATACGTGCCTTGCTGCTCCTGCTGTCACTGGGAAAGGACACCGCAAGATTGAACCAAAAGCTAAGCACTTCTCCCATGGCAAGAAAGATCGAGCTAGCAGGCCAAACCAAACTGATAATTCGAAGAGACTTGCAAAGATAACTCAATCATACATAAAATAATTCAGAGGAGATTCAAATATTTCTCATAAACCCACAATTCATCGGATCTCGACAAACACACCGCAAAAAGAGTTTACATCGAATAGATCTCCACAAAAGAGGGGGAGAACATGGTATTGAGATCCAAAAAGAGAGAAGAAGCCATCTAGATAATAACTATGGACCCAAAGGTCTGCGGTAAACTACTCACAACTCATCGGAGGGGCTATGGTGTTGATGTAGAAGCCATCCGTGGTCGATTCCCCCTCCGGTGGAGCACCGACGAAGGCTCCAAGATGGGATCTCGCGGATACAGAAGGTTACTATGGTGGAAATTGTGTTTCATTGGCTCCCTGGATGTTTTCGGGTAGGTAGGTATATAT
The DNA here is from genome assembly GCA_021437245.1 of Aegilops speltoides. Lineage (NCBI taxonomy): Eukaryota > Viridiplantae > Streptophyta > Magnoliopsida > Poales > Poaceae > Aegilops > Aegilops speltoides. The sequence continues at coordinate 180,273,162 of CM038146.1, forward strand.
AGGAGGAAGGAGTACGTCGGTGGCTGCCCGAGGGGCCCACAAGACAGGGGGCGCGCCCAGAGGGGGTGGGCGCGCCCTCCTATCTCGTGGCCGCCTCGGCTGCTTCTTGGCTTGCACTCCAAGTCCTCTAGATCACGTTCGTTCCAAAAATAACGCTCCCGAAGGTTTCATTCCGTTTGGACTCCGTTTGATATTCATTTTCTTCGAAATACTGAAATAGGCAAAAAACAACAATACGCGCTGGGCCTCCGGTTAGTAGGTTAGTCCCAAAAATGATATAAATGTGTAAAATAAAGCCCATAAACATCCAAAAGGGGTAATATAATAGCATGGAACAATCAAAAATTATAGATACTTTGGAGACGTATCAAGCATCCCCAAGCTTAATTCCTGCTCGTCCTCGAGTAGGTAAATGATAAAAACAGAATTTTTGATGTGGAATGCTACCTAGCATAATTCTCAATGTAATTTTCTTCATTGTGGCATGAATGTTCAGATCCAAATGATTCAAGATAAAAGCTTATAAAACATAAAAATAATAATGCTTCGAAGCATACTAACAAATAATCATGTCCTATCAAAATAACATAGCCAACGAAAGCTTATCCCTACAAAATCATATAGTTAGGCCATGCTTCATTTTCATTACACAAAATACTCCCATCATGCACAACTCCGGTTTCAACCAAGAAATTGGTTCATACTTTTTAACGCGCTTCAGCTTTTTAACTCTTACACAATACATGAGCGCAAGCCATGGACATAGCACTATGGTGGTATAAGGTGGTGGTTGTGAGGACAAAAAGAGGGAGAAGATAGTCTCACATCAACTAAGCGTATCAATGGGCTACGGAGATGCTCATCAATAGATATCAATGTGAGTGTGTAGGGATTGCCATGCAACGGATGCACTAGAGCTATAAATATATGAAAGCTCAACAAAAGAAACTAAGTGGGTGTGCATCCAACTCGCTTGCTCACGAAGACCTAGGGCATTTTGAGGAAGCCCATCATTGGAATATACAAGACAAGTTCTATAATGAAAAATTCCCACTTTGTATATGAAAGTGACAACATAGGAGACTCTCTATCATGAAGATCATGGTGCTACTTTGAAGCACAAGTGTGGAAAAAGAGATAGTAGCATTGTCCCTTCTCTCTTTTTCTCTCATTTTATTTTTTCTTTTTTTTTCTTTTTTTTTTCTTTTTGGCCTTTCTCTTTTTTTTCTTTTTGGCCTTTCTCTTTTTTTTTCTTTTTTGTAAAGTCCGAAGTCTCATGCCGACTTGTGGGGGAATCATAGTCTTCATCATCCTTTCCTCACTGAGACAATGCTCTAATAATGAAGATCATCACAATTTTATTGATTTACAACTCAAGAATTACAACTCAAAGCTAGAACAAGATATGACTCTATATGAATGCCTCCGACGATGTACCAGAATATGCAATGAATCAAGAGCGACATGTATGAAAATTATGAAGGTGGCCTTGCCACAAATACGATGTCAACTACATGATCATGCAAAGAGCAATATGACAATGATGCAACGTGTCATAATAAACAGAACGGTGGAAAGTTGCATGGCAATATATCTCAGAATGGCTATGGAAATGCCATAATAGGTAGGTATGGTGGCTGTTTTAAGGAAGGTAAATAATGGGTGCATGATACCGGCGAGAGTTGAGCGGTATAATAGAGGCTAGCAAAGTGGAAGGATGAGTGTGCGTATATCCATGGACTCACATTAGTCATAAAGAACTCGTATACTTATTGCAAAAGTCTACTTGCCCTCGAAGCAAAGTACTACTACGCATGCTCCTAGGGGAAGGGTTGGTAGGAGTTAACCATCGCACGATCCCGACCTCCACTCATAAGGAAGGCAATCAAAAGAGCACCTCATGCAACAAATTTGTCACACAACTTTTACCATACGTGCATGCTACGGGACTTGCCAACTTCAACACAAGTATTTCTCAATTTCATAATTACCCACTAGCATGACCCTAACATTACTACCTTTATATCTCAAAACAATTATCGAGCATCAAATTGATCATAGCATCCAATTCACTTCCTATGATAGTTTTTATTATACCCAACTTGGATGCTCATCATTCTAGGACCAAATTTGTAACCAAAGCAAATACCATGCTGTTCCAAAAGACTCTGAAAATAATATAAGTGAAGCATGAGAGACTAGAAATTTCTTCAAAATTAAGCCACCGCCATGCTCTAAAAGATATAAGTGAAGCACTAGAGCAAAAACTATCAAGCTCAAAAGATATAAGTGAAGCACATAGAGTATTCTAGCAAATTCTAATCAAGTGGGCTTCTCCCAAAAGGTGTGTACAGCAAGGATGATTGTGGTGAACTAAAAAGCAAAGACTAATAAAATACACGACGCTCCAAGCAAAACACATATCATGTGGCAAATAAAAATATAGCTCCAAGTAAAGTTACCAATGAACGAAGACGAAAGAGGGGATGCCTTCCGGGGCATCCTCAAGCTTAGGCTTTTGGCTATTCTTGAATATCTTGGGGTGCCTTGGGCATCCCCAAGCTTAGGCTCTTTCCACTCCTTATTCCATAGTCCATCAAAGCTGTACACAAAACTTGAAAACTTCACAACACAAAACTCAACAGGAAATCTTATAAGCTCCATTAGTGAAAGAAAACAAAACCACCACATAAGGTACTGTAATGAACTCATTCTTTATTTATTTTGGTGTTAAACCTACTGTATTCCAACTTCTCTATGGTTTATAAACTAATTTACTAGCCATAGATGCATCAAAATAAGCAAACAACACAAGAAAGGCAGAATCTGTCAAAAATAGATCAGTCTGTAGCAATCTATAACTAACGCAAACTTCTGGAACTCTAAAACTCCTACGAAATAGGAAGTCCTGGACAATTTGTCTATTGATCAGCAGAAAAAATAATCAACGTAAAAGCACGTTTCTATGATTTAACAAAACTAAATTCGTTCGCGCAAAGTTTCTGTTTTTCAGCAAAATCAAATCAACTATCATCATAGGTTATCCTATAGGTTCTACTTGGCACAAACACTAATTAAAATATAAAACACATCTAAACAGAAGATAGATGCAAAATTTATTACTAAACAGGAACAAAAAACAAAAAACACAAATAAAATTGGGTTGCCTCCCAACTAGCGCTATCGTTTAACGCCCCTAGCTAGGCATAAAAGCGAAGATAAATCTAAGTAGTGCCATCTTTGGCACTCCATTCCTCAATAGAGCACTTATAATCTTTAGGGGTTTCTCCCCTTTTAGCAATGATTAAACCTTTAGGAAAAAAATTCAAGAAATTCATTTGTAGCAAAAGGTTCCTTAACGATAGAGAGACAATTGGGATGAACACTTATGGATTTGAGATTCGCTTCTCCCTTACTAGAGGATTCACCCTTATTTTTAGGAACATAAATAAACTTGGCAGTTTTGGTAGGGGGTTTTGGAGTGTTTTTCATGGAAGAAAACACGGAACCTAAGTTGGTAATGATATCCTCAAGTTTACCGATTGTTGCAGAATCTAGATCTATTTTTTCATTAACTATAGGTTCTTTCTCTTTAAGATTTTTCAAAGTAACTCCAACCCTAGATCCATATTGGGTAATGTGATTATGAATCTTTTTATCCAAATTTTCAATCAACTCAACAGTAGCAACTTTATTTTCAATAATATCAAGCCGTTGCATAACGTGCTCTAAAGTTAAAATAGTTCCATTAACCAAAAGAGGTGGTGGGCCAAACAAATCTAACATAGCATTATAAGCATCAAACGTATGGCTACTCAAGAAATCCCCTCCGGCAACGGTATCAAGAACGCATCTATTCCAAGGACTAATGCCTACATAAAAATTGCGAAGAAGTACGGAAGTAGAAAGCTTCCTAGTAGATTTATTTTGAGCATTGCAAATTCTATGCAAAGCATCTTTTAAATTTTCTCCCTCCCTTTGCTTAAAATTGAGAATTTCATGTTCGGGAGTAATAACAAGGATAGGAGGACTAGCCATAATGACAGGGTAAACGATGCAACACACGAGCAAACAGAAAAGGCAAGCAAAAGAGAGAGAGATTGGGAAAGAGAGGGCAAATAAAACGGCAAGGGTGAAGTGGGGGAGAGGAAAACGAGAGGCAAATGGCAAATAATGTAAATGCGAGGGAGATGAGTTTGTGATGGGTACTTGGTATGTCTTGACTTGAGCGAAGACCTCCCCGGCAACGGCGCCAGAAATCCTTCTTGCTACGTTTTGATATTGCGTTGGTTTTCCTTGAAGAGGAAAGGGTGATGCAGCAATAGTAGCGTAAGTATTTCCCTCAGTTTTTGAGAACCAAGGTATCAATCCAGTAGGAGGCTCCTCAAAAGTCCCACGCACCTACACAAACAACAAAGAACTCGCAACCAACACAATAAAGGGGTTGTCAATCCCTTCACGGCCACTTGCGAAAGTGAGATCTGATAGAGATAGTATGATAAGATAAATATATTTTTGGTATTTTATAATATAGATGCAAAAAGTAAAGATGAAAATAAAAGTAGATTGAAAGCTTACATGATAAAAGATAGACCCCAGGGCCAGGTTTCACTAGTGGCTTCTTTCAAGATAGCATAAGTATTACGGTGGGTGAACAAATTACTGTCGAGCAATTGATAGAAAAGCGAATAATTATGAGATTATCTAGGCATGATCATGTATATAGGCATCACGTCCGTCACAAGTAGACCGACTCCTGCCTGCATCTACTACTATTACTCCACACATCACCGACTCCTTCCTGCATCTAGAGTATTAAGTTCATAAAGAATAGAGTAACGCATTAAGAAAGATGACATGATGTAGATGGATAAACTCAAGCAATATGATATAAACCCATCTTTTTATCCTCGATGGCAACAATACAATACGTGCCTTGCTGCTCCTGCTGTCACTGGGAAAGGACACCGCAAGATTGAACCCAAGGCTAAGCACTTCTCCCATGGCAAGAAAGATCAATCCAGTAGGCCAACCAAACTGATAATTCGAAGAGACTTGCAAAGATAACTCAATCATACATAAAACAATTCATAGGAGATTCAAATATTTCTCATATATAAACTTGATCATAAACCCACAATGCATCGGATCTCAACAAACACACCGCAAAAAGAGTTTACATCGAATAGATCTCCACAAGAGAGGGGTAGAACATGGTATTGATATCCAAAAAGAGAGAAGAAGCCATCTAGCTAATAACTATGGACCCGAAGGTCTGTGGTAAACTACTCACAACTCATCGGAGGGGCTATGGTGTTGATGTAGAAGCCCTCCGTGGTCGATTACCCCTCCGACGGAGCACCGGCGAAGGCTCCAAGATGGGATCTCACGGATACAGAAGGTTACAGTGGTGGAAATTGTGTTTCGTTGGCTCCCTGGATGTTTTCGGGGTACGTAGGTACATATAGGAGGAAGGAGAATGTCAGTGGCCGCCCGAGGGGCCCACAAGACAGGGGGCGCGCCCAGAGCGGGTGGGCGCGCCCTTCTATCTCGTGGCCGCCTCAGCTGCTTCTTGGCTTGCACTCCAAGTCCTCTGGATCACGTTCGTTCCAAAAATCACGCTCCCGAAGGTTTCATTCCATTTGGACTCCGTTCGATATTCCTTTTCTTCGGAATACTGAAATAGGCAAAAAAACAGCAATACGGGCTGGGCCTCCGGTTAGTAGATTAGTCCCAAAAATGATATAAATGTGTAAAATAAAGCCCATAAACATCCAAAAGGGTAATATAATAGCATGGAACAATCAAAATTATTGATATGTTGGAGACGATCGTTGTGCGGCATTGCTGCTGCTGCCTTGTGCAGACGGATGGCGACATCCGTCTCCCGCGGCAAGCACCGCGACGCCCGAAGATGGGCAATTTCTTTGGTGGAGATGTTCGAGCCCATCCAAGAGCCGGACGGCAGTGCCATGGACGAAGGAAGGAGAAGGAGAAATAAGATGGACGACAGCGAAGTTCTGCTCGGGGCAGCGGGCGCCGCAGTGCGTCCGTTGCAAATAGCAGAGCAAGGGCAAAGGGGCAGGAGGGCGCGTGCAAGAATAATGTCCGCCGCCCCCCTGCCCCCCGATTTATAACCCTCGGTTTGAACGTGGGGGAGTGGGATTGTCTGCACGCGCCCTTTCCACTACCCCTCAATAAGTGTGCACGTACACACGCAGTAACTGCCCGGGGAAGAGCAACCAACCCCCAGACACCACAATAAATCTACACGCATGGGCCAAGGGCGCACGGCGGCAGGCCCCAGCCCGTCGTTCAGTCCCGTCATGCGCGTGCCCTGTCAGCCCCCTCTGACTTCCGGGCATCACATGGCGCCCGCGCGAAGCCCGAGGGATTACCCCAAGATTCGACAGACTCCTCGGTTCACACCCCCGCCGGAACGCCACGATCCGTTTTCCGAGAAAACCGGCACACAATGGATGTTGCCGGAACCGGCGCTCGCAGAATCCACCTTACTTAAGGGGGAAACTGTGAAGGCCCACTCATCTGAAGACGGTGGACCTTCACAGCTTCGGGGACTACTATCGTGGGGATGAACCCCGGGCAGGCAACGGAACCCGGATCCTTTTCAAAAACAACGGGGCCAGCATCGCCCCTCAAGCCGGCACGCGCTTTGCCGGGTCGCTCGACCCGGCCAAAGCCCGCAACCCGGCCATACTCTCTGACCCGGCAAGACGCGTCATTTTGGCTTCAACAACCAGCACAAGACAGCCGAACCCGGCACAACCAAAATTTCCTCAACAAGCCAGCTCCACCCGTGACGTGCTCCGCAATCCAGCCACGGGCCAGCTCCCCTACCATCCAGGCCGTACGATAGGACGAGTCTTCAGCTACCGATGACCAAGGCAACAGTGCCCCACCCATGCCTCTGGTCAGCCGAAGCGTGGCAATAGTGCCCCTCACCTACCCGCTGACCAGGGCTGGCGTGGCTTCAATGCCCCCGCCCTCACCGCTGACGACAACAAGTGGTGACTTGATGGAGCGCCACTGTACACGACTCGACTCGGCCACGCCCTGACGATCGACAAGTCGGCGCACGGTCCCCCTAGGCATGCGGGGCCCGCACCTAGGGGAACCCGCGAACCACAGTCCCTCAGCGGGCCCTAGCCCGGGTCCTCGGTCACCGACAACCCAGACCCACCGACTTGTAACATTACCATTGTACCCCTAGGGGGGTTGGTCTATAAAACCGCCCAGGAGCCCACGCATACGGGCAAGTAGAAGTAAGCAGCAACAGAGCATAGAGAGGAACTAGCCACCGAAACAGCAACATCCACCCGGAGAGAAGGAGCAGCCTAAGCCTTGGCCAGCCTTCCTTCCTCCTCCATACAGCTCTAGGAGCAACATTGTACTATCGAACATCAAACTACACTCGGCAGGACTAGGGGTGTTATCTCTCCGGAGAGCCCTGAACCTGGGTATGTCCGGCGTCCCGCACCCGCTCATTCCATCCTCGCCTCTGGAGCCCACTGAGAGAGTCCTGGATTAGGGGGTATCCGGACAGCCGGACTGTATACAACGTCTGGACTATTGAAGCGTGAAGATACAAGACTCAAGACTTCGGCCCGTGTCCGGATGGGACTTTCCTTGGCATGGAAGGCAAGCTTGGTGATCCGGATATTATATTTCCTTCCTTGTAACCAACTCCATGTAAACCCTAGCCCTCTCCGGTGTCTATATAAACCGGAGAGGTTGGTCCTTAGAAGGCCGATCACAATTACATTCATACCATCATAGGCTAGCTCCTATGGTTTAGCCTCTACGATCTCGTGGTAGATCTACTCTTGTACTACCCATATCATCAATATTTATCAAGAAGGAAGTAGGGTCCGAACCTGGGTAAACACCTGTGTCCCTTACTTCTTATTACCATCAGCCTTGACGCACAGATCGGGACCCCCTACCCGAGATCCGCCGGTTTTGACACCGACACCCACCAGCACCCTCGAGCCTCCTCCTCTCTTTAGCCATCCCATGGTATCTGCCGTGCGCCCACCACAACACACTGGAACTGATTTCTGTGATGAACTAGTTTCCAATTCGGGAGAAGGTACAATTACCTCATCAAGTTCTTCTTTCCTCCCACTCACTTCTTTCGAGAGAAAACTCCTTCTCTAGAAAGGATCCATTCTTGGCAACGAATATCTTGCCTTCGGATCTATGATAGAAGGTGTACCCAATAGTTTCTTTTGGGTATCCTATGAAGATACATTTCTCCGATTTGGGTTCGAACTTATCAAGTTGAAGCTTTTTCACATAAGCATCGCAGCCCCAAACTTTAAGAAACGACAACTTTGGTTTCTTGCCAAACCACGGCTCACAAGGCGTCATCTCAACGGATTTTGATGCTGCCCTGTTTAACGTGAATGCAGTTGTCTCTAATGCATAACCCCAAAATGATAGTGGTAAATCTGTAAGAGACATCATAGATCGCACCATATCCAATAAAGTGTGGTTACGACGTTCGGACACACCTTTACGCTGTGGTGTTCCAGGTGGCCTGAGCTGTGAAACTATTCAACATTGTTTTAAATGAAGGCCAAACTCGTAACTCAAATATTCTCTTCCACGATCAGATCGTAGAAACTTTATTTTCTTGTTACGATGATTCTCCACTTCACTCTGAAATTCTTCGAACTTTTCAAATGTTTCAGACATGTGTTTCATTAAGTAGATATACCCATATATGCTCAAATCATCTGTGAAGGTCAAAAAATAACGATGCCTGCCACGAGCATCAACACTCATTGGACCGCATACATCCGTATGTATTATTTCCAATAAGTCATTGGATCGCTCTATTGTTCTGGAGAACGGAGTTTTAGTCATCTTGCCCATGAGGCGTGGTTCGCAAGCATCAAATGATTCATAATAAAGTGATTCCAAAAGTGCATCTTTATGGAGTTTCTTTATGCGCTTTACACCGATATGACCCAAACCACATTGCCACAAATAAGTTGAACTATCATTATCAACTTTGCATCCTTTGGCATCAATACTATGAATATGTGTATTACCACGATTGAGATTCAATAAACCATCAACATTGGGTGTATGACCATAGATGGTTTTATTCATGTAAACAGAATAAGAATTATTCTCTGTCTTAAATGAATAACAGTATTGCAATTAACATGATCTAATCATATTCAGGCTCAACGCAAACACCAAATAACATTTGTTTAGGTTCAACACTAGTCCCGAAAGTATAGGGAGTGCTTGATGATGATCTTATCAATATTGGAACCACTTCCAACACACATCATCACTTCATCCTCAACTAATCTCTATTTATTCTGCAACTCCTGTTTCGAGTTACTAATTTTAGCAACTGAACAAGTATCAAGTACCCAAGGGTTACTACGAGCACTAGTAAGGTACACATCAATAATATGTATATCAAAGATACCTTTGTTCCCTTTGTCATGCTTCTTATCCGCCAAATATTTGGGGCAGTTCCACTTCCAGTGGCCATTTCCTTTGCGGAAGAAGAACTCAGTTTCAGGCTTAGGTCCAACTTTGGGCTTCTTCATGGGAGTGACAACTTGCTTGCCATTCTTCTTGAAGTTCCTTTCTTTCCCTTTTCCCTTTTCTTGAAACTAGTGGTCTTCTTTAATCATCAACACTTGATGCTCTTTGTTGATTTCTACCTTCGTCAATTGCAGCATCACGAAGAGCTCGGGAATCATTTTTGTCATCCCTTGCATACTATAGTTCATCACGAAGTTCCAATAACTTGGTGATGGTGACTAGAGAACTCTGTCAATCACTATCTTATCTGGAAGATTAACTCCCACTTGATTCAAGTGATTGTAGTACCCACACATTCTGAGCACATTCTCCTCCATCTTTTAGGCAAAGTACTTGCCAGAGGTCTCATACCACTTGACACAGGCATGAGTCTAAAATACCAATTTCAACTCTTGGAACATCTCATATGCTCTGTGACGCTTCAAAAAAGTTTTCGAAGTCCCAGTTCTAAGCCGTAAAGCAGGGTGCACTAAACTATCAAGTAGTCATCATATTAAGCTAGCCAAACGCTCATAATGTCTGCATTTGCTCCCGCAATAGGTCTGTCACCTAGCGGTGCATCAAGGACATAATTCTTCTGTGCAGCAATGAGGATACACCTCAGATCACGGACCCAGTCCGCATCATTGCTACTATCATCTTTCAACTTAGTTTTCTCTAGGAACATATAAAAAACATAGGGAAGCTATAACGCGAACTATTGATCTACAACATAATTTGCAAAATACTATCAGGACTAAGTTCATGATAAATTAAAGTTCAATTAATCATATTACTTAAGAACTCCCACTTAGATAGACATCCCTCTAGTCATCTAAATGATCACGTGATCCAAATCAACTAAACCATGTCCTATCATCACATGAGATGCAGTAATTTTCAATGGTGAGCATCACTATGTTGATCATATCTACTATATGATTCACACTCGGCCTTTCGGTCTCCAGTGTTCCGAGGCCATATCTGCATATGCTAGGCTCGTCAAGTTTAACCCGAGTATTCTGCATGTGCGAAACTGGCTTGCACCCGTTCTATGTGAACATAGAGCTTATCACACCCGATCATCACATGGTGTCTCGGCACGAAGAACTGTCGCAACGGTGCATACTCAGGGAGAACACTTATACCTTGAAATTTTAGTAAGGGATCATCTTATAATGCTACCGCCGAACTAAGCAAAATAAGAATATAAAAGATAAACATAACATGCAATCAAAATATGTGATATGTCATGGCCATCATCATCTTGTGCCTTTGATCTCCATCTCCAAAGTACCATCATGATCTCCATCGTCGCCGGCATAACACCATGATCTCCATCATCTTGATCTTTATCAACGTGTCATCACATGGTCGTCTCGCCAACTATTGCTTTTGCAACTATTGCTATCACATAGTGATAAAGTAAATCAATTATAAGGCGCTTGCATCTTATGCAATAAAGAGACAACCAAAAGGCTACTGCCAGTTGCCGATAACTTTAACAAAACATGATCATCTCATACAAGACATCATGTCTTGACCATATCACATCACAACATGCCCTGCAAAAACAAGTTAGACGTCCTCTACTTTGTTGTTGCAAGTTTTACGTGGTTACTACGGCCTTCTAGCAAGAACCGTTCTTACCTACGCATCAAAACCACAACAATTTTTCATCAAGTGTGCTGTTTTAACCTTCAACAAGGACCGGCCGTAGTCAAACTGGATTCAACTAAACTTGGAGAAACAGACACCCGCCAGCCACCTGTGTGCAAAAGCACATCGGTAGAACTAGTTTCATGAACGCGGTTATGTAATGTCGGTTCGGGCCGCTTCATCCAAAAATACCTCCGAATCAAAGTAAGACGTTGGTGGTAAGCAGTATGACTATTATCGCCCACAAGTCTTTGTGTTCTACTCGTGCACAAAACATCTACGCATAGACCTGGCTTGGATGCCACTGTTGGGGAACATGGTAATTTAAAAAAATTCCTACGATCACGCAAGATCTATCTAGGAGATGCATAGCAACGAGAGGGGAGAGTGTGTCCACGTACTCTCGTAGACCGAAAGCGGAAGCATTTATTAACGCGGTTGATGTAGTCGAACTTCTTTGTGATCCAACCGATCCAAGTACGGAATGTACGGCACCTCCTCGTTCAGCACACGTTCAGCTCGATGACGTCCCTCATGCTCTTGATCCAGTTGAGAACGAGGGTGAGTTCCGTCAGCACGACGGTGTCGGAGTAAACGACCATGGGTAGCCCTATCTGCTCCCCATGACGTTTCAAGACATCGGGGCCGGCTGCACCCCTCAAGCATCAAAGACAAAGGGCCGCCTTCTTGTGGCCGACTGGTCCAAGCGGTCGGCTGTAGGAAGGCGGCGAGGCCCAAAGAGCGGCCCTAGAGTGGACCGACTCCTACTAGGCGGCTACCAGAGCGGCCGACTCCTAGAAGGCGGCCCACCCCCGCACCCTCAAAGTTTGCACCCACATAATGGCGATGAGACGGGGCATGGCTATAGTACATCCTGCCACCCCCCAATCCCGGAGCAGGCGTGGCCACAGTGCAGTGTACCGGGCTGCCATCCCTGGCCGGGGCGGCACTGTTGCCATGTTGACCATGTTATCACCCCTGGTAGAGCAGCCATGCTCCCATGATGGGCTGTCGGTACGGCCCGCAGGCGGCGGGCCCTTCCTGCTAGTGAGGTACCAAAAGGCGACACGCCCAGACCAGTCGGTGTAGGGCGAGGCCGGCTCCCAACAGCCGGCCCACCCCTTCCCTAGAAGTCTATGCGCCATTACCCAGATAAGACGGGGTGTGGCTACAGTGAACGCCCACCAGGCGGCGATACTGTAGCCACGCTCTCCCCAACCAAGCCACCGTCATCAGGGACAAGGCTACAATAATGAGCAGCAGACAGCCCCACAGGCGGTGGACCCTACCTGTCGACCAAGAGCCCGGCAGCCGGGGGGACCCACCAGGCGGCGGTCCCCAGCAGCCAGCGGAGAAGCCGACGACCATATACACTGACGGCCTGGGCCTACACCAAGCCGGATTACCATTGTACCCATGGGGGGTAGGCCTATATAAACCCCCGAGAGCACCCATGCAAAGGGTTCAGCTCTTTAGATTACACACACCCACGTAGAGAGAGGAGTAGTGCTAGCCTTGCCCTTCTTCCTCCTCTAGCCGAACAGCTCAAGGAGAACCTTTGTAGCTACTTGTTGATCTAGTGATCATGCGGAGACCCCGCAGAGCAAGACTAGGGGTGTTATCTCCTAGGAGAGCCCCGAACTTGGGTAAGATTCGTCGGCATGCATGTCTCCGCCTTATCCCGTTTCCAGGCACCGACGACATCTTACTATCTCCCACAATGATTAGCCATCCTTTGGCATATGTTGCACCAACCACCTAACATTTGGCGCCCACCATGGGGCTAGGTGCACCGTCGTCCGGAGACCTGCTCTGGACGGGAACCATGTTCCTTCCTAATGAACGCTGTTGGGGAACGTAGTAATTTCAAAAAAAATTCCTACGCACACGCAAGATCATGGTGATGCATAGCAACTAGAGGGGAGAGTGTGTCCACGTACCCTCATAGACCGAAAGCGGAAGCGTTAGAACAACATGGTTGATGTAGTCGTACGTCTTCACGGCCCGACCGATCAAGCATCGAAACTACGGCACCTCCGAGTTCTAGCACATGTTCAGCTCGATGACGTCCCTCGAACTTCGATCCAGCCGAGTGTCGAGGGAGAGTTCCGTCAGCACGATGGCGTGGTGACGATCTTGATGTTCTACCATCGTAGGGCTTCGTCTAAGCACCGCTACAATATTATCGAGGAGGACTATGGTGGAGGGGGGCACCGCACACGGCCAAGAGATCAAGAGATCAATTGTTGTGTCTAGAGGTGCCCCTGCCCCCGTATATAAAGGAGAAAGGGGGGAGGGGGCGGCCGGCCAGGGAGGAGGCGCACCAAGGGGAGTCCTACTCCCGGGTGGGAGTAGGACTCCCTCCTTCCTTGTTGGACTAGGAGAAGGGGGGAAAGAGGAGGGAGAGAGAGGAAGGAAAGGGGGGGCACCGCCCCCCTCTCCTTCTCCTATTCGGACTAGGGGGGAGGGGCGTGCGGCCCTGCCCTGCCCTCCTCTCCTCTTCTCCACTAAGGCCCACTATGGCCCATTAAGCCCCGGGGTTCTGTAACCCCTGCACTCCAAAGAAATCCCGATTTCACCCGGAACACTTCCGATATCCAAATATAGGCTTCCAATATATCAATCTTCATGTGTCGACCATTTCGAGACTCCTCGTCATGTCCGTGATCACATCCGGGACTCCGAACAACCTTAGGTACATCAAAACTCACAAACTCATAATATAACTGTCATCGAAACTTTAAGCGTGCGGACCCTACGGGTTCGAGAACTATGTAGACATGATCGAGACACGTTACCGGTCAATAACTAATAGCGGAACCTGGATGCTCATATTGGCTCCTACAAATTCTACAAAGATCTTTATCGGTCAAACCGCATAACAACATACGTTGTTCCCTTTGTCATCGGTATGTTACTTGCCCGAGATTCGATCGTTGGTATCCCAATACCTAGTTCAATCTTGTTACTGGCATGTCTCTTTTCTTGTTATGTAATGCATCATTCCGTAACTAACTCATTAGTTACATTGCTTGCAAGGCTTATTGTGATGTGCATTACCGAGAGGGCCCAGAGATACCTCTCCGACAATCGGAGTGACAAAACCTAATCTCAAAATACGCCAACTCAACATGTACCTTTGGAGACACCTGTAGAGCTCCTTTATAATCACCCAGTTACATTGTGACGTTTGGCAGCACACAAAGTGTTCCTCCAGTAAATGTGAGTTGCATAATCTCATAGTTGTAGGAGCATGTATAAGTCATGAAGAAAGCAATAGCAACATACTAAACGATCGAGTGCTAAGCTAACGGAATGGGTCATGTCAATCACATCATTCTACTAATGATGTGATCCTGTTAATCAAATGACAACTCATGTCTATGGTTAGGAAACATAACCATCTTTGATTAATGAGCTAGTCAAGTAGAGGCATACTAGTGACATTATGTTTGTCTATGCATTCACACATGTATCATGTTTCTGGTTAATACAATTCTAGCATGAATAATAAACATTTAGCATGATATAAGGAAATAAATAATAACTTTATTATTTCCTCTAGGGCATATTTCCTTCAGTCTCCCACTTGCACTAGAGTCAATAATCTTGATTACATAGTAATGATTCTAACACCCATGGAGCCTTGGTGTTGATCATGTTTTGCTCGTGGAAGAGGCTTAGTCAACGGGTCTGCAACATTCAGATGCGTATGTATCTTGCAAATTTCTATGTCTCCCACCTGGACTTGGTCCTGGATGGAATTGAAGCGTCTCTTGATGTGCTTGGTCCTCTTATGAAATCTGGATTCCATTGCCAAGGCAATTGCACCAGTATTGTCACAGAAGATCTTCATTGGTCCCGATGCACTAGGTATGACACCTATCATAAATGAACTCCTTCATCCAGACTCCTTCATTTGCTGCTTCCGAAGCAGCTATGTACTCCGCTTCACATGTAGATCCCGCCACGAAGCATTGTTTAGAACTGCACCAACTGACAGCTCCACCGTTCAATATAAACACGTATCCGGTTTGCGATTTAGAATCGTCCGGATCAGTGTCAAAGCTTGCATCGATGTAACCATTTACGACTAGCTCTTTGTCACCTCCATAAATGAGAAACATATCCTTAGTCCTTTTCAGGTATTTCAGGATATTCTTGACCGCTGTCCAGTGATCCACTCCTGGATTACTTTGGTACCTCCCTGCTAAACTTATTGCTGAGCATACATCAGGTCTACACAGCATTGCATACATGATAGAGCCTATGGTTGAAGCATAGGGAACATCTTTCATTTTCTCTCTGTCTTCTGCTATGGTCGGGCATTGAGTCTGACTCAACTTCACACCTTATAATACAGGCAAGAACCCTTTCTTTTCCTGATCCATCATGAACTTTTTCAAAACTTTATCAAGATATGTGCTTTGTGAAAGTCCAATTAAGCGTATTGATCTATCTCTATAGATCTTGATGCCCAATATGTAAGCAGCTTCACCGAGGTCTTTCATCGAAAAACTTTTATTCAAGTATCCCTTTATGCTATCCAGAAATTCTATATCATTTCCAATTAACAATATGTCGTCTACATATAATATCAGAAATGCTACAGAGCTCCCACTCACTTTCTTGTAAATACTGAGCTTCTCCAAAAGTCTCAGATAAAACCATATGCCTTGATCACACTATCAAAGCGTTTATTCCAACTCCGAGAGGCTTGCACCAGTCCATAAATGGATCGCTGGAGCTTGCACACTTTGTTAGCACCTTTTGGATCGACAAAACCTTCTGGTTGCATCATATACAACTCTTCTTCCAGAAATCCATTCAGGCATGCAGTTTTGACATCCATTTGCCATATTTCATAATCATAAAATGCGGCAATTGCTAACATGATTCGGACAGGCTTAAGCATCACTACAGGTGAGAAAGTCTCATCGTAGTCAACTCCTTGAACTTGTCGAAAACCTTTCGCAACAAGTCGAGCATTGTAGATAGTTACATTACCATCAGCGTCAGTCTTCTTCTTGAAGATCCATTTATTCTTGATGGCTTGCCGATCATCGGGCAAGTCAACCAAAGTCCATACTTTGTTCTCATACATGGATCCCATCTCAGATTTCATGGCCTCAAGCCATTCTGCGGAATCTGGGCTCATCATCACTTCCTCATAGTTCGTAGGTTCGCCATGGTCAAGTAACATGACAACCATAATAGGATTACCGCACCACTGGAGCGGATCTTACTTTGGATGACCTACGAGGTTCTCAGAGTAACTTGATCCAAGTTTCATGATCAATATCATTAGCTTCCTCACTGATTGGTGTAGTTGTCACAGGAACCGGTTTCTGTGATGAACTAATTTCCAATAAGGGAGCAGGTACAGTTACCTCATCAAGTTCTACTTTCCTCCCACTCACTTCTTTCAAGAGAAACTCTTTTTCTAGAAAGGATCCGAATTTAGAAACAAAAGTCTTTCCTTCAGATCTGTGATAGAAGGTGTACCCAATAGTCTCTTTTGGGTATCCTATGAAGACACATTTCTCCGATTTGGCTTTGAGCTTATCTGGTTGAAGTTTCTTCACATAAGCATCGCAGCCCCAAACTTTAAAAAACAACAACTTTGGTTTCTTGCCAAACCACAGTTCATAAGGCGTCATCTCGACGGATTTTGATGGTGCCCTATTTAACGTGAATGCAGTCGTCTCTAAAGCATTACCCTAAAATGATAGCGGTAAATCAGTAAGATACATCATAGATTGCACCATATCTAGTAAAGTACGATTACGGCGTTCGGACACACCATTTCATTGTGGTGTTCCGGGTGGCGTGAGTTGCGAAACTATTCCGCATTGTTCCAAATGTAAACCAAACTCGTAACTCAAATATTCTCCTCCATGATCAGATCATAGAAACTTTTGTTGGAGAACGTAGTAATTTCAAAAATTTCCTACGCACACGCAAGATCATGGTGATGCATAGCAACGAGAGGGGAGAGTGTTGTCTCACGCACTCGTGAGACCGAAGCGAAGCGCTGACGCAACGAGAGGAAGTAGTCGACGCCCTCCGGTCCAACCGATCCAAGCACCGTTATTCGCACCTTCGAGTTCTTGACACACGACAGCTCGATGACGCACCCCGATCTCCGATCCAGCAGAGGCGCTGGGAGGAGTTCCACAAGACGACGGCGTGGGACGATCTTGATGTTCTCTGTCGCAGGCTTCACCTAAGCACCGCTACAATATGACCGAGGTGTAATATCGTGGAGGGGGCACCGCACACTGCTAAGGAACGATCTCAATTATCAACTTGTGTGTCTAGGGTGCCCCCCGCCCCGTATGTAAAGGAGGGAGGGAGGAGGAGGCCGGCCTAGGGAGGAGGCGCGCCATAGGGGAGTCCTACTCCCACCGAGTAGGATTCCCCTTCCTAGTCCAACTAGGATCCTTCCATGTAGTAGGAGTAGGAGACTAGGAAGGGAAGAGAGAAGGAAGGAAGGAGGGGTGCGGCCTCCCCTAGTCCACCCGGACTAGGCCTTGGGCGCACAGCCTGCCCTAGGCAGCCCCCTCTCTCTGCAGGCCCAATAAGGCCCAATACTTCTCCCCGGCGAATTCCGTAACTCTCCCAGATTCGATAAATACCGAATGACTCGAACCTTTCCGAACTCCGAATATAGTCGTCCAATATATCGATCTTTACGCCTCGACCATTTCGAGACTCCTCGTCATGTCCCCGATCTCATCCGGACTAACTCCTTCGGTACATCAAAACTCATAAACTCATAATATAATCACATCGAAACCTTAAGCGTGCGGACCCTACGGTTCGTGAACAATGTAGACATGACCAAGACACGTCTCCAGTCAATAACCAGTAGCGGGACCTGCATGCCCATATTGGTTCCTACATATTCTACGAAGATCTTTATCGGTCAGACCGCATAACAACATACGTTGTTCCCTTTGTCATCGGTATGTTACTTGCCCGAGATTTGATCATCGGTATCCAATACCTAGTTCAATCTCGTTACCAGCAAGTCTCTTTACTCGTTCCGTAATACATCATCTCATAACTAACTCATTAGTTACATGGTTGCAAGGCTTAGGTGATGAGTATTACCGAGAGGGCCCAGAGATACCTCTCCGACAATCGGAGTGACAATTCCTAATCTCGAATTATGCCAACCCAACATGTACCTTCGGAAACACCTGTAGAGCACCTTTATAATCATCCAGTTACGTTGTGATGTTTGGTAGCACACAAAGTGTTCTTCCGGTAAACGGGAGTTGCACAACTCATAGTTGCAGGAACTTTGTATAAGTCATGAAGAAAGCAATAACAAGATACTAAACGATCAAGTGCTAGGCTAATGAATGGGTCATGTCAATCACATCATTCTTCTAATGATGTGATCCCACTAATCAAATGACAATACATGTCTATGGTCAGGAAACATAACCATCTTTGATTATTGAGCTAGTCAAGTAGAGGCATACTAGTGACTATAGTTTTGTCTATGTATTCACACATGTATCATGTTTCCGGTTAATACAATTCTAGCATGAATAATAAACATTTATCATGATATGAGGAAATAAATAATAACTTTATTATTGCCTCTAGGGCATATTTCCTTCAGTCTCCCACTTGCACTAGAGTCAATAATCTAGTTCACATCGCCATGTGATTTAACACCAATAATCATATCTCAGATATGATTAACACCCATAGTTCACATCGTCATGTGACCAACACCCAAAGGGTTTACTAGAGTCAATAATCTAGCTCACATTGCTATGTGATTAACACCGAAAGAGTACAAAGGTGTGATCATGTTTTGCTCGTGAGAGAAGCTTAGTCAACGGTTCCACATTCAGAGCCGCATGTATTTTGCAAATATTCTATGTCTACAATGCTCGCACGGAGCTATTCTAGCTAATTGCTCCCACTTTCAATATGTATCCAGACTGACACTTAGAGTCTTCTGGATCGGTGTAAAAGTTTGCACTGATGTAATTTTTACAACAAACTCTTTTATCACCTCCATAATCGAGAAACATCTCCTTAGTCCTTACTAAGGATATTCTTGACCAATGTCCAATGATCTACTCTGGATCACTATCGTACTCCTTGCCGATTTGAGCAAGGTATACAATAGGTCCGTACATAGCATAGCATACTTTATAGAACCTATGATCGAGGCATAGGGAATGACTTTTCATTCTCTTTCTATTTTCTCATTGTGGTCGGGATTTGAGTCTTACTCAATTTCATACCTTTGCAACACATGCAAGAACTCTTTCTTTGACTGCTCCATTTTGAACTATTTCAAAATCTTGCCAAGGTATGTACTCATTGAAAATCTTATCAAGCCGCCTTGATCTATCTCAATAGATCTTGATGCTCAATATGTATGTAGCTTTTATCGAGGTCTTTTCTTTTTAAAGAAATCCTTTAAAACACTCCTTTATGCTTTTGGTAAAATTCTACATCATTTCGATCAACAATATGTCACTCACATATACTAATCGGAAAAGGTGTAGTGCTCCCACTCACTTTATTGTAAATACAGCTTCATCGTAAGTCCATATAAAACTATATGCTTTGATCAACTTATCAAAGCGTATATTCCAACTCCGAGATGCTTGCACCAGTCCATAGATGGATCATTGGAGCTTGCATATTTTGTTAGCACCTTTAGGATTGACAAAACCGTCTCGTTGCATCATATACAACTCTTCTTTAATAAATCCATTAAGGAATGCAGATTTGACATCCATTTGCCGATTTCATAAAATGTGGCAATTGCTAACATGATTCGAGAGAGTTAAGCATCGATACGAGTGAGAAAATCTCATCGTATTCAACACCTTGAACTTGTTGAAAACCTTTCGCAACAAGTTGAGCTTGGTAGATAGTAATACTACTATCGTTGTCCGTCTTCCTCTTGAAGATCCATTTATTTAACATGGCTTGTCGATCATCGAGCAAGTCAATCAAAGTCCATACTTTGTTCTCATACATGGATCATATCTCAGATTTTATGGCCTCGAGCCATTTCATGAATCTGGGCTCATCATCGCTTCTTCATAGTTCGTAGGTTCATCATGGTCTAGTAACATGACTTCCGTAACATGATTACTACACCACTCGTGCAGATCTTACTCGAAGTCCCACGAGGTTTCAGAGTAACTTGATCTCAAGTGTCATGATCAATATCATTAGCTTCCTCACTAATTGGTGTATTTGTCACAGAACTGATTTCGTGATGAACTACTTTCCAACAAGGGAACAGTACAGATTACCTCATCAAGTTCTACTTTCCTCCCACTCACTTCTTTCGAGAGAAACTCCTTCTCTAGAAAGGATCCATTTTTAGCAATGAATATCTTGCCTTTGGATCTGTGATAGAAGGTGTACCCAACAGTTTCCTTTGGGTATTCAATGAAGATGCACTTCTCCGATTTGGGTTTGAGCTTATCAGGATGAAACTTTTTCACATAAGCATCGTAGCCCCAAACTTTAAGAAACGATACTTAGGTTTATCGCTAAACCATAGTTCATACGGTGTCGTCTCAACGGATTTAGATGGTGCCCTATTTCAAGTGAATGCAGCTGTCTCTAATGCATAACCCCAAAACGATAGTGGTAAACCTGTAAGAGACATCATAGATCGCACCATATCTTATAAAATACGACACGACGCTCGGACACACCATAATGTTGTAGTGTTCCGGTGGCGTGAACTATGAAACTATTCCACATTTGTTTTATATGAAGGCCAAACTCAGAACTCAAATATTCTCCTCCACGATCGATCGCAGAAACTTTATTTTCTTGTTACGATGATTTTCCACTTCACTCTGAAATTCTTTGAACCTTTCAACTATTTCAGACTTATGTTTCATCAAGTAGATACACCCATATCTCGCTTAAATCATCTGTGAAGGTCGAAAATAACGATACTCGCCACGAGCCTTAATACTCATTGATCGCATACATCAAGATGTATTATTTCCAACAAGTTTGTTGCTCGCTCCATTGTTCAAGAACGGAGTTTTAGTCATCTTGCCCAAAAGGCATGGTTCGCAAGCATCAAATGATTCATAACCAAGTGATTCCGAAAATCCATCTTTATGGAGTTTCTTCATGCGCTTTACATCGATATGACTCCAAACGACATTGCCACAAATAAGTTGCACTATCATTATTAACTTTGCATCTTTTGGCATCAATATTACGAATATGTGTATCACTACGATCGAGATCCAACAAACTATTTTCATTGGGTGTATGACCATTGAAGGTTTTATTCATGTAAACAGAACAACAATTATTCTCTGACTTGAAATGAATAACCGTATTGCAATAAACATGATCAAATCATATTCATGCTCAACGCAAACGCTAAATAACATTTATTTAGGTTTTAACACTAATCCCGAAAGTATAGGGAGTGTGCGATGATGATCATATCAATCTTGGAACTACTTCCAACACTCATCGCCACTTTCCTTCAACTAGTCTCTGCTTATTCTCAGAACTCCTGCTTTGAGTTACTAATCTTAGCAACCTAACAAGTATCAAATACTGTGGGCTACTATAAACACTAGTAAGGCACACATCAATAATCTGTATATCAAATATACCCTTGTTCACTTTGCCATCCTTCTTATCCATCAAATATTCAGGGCATTTCCGCTTCCAGTGACCATTTCCTTTGCAGTGTAAACACTTAGTTTCAGGCTATGGTCTAGCTTTGGGCTTCTTTGCAGGAGTGACAACTTGCTTGTCTTTCCACTTGAAGTTCCCTTTCTTTCCCTTTGTTCTTCTCTTGAAACTAGTGGTCTTGTCAATCATCAACACTTGATGGTCTTTTATTGATTTCTACCTTCGTTGATTTCAACATCACGAAGAGCTCGGGAATTGTTTTCGTCATCCCTTGCATACTATAGTTCATCACGAAGTTCTAGTAACTTAGTGATGGTGACTAGAGAATTCTGTCAATCACTATCTTATCTCGGAAGATTAACTCCCACTTGATTCAAGCGATTGAAGTACCTGCATAATCTGAGCACATGCTCACTAGTTGAGCGATTCTCCTCCATCTTTTAGCTATAGAACTTGTTGGAGACTTCATATCTCTCAACTCGGTATTTGCTTGAAATATTAACTTCAACTCTGGAACATCTTATATGGTCCATGACGCTCAAAACGCCTTTGAAGTCCCGATTCTAAGCTGTTAAGCATGGTGCACTAAACTATCAAGTAGTCATCATATTGAGCTAGCCAAACGCTCATAACGTGCAGATCCGCTCCTCGCAATAGGTCATCACCTAGCGGTGCATCAAGGACATAATTCTTTCAGGCAAGAATGAGGATAAACCTCGGATCACGGATCAAATCCTCATCATTGCTACTAATATTTTTCAACACAATTTTCTAGGAACATATCAAAATAAACATATGAAAGCAACAACGCAAGCTATTGATCTTACAACATAATTTGCAAAATACTACTAGGACTAAGTCATGATAAATTAAAGTTCAATTAATCATATTACTTAAGAACTCCCACTTAGATGACACATCTCTAGTCATCTAAGTGATCACGTGATCCAAATCAACTAAACCATGACCAATCATCACGTGAGATGGAGTAGTTTTCAATGGTGAACATCACTATGTTGATCATATCTACTATATGATTCACGCCGACCTTTCGGTCTCCGTGTTCCGAGGTCATATCTCGCATATGCTAGGCTCGTCAAGTATAACCTCGAGTATTCGCGTGTGCAAAACTGGCTTGCACCCGTTGTAGATGGACGAGATCTTATCACACCCGATCATCACGTGGTGTCTCGGCATGACGAACTTTGGCAACGGTGCATACTCAGGGAGAACACTTCTTGATAATTTTAGTGAGAGATCATCTTAAAATGCTACCGTCAATCAAAGCAAGATAAGATGCATAAAGGATAAACATCACATGCAATCAATATAAGTGATATGATATGGCCATCATCATCTTGTGCTTGTGATCTCCATCTTTGAAGCACCGTCATGACCACCGTCGTCACCGGCGCGACACCTTGATCTCAATTGTAGCATCGTTGTCGTTTACGCCATCTATTGCTTCTACGACTATCGCTACCACTTAGTGATAAAGTAAAGCAATTACAGGGCATTTGCATTTCATACAATAAAGCGACAACAATATGGCTCCAGCCAGTTGCCGATAACTTCGGTTACAAAACATGATCATCTCATACAATAAAATATAGTATCACGTCTTGACCATATCACATCACAATATGCCCTGCAAAAACAAGTTAGACGTCCTCTACTTTGTTGTTGCAAATTTTACGTGGCTGCTACGGGCTTAGCAAGAACCGTTCTTACCTACGCATCAAAACCACAACGATAGTTTGTCAAATAGACTCCGTTTTAACCTTCACAAGGACCGGGCGTAGCCACACTCGGTTCAACTAAAGTTGGAGAAACAGACACCCGCTAGTCACCTGTGTGCAAAGCACGGCGGTAAAACCAGTCTCGCATAAGCGTACACGTAATGTCGGTCCGGGCCGCTTCATCCAACAATACCGCTGAACCAAAGTATGACATGCTGGTAGGCGGTATGACTTATATCGTCCACATCTCACTTGTGTTCTACTCGTGCATATAACATCAATGCATAAAACCTAGGCTCGGATGCCACTGTTTGAGAACGTAGTAATTTCAAAAATTTCCTACGCACACGCAAGATCATGGTGATGCATAGCAACGAGAGGGGAGAGTGTTGTCTACGCACCCTCGTGAGACGAAGCGGAAGCGCTGACGCAACATAGAGGAAGTAGTCGACGTCCTCCCGGTCCAACCGATCCAAGCACCGCATTCGCACCTCCGAGTTCTTGACACACGACAGCTCGATGACGCACCCCGATCTCCGATCCAGCAGAGGCGTGGGGAGGAGTTCCGTCAAGACGACGGCGTGGTGACGATCTTGATGTTCTCTCGTCGCAGGCTTCGCCTAAGCACCGCTACAATATGACCGAGGTGTAATATCATGGAGGGGGGCACCGCACACGGCTAAGGAACGATCTCAATGATCAACTTGTGTGTCTAGGGTGCCCCCCGCCCCCGTATATAAAGGAGGGAGGGAGGAGGAGGCCGGCCTAGGGAGGAGGCACGCCATAGGGGAGTCCTACTCCCACTGGTAGTAGGATTCCCCCTTTCCTAGTCCAACTAGGGATCCTTCCATGTAGTAGGAGTAGGAGACTAGGAAGGGGAAGAGAGAAGGGAAGGAAGGAGGGGGTGCGGCCCCTCCCCCTAGTCCAATTCGGACTAGGCCTTGGGGGGGCGCACAGCCTGCCCTAGGCAGCCCCTCTCTCTTTCCCGCACGGCCCAATAAGGCACAATACTTCTCCCGGCGAATTCCGTAACTCTTGGTACTCGATAAATACCAATGACTCGAACCTTTCCGAACTCCGAATATAGTCGTCCAATATATCGATCTTTACGTCTCGACCATTTCGAGACTCCTCGTCATGTCCCCGATCTCATCCGGGACTCGAACTCCTTCGTACATCAAAACTCATAAACTCATAATATAAGCGCCATCGAAACCTTGCGTGTGGACCCTACGGTTCGTGAACAATGTAGACATGACCGAGACACGTCTCCGGTCAATAACCAATAGCAGGACCTGGATGCCCATATTGGTTCCTACATATTCTACGAAGATCTTTATCGGTCAGACCGCATAACAACATACGTTGTTCCCTTTGTCATCGGTATGTTACTTGCCCGAGATTTGATCGTCGGTATCCAATACCTAGTTCAATCTCGTTACCGGAAAGTCTCTTTACTCGTTCCGTAATACATCATCTCATAACTAACTCATTAGTTACATGCTTGCAAGGCTTAGGTGATGAGTATTACCGAGAGGGCCCAGAGATACCTCTCCGACAATCGGAGTGACAATTCCTAATCTCGAATTATGCCAACCCAACATGTACCTTCGGAAACACCTGTAGAGCTCCTTTATAATCACCCAGTTATGTTGTGACGTTTGGTAGCACACAAAGTGTTCTTCCGGTAAACGGGAGTTGCACAATCTCATAGTTGCAGGAACTTTGTATAAGTCATGAAGAAAGCAATAGCAAGATACTAAACGATCAAGTGCTAGGCTAATGAATGGGTCATGTCAATCACATCATTCTTCTAATGATGTGATCCCACTAATCAAATGACAACACATGTCTATGGTCAGGAAACATAACCATCTTTGATTAATGAGCTAGTCAAGTAGAGGCATACTAGTGACTATAGTTTTGTCTATGTATTCACACATGTATCATGTTTCCGGTTAATACAATTCTAGCATGAATAATAAACATTTATCATGATATGAAGAAATAAATAATAACTTTATTATTGCCTCTAGGGCATATTTCCTTCAACTTTATTTTCTTATTACGATGATTTTCCAGTTCACTCTGAAATTATTTGAACTTTTCAAATGTTTCAAACTTGTGCTTCTGTAACACCCCGGATCCGTTGCGCCAGGTGTCCGTCAGTTATTCGTCGTTGTTGCCATGTCATTTGCTTGCGTGTTGCACTTTGCCATGTCATCATCTGCATTTTATCATGTCATCATGTGCATTTCATTTTGCATACATGTTCGTCTCATGCATCCGAGCCTTTTCCCCGTTGTCCGTTTTGCAATCCGTTGCTCCTATGTCATCCGGCGTCCCCTCTTCTCTCTTTTCGTGTGCGGGTGTTAAACTTTCTCGGAATGGCCCGAGGTTTGCCAAGCGGCCTTGGTATACTACCGGTAGACCGCCTGTCAAGTTTCGTGCCATTTGGAGGTCGTTTATACTCCAACGGTTAACCGGTAACCGTAATGTCCTCTTTTTGTTGCAGCCCAACACCCTTCCAAAGTGGCCCAAAACCCATCTAACTCCTCTCCATGCTCTCGGTCGTTCGATCACGATCGCGTGGCCGAAAACCGCTCCTCATTTGGACTCTCCTAGCTCCCTCTACCTATAAATATGTACCCTCCCAAATTCCCGCAGTCCAAAACCCTAATTTTCTCTCCGCACAAGGCCGGACATATCCAAGATCAGGCCGGACACGACCGCTTGCGCCATCCGCTCGGCTCCACTCGACCGTGGCATCGACGCCCGCCCATCGCCGGCCGCCATTGCCGCCGGCCCGCTGAGGTCTGGCCCCGCCCCATGGCCTGGCCAGCCTGCCGCCCCATGGCATCCGCCGCCAGGCCGCCGCCGCCGCCTGCGCCACCACACACACGCCACACACGCCGCCACTGCCTGCTTGCTCCCTCTGCCTCGCCGCGCCGCCACACACTCGCCAGCGAAGCCCTGGCCCGCCTGGGAGGCTCCAGCCATGCGCCGCCGCCTCGCGCCATGGGCGCCGGCGCCGCCCGGCCGCCGCCCGCCCCGGCTGCCGTCCTCGCGCCCTCTCCTCCATTCCGGCCGATCCGGCCATGAGGGCCGGATCCGGCTCCCACGCGCTCCGGTGAGCCCCCTCGACTTCTCCGGCGACTTCCCCGACTACTCCGGCGATGTCTCCGGCGAGAATCCGGCGATCCTCGATCCGCGTGCCCCGAAACCCTAGATCCGTTTTCGGGAGGTAAAAATCCACCAAGTCCCTGAAATTTTACATTCTGGACCCATTTTCATAGCATCACATCTCTGCAACCGTGGCTCCGTTTTGGACGTATAATATGTCAAATTGTTCGTCTCAACGAGTACATCATTTCATTCCATTGCATCATTTGCATTTGAGCTCATCTTGACGCCCGAAATGCTGTTGGAAGAAGGCTTCAGATCGTTAGTTTCAGAATCTTATCAGCTCGAGCTCTTTTGTCATTTTTGCCATGATTAATGTGTGCACCTTATGAACTTGAGTCCTACATGTGAGTTGAACATTGCCATGCCATCTTTCCAGGGGTGTTTGCCATGTATTTTTGTGAGTTATGTGTTGACTAGAACAAGCATGCAAAGTAGGGATGATGATGTTGTTGATTTGAAACTTAGTGATTTCACTAAGTCTTGTCCTGCTGTTATTTTTATGCCATATGTTCATGTTGTTACAGAGAGATCTATGGCCTTTTTGAGCATGATCAGTAAGGGTGTTTTGAACCTATGGATGTGCTCTATCCATCCATGCCTTTGTTGGTATTTATGGAGTAGTATAGCATGTCATTTTCGTGCTCTACTTTTGCTTGAAAATGTTTCCTGGCAGATTGTTTGCATGAGATTCAATTTTCACGAGGTCATTGTAGTTGATCCGTGTGTGCTATGACCTTGCTCTTGCCATGCTTAGCTTCATAAACATGCCTTATTACTGTTGGTTGCCTTGCCATGCCATGTATTGCTCTGTAGTGAGTAGTTCGAGCTTACGAACATGCCTACTAATCGTTGTTTCTGCAATGTTCAAATCTGTAATATAACTTGCCATGTTTACATGGGTGCCATCATATTTTCCGTGCCTTTTTGGCTTATGGTCAGTAAGGGACTATTGATATATGCTTTGAGTAGAATCATGCCATGCCTTTGTTTGCCATGATATGTTCCTGTAACATGTCGTTTGATAGCTCTAAACATTGCAACCTGATGTTATTTCTGCTAAAGTCTGAAACTGTTATTACTTGCAATATCTCCATGTCATTTTGAGCATGTTCTAGTTGTTTCTGGAGATAGCTCAGTGTTCATGTTTTGTTATGCTTTATGTGTGCTTCATGCCCATGCCTTTTGTTATTATGTTGGGGTGCTGTAGCATATTGTTTTGATGCTTGTAAGATGCCTAGAAGCTGTTTTGGACAGATTGTTGCTATGACTTGTATAGAGTGCATGTGTTACACCGTTGCTCCGTTTTGAGTGTGCTCTATATGAAACATGCGTGTTTTTGCATTTAGCTTCATATTATCATGTTGCATCCTTGTTTTGGTGTGTTTGCTTGATGTTTGGGTGCATTTTGCATCAATGCCATGTTTAACTTGTTTTGCTCATATCTTCTAGCCCGTAGCTCCGAATCTAATGAACTTTATATGTAACTTGACTAGAATTTCGTGTAGATCATCTTGGTGCATCTTAACTTGCTGTTTAACAACTTCAACATAAGGTTTATTCAGTTCTGGACCCTTTTCGAAATTTGCATATGAGGACTTACCGGAATTGTTATATGTTGTTCCCGGCCTCATTTAAACTTGCCTTGATGTGTTGTTCTTGTTTGCATCATCTTTTGCCATGAGTAGCTTCATGTAGCTTGGTCATGCATCATGCTTGTTGTGTATCATGTCATGTTCATGTGTGGTGTGTTTACTTTGTTGTGTGCTTCTTCTCGATAGTTCCCGTTTCGTTGCGATCGTGAGGATTCGTTCGCCTACATTTGGTTCGGCTTCATCCATTCGTCTTCTTCATGGACTCGTTCTTCTTCCTTGCGGGATTTCAGGCAAGATGACCGCTACCCTGGATCTCACTACTATCACTGCTATGCTAGTTGCCTCGTTCTTTCGCTTTGCTGCGCTACCTATTACCTGTTTGTCCAGCCATCCCATATTGCCATGAACCTCTAACCTTTGACACCTTTCCTATGCAAACCATTGTTTGGCTATGTTACCGCTTTTGCTCAGCCCTCTTATAGCGTTGCTAGTTGCGGTGAAGTTGAAGATTTCTCCATGGTGGACAGGGTTTATGTTGGGATATCACAATATCTCTTATATTATTAATGCATCTATATACTTGGTAAAGGGTGGAAGGCTCGGCCTTATGCCCAGTGTTTTGTTCCACTCTTGCCACCCTAGTTTCCGTCATACCGTGTTATGTTCCCGGATTTTGCGTCCCTTACGCGGTCGGGTGATTTATGGGACCCCCGACAGTTCGCTTTGAATAAAACTTGTCCAAAGAAGGCCCAACATTGCCTTTTACCATTTGCCTCACCACCACCTACTTTTCCCTTGGGAGTCGCTCTCTCGAGGGTCATCTTTTATAGCCCCGGGCCGTTGCTTGTCTAAGCGTTGGTCCAAACTAGAGCACCGTATGGACCATCCCTTGGCAACTTGGGTTACATCGGTACTGTGACGCTTAGCTCATCCGGTCGTGGCTCGAGACGAGATACGCGGCTACTATCGGGATGTCGGCACGCCGGGCGGCTTTGCTGGTCTTGTTTTACCATTGTCGAAATGTCTTGATGTACCGGATACCGAGTCCGATCGGAGTGTCTCGGGTGAAGGTCTATTCTTCGATGATCGCGAGAGCTTGTCATGGGCTAAGTTGGGACACCCCTGCAGGGTATAAACTTTCGAGAGCCGTGCCCGCGGTTATGTGGCAGATGGGAATTTGTTAATGTCCGGTTGTAGACAACTTGACACTTGATCCGAATTAAAACGCATCAACCGAGTGTGTAGCCGTGATGGTCTCTTCGGCGGAGTCCGGAAGTGAACACGGTTTCTGTGTTATGTTTGACGTAAGTAGGTGTTCAGGATCACCTCTTGATCATTGCTAGTTGACGACCGCTCCGCTTGTTCTCTTCTCGCTCTCATTTGCGTTGGTTAGCCACCATACTTGCTTAGCCGCTGCTGCAACCTCACCACTTTACCCCTTCCTTTCCCTTTAAGCTTTGCTAGTCTTGATACCCATGGTAATGGGATTGCTGAGTCCTCGTGACTCACCAGATACTTCCAAAACCAGTTTGCGGTGCCTATGTTACCGAGCAGGTGACGCGACCAAGCTCAAGGAGGAGCTCGATGAAGATCTTGCCCTTTGTGTTGTTTCGTTCTAGTTGATCAGTAGTGGAGCCCAGTTGGGGTCGATCGGGGACCGTTTGTCGCATTTGGGGTTCTTCTTTTATTTTGGTTCCGTAGTCGGACCTTGATTGTATCTGGATGATGTAATGCTTTATTCATGTAATTGTGTGAAGTGGCGATTGTAAGCCAACTATGTGTCTCTGTCCCTTATGTAATACATGGGTTGTGCGAAGATTACCTCACTTGCGACATTGCTTTCAATGCGGTTATGCCTCTAAGTCGTGCTTCGACACGTGGGAGATATAGCCGCATCGAGGGCGTTACAAGTTGGTATCAGAGCCTTCCCCGACCTTAGGAGCCCCACTGCTTGATCGTTTTAGTGGCCGAGTTGTGTCTAGAAAAATGTTTTGAGTCATTTAGGATTATATATATCGGAGAGTTTAGGAATTCTTTTTACTCCCGGTCCTTCGACCTTCTCGGTGAGGTATCCCGACGAGAGTTTTGACTCTTCTCTTCTCAAATTTCACTAAAAAATTTTTAGGATCACGCTGGTATCTTGGAATCGTTCGATGGTTTTATGATGACAACATTGTCTTGGTGCCTCTTGACATTTAGGGGTTGTGGCGGTGTCCCGGGAGTTGAGCTCCGAGGTGTTGTCGCCATAATTTTATCGTTGCGATTCTCGAATACCGAGTTTAGTACGCCGACATCGAAAATCTCTTTTATGCGGTTGTTGGTGAGATAACCCGCTAACCCAAAGATCGAGGTGAGTACGGAGTATTGCCATGACTTGTATAACGGATGCTTTTCAAGGTTGAGGTAGACGATTTCGAAGGTTTCTTGGTTATGTGTTGACGGATGGATACAAATGGATGTAGGGATTGTTAGTTTGGGTGAGATATATTGCTCCCTGTATCCCCAACACCGATTGCATAACCGAAAGTTTCGGAGTTTCATAGGTGGGAATTCAAGTAGCTCTTAGGATATCTTTCAGACGGATGTATGATATGAAATTGGGGTTCGACGCCTAGTGGTCCGCCTATTCACGGTTGGTTTTACTGATGGTCTCGTTGTGTCTTAAAGAGTCCTTGGCTATGCCGACTGGGACGCTTCGTATGTCATGTGCACTGCCTTGTACATGATGGTGCTGTACGATCGAGCCCGTGTAGGTCCCACCACGAAAACTTCGGACGAAATCTCTATCATATGTTTGTTCCGGCTTATTCTGCAAGCCAGTCCTTTGTTTTTGATTTGAGTTGTGGTATTCGAGTTGCTTCAATGTCAAGTGTTGATTCCATACCTTTCCGAAATGGCGTTCTCATACTCCGATGTGAATACCAATCCTTCTTGATCATTGAGGTTGTCATGTTAATTCTTTTCCAACCGGTGCACTTCTCTTCAAGTGGATCCGATCATTCTCCCCATTCGCAAGATCAATTCTAAGTTTTTCTCAACGGTGTTTGTTTCGTTCATCCCAAGTTGTCTTTATTTTTCCCCACCCTCCCACCCTTTTCTTCAAGTACTCATTTATTTTAATCAAGTATCCTTTTATTTTGTGAAGTTTCTCCATTCTTTTCCATCAATGTTCTTACCCGGTGGTTCTCAAGAAGATGTTCTACTAGTTCATCATCCTTCATTGTTGTTTCTTTTCCGGTGGATCCAATTCAAGCTTTTAGTGTTGATCATATACCTTTTTCCTCATTTCAATGTCTTCTCATACCGGTGCACTTCATTATCATTCTACTTCTCGCTATTTGTTATTCCGGAGTGCTCAAGATATCTCGAAGATTCGTGTTTCCACTCTGCATTCGTTCAAGCTCTTTCGAGATTGGTATCTCATTCAAGTCATTTAATTCAACTGGTGCAACATCTCTTTTAAATCATTTCCAACGGTGTTTTCTTTTGAGTGGGCCCTAACCCACAGGTCTTTTCCCAGGATCTTACCTGACTCTTCTAATTATTCCGGAGCTATCCGAAATTCTTTTCCAAGTTTGACGTAAGAATGAGTTATCATCAGTCAAATACTTTTCTCCAAGATCTTTCAAATTTTTTCATAGTTGGCTCAACCTCTTCGCTTTTGATTCTTCCTAGGTGCCTCAATAATTCTTGATGGTGTTTCTCGTTGTCATTCTCATCATTTGAAGACCGAAGAAGAGTTTCTCTTTAATCTTGCTCTATTCTCTTCAAGATTCATGGTGCTAGCTTGTTGCCATCCTCTCATAATTGTTTTCGATTGTGAGAATCTTTTTCACCCATCAGGAGATATTCAAGAGTCTTCTCAGTTTGTCATCCGGAGTCCATCAGTTCGGGTTATTCATTCTCAGCCTTTTGCTCGTC
This sequence comes from Aegilops speltoides, assembly GCA_021437245.1. Classification (NCBI taxonomy): domain Eukaryota; kingdom Viridiplantae; phylum Streptophyta; class Magnoliopsida; order Poales; family Poaceae; genus Aegilops; species Aegilops speltoides. The sequence continues at coordinate 180,305,497 of CM038146.1, forward strand.
TTCTCTATACTCTTCCGGTGCATCGCTCAAATACCCTCTAATCAGTTCATGATCTCTTCGTTCTCATGTATCTAAATCCCCACAAATATCTTCATTCATTTTCCAATTCTTCCCGGTGATTTGTGCATTTGCTACGTTCATTTTCAATTCTTACGGTGGTTCTTTCAAGAGTTCTCTTCCTTCGTTATCATATCAAATATTCGTTGTTTCCAAATCCTACTGGTGGTTCCACCAATACCTTCTCAAGTTCGCGCTATATCTCTCTTAATCCTTTCTACGAGAATAAGTAGTATGCCAAATCCGTTGCTTGTCATCAATTTAAAATGGTGAAGGATACGCATAACATAATTCTTGTTCTTGTTCATCCAAGTGATTAATCTTTTCCTTCGGAGTTTGTTCATGATGAATAAATTCTCGGTTTCATTTGTTTCATGTTCTCTTTTTCCCGGAGTTCCAAGCTCTAATTATCACGGAGATCCATCTAAATCATTGCAAGGATTCACCTTATGTTTTCAATTTATCTTTCTTTTCATTCCTTTTGTTTACCGGAGTTCTTCATTGAGGCTCTACATGGTGGTTCATCAAGGATTTATTTCCTTCTCAACGTTTTCATCCAGATTCCTTCCTAAGGAGCTCAAGCTTTCTTCATATGGTAATCCGGAGTGCAATTCTTTCTACCTTATCATTTGAGGTGGTGTTATGTCATTCTTGACAATTTGAGTTCGTGTTTCGTGATTCACATGTTGTCAAGAATGAGGTATTTTAAATCCATCATTTTCTCTTTGTTCAAGAGATCTTTTCGACCAATCAACTTCTTCATTGGAGTTATCTTGGGTTATATTTCACCTAAAGCCTTTCCTTAAGGGATGTTGCTATTGGTGGTGCATATCAATGATCCGAGTTTTCTCCTATCCTCTCGGTGAAGAAGTTTTTCATCTCTTTGGTGTTCTCAACCAATCAATTGTTTCCATTAGTGGCAGGTTGTCACCTCATCATTTTGAGATGTTTTCCATAAGCCCACTGCAAACTTATTCTTTTCGTTGTTGGTCTTCCAACAACTCTATTCTAACCTTCTTGCAAGGATGCCTTCCAAATTCAATTGTGGTAGAAGTTGTCATTTTCTTCTCCGTCCCATTATTCCAATGATCTACTTCTATTCTTTCTTACGGAGGCATTGTGATGTTGCTCTTTTCACTCATCATCTCGATTGTGAGGATCGTCTTCTTTTCTGGCTTATCCATTTAACCGGAGTGTTGTATCATCTCTTCAATATCTTTTCATCTCATCAAGTCTTGCATCTCTTTTCAATGGAGTGTCGCCCAAATTATATCAATCTTATTCCTTCTCTATCTATTTTTAACCGGAGTGGTTTCAATATCTATCTTATCACTAAACCTCTTGGTTCTCGTTGTATCCCTTGTTCCTCTTTCCTAACGGAGTGTTTTCAACTTTGCTCATCTTCGTTATTTTCTTCCTTTCATTTTGCTCAACCTCTCAAGGTTCGTGGTTTCACTCGTTCGTCAAAGAAGCAACTTAGTTTTACCTCTCCTCTTCCTCTTCCTTTTTCCCTCCGGTGCCATCCTAGATCTCGGGACGAGATCCTCTCATAGTGGTGGAGTGTTGTAACACCCCGGATCCGTTGCGCCAGGTGTCCGTCAGTTATTCGTCGTTGTTGCCATGTCATTTGCTTGCGTGTTGCACTTTGCCATGTCATCATCTGCATTTTATCATGTCATCATGTGCATTTCATTTTGCATACATGTTCGTCTCATGCATCCGAGCCTTTTCCCGTTGTCTGCGTTTTGCAATCCGGCGCTCCTATGTCATCCCGCCCCTCTTCTCTCTTTTCGTGCGGGTGTTAAACTTTCTCGGAATGGTTCGAGGTTTGCCAAGCGGCCTTGGTATACTACCGTAGACCGCTTTGTCAAGTTTCGTGCCATTTGGAGGTCGTTTGGTACTCCAACGGTTAACAAGATGTAGTAATGTCCTCTTTGTTGCAGCCCAACACCCTTCCAAAGTGGCCCAAAACCCATCTAACTCCTCTCCATGCTCTCGGTCGTTCGATCACGATCGCGTGGCAAAACCGCTCCTCATTTGGACTCTCCTAGCTCCCTCTACCTATAAATATGTGCCCTCCGAAATTCCCTGCAGTCCAAAACCCTAATTTCCTCTCCACATGGCCGGACATATCCAAGACCGGACACGTCCCCGCGCCGCGCCGGCCACTCGGCCACGCGACACGTGGCATCGCCGCCGCCCGCCGTCGCCCGGCCCCGAGGCCAGCTCCGGCCCCCTGGCCCAGCCGCCGCTGGCCCATGCCTGGCCACATGCTGCTGCCCATCTGCCCACCGCCGCCGCCCCGCTGCCGCGCCCGCCACCATTGCTCCACTCTGCCTCGCCCTCCGCCTTCGCGCCCACACACACACACATGGCTGAGCCCGCCGCCCTGAGGCTCGCGCCGCATGCCGCCGCCTCGCGCCATGGGCGCTGGCGCTTGCGCCGGCCGCCGCCTGCCCCATGTGCGCCCTCCGCCTCTCTCTCCTCATTTCGGTCAGATCCGGCCATGGAGGCTGGATCCGGCTCCCAGCGCCCGGTGAGCCCCCTCGACTTCTCCGGCGACTTCCCCGACTACTCCGGCGATGTCTCCGGCGAGAATCCGGCGATCCTCGATCCGCGTGCCCCGAAACCCTAGATCCGTTTTCGGGAGGTAAAAATCCACTAAGTCCCTGAAATTTTACATTCTGGACCCATTTTCATAGCATCACGTCTCTGCAACCGTGGCTCCGTTTTGGACGTATAATATGTCAAATTGTTCGTCTCAACGAGTACATCATTTCACTCCATTGCATCATTTGCAGTTGAGCTCATCTTGATGCCCGAAATGCTGTTGGAAGAAGGCTTCAGATCGTTAGTTTCAGAATCTTATCAGCTCGAGCTCTTTTGTCATTTTTGCCATGATTAATGTGTGCACCTTATGAACTTGAGTCCTACATGTGAGTTGAACATTGCCATGCCATCTTTCCAGGGGTGTTTGCCATGTATTTTTGTGAGTTATGTGTTGACTAGAACAAGCATGCAAAGTAGGGATGATGATGTTGCTAATTTCAGAAACTTAGTGATTTCACTAAGTCTTGTCCTGCTGTTATTTTTATGCCATATGTTCATGTTGTTACAGAGAGATCTATGGCCTTTTTGAGCATGATCAGTAAGGGTGTTTTGAACCTATGGATGTGCTCTATCCATACATGCCTTTGTTGGTATTTATGGAGTAGTATAGCATGTCATTTTCGTGCTCTACTTTTGCTTGAAAATGTTTCCTGGCAGATTGTTTGCATGAGATTCAATTTTCACGAGGTCGTTGTAGTTGATCCGTGTGTGCTATGACCTTGCTCTTGCCATGCTTAGCTTCATAAACATGCCTTCTTACTGTTGGTTGCCTTGCCATGCCATGTATTACTCTGTAGTGAGTAGTTCGAGCTTACGAACATGCCTACTAATCGTTGTTTCTGCAATGTTCAAATCTGTAATATAACTTGCCATGTTTACATGGGTGCCATCATATTTTCCGTGCCTTTTTGGCTTATGGTCAGTAAGGGACTATTGATATATGCTTTGAGTAGAATCATGCCATGCCTTTGTTTGCCATGATATGTTCCTGTAACATGTTGTTTGATAGCTCTAAACATTGCAACCTGATGTTATTTCTGCTAAAGTCTGAAACTGTTATTACTTGCAATATCTCCATGTCATTTTGAGCATGTTCTAGTTGTTTCTGGAGATAGCTCAGTGTTCATGTTTTGTTATGCTTTACGTGTGCTTCATGCCCATGCCTTTTGTTATTATGTTGGGGTGCTGTAGCATATTGTTTTGATGCTTGTAAGATGCCTAGAAGCTGTTTTGGACAGATTGTTGCTATGACTTGTATAGAGTGCATGTGTTACACCGTTGCTCCGTGTTGAGTGTGCTCTATATGAAACTTGCGTGTTTTTGCATTTAGCTTCATATTATCATGTTGCATCCTTGTTTTGGTGTGTTTGCTTGATGTTTGGGTGCATTTTGCATCAATGCCATGTTTAACTTGTTTTGCTCATATCTTCTAGCCCGTAGCTCCGAATCTAATGAACTTTATATGTAACTTGACTAGAATTTCGTGTAGATCATCTTGGTGCATCTTAACTTGCTGTTTAACAACTTCAACATAAGGTTTATTCAGTTCTGGACCCTTTTCGAAATTTGCATATGAGGACTTACCGGAATTGTTATATGTTGTTCCCGGCCTCATTTAAACTTGCCTTGATGTGTTGTTCTTGTTTGCATCATCTTTTGCCATGAGTAGCTTCATGTAGCTTGGTCATGCATCATGCTTGTTGTGTATCATGTCATGTTCATGTGTGGTGTGTTTACTTTGTTGTGTGCTTCTTCTCGATAGTTCCCGTTTCGTTGCGATCGTGAGGATTCGTTCGCCTACGGTTGGTTGGCTTCATCCATTCGCCTTCTTCATGGACTCGTTCTTCTTCCTTGCGGGATTTCAGGCAAGATGACCGCTACCCTGGATCTCACTACTATCACTGCTATGCTAGTTGCCTCGTTCTTTCGCTTTGCTGCGCTACCTATTACCTGTTTGTCCAGCCATCCCATATTGCCATGAACCTCTAACCTTTGACACCTTTCCTATGCAAACCATTGTTTGGCTATGTTACCGCTTTTGCTCAGCCCTCTTATAGCGTTGCTAGTTGCGGTGAAGTTGAAGATTTCTCCATGGTGGACAGGGTTTATGTTGGGATATCACAATATCTCTTATATTATTAATGCATCTATATACTTGGTAAAGGGTGGAAGGCTCGGCCTTATGCCGGTGTTTTGTTCCTCTTGCCGCCCTAGTTTCCGTCATACCGGTGTTATGTTCCCGGATTTTGCGTCCCTTACGCGGTCGGGTGATTTATGGGACCCCCGACAGTTCGCTTTGAATAAAACTTGTCCAAAGAAGGCCCAACATTGCCTTTTACCATTTGCCTCACCACCACCTACTTTTCCCTTGGGAGTCGCTCTCTCGAGGGTCATCTTTTATAGCCCCCGGCCGATTGCTTGTCTAAGCGTTGGTCCAAACTAGAGCACCGTGTGGGACCATCCCTTGGCAACTTGGGTTACGTCGGTACCTGTACGCTTAGCTCATCCGGTCGTGGCCTGAGACGAGATACGGCTACTATCGGGATGTCGGCACGCGGGCGGCTTTGCTGGTCTTGTTTTACCATTGTCGAAATGTCTTGATGTACCGGATACCGAGTCTGATCGGAGTGTCTCGGGTGAAGGTCTATTCCTTCGATGATCGCGAGAGCTTGTCATGGGCTAAGTTGGGACACCCCTGCAGGGTATAAACTTTCGAGAGCCGTGCCCGCGGTTATGTGGCAGATGGGAATTTGTTAATGTCCGGTTGTAGACAACTTGACACTTGATCCGAATTAAAACGCATCAACCGAGTGTGTAGCCGTGATGGTCTCTTCTCGGCGGAGTCCGGGAAGTGAACACGGTTTCTGTGTTATGTTTGACGTAAGTAGGTGTTCAGGATCACCTCTTGATCATTGCTAGTTGACGACCGCTCCGCTTGTTCTCTTCTCGCTCTCATTTGCGTTGGTTAGCCACCATACTTGCTTAGCCGCTGCTGCAACCTCACCACTTTACCCCTTCCTTTCCCTTTAAGCTTTGCTAGTCTTGATACCCATGGTAATGGGATTGCTGAGTCCTCGTGACTCACCAGATACTTCCAAAACCAGTTTGCAGGTGCCTATGTTACCGAGCAGGTGACGCGACCAAGCTCAAGGAGGAGCTCGATGAAGATCTTGCCCTTTGTGTTGTTTCGTTCTAGTTGATCAGTAGTGGAGCCCAGTTGGGGTCGATCGGGACCGTTTGTCGATTTGGGGTTCTTCTTTTATTTTGGTTCCGTAGTCGGACCTTGATTGTATCTGGATGATGTAATGCTTTATTCATGTAATTGTGTGAAGTGGCGATTGTAAGCCAACTATGTGTCTCTGTCCCTTATGTAATACATGGGTTGTGCGAAGATTACCTCACTTGCGACATTGCTTTCAATGCGGTTATGCCTCTAAGTCGTGCTTCGACACGTGGGAGATATAGCCGCATCGAGGGCGTTACAGCTTCATTAAGTAGATATACCCATATCTGCTCAAATCATCTGTGAAGATGAGAAAATAACGATATCCACCACGAGCCTCAACATTCATTGGACCACATACATCAGTATGTATGATTTCCAACAAGTCTGTTGCTCGCTCCATAGTTCGGGAGAACGGCGTTTTAGTCATCTTGCCCATGAGTCACGGTTCGCAATTACCAAGTGATTCATAATCAAGTGATTCCAGAAGTCCATCAGTATGGAGTTTCTTCATGCGCTTTACACCAATATGACCCAAACAGCAGTGCCACAAATAAGTTGCACTATCATTATCAACTCTGCATCTTTGGGCTTCAATATTATGAATATGTGTATTACTACTATCGAGATTTAATAAAAATAGACCACTCTTCAAGGGTGCATGACCATAAAAGATATTACTCATATAAATAGAACAACCATTATTCTCTGATTTAAAAGAATAACCGTCTCGCATCAAACAAGATCCAGATATAGTGTTCATGCTTAACGCTGGCACCAAATAAAAATTATTCAGGTCTAAAACTAATCCCGAAGGTAGATGTAGAGGTAGCGTGCCGACCGCGATCACATCGACTTTGGAACCATTTCCCACGCGCATCATCACCTCGTCCTTAGCCAACTTCGCTTAATCCATAGTCCCTGTTTCGAGTTGCTAATATTAGCAATGTAACCATATCAAATACCAGTGCTATCTGCGAGCATTAGTAAGGTACACATCAATAACATGTATATCACATATACCTTTGTTCACCTTGCCATCCTTCTTATCCGCCGAATACTTGGGGCAGTTCCGCTTCCAGTGACCAGTTTGCTTGAAGTAGAAGCACTCAGTCTCAGGCTTAGGTCCAGATTTGGGTTTCTTCTCTTGAGCAGCAACTTGCTTGCTGTTCTTCTTGAAGTTCCCCTTCTTCTTCTCTTTACCCTTTTTCTTGAAACTGGTGGTCTTATTGACCATCAACACTTGATGCTCCTTCTTGATTTCTACCTCCGCAGCCTTTAGCATTGCGAAGAGCTCGGGAATAGTATTGTCCATCCCTTGCATATTATAGTTCATCATGAAGCTCTTGTAGCTTGGTGGCAGTGATTGAAGAATTCTGTCAATGACACTATCATCGTGAAGATTAACTCCGGTTGAATCAAGTGATTATTATACCCGACATTTTGAGTATATGTTCACCGATGTAACTATTCTCCTCTATCTTGCAGCTATAGAACTTATTGGAGACTTCATATCTCTCAATCCGGGCATTTGCTTGAAATATTAACTTCAACTCTGGAACATCTCATATGCTCCATGACGCTCAAAACGCCTTTGAAGTCCCGGTTCTAAGCCGTAAAGCATGGCACATCGAACTATCGAGTAGTCATCACTTTGCTCGCCAGACGTTCTTAACGTCATCAGTTGCATCTGCAGCAGGCCTGGCACCCAGCAGTGCTTCCAAGAAGTAATTCTTCTGTGCAGCAATGAGGATAATCCTCAAGTTACGGACCCAGTCCGTGAAATTGCTGCCATCATCTTTCAACTTAGCTTTCTCAAGGAACGCATTAAAATTCAACGGAAAAACAGCACGAGCCATCTATCTAGAACAAACATAGACAAGCAAAATACTATCAGGTACTAAGTTCATGATAAATTTAAGTTCAATTAATCATATTACTAAAGAACTCCCACTAAGACAGACATCTCTCTGGTCATCTAAGTGATCACGTGATCCAAATCAACTAAACCATGTCTCATCACGTGAGATGGAGTAGTTTTCAATGGTGAACATCACTATGTTGATCATATCTACTATATGATTCACGTTCGACCTTTCGGTCTCCGTGTTCCGAGGCCATATCTGTATATGCTAGGCTCGTCAAGTTTAACCTGAATATTCAGCGTGTGCAACTGTTTTGCACCCGTTGTATTTGAACGTAGAGCCTATCACACCCGATCATCACGTGGTGTTTCAGCACGAAGAACTTTCGCAATGGTGCATACTTAGGGAGAACACTTCTTGATAATTAGTGAGAGATCATCTTATAATGCTACCGTCAATCAAGGCAAAATAAGATGCATAAAGGATAAACATCACATGCAATCAATATAAGTGATATGATATGGCCAACATTATCTTGTGCTTGTGATCTCCATCTCTGAAGCACCGTCGTGATCACCATCGTCACCGGCGTGACACCTTGATCTCCATTGTAGCATCATTGTCGCTACGCCATCTATTGCTTCTATGACTATCGCTACCGCTTAGTGATAAAGTAAAGCAATTACAGGGTGCTTGCATTTCATAAAATAAAGCAACAACCATATGGCTCCTGCCTGTTGCCAATAACTCGGTTACAAAACATGATCATCTCATACAATAAAATATAGCATCACGTCTTGACCATATCACATCACAACATCCCCTGTAAAAACAAGTTAGACGTCCTCTACTTTGTTGTTGCAAATTTTACGTGGTTGCTACGGGCTGAGGAAGAACCGTTCTTACCTATGCATCAAAACCACAATGATAGGTCGTCAAGTTAGTGTTGTTTTAACCTTCGCAAGGACCGGGCATAGCCACACTCGGTTCAACTAAAGTTGGAGAAACTGACACCCGCCAGCCACCTGTGTGCAAAGCACATCGGTAGAACCAGTCTCGCGTAAACGTACGCGTAATGTTGGTCCGGGCCGCTTCATCCAACAATACCACCGAACCAAAGTATGACATGCTAGTAAGCAGTATGACTTGTATCGCCCACAACTCACTTGTGTTCTACTCGTGCATATAACATCTACGCATAAAACCGGGCTCTGATGCCACTGTTGGGGAACGTAGTAATTTCAAAAAAATTCCTACGCACACGCAAGATCATGGTGATGCATAGCAACGAGAGGGGAGAGTGTGTCCACGTACCCTCGTAGACCGAAAGCGGAAGCGTTAGAACAACGCGGTTGATGTAGTCGTACGTCTTCACGGCCCGACCGATCAAGCACCGAAATTACGGCACCTCCGAGTTCTAGCACACTTTCAGCTCGATGACGTCCCTCGAACTCCGATCCAGCCGAGTGTCGAGGGAGAGTTCCGTCAGCACGATGGAGTGGTGACGATCTTGATGTTCTACCGTCGTAGGGCTTCGTCTAAGCACCGCTACAACATTATCGAGGAGGACTATGGTGGAAGGGGGCACCGCACACGGCTAAGCGATCAAGAGATCAATTGTTGTGTCTAGAGGTGCCCCCTGCCCCCGTATATAAAGAAGCAAGGGGGGAGGGGGCGGCCAGCCAGGGAGGAGGCCCGCCAAGGGGAGTCCTACTCCCACCGGGAGTAGGACTCCCTCCCTCCTTGTTGGACTAGGAGAAGGGGGAAAGAGGAGGGAGAGAGAGGAAGGAAGGGGGGGCGCCTCCCCCTCTCCTTGTCCAATTCGGACTAGGGGGGAGGGGCATGCGGTCCTGCCCTGGCCTCCTCTCCTATTCTCCACTAAGGCCCACTATGGCCCATTAAGCCCCCGGGGGTTCCGGTAACCCCCCGGTACTCCGGTAAAATCCCGATTTCACCCGGAACACTTCCGATATCCAAATATAGGCTTCCAATATATCAATCATGTCTCGACCATTTCGACAGTCATCATCATGTCCGTGTTCACATTCGGGACTCCCAACAACCTTCGGTACATCAAAACTCATAAACTCATAATATAACTGTCATCGAAACTTTAAGCGTGTGGACCCTACGGGTTCGAGAACTATGTAGACATGACCGGGACACGTTACTGGTCAATAACCAATAGCGGAACCTGGATGCTCATATTGGCTCCTACATATTCTATGAAGATCTTTATCGCTCAAACCACATAACAACATACGTTGTTCCCTTTGTCATCGGTATGTTACTTGCCCGAGATTCGATCGTCGGTATCCCAATACCTAGTTCAATCTCATTAATGGCAAGTCTCTTTTCTCGTTATGTAATGCATCATTCCGTAACTAACTCATTAGTTACATTGCTTGCAAGGCTTATAGTGATGTGCATTATCGAGAGGGCCCAGAGATACCTCTCCGACAATCGGAGTGACAAAACCTAGCTAATCTCGAAATACGCCAACTCAACATGTACCTTTGGAGACACATGTAGAACTCCTTTATAATCACCCAGTTATGTTGTGACATTTGGTAGCACACAAAGTGTTCCTCCAGTAAACGTGAGTTGCATAATCTCATAGTTGTAGGAACATGTATAAGTCATGAAGAAAGCAATAGCAACATACTAAACGATCAAGTGCTATGCTAACGGAATGGGTCATGTCAATCACATCATTCTACTAATAATGTGATCTCGTTAATCAAATGACAACTCATGTCTATGGTTAGGATACATAACCATCTTTGATTAATGAGCTAGTCAAGTAGAGGCATACTAGTGACATTATGTTTGTCTATGTATTCACACAGGTATTATGTTTCCGGTTAATACAATTCTAGCATGAATAATAAACATTTATCATGATATAAGGAAATAAGTAATAACTTTATTATTGCCTCTAGGGCATATTTCCTTCAAGCGCAGCCAGCCCGGCATGCCTGATGGTGTTTGCACTGACGCGCTGCATGGCGTCGAAGCCGCCTGCGGTGACCTTCCTCGCTGATCTCATCGGCAAGATCCGCCTTTCCGACGAGCCCGCGCCAAGCACGGGGGCGGCCAGCTCCGAGAGCTACCTCATCGACCTCCTTGGCAAGCTTGACATCGCCAACGAGCCCGCCTCTGACTTGGAGTCGATCGGCTCCACTGAATCGATGCTTGTCGATTCCGACACTACATCCCTTGACGCCTTCCTCACTAATGTGGTGGTCATCGACGACCCGCTCCCTCGTGCCGACAGTGGCGGCTGCACCGTCACCGAGGTGCTCATCATCAGCCAAGGCGGAGCTTCCGGTGTAGACGGCCACGACCCGCTGTAGGTGACAATGCGGGACCTGTCAGCACCCATCGCAGGCGACGACGACGCCAAGACACTGGAGGCCCACCGCCTTGCAATCATCAAGAGCGGCAAGAAGCTAGCCACCATGAGACGCCTCACGAAGGCCTATCAGCACGAGGTTGATCGTGCCGTCTGTGGTACGCCGGTTGTTGGCGGGCCCGGTCGGATAGGCGTCATCAAGCAGCGCATCGCCGCCATCGCCCGCATGCTGGGAGCTGACCGCCCGGTCTATGCCATGCCCATCGAGAACCTGCGTGCTGCATAGGCGACAGCAGACGAGATAGAAAACATGGATGGTGACGAGCTACGCTACAAGATGGAGCGCGTCCAGCAGCTTATCGACGCGGCTGTCGAGCGGCAAGAAGCCGGCGCCCGCGCTGAGATTCCTCCCCTCCGTCGAGATCACGGCGCGACCTCCCGGACGCCGACTGCAGGCGGCGGCCGCGACCGAAAAGACAGAGAGTCGGCTGCTAGCCGTAGTCGGACGCGCCTCAGTATTGAGCACAACGAAGACGGCCGCCCATGAGGTGTGGGGCGGCGAGGCAACTATCCGCCTCCTCCTCCGCCACGTAGGGAGAGGTATGCCTCCCTGCCGCCTGTTGAGCACCCGACGCTCAGCGGTCGGCTGGGCCGCCGCGATGGAATCGTAGAAAATGATGCCCGCCATCGGATTGACCGCCTGGTGCGATCCCTTGCGCTAGAAGAAGAAGATGCGATTGGCCCGCCTTATTTTGGCCTCTGCATTCGCGACGAGCCCTTCCCCAAAGGGTTCTCGCTCCCAAGAGACACGCCCAAATACAACGGCCCGGTGAAGCTGGAGGACTGGTTGGTCGATTACTCCACTGCAGTCGGCATAGCAAACAGCAACAAGCGCGGTGCCGTGAAGTATGTCCCCCTCATGCTTCAGGGCATGACGCGCACTTGGATGAACAGCCTCAAGCCTTACAGCGTGAACAGCTGGTTAGATTTCACTGAAGTCTTCATCCGCAACTTCACCAACACCTACAAGCGGGCGCCCAAGCACGACGCGGTGGGCCGAGCTCCGCAACTCCTGCGAAGGGGTGCACGAGGTGCAAGTCATAGAATACTTCACTTCCGGGTGCAGAGAAGGCACCCTCCTCAAGCACCGACTCCTCTGCGATGAGCCGGCTACAATCGACAAGTTGTTGATCATAGCAGGCAAGTACGCCACCGTCGACTCCTCAATGAAGTCGGAGCTTCGGGTGGACGCCTCTGGGAAGGTGCTCCCTCCGGCTCCCAGAACGCCGGCTGGCGACACCAGTCAGCGCCCGCAGCAGAACGACAACAAGCGCAAGGCCCTGATGCCGGCTTCCACCAGCCGGTAGGTGGCAACAGTCGAAGATCAACAGCCAGAAGGGAAGCCCATACCCAAGCGTCAGAAAGGCGGCAAGCCGGCTTGGCAGCCCGCCTTCTCCTATGAGCAAACCCTTGATGCACCCTACAAGTTCCACAGCGGCGCGAAGCCATCCAATCACACCACTTGGATGTGCCACTGGCTCACCCGACTCTCCAAGGGCGAATGACTGCTGCCTCCTCCGCCCGCTGGCCAGCCGCCTCCGGCTTCTCAGTAGCCGGTGGCCCGTCCAGCAGTCGAAGCCATCCAAGATGAATTCCCTGAAGAGCACAGAGCCTACAATGTCTTCACAAGCCAGGCTGACGATAGGCGCAGTCAGCGCCAGTAGCACCAAGAGGTCAATGTTGTCGCCTCCAAGGTCCCAGAGTTCATGCACTGGTCTAATAATCCCATCAGTAGGAGCCGAGCTGACCACACGGAGGTGATGCCTTCTCCAGGTTCCTATGCCCTGGTGTTGGATGCCACCTTTGCAATAGAGAGGCGAGCTGCTCGTTTCTCCCGAGTCCTTATAGATGGAGGCAGCAACATCAACATCCTTTACCATGATACCATGGAGAAGCTGAACATCAAGACGAAGCAGCTCCTGCCTAGTCGGACCGTCTTCCATGGCATTGTGCCCGGCCTTTCCTGCTCACCAATCGGCAAGATCAAGATAGATGTCCTCTTTGGAGACAAAGATCACTTCCGCCACGAAGCAGTTTGGTTTGAAGTAGTGGACTTGGAGAGCCCTTATCACACATTACTTGGCCGACCGGCTCTAGCCAAGTTCATGGTTGTGCCTCATTACGCCTACCTCAAGATGAAGATACCAAGCACCAAGGGCATCATCACCATAGTCGGGGACTACAAGAAGTCGTCCGGTTGTGCCGCAGCAAGCAGCCGGCTGGCCAAGTCCCTTGTGATTGCTGCAGAGAAGAAGCTCCTTGACCGGGTTGTGGCCATGGCTGGCAAGCAGCTGAACCTGTCACCAGATCCCAAGGAGTCGGAAGCCCAGGGCTCCTTCCAGCCGGCCAAGGAAACCAAGAAGATACCCTTGGACCCGGACCACCTGGAGAGGTTCGCTCTTGTAGGAACCAACCTTGACAGCAAATAGGAAAGCGAGCTCGTCGATTTCCTCCGTGAGAGTCGGGATATTTTTGCATGGTCCCCCAAGGACATGCCGGGTGTTCTGAGGATTTTGCCAAGCACAAGCTACATGACAGAGCAGATGCAAAACCAGTCAAGCAACCCCTTCGCCGGCTGTCGGAGGAGAAGAGAAGAATTGTTGGTGAAGAGATAGCCCAGCTCCTAGCAGCCGACTTCATTATGGAAGTGTTCTTTCCATAATGGCTTGCCAATCCGGTCCTTGTGCTGAAGAAGAAGAACAAATGACACATGTCCATTAATTATACCAGCCTCAACAAAGCCTGCCCCAAAGATCCGTTTGTTTTGCCTCGGATTGATCAAGTGATAGACTCCACAGCTGGATGCGAGTTGTTGAGTTTCTTGGATGCCTACTCAGGATACCACCAGATTAAGTTGGAACCGGCCGACCGCCTGAAGACCGCCTTCATCACACCATTAGGAGCCTTCTCCTACCTGACCATGACATTCGGCTTGAGAAATGTCGGTGCCACTTTTCAGCATTGCATGCAGAAGTGTCTCCTCAAGCAGCTCGGCAGAAATGCCCACGTCTATGTAGACGATATTGTGGTCAAGACGGAGAAGCGCGGCACCCTACTGGAAGTCCTCAAGGAAACATTTGATAATCTGTGCCGCTTAGCTCAACCCTGAGAAATGCGTCTTCGGAGTACCGGCCGTCCAGCTCCTTGGCTTCCTGGTCTCTAAACGCGGCATTGAGTGCAACCCTGTGAAGATCAAAGCCATTGAGAGGATGGAGATACCCACCTGGCTGTGAGACGTCCAGAAGTTCACCAGGTGCTTGGCATTCCTCAGCCGCTTCATCAGTCGGCTGGGAGAGAAGGCTCTTCCCCTATACCAGCTCATGAAGAAAACCACTCACTTTGAGTGGAATGACCAGGCGGACGAGGCCTTTCACTAGCTAAAGAAGATGTTGACCACGCCGCATGTCCTGGCGGCTCAGACTGACAAAGAGTCCATGCTCCTTTACATTGCCGCAACCAGCCGGGTGGTCAGCACAGTCACCATGGTTCAGCGCCCAGAAGACGGCAAGGCACAGCCAGTCCAAAGGCCTGTGTATTATTTGAGCGAGGTACTATCGACCTCAAAGTAGAATTACCGCCACCACCAAAAGATGTGCTACGGCATGTACTTCTCCACCAAGAAGCTCAAGCCATACTTTCAAGAGCACCCCATCACGGTTGTTTGCACTGCCCCACTTGCCGAGATGCTTCGGGCCGAGTGGCCAAGTGGGCCATCGAGCTGGCCGAGTGGCCAAGTGGGCCATCAAGTACACCATCTTCTACTAGCCTCGCACCGCCATCAAGTCCCTGGCATCGCCGACTTCCTCGCTGGTGGCCGAGAACCAAGACTGCCTCAAATACGGACTCCACCCACTGGCGGATGCACTTTGATGGCTCCAAGATGCACACTGGTTTGGGAGCCGGCATCGTCCTCACCTCTCCCAAAGGTGACAAGCTCAGATACACATTGCGAATCCACTTTGCCCCCTCCAATAATGTGGCCGAGTACGAGGCTCTCATACATGGGCTCGGCTGGCCAAAGAACTCGGCATTCGCTGGATCCTGTGCTACGGCGACTCGGACTTGGTGGTCCAACAGTCGTCCGGCGACTGGGACGCCAAAGATGCAAACATGGCAAGCTACCGCTTCCTCATTCAGCAACTCAGCGGATATTTTGAAGGGTGCGAGTTCCTTCACGTGCCACAGGCTGACAACGAGCAAGCAGATGCCCTAGCGTGAATTGGCTCCACCCGACAAGCCATACCAGCCGGCGTCTCCCTTCAGCGCCTCCTCAAGCCATCTATCAAGCCTTCACCGGAATCAGATTCCATCTTCATGCCGATCGACCATGAAGCAGTTGGTTCCGGCTTGGGGACCTCAGCAGTTGGCCCGGGGACTGCGGTAGGCGGCTCGAGGACTGCGGCAGCCACACCCGGCCCGGGGACTTCAGAGCTCGGCCCGAGGACTCCAGCAGTCGACCCGGGGACTTCAATGACGCAGCAGGCGGTGGCCGACTCTAACCCACCACCTCCCAGCCCAACTGCCCTAGTTGCAGTAGCCGTGCTAACAGTAGAAGAAGTCGTAGCTCCATCATGGGCGCAACCCTTCCTCAACTTTCTAGTGAATAGAGAGCTGCCGGCTGATGAGATCTCAGCCCGTCAAGTTAAGCGTCAAGCAGGAGCCTACACAATACTAAATAGAAAGCTCGTCAGGCACAGTGTGACTGGAGTTTTCTAGTGTTGTGTTGAGCCAGAGAAAGGCATGGCGATCCTCAAAGATGACCACCAAGGCGAATGCGGCCACCACACGGCCTCAAGATCACTTGTGGCCAAAGCTTTCCGCCATGGCTTCTTCTGGCCGACAGCTTTCGAAGACGCCAAGGACTTGGTCAAACATTATAAGGGGTGCCAAATGTTCAGCTCCAAGCAACACCTGTCAGCTTCTGCGCTCAAGACCATCCCTCTCACTTGGACTTTTGCCGTTTGGGGGTTGGACATGGTGGGCCCATTCAAGACGGCACATGGTGGCATGACTCATCTGCTTGTCGCCGTGGACAAATTCACCAAGTGGATTGAAGCAAAGCTAGTAAAGAAGTTGAATGGGCCGACTGCTGTGACCTTCATCGCAGACATCACTGTCCGGTACAGCATACCACACAGTATCATCACCGACAATGGCACGAATTTTGCCAAAGGAGCACTGGCCCGTTTTTGTGCAACGCAGGGCATCCGACTGGACCTGGAGTCCGTTGCCCATCCACAGTCAAACGGCCAAGTCGAGCGAGCAAATGGCCTCATCCTCTTTGGCATCAAGCCTCGACTGATCGAGCCGCTAGAGCGCTCGTCCGGCTGCTAGATCAATGAGCTATCGGCCGTCCTCTGGAGCCTGTGCACCAATCCAAACAAGTCAACCGGCTTCACTCCCTTCTTCCTTGTGTATGGTGCCGAGGTTGTCATCCCAACTGACATCAAGTTCGACTCACCTCGCGTCACCATGTACACGGAGGGAGGCGAAGTAAGCGCGAGAAGACGGCGTTGATCTGCTGGAAGAGGGCCGGCTGTAGGCACTCAGCCGGTCCGCCATCTACTAGCAGAGCATGCACCGCTACCACAGTCATAAGGTCAAGCCAAGATTCTTCCAAGAGGGCGACCTTGTGCTCCGGCTGATCCAGCGAACAGCCGGCCAGCATAAGCTCTCGGCCCCTTGGGAAGGCCCCTTCATCATCAGCAAGGCCTTCGACAACGACTCCCACTACTTGGTTAATGCATAGAAGCCCAAAGCGTGCAACAGGGACGACTCCGGCAAGGAATCAGAACGCCCATGATACACAAATCTCCTTTGAAGATTTCACAATTGATGCAGGATGTACCACCTACCTTTTGTATCAAGCATAAGACATCGGGTCCCCCGAGGCCCCCTCGGGGACTACCCCTTTTATCTATATGATAAGTTTTATGCCTATGAATGTGTTACTACATTTTTTCGCCTTGCACCGGGTTCGACCAGTTGGCCCGGGGGCTTGCTGCCTTGTATTATGTTAGTGCTACCTGCAGTCGGACAAGTAATGTGTCGGCATCTAAGCCCTCTCTTGACGCAAGCCGCAACTCGTAGAGCGACTGTCCGGCTGGCAAGAGTCAAAGGCAGGAAACAGTGCCCACATGAAAAATGGCTAAGGACCAATGCACTTACATAACATAAGCCGGCTTCCCGCCTCGCCGACCGGCTGCTGAGCAGCCGGCCGGCCGGCCTCTCACTTACCTTGCGATGTCCTAAAAAGCCGAAGTACTTGTCCTCCCGAATGGCCGAGCACTTGTCCCAGCCACTGCCCGTAGAGCGGCTGTCCGGCTGGCAAGGCGGCAGCCAAGGGAGGGCGGCAAAGGAAAAAGCCAAAACGGATCAAAAAGCAAGCAAAGTTGGAATCAAGCACAAGCATAGCACGTGCAAAATAATATTTACATAAGCAAGGCTTTCAAGCCGGAATTCAACAAGGTTTGAATACACCCCCAGTGGGTGGAACTGCACAAATTTAACAAGTGTTGTTCAAAAGATTACTAGGCAGGAGGAGATAACATAAAAGTTGGCCGCCTAGGACAAGGGAGGAGCACGCGAGTCCGGCTAGTTGGTGGAGTCAGCGGTGCCGGCTGGTGGAGTGGCCGGTTGGCGAGTCTCGTCTTGGCTGTCCCCAGCAGCAGTCGACGCGCTTGCACATGGCTCGTTGCTGGAGGCACGGTTGAGTGGAGGCTGGCCGTCCGCTCTGTCTTCTGGCACGAAATCTTCTCCATCCTCGCTCTCCTCGTCCTCGCCCTCGTCGCTAGAGGCGATCTCCTCCGCCGAGTCTTCGCCGTCCTCCGGGTTCAGACCGAACAAGTCGGCTGGCACCTCGGCACCCTCTTCGTTCAACTCAGGAACGAAGATGATGTTGTCGGTATAGTTGGCGATCACCGTGGCGCAATGGACGAGAGAAGGCCTCACCGCCACCAGGTCTTCATTGGCCTCCTACCGGAACGTGGCCAACTGGGCTAGATCTAGCCCAGGGTACCACGCCCTGACAAACTCCAGGGCCCACCTTGCGCCTGCTTGGGCCGAGGAGCCCTTCCATGCCTTGAAGCAGCCGACTGCCACTTCCACCCAGTCGGCAGTCCGACTGGGGAGAGCGGAGCTTGGTTGCCTGGCCAGAGGGCGGAGATCACCTGGGCTCCGACACGCTGCAGCCGGTGGGGCATCCGGTGAGCCGTCTGGCAAGGAGCTGCTCGTCGAGCGACTGGCGGGCGTTCGGTGCAATCTCCGCACCATCCTGCCTCTACTCCTCGCGGTGAGCTTCGATGGAGGGCGGCGGCTGCTACGTCTTGAGCTTGCGTTAGTTTTCCTTGAAGAGGAAAGGGTGATGCAGCAAAGTAGCGTAAGTATTTCCCATAGTTTTTGAGAACCAAGGTATCAATCTAGTAGGAGGCTCCTCAAAAGTCCCACACACCTACACAAACAAACAAAGAACTCGCAACCAATGCAATAAAGGGGTTGTGAATCCCTTCACGGCCACTTGCAAAAGTGAGATCTGATAGAGACAATATGATAAGATAAATATATTTTTGGTATTTTATAATATAGATGCAAAAAGTAAAGATGCAAATAAAAGTAGATTGAAAGCAAATATGATAAAAGATAGACCCGGGGGCCATAGGTTTCACTAGAGGCTTCTCTCAAGATAGCATAAGTATTACGGTGGGTGAACAAATTACTGTCGAGCAATTGAGAGAAAAGCGAATAATTATGAGATTATCTAGGCATGATCATGTATATAGGCATCACGTCCGTGACAAGTAAACCAACTCCTGCCTACATCTACTACTATTACTCCACACATCGACCGACTCCTGCCTGCATCTAGAGTATTAAGTTCATAAGAACAGAGTAACGCCTTAAGTAAGATGACATGATGTAGAGGGATAAACTCATGCAATATGATATAAACCCCATCTTTTTATCCTCGATGGCAACAATACAACACGTGCCTTGCAACTCTTTCTGTCACTGGGTAAGGACACCGCAAGATTGAACCCAAAGCTAAGCACTTATCCCGTGGCAAGAAAGATCAATCTAGTAGGCCAAACCAAACTGATAATTCGAAGAGACTTGCAAAGATAACTCAATCATACATAAAAGAATTCAGAGAAGATTCAAATATTATTCATAGATAAACTTGATCATAAACCGATAATTCATCGGATCTCGACAAACACACCGCAAAAAGAGTTTACATCGAATAGATCTCCACAAGAGAGGGGGAGAACATTGTATTGAGATTCAAAAAGAGAGAAGAAGCCATCTAGCTAATAACTATGGACCCAAAGGTCTGTGGTAAACTACTCACAAATCATGGGAGGGGCTATGGTGTTGATGTAGAAGCCCTCCGTGGTCGATTCCCCCTCCGGCGGAGCGCCGGCGAAGGCTCCAAGATGGGATCTCGAGGATACAGAAGGTTACAGTGGTGGATATTGTGTTTCGTTGGCTCCCTGGATGTTTTCAGGGTACATAGGTATATATAGGAGGAAGGAGTACATTGGTGGCCGCCCGAGGGGCCCACAAGACAGGGGGGCGCCCAGAGGGGGTGGGCGTGCCCTCCTATCTCGTGGCCACCTCGGCTGCTTCTTGGATTGCACTCCAAGTCCTCTGGATCACGTTCGTTCCAAAAATCACGCTCCCGAAGGTTTCATTCCGTTTGGACTCCGTTTGATATTCCTTTTCTTCGAAATACTGAAATAGGCAAAAAAACAACAATACGGGCTGGGCCTCCGGTTAGTAGGTTAGTCCCAAAAATGATATAAATGTGTAAAATAAAGCCCATAAACATCCAAAAGGGGTAATATAATAGCATGGAACAATCAAAAATTATAGATACGTTGGAGACGTATCAGCGGCTTGAGCCTGGAGCCGAGCCCGGGCGTCCTGTGTTGCCGCATTCAGAATGGTCGTCCCGCCCCCCAAGCGTCCATTTCGGCGAGCCGATGCTGGCGGCCTCCACCTCCAAGGCTGACGAGCTTGTGCCCCCGGCCTCCCGCGGCTGTGGTGCCGAAGACTCCTTGGTCGCGCGCTGGTGTACCGAAGAGCGTACCGCGGGGCCCGCCCCCGCCACCAATTCGCCGCCAGTCGGCGGCACCGGCGGTGCGTTGGGCTGGCCTCCTTGGTCCTTGACGGTCGGCGCCGGCGGAGGCACCTCCACCCCTAGGGCGACGCTATCGCCCCCTCCCTCTCCATGGCCGGCTGGTCGCCGCCGGCTCCTTCAGGCGGCGCCAAGACCTCACGGGCGGGTGGGATGACGCGGAGGGGGATGATGAGTCGCGGGGTTTGGCCGGGTGTGGCCTCTTCTGCCTACGCCTTGGCCGCGGCGTCCTCCTGGGCCTTGGTCATGGCGTCGGCTTGCGCCTTTGTTGCCGCATCCACCTCCTCCTGTGCAGCCTTGGCTGCCGCTCCGCCTCCTTCTCCTCGTGCGCGTTCCTCTCCATCGCAGCCAGAAACTCGGCGCGCGGGTCCATGCGGTGGGTGTTGGCGGAGCCCTCTGCCACCCCAACCGCGGAGGCAGCGCCGGACCACTCAAGAGAGACCAGGGCCCTAATCAAGCAAAATGAAAAAGAGTTGAGAATGGCGTTTGCAAGAAAAAAGAAGAAGGAACATGAGAAGGAATCAAATACTTACGCAGATACCATTGGAGGCTGCTTCACGGCCTTCCGGAAACGGTTCTCCTTCGCGGCGGCCTCCTCCCGTTTGGTTGCCACAGCCGAGCTCTTGGGCTTCTTTGGCCGGCTGCCGTAAATCGATGGCGCGGCTCGGCGCTTCTGCGCGCCGCCTGGAGCAGCTGGCGTAGCTGATGAGCTCGCGCCCACCCAGTCGATGGCCGGCTGGCGGTGCGACACGTTCTCCTCATCGTCGTCATCCGACCAGTCGTCAAAGCAGCCTCCACCTCCGGAGCCGCCTGCTCCGCCACCACCGCCCGTGGCGTCGTCTTCTTCCAGGGCAGCTGCCCCCAAGTTGGGGTCGTCCACATCACTCATCGATCGGTCGGGGAGATATTCGTGGCCCTGCCCCAAGGCATTGGCTACCGGTTGGAGGATGGTGCTCTGTTTCATGGGCGACTGGTCAGACGGCAAAGGAGAACTCGGGAACTAAGAAAGGGAGAAAAAAGTTAAAGACTTACCGCAGGCGGCGGGTGCGCGCGCGAGTATGGCTCCTTGCCGAACTTCCACTCCTCCTCCGGGAGCTTGCAATTTGAAAAGTAGTTCACCAGATGAGCCACCTCCGTGTGTGGCATCTCCTTGGTGCTCATCCGGCATGGGTCCCGGTGCCCGCTCATCTGGAAGATCATATGAGGCTGGCCTTGGAGGGGGAGCACCCGGCACGCCACGAAGGCGGTCAGCAGGTCCGCCCCCGTGAGGCCATCCATTTTTGTCATCACCTTGAGCCGCCTGACGGCGGCGGCAGAGACGGCCGACAGCATCTTCGGCTGGTACATCCAGTTGGAGCGAGGTTCAGCCGGCGGGCTGGCTACATAAGCCGGCAAGCTGACGAAGTCGGCCACCGGGTGGACGTTCTTGACGTAAAAGTAGGATTGCTGCCATAGCTTGACCGACTGTGTCAAGCTGATGGCCGGGAAGGGGTTGTCGGCAGCCGGACACTGCACTGCGATGAAGGCACCGCACTGCGCTGCATTCCCCTTGGCATATGTGCCGAGCTTCGTGTAGAAAAACTCACCCCAAAGCTCAAGGGTGGGGAGGATGCCGAGGAAGCCTTCGGAGAGAGTGGCGAAGGCTGACAGCTGCTCCATCGTGTTTGGCATGAGGTGGTGTAGCTGGAGTACGTAGAACTGGAGAAAGGAGTGGAGGAAGCCGCGCAGGCAGTGCGACCATTAGATGATGCGCTCGCGTTCCTCCGACGCTGGTGAGATCTCCCTCTCGGGCGCCAGGCGTACATTCACAAAATCCTCGCCGGGCAGCTGCCGCGTCCTGCGGAGGAAAGTGATGTGGTCTTCATGGACGTTGGATCCGTCCCATGCTTCAGAGTGCGCCATGTGCACTTGAATCTTGGCGGAGGAGAGGTGCGGCGGTGAGTGCGCAAAACCATGGTGGAGCAGCAGCACTGCGGGCTGGCCGGAGACAGTAGCGGTGAACTACAGCGGCAGCAGAAAGGAGAAGGAGGAAGATGGCGAAGGAGGAGGAGGGCGTGCGTGCATCTACCGCTCCCTCCTCCCCCTACTTAGAGCCCCAGGCGGCAAAGTCGAGGGGGCGAGGCGTGGGGGTCGTGGGATTAACTGCGCCCACGTCCCCACGCCCCCGTGTTTATCACGCCATAACAACTTGCATTTACCGCGCCCGGAATGCCAACTGTGTGCCTCGGCCATAGCGGATCCGCGCGTGGGCTTAGGCGCGGTAGTGGCAGGCCCTAGCCTGCGGCGATGTCCCCTCGCGCGTATTGGCTGGCAGGCTGGTCCAGCCGGCTGGCGCCGCATGGCGTGCGGATAGCGGGCGGCCGGCTCGACACCCGGCGAGCGCGCCACCTGGCTCCCGCCTTTGTATCATCAAGACAGCATGCCTTGTCGTGGCCGACTCCTAGTTGTCGGCTCTTCATAGTAGGAAGCTTTTACGGCCTTTCGCCTTTTCAGTCGTGATGCCCCACCAGCTTCAGGGACTACTGTCGGAGTAAATTACCACAGGTAGCCCTATCTGCTCCCCGTGGCGTTTCAAGAATTCGGGGCCGGCTGCGCCCCTCAAGCATCAAAGACATACAGCCACCTTCTTGTGGTCGGCTGGTCCAAGCAGCCGGCTGCAGGAAGGCAGCGAGGCCCAAAGAGCGGCCCCAGAGTGGGCCGACTCTGAGCAGGCGGCTACTAGAGCGTCCGACTCCTAGCAGGCGGCCCACCCCCGCACCCTCAAAGTTTGCACCCACATAACGGCGATGAGACAGGGCATGGCTACAGTACAGCCTACCACCCCCGAATCCCTGAGCGGGCGTGGCCACAGTGCAGTGTACCGGGCGACCATCCTTGGCCGGCGCGGTACTGTTGCCACGTCGATCATGAGATCACCCCTGGCAGAGCAGCCATGCTCCCACGACGGGCTGTCGGTACGGCCCGCGGGCGGCGGGCCCTACCTGCCAGTGAGGTACCAGAAGGCGGCACACCCAGACCAGTCGGCGTAGGGGGAGGCCGGCTCCCAACAGCCGGCCCACCCCTTCCCTAGAAGTCTGTGTGCCATTAACCAGATAAGACGGGGCGTGGCTACAGTGAACGCCCACCAGGCAGCGGTACTGTAGGCACGCTCTCCCTCACAAGCCACCATAATTAGGGGCAAGGCTACAGTAATGAGCAGCCGACAGCGCCCAGAGGCGGTGTACCCTACCTGTCGGCCGGGAGCCCGGTAGCCGGCGGGACCCACCAGGCGGCGGGCCCCAGCGGCCGGCGGAGAAGCCGACAACCATAGACACTGATGGCCTGGGCCTATATAAACCCCCAGGGCACCCATGCAAAAGGGTTCAGCTATTTAGATTACACACACCCATGTAGAGAGAGGAGTAGTGCTAGCCTTGCCCTTCTTCCTCCTCTAGCCAAACAACTCAAGGAGCAACTTTGTAGCTACTTGTTGATCTAGTGATCATGCGGAGACCCCGCGGAGCAGGAATAGGGGTGTTATCTCCTAGGAGAGTCCCGAACCTGGGTAAAATTTGCCGGCGTGCATGTCTTCGCCTTATCCCATTTCCAGGCACTGGCGACGTCTTACTAGCTCCCACAATGAATAGCCATCCTTTGGCATATGTGCCCCAACCACCCGACAGACGGTGTGGCAACGGTGATGATGATGTTACCGGCGCAGGACTTCGCCTAAGCACTACGATGGTATGATCGAGGTGTGTAACTGTGGAGGGGGGCACCGCACACGGTTAAGAGAAACTTGTGTGTCTTTAGGGTGCCCGCTGCCCACGTATATAAAGGAGGGAGGGAGGGAGGCCGGCCCCCTAAGGGTGTGCCTAGAGTATGGAGTCCTACTAGGACTTCCAAGTACTAGTAGGAATCCTTTCCCTTTTGGATGAGGAGAGAAGGAAAGAGGGAAAGAGAGAGGGAGTAGGAAAGGGCAAGGGGGCGCCGCCTCCTTCCCCTAGTCTAATCCTTTCCCGTATGTCCCAATAAGGCCCATTACTTCTCCCGGTGAATTCCCGTAACTCCCTGGTACTCCAAAAAATACCCGAATCACTCGGAACCTTTTCGATGTCCGAATATAGCCTTCCAATATATGAATATTTACGTCTTGACCATTTCGAGACTCCTCGTCACATCCGTGATCTCATCCGTGACTCCAAACAAACTTCGGTCATCAAAACACATAACTCATAATATGAATCATCATCGAACGTTAAGCGTGAGGACCCTACGGGTTCGAGAACTATGTAGACATGACTGAGACACATCTCCGGTCAATAACCAATAGCGGAACCTGGATGCTCATATTGGCTCCTACATATTCTACGAAGATCTTTATCGGTCAAACCGCATAACAACATAAGTTGTTCCCTTTGTCATCGGTATGTTACTTGCCAGAGATTCGATCGTCGGTATCATCATACCTAGTTCAATCTCGTCATTGGCAAGTCTCTTTACTCGTTCTACAATACTTCATCCCACAACTAACTCATTATTTACAATGCTTGCAAGGCTTATAGTGATGAGCATTACCGAGAGGGCCCAGTGATACCTCTCCGATACACAGAGTGAAAAATCCTATTCTCAATCTATGCCAACCCAACAAACATCTTCAGAGACACCTGTAGAGCATATTTATAATGACCCAGTTATGTTTTGACGTTTGATAGCACACAAGGTGTTCCTCCGGAATTCGGGAGTTGCATAATCTCATAGTCTGAGGAACATGTGTAAGTCGTGAAGAAAGAAATAGCAATGAAACTGTAACGATTATACTGCTAAGCTAACGGATGGGTCTTGTCCACACCATTCTCCTAATGATGTGATCCTGTTCATCAAATGACAACACATGTATATGGTTAGGAAACATAACCATCTTTGATTAACGAGCTAGTCAAGTAGAGGCATACTAGGGACACTTTGTTTTGTCTATGTATTCACACATGTACTAAGTTTCCAGTTAATACAATTCTAGAATGAATAACAAACATTTATCATGAAATAAGGAAATAAATAGTAACTTTATTATTGCCTCTAGGGCATATTTCCTTAAGCCTGACCTTGAGAAACTTTGGCAGAAAACAGCTCAAAATAAAAATAGAGGATTTCGTCGTGGTACGGTGGTCAAAACCTTCGTGTCGGTGGGAACAAAACCTATGGGATCAACGGAATCCCTACTACGGTCGGCGGGCGCGGGGTTGTGAAAAGAGCGGGTCTAAGAGCCAGCACACAGGAACTCTGACAGGTGAGTCTTGCCGTTGTACTTCTTACCAACGTCGGGCTTGAACGTGCGGTGGGAGGGGCACCGGAACTGCCGCAACTCACGAGTAAAGGCTGGGCAACCCAGCTCGTAAGGTAGGTCACCGTAGCCTCCCGGTGCCGGGTGGTCCATAGTGGGCCCCACCCGCCTATCTGACTGGTGGCGCGCATCACGCCGGCGCTTGATGGTGGTTCGAGCATCTTCAAGGGCTTGCTCCCAAAGAACATGGCGCTGATCGTGATGGGTCCGTGGATCGGACGATGCTATGGAATTGTTATCACATGCGTCATCACGACGGATCGACGCCCACGGTAACTGGCATGGGGGAAGATACTGCACCGTGGCTGCATCACCTCCGGCTCTTCCTCCACTGGCATGCGGTGGCTCGACGGAGCGTCGGCCTATGGGCCCCGCTGGTCGCGGCACATCTTTGTTGGCGATGCCGACGAGGCTCCGAACGGTGGCTCTCCGCTCGTCGAGCTTCTCCGCAGCAGGAGGAAAGTCGACGAGCAGCTGCACGCGCGCCAGAGCTTCTGCTGGCGTGGGTGGCGGCGAAAGCTGCATGGATCCTGATTCACTCCGACTTCTAACCATGTTAGAAGGAGCTCTATCAAGGCCATGCGGCTGTCCGCCATTTTCGCCAGCACCTCGGTGTGCATGCTGGCCTCCCTCGTCCCGCCAAGGACACACATGACTCTTCCCACGGCGGCGCCCAGGGTCACCAGCGTGGTGACGCTGCTCATCACGCACAACTTGGGAAGAGCACGCCGTGGGGACTGGCGTACGTGTCTTGGAGGCCGCCGCGCTGCTGGTAGGTGGCACGGTGACGCCCTGGGAGGGCCCCGCGTCGCCTGTGGGGGGGCCAGCTCCATCTTTGGAATTTGCGGCATGCGGCCCGTCGTCTTGTGCACGAACGATGCCGCTCGCCAGACTTGGACTGCCAGAGCGATGTGGGTGTTCGCTGGTCATGCCTCGGGTTTTGTCCGCGAACGCCCCGCTACTCGCTTGCACCGGTGGGGGCTGTCCGGCTCCAGATGAACCGATCGCCGTAGTCGTCTTCCTCTTGTGAGCCAAGGTGACGAAGAACTGCTAGACTTGCTGCTAGACCAGATTCTCACAACTGCACCCCCTGCCTGGTGAGCCAAAGATGTCGGTGGGAACGACGCCTATGGGATCAACGGAATCCCTACTATGGTCGGCGGGCGCAGTGTTGTGAAAAGAGCGGGACTAAGAGCCAACACACAGGTCGTTTACCCAGGTTCGGGCTGCGAGGATTCATAATACCCTAGTCCTGCTTTGGTGTATATTGAGTGTTCTTGAGCTAGCTATCACGCGTGACTTGCACAAAAGAGCCGAATCCCCCTACAGTACGCCTCGGGCCTCCTTTTATAGGAAAAAGGGGATGCCACAGCGGCACACAAGAGGTGGAAAGGGTATAGTGTACAAGCTTATCACCTGTCATTATGGGACGAGACGCATTAAATGTGCCCCTTAGGTGTCCCCTTGCTTTGTTGCCGCCTCGCCTTCCTTCGACACGCGTCGAGGCCAGCAAGGCGGGCAGTGCCATGTAGGCTGGCAGGCTGCTGAGCTGGTGCGGTGGCAGCGTCTTCACGAAGATCTGCATGCCACCACGCAGGTGCTTGCTGAGTTGGCCTTGGGGCCGCACGTCGCCACGCAGGCACTCGCCTGGCTGGCTGGGCTGGCAGCTACATGGGAATTGTGGTGGAGCCTTGGCGGGTGCGGGCCTGTCCGCGGCTCCGCTAATGTCCTCGGCAAGGGTCCTGCCGGGGCCCCAGCAAGGGTCTTGCCGTGGCACCACGATCGTCCCTGGCAAGGATGTTGCCGGAGGTGTCGTCTTCTGGTCTTCATCTGATTTTGCATGTTTGCGATCTTCACAAAGATCTGCATGCCACCATGGAGGTGCCTCCCAAGCCTTGGTTCCAATGTGGTTGATGATGTTGGAAACCTCGGGCTCAAGGGTGGCGTGCTTCGCTGGTGTTGGGCAAGTTGCCCTGGCAAGGTCCTTGCCGGGGCTGCGGAGGCCGCCCCGGCAAGGGTCTTGCCGGGGGCATCCACCTCGCCCTCTCGCTCTTTGTGTCTCTGTCTTGGCGTTGCTTTGATGATCTTGTGGCTTCGGCCTCCCTCCTCTGCGCTGCTAAGTGTGGCCGCGGGCGCGGCTCTGACTGCCCATGCAGAAGTAAAGGGGTACAAAGTAGAGCCCCTACTTTTGTACACCGATAGGAGCCCCCGGGCTTGGGCCACACATAAGCGTGACGTGTTGTTGGGCTAGGCCTGAATGGTCTTGTGGCAAAGGGCCGATTTTACCATGTAACATTTCCGCCATTGCGCCTCCCACGACCCGCATTGAATGCGTGACGTGGCAATCATGCGTGGGGTGACTGAAGCATGCTTGCATCATCCTGTGGTGAAGAGTAAAGAGGTAGCTTGCGTGTCCCTGTAAGACTGCAGGGCCGCTGCTCTTTACTCTCCCCGCCTTGGAACCGTCGTTCCACGTTTCCCACTACGCCACCCCTTGCGCCACATATGCCGCAGGCACAGCATGGGGTAGGTGACAGGTGCATGGAATATGGGAAGGCGCGCGCGTGGGTCGATACCCACCACTACAAAAAAATACACTTCCGTGATGATACGTGTTTGTCATAGTAGGTCGCGTTTTTTGTCATGCATGTACATCCATGACAATTTATGACAGAATCAAGATAGTCATACCTGTGCTGTCGTAGAAGTGTTCGATGACATTACCAAAATTATCATCACGGAAGTGTCCACTTCCATGACAATAAATCACGCGTCACGGAAGTGCTTTCGTCAAGGGTGACCGACACGTGGCATCCACCGTAACGGAACGCCGTTAAGCTATCGGGTCGGGTTTTGGATCCGATAACCCATTAACAGCCCCGACCAATGGGGATTTTCCATGTGTAAAATCATCATTGGCTGGAGGAAACACTTGTCGGCTCATCGTTGGGACAGATGTCATCCACTCATTGGACAGAAGGCGCCTATGATACGTCGACACGTGGCATGGCCAATCAAGTTTAAATGGACCGGCCCAACTAAAGGCCCACAAGATTTTGCGGCCCATAATGGGCCGACCCAGTTAAAGGCCCACGAGATTTCGCGGGCTATAATGGGCTGGCCCAGCTAAAGGCCCACCAGATTTCGCGGGCCATAATAGGCCGGCCCAGGTAAAGGCCCACAAGATTTTTGTGTGCCATAATGGGCCGGCCCAGGCAAAGGCCCACAAAATTCTTGCGGATCATAATGGGCCGGCCCAGCTAAAGGCCCAAAAGATTTCGCCGACATTAAAGGGCCAGTCCAGCTGTAGGCCCACAAGATCTTGAGGACCCTAGTAGGCCGGACCATTAACTGGCTGCCATGTTTTGGGCCAAATGCCGGCCCATAATTGATCCGGTCCATTAATGGCCTGCCACGTTCCGGGCCTAGTAATGGCCCATATAAGATCCGGCCCGTTAAAAGCCTCCCACTTTCTGGGCCAAATCACGGCCCAGATCAGGTCCGGCCCTTTAAGAGGCTTTGGGCTCTATTATGGCCCATATCAGATTCGGCCCATCGACTGGACGCTATGCTTTTGGGCCCACTTGCTAAAGGCCCATTTTGTAATTCGACCTGATATTAGTTTCAGCCTGTTAAGGGCCCATTTAACATTTCGGCCCTATATTAATTTCGGCATGTTAAAAGCCCGTCATATAGTTGGGCCTAACTACGACTCGGCTTGCATCCGGCCTGCTCGCAGCCGATATCTGATTGGGCCAAACAAGGACCGAGACAACTTTGGCTTGTTAAAAGCCCGTGAATTGATTCGCACAATCATGGGCCGGGGTCCATTTCGGGCTGCCGCCGGCCCTTGAGCCATTCGGCACGTTTCAGGCCCACCCTACTTCTCAGCCTCCTAAAAGCCCATTGAGTTTTCTTGCGAAAAGAGGGCCGGGGGTTACTCGGCCTATTAAAGGCCCGAATCTACTAGTGGGCCAGTTTGACGGGGCCCATGATGCGGATCATACATCGTGATTGCATGACGGCCCGATTATGTACCGTAATTTTACGGTTTGGCCGGTTTACTGCGAAGACAGGATATATACACAGTAAAATAACTGCAGCATCATGAATAAGAAAAAACCTAGACTATACAGTAAAGAAATTACGGCATATTACATCCACTAGGCATCAAAGTTCGCCACTATGATAATAAAGCACAACCAGATAGCAGATTACATACACTGGGCATCAAAGATCGTCACCAGTGCAAATAAACACGCCGAAAAAATAATATACAAAACCGACAGCACTTCAATAGAGTTCAAGAAAGGTTAGCCCTGCTGGGGAGCTGCAGCGCAAGTAGCTAAGTAAGATGATGAGACTGCGCTTGTTCAACACTTATATCTTCCTCACTCTGAAAGATAAACAAGCAGACAGATGACAGGTTTTGCACATAAAAGTATTAGTGCTGACAATTCATCACATTTCTTACTGACGAATAAAGTGACACAGTTTAAAATTGCATTAACACAATATGGTATTGTTCAGGTCAAGACATGGCAGGAATTGACATTGTGAAGGAGTTGGTAGCTTCACGACACCACTGGATTACAGATCAAGAACTCATAAGTATCAATGGTTAGTGTGCTGTCAATTTATCCCATTTTAGATTGACAAATAAAGAGGCGGTTTAAATAATAGTAGAATGATATGACATTGTTCATAGTTAAGACATTGCAGAATATGACATTATGTTGTAGTGGGTAGGTTCACCACACCACTGGATTACGGATGAAGAACAGAAGCATACATGCAGAGCAAAAGAAGATCACTTGCTCTGTATAGTTTAATTTACATGGTATGAAGAAGGAACTTGGTTGTACAACTGAAAACTTAAATTGAGAAGGACAAACTTTTGTTTATGAACTACATAATAAACTTTAAACATGCAATTTGATGCAAACACCAAAAATAAACAGCTGTTGCAGTCATGCCCAACCAAATATACACAACAAAGTTTGAAGGCTTGAGAAGGACAAACTTACATTACTTGTGAAGACAGGCTCTATAAAGCCCTTGTCCATGCTGATGGGGGGGCAATTCAAGAAGTTTAGCACAGAATGTTCTTCATAAGCATTGCCTTTATTCTACATATTGTTAAGAGTAAATATAGATGTAATAATATACGAAAAAATGGAGAATATTTAAGATAAGATGAAGAGTGATGCTACAGGCAAAAGGCACAGCCAAGAGCAATGCACAGCTAAACTTCTTCAGTACCAACCTTATGGTAAGAGTAAATATAGATGTGATGTGTAGAAAATGGAGGGCAATGGAAAATAAGCTGCAGAGTGATGGTACATGAACAACTACCTGTCAATATAAGTACATTGATAAAGGACAACATGTACTTACAAGAACAATGCAGAGCTAAAAAAATTCATTGGCGTTGGATATATTCTACACTAATGTAACCATTCATACAGATCAGATAATTTGGAGCGAACAATTGATAAGCAAGCTATCATGCATACTGCTATCACATAATGAACCAGGTATGTATGCAAGTACAGTGATATAGGACAACAGGTACTAACAAGAGCAAAGCAGCGGGCAACATATTTGCGATATCCTATCGTTCTTTTCAAACCGGAATTCTTCTTCGAGCTGATTTCCTGCAAAAAAAGATCCATAAGGCACATGCGGAAAAGTAGAAGTTCAAACTGTCATGTGATTTCATAGACAGTACCTCATCCTGGGAATGAGACCAGTGCATAACAAGGTTTTTCCATTTAATGTCTTCTAAATTTAGCACAGGAGACTTCACCGGAAATTCGTTTATAGACCTGCCATCAAAGTGTGATTTCCTCAGGTAACACCGATACTGCTGCAATGCTTCCTTGAAAAGCACAAGCAAGCTTTGCTCGTCATGACTATCCAGATTGACCCTCACCTAGTTACAACAATGTAATGTAAATCATTGATGTGTTCGATCAGCAGAAAATAGGAAAATAATAACCATGAATAATAGCACTTACACGTAAGTTGGACAGGAAGATGTGAAAATGGTGTTTGTCTTCACTATAATCTTCCCATGATGAGAATATATGCACGTAGTCCCTAACAACATTGAAAGCATTGTCTTTTAAACTGGGAATAAATGGAATGGGGTTCCAATCTGCAGGAATCGGTCGTCTCTGCAGTTGGGATAGGTCTTCGGCCAATGGACTTGCTGTACTTTTTGCTGGAGTGGGATTTTTCTATGGTACGGCTGGTGCTATGGCAAATGAAATCGATATACCTTTTGCTGGAGTGCAGGTCCTGTGGTGGGGCTAGTGGTGTGGCCAGTGAAGTATGGGTACAGTCTACTAGAGTCGGTCCTATGTTTTGTGTCACTGGTTGTACAACCAATATAAGTGGGGCGCTGTCTGATTTCTCCGGCACCACCACGTTTTTCAAGGACTTTGCTGGTGCTCCTTCAGGTTCAGCAATCACCCTCTTCCTTTTTGATGTCTGATGCACAAGAATAGCATTTGAGTGGAAAAACATGGTATGATGACAGATGGAATATGTATTGATAATGGATGGGCATAGCATCTCAAGTTATATGATGAGTAAAGTAAGCAGATGGTGGTGCAACAAAGTAGAAGAAATGCAAGACAACATATGCAAGATACGCGCAATCAATAAAACCTTGCCAAATTAGAACAGGCACCTTGATGGGTGAACAGGACCGGCCATTTGCCTTTGACTCCTTGAGGTTAGAATAGTCATTAGAATGATATTCTGAACAAGAATCAATAGGTGGGGAGCGTACGAGTTTCATTGCTTCCAGAATGGCACTCAATGCCTTGGTGCCAATTTTGTAAGTCATTGCAGTGTTCCACAATATTCTTCCGATGCGCGGATTCTGATATTCACTGTAATTGCGTATAATATCTGAGAACCATGAAAACATAAATAGTTGTGAGATTATCTTTGTAATGCAGATGATATTCTAATATAGGGGCGCCCCTGTAAACACTTATGTGCTATCACTGGATTCTGATGAGAGAGCTCATGTGTGCTGTAATATCGTGTGTGCATTTATATAATCTGGCACAAGTACACAAAAAATAGGCTCAAGAAGTAAGGATAGCTGGCAGATGATAGGTTCATAATATACTGTATACATAGTTTATTGCCAAACCATGATAACAAGAGCACACAACAACTAGGCAGATCATAGTGTACATAACAGGGGTACACCATAACCACGATATATAAATTGCGAAAGTGGAACTGGCTTGAAAATACGGTGTTGTATTTCTGCTAGTAATTGAAAGCCTATCGATCACGTACAGGCCCGCACTATCGAACATGGTAAACAAGAGCAAGCAGATTTTGGATAATAAAATGTTGGTTGCGCAGTGCCCACACATGATGAACCAGAGTGCATTAAGAATGCAACTCCCAGCTATCTCTCGACCATTTCAGGTGGTTGGATGAAGATCCTACGTCTCCTAACCCTTCTTCTTCCTCGTCTCTAATTCTTCCCATACAGAACACCGCACGGGCTGCCGGCCGGACCACCGGCCCCCACCGCCTGTGTTCCTCCGCCACCCCCACCCCCCACCCGCGTCGAGTTTTCTTCGTTCGGTGAGGCCCCACAACCACCCGAGCCCCTTGGATCGCACCGGCCAACTCTGGCGAGCACTGAAAAATCGACTGACCCAATTTTGAAATTTAGTCTACTGTGATTTAACTAGTGTGGAATATAAAAGGGGAAAACCATAAGCATTGGGAGTATAGTGTTGAGCGTGCCATGGAGGATCTGAAGGTGCAAACCGGACAAAGGCAACTTCACAACCAAGACAAGAAATTAGAGTAAAGCAGTGGCGATCTATTTTCTTGCTACGATAAATAAGTTGAGCAGATATGAAAGAGTACCGCCTCTGGTGCGGCGCCGTGTACGCATCTGGTGAGAATTTGACGGCGGGGCCCGATGGACGAGACGGTATAGGAGCGGCGCCGGCAAGGTGGACGACTGCGGGGATGAAGCGAGAGGACGGGATGCAAGGACCCCGTCCAAAGGCGAGGATGAGAGAGGTTGATCTCTTGTAATTGACAGCGGCGTCGGGGTATCAGCTACGGCATGGTGGAGGAGGACGGCGGTGGATGGGGTGGTGGACGGCGGCGGACGGAGGAGGGTGGGGTGGAGAGGGTGTTTTGGCGCCCACGGAGTACGAATGGAGAAAAGGGAGGTAGAGAGGAAGGGGGAACCATGTATTCAGGGCGCGCTTTTCTCAAATGGGAGGAAATTTACAAACTTAGCCCCCGTTTCAATTTTCTACTACATCACAGCAACATTAGTCGGTTGGGGATAGGACGGTAATATCGCATACACCGAATATTTGCCGACGAGAGTTTGTTTTTGGCGCCCACCGTGTATGAATATGAATCGGTGAGGGAGTCGATTTCGGCCGAGGGCACACTGTGTTTTGGCGCCCACCGTGTATGAATCCGGGTGAGAGGCGGTTATGTCACGTTTGGGTGAAATTACAAACCTACCCCCATCGAAACATATAGAACTCCAGCAGATAGGCTTTGCGCGGCAGGGATAGGCAGTAGTGATTTCCATCTCGCAGATTTTGGTTTCGGGCGGTTACTGCGACTTTCCCCGCTTCGTTCAACTTTTGCACAGTGCTTGTTTACCGTGCCAACTCAATTCGAATCCCGTTTGTATTCTGCTATTTTTTTGGGCAGGATCCATTTTCAATTGGAATTACATTCTATATACATCATTTTTTTACATATATACTTTCAAAAGCACAACACCATTTATACATAAATATGGTTTACAAATAGCATGATCTCAGATTCATAAGGTTGTATCAATCAATTTGGATTTTCAAATATTTGAAACCACTCTATGTTGAAATCCAGTATATGCATTCCTCGCTAACTGTCTCCAATTAATGTGTGTTTCATGCGGGTTTTTTTAACTTCTCAAACATGTATAATGTGTTTCACACACGCAACATATAGTGTAATCCCGTTTAGACATTAATTGCATATAAACCATGCATTGTTTGTAATTGCAGAATCTATGGATCACCAATATTGATAAACTATATAACATTACACGTGTGCCCAAATTCAAATGAATATGCATGTTTGATACACCAATTTGCGTTATGACATTATCGATGTCGGGTTCTCCAGTTTAAATATTTGAATCCCCTTTAATCCAGATATTCGTCTCATATAGCTATCACTCATGCTTATATAGGACTATCTCTCTGGACCTATACGCGTTCATCGTCTCTCACACATCTCTCGTGCTACCTGTATGTCGAGAATGATCTTTTATCTTCGTAACACACTGACGGTACTCTCTCCATCGACCTTCATCACTCTATCTCTCTCTAGGTATATCTCGCTCCCTGCGATGTGTCTCTAGCTATGATTCTCCATGTGGAATCTCTTTCTCTCACACAAAGACAAAACTTTGTCTTCGGGGTCTCATTTATCTCAACTATTCCCATGTGTGCCACTCGCACACCCCTCATACAGAGATGTCTTTCGCTCCTTAGATATGAGAACCTACGACTCTTCCTCTTCAATATCTCTTTCTCACACACAAACATAAACTCTGTCTCCCAGGGTCTCATATTTCTCCATTGTTCTCTTGTATGTCGCTCAAACACACCCTCTCTCCCTAGAGATATCTTGCGTTCCCTCATATGTCTCTCTAGCTATCACTCTCGTTGTGAAATATCTTTCTCTCTCGCAGACACAAAACTCCGTCTCTCTGGATCTCATTTCACTCTTGTATTTGTTTGTAGGTGACTCACATGCACCCTCTCTCTATCTCTCTCACACCCACACACATAACCCAGCCTTCTGATCCACTCCACTCCTATCTCTAGCGCACACTAGCTAGCATCTTTATTTTTCTATTTATCTATTTCTCCATCAACCTTCTTTCTCGCCCTCACTCTTGATTCCTATCACGCACACTACATATGTTTC
This sequence comes from Aegilops speltoides, assembly GCA_021437245.1. NCBI lineage: Eukaryota > Viridiplantae > Streptophyta > Magnoliopsida > Poales > Poaceae > Aegilops > Aegilops speltoides. Next base: position 180,341,122 of record CM038146.1, read on the forward strand.
TCTCTACATGCATGCAGTCAAGTGCCCGCTCACACACATATATAACTTCACCCTTTGAACCACCCGACGGTCATCTCCGACACCCAAACTAATGGATGTCTCTCTAGCTAGCATCTCCTTCTCTGTATCTATCTGTAGTTTCTCCGTCAACATTTCTTTCTCGCACGGAGTCTTGCTTCCTATCACCCACACTATATATCCATACATATGCATTTATAGGTTGATCTCTTTTGCACAATCGCTATGCGCCTCACCCCTCTGCCGCCATAGATGCATGCTCCAGCCCACGCCACTATCTCTTAAAGACAAAAACACATGCTCAATTGTCGGGCCTTCTTTCCTGCATTCTCACATGCATGCATATTGTCATATCGATCCATCTCTCCCATGTCGTTGATCTTAGGACTTATGTCTTCTTTCTTTTATCTCGATCATGCGCGCGCGCACACACACATCCCACGTATACATGTATACCTCTCACACATGCACGTTCAAGGTCTCTATGTCTCCATACGTAGTTAATTACCCTCAATCCTAACGCCACATCGAATCGTTCTCCTCTTTTGTGCACATAACTTCCGCCTGGATGGGCAAATCTCACACTCACACTTAACAATCTCCTTCTTGCTACCCCCCCTCCCCCCGCGTGCCTCTCACTCTTCCCCTATATCCCCAAAACCAATAAGACCATCCCTTTGTTTAATTCCCGCCTACATGCACCATCGATATATAGTAGTCTTCCGTGGTGTCTCTCGAACAAACACGTTCTCTCGATGTCGACTCCTCTCACGCGCACACACCTTCTCTTCCCTCCTACGGGCATTTTCTCTCTCGCACCCCATCGTTGGTGGCCTCTACCATACACATCACCTCTCTATGATGAAGCCATGCACACTTAAATTACATCCGCCATAGAGGACCCCGGGACACACACACACGCGCGTGCAAACGCACCCCCCCCACACACACTAAGACTCCATCTATCTCTCTCTCTCTCACACACACAAACACACACACACACAGACGCACCCCCCCCCCCACATACACACTTAGGCTCCATCTCTCTCTCTCTCTCTCTCACACACACACACACACACCACACACTAAGACTCCATCTCACACACACATGCTCTAGGCGGAGCATTTGTTCCTACAACCCTTCATCCAACCTTACCCGTATGATAAACAATCACCTTTATTTACTTGCATAACATGGACAGATTCCACTTTACTTTAGTAGTCAGCAAACTTATCATCTGTATACCCTTATAAAAAAATGAGTTGGTGATGATGGTCTGACTGCCATCTTGTAATACAGACCATATGATCTATATCTGATGGATAGGAAGATAATTTGACAAAATATACCCGCACCTCTCTCCACATCATTATCTCCTGCAACCTCATTGCTCAGCAATTAAAAGTATAATTCTCTGGAACAATCTAGCATGCATGGTGGCCGCTGCCGCCTGCCAGCGCCTTCCATCCCCATGCCTCCACCCATTCCGACCACCAGTCACCACCACGCTCCACTCCTCGCCTTATCTCTCATCTTTCATTTTTTTCGATGACATTCCCGAGATACCAGTTTTCCGATAAAATTCTCGAGATATCATTAGTTTTTACACATGGGATTACTCCTGCATGGGTCAATCACAACAGGTGTTTTGTAAACAAATGCATATTGATGTTCCGTGCAATGCACGAGAATCTTGCTTGTAATTATGTAACGCAAATCACGAGCAGGAAGTGAATTTTTTTTGGCACAACCACGTTAACATGGCCACGTAAATCACGAGCAGGAAGGAGAAGGGAAGCGGGCTGTGGAGTAACGTTTTTTTACCACAATTTCTTAGGAAACTGAGTGTAATAATTGAGTAGTTTTGCAAACTACCATTACTACTACACCTGAAACGGTTCAAAACCTATACTCCCTTGCCAGCGCGCGCTTCCCGCGTGAAACGGTTAGCGTCGCCTGGAGCGTTAGTGCCGCATTTATGCCCGGCCAGAGCGGAGGCGACCTCTCACTGGCGCCGGCTTTGAAGTGGCGCGACGGTCGAGAGAGCGCCGCTTCCCGGTGCACGCTACTGCTCCGCGTCGAGACTGGCCATAAGCCCTGTTTGGATCCATGGGTTAGAATTAGTTTGAGCTAGTTGGGGCTCAAATAGCCCTAAAGTATCCAAGAATGAGGGTTTAAATTGGAGCAAGTTGCACCGAACCCACCAAAAAAAACTATCCCACCCAAGAGGTGCTAACTGGAGATAGTTCTCATTGGGACCACTGAAAAATCACTTTTCTCTCTCCATGAAGTGCATTTATTGTCAATCTAACCCTTTCAGCCAAACACCTCTTTGGCTACAGTTAGTTCAGGGTTAGTCATGAGTTAGTCTAACCTCTAGCTAAGTTAGAGTATCAAACAGGAGCAGTATAGGACATGCAAGTTGCTCAAAGCATACAGGCAAATTCGTACGTGAAAGGATTTTTTCTTTTTGAAAATGGAACGTGAAAGGATTTTTTTTAGAATGCTCTTGGCATGTTGCTAACCTGTGATAGTTAACCAACCTCAATAGGCGGCAGAAACGCCATCCCACCGCACTTTGATGTAGACGAGGAGGGAGAAGTGATACAGGCTGCTGGATTACTAGAGATAGGTGTCGCACGGAAGCCAAGAAATATGATGATAGCGTGGGTTAGCCATGTACTAGTATGATGTAACTACACTGGGCTGCCATGTTTCGTACTCTTCCAGTCCACTCTGGAGATGATTGGTTAATTTTATATCATTGAATAATATTAAATATTATGAGTGCAGACGCTCCACCACGAGGTTCCTTGCTCCTTCTCGGTCATCCGGAATCTATGTTCTTCCACTCTATTTTTTTTGCGTGAGCTTTGTTCATCCTTTTGCCAACACGCGAGACGTCTAGCATCAAGGTGCACGTGTTATGCAACGATCGTTCCATCTATATGAAGAACACGTGGCACTGGAACTACGAGACGGACATGTACCCAGGATGGACGCACGAACCTGAGTAATGTAGCGCGAGAAGTGAAGTAGAAAGGCACAAATGGTATGAACATGCGTGGCATATGAGGTGTGTTTGGTTGCGTTCTCGCCTCAAAGATAGTTGTTCCCTCTTCATGCATGCTCAACTCAACACCCTCTTCATGCATGCTCTCTTCATGCATGCTTCTAGTGTATTTGTGCTAAACTAGTGTGGACTCATGCACCCTCCATACACTCTACGAAACACCCAAAAGTAGGTCGAGAAGGGAACTCTTGGGCGGCATTTGTCTCTTACTACGTACTACCACTAAATGTTGTACGTGCAATGCACGATGATGTTATGGAGTACGTGTCTAAGTACTCTACTACTACTATATTAGTTGGAGGCACATATTAACTTTTATATTTGTTTACGTGTATGCCCTGAGACCTTCCAACTAGACGTGTCTTTCTCTCCAGGTCGCACTTTGTATCGTTCATACAGCTAAGTACTACTACGTGTGGTCTCCGACCCAGAAGTGGAAGAAGTGGAGACGCTCTACCACGCTGTTGTTTTACGCTAGGCTCTACCATGCTGTTCATGTCCCACTCCTTTCGCTGACGTGTGGGACATCCAGCACGTGCCGTGTTTGGCACCCTTCGTCGTAAGAGTTGAAACGCTAGAATTCATCAGAAAAAAAAATTATAAATCGGTAGTGATACTATTTTTTTTCGAACCAATCAGCAGTGATACTATACCACGGGGTTTCCTTGCTCCTCGATATCGGAAAGAATACTTCCGTTCGCCAACATGTGGGACGTCGATCATCCTGGTCCACTTGCCATGCATGCAGAACTCCAAGGGACAGTCACCCAGGTCATCGCGCCGCAGTAACAATGACTAATGAGCCGTCAAATTACAGGCCCACTTCCCACTTTGAAGGTGCTCGGATGAAGGAACCATCATGACTTCATTGAATTCCGCTTCTTGAAGAAAACTACTGTACCAGCAGTATTGCTAGCTATAGTATTTACTCCAATAGAGGCCTCCTTTCGTTCATAGGATAGGAATAAGAAAATCATAGGAAGTGAGATGACATGCATCTCAATTCCTATAGAGAAAGAGATGCCATTTGATGCATAGGATAGGAATTTTTCCACTTAGTCTAGGCTAATGTACTGGTAATTTGCTCTAAAAACTACAGTAGTAACTAGTAGTACTGGTACATGCTCGTACTCAGACACAGACACACACACTAACTACTAGTACTACTACTTCTCACATGCTGGCCAGACGCCGTCGTTCTCCTTCCCGGCTTTGTTGGCGACACCCCACCGTGCTTGGATCTCCGCCGACCTCTCCACAACAGCGCGTGTATCCTTTTCTTTCTTGTGGCAGCGGGCCTCTCTTTTCTTGAGTGCTTTCTGACTTTTCCGCTCCCTCTGTGCGGCTTTGGCCGCCTCTTGCTCTACCGCCCATTTGGCCTTGGCATCTTCAAATTCCTCCCACATGGTTGTGAGGTTGCGAGCGGCGATGAACTCGGCACGGCGGGATGCCATCGCTTCCCTACCATTTTTTGTGCGTTCGTGGGCGGCGAGGAACTCGGCGCGGCGGGATGCCATCGCTGCCTTACCGGTTAGTGTGCGGCGCGGTGGCATGAACGACGCTTGGTGAGAGCTCAGGGGTGGAGTGGTCAGACAACCGTATAGTGCATTGGTTTGTCAAGAGCTCAAGGACAGAAGACAAAGCAAATTAGGATCCCCCTTCAATCATGGTCATTTATTACCGAGTAAAATGCATTGGCGGTCATCGAACTTGTCTTGATAGCTCACTTTGATCATTGTATACGAGATATGGTTATTATACGGTCGCTGGCTCAGCGTATAGATCCGTATTTGTATGGTTGACCAGTCAAACAGTCTGCATGCGCCTGAAACGGTCACCGTCTCTCCAGAATGCCAATGCAAGATTCATCGGACTTAATCGCAGTGCAATTGGTGTGTCACTGACATGCGGGCCAGACGCCCGTTGGGCCCACATGTCAGACACCCAAACGCATTTGCAGTTAAGTCACTGAAGCAGCGTCCGCATTCTAGCCCGACGAACCTACTCCGGTGCCAATTGTCCATCCGTCTACCGCGGCTCCTTGCCATTCGCCCGCTATATTAACTTGAGCCCCAGCTCCCAGCCATAGCTAAACACCCACACTTATTCTCCTCTGGTCCCTTCCTTCTGTCGGCACCACTTCAACCATGGCCTCGTGGCGCTCCGAAGCTCTCTTGGACATACTGTCGCAGGAGCAGACGAGGGACATCGGCGCGCTCTAAAGCTCTCTTCGACGTACTATCGCAGGAGCAAACTGCTACCTCTCCCGAAGAGGACAGGATGATGCAGCAAAGCAGCGTAAGTATTTCCCTCAGTTTTTGAGAACCAAGGTATCAATCTAGTAGGTGACCATGCACAAGTCCCTCGTACCTACACAAAACGATAGCTACTCGCAACCAACGCGATTAGGGGTTGTCAATCCCTTCACGGTCACTTACAAGGGTGAGATCTGATAGAGATGATAAATAATATTTTTGGTATTTTTGATAGATAGATGCAAAGTAAAAAGTAAAAGGCAAAATAAAAGCAAAGCAAGTAAATAAAGTGATAGAGATTGATATGATGAGAATAGACCCCGGGGCCATAGGTTTCACTAGTGGCTTCTCTCAAGAGCATAAGTATTCTATGGTGGGTGAACAAATTACTGTTGAGCAATTGACAGAATTGAGCATAGTTATGAGTATATCTAGGCAATGATCATGTATATAGGCATCACGTCCAAGACAAGTAGATCAAACGATTCGCATCTACTACTATTACTCCACTCATCGACCGCTATCCAAAGATGCATCTAGAGTATTAAGTTAAAAACAGAGTAACGCCTTAAGCAAGATGACATGATGTAGAGGATAAATTCATGCAATATGATAAAAAACATCTTGTTATCCTCGATGGCAACAATACAATACATGCCTTGCAACCCTTTACATCCATCGGGTAAGGACACCGCAAGATTGAACCCAAAGCTAAGCACTTCTCCCATTGCAAGAACTACCAATCTAGTTGGCCAAACCAAAAAGGATAATTCAAAGAGACTTGCAAAGATAACTCAATCATACATAAAAGAATTCAGAGAAGATTCAAATATTTTCCATAGATAATACTAGATCATAAACCCACAATTCATCGGTCTCAACAAACACACTGCAAAAAGAAGAAGATTACATCGAATAGATCTCCACGAGAGAGGGGGAGAACATTGTGTTGAGATCCAAAAAGAGAGAAGAAGCCATCTAGCTACTAGCTATGGACCCGAAGGTCTGAAGTAAACTACTTACACTTCATCGGAGGGCTATGGTGTTGATGTAGAAGCCCTCCGTGGTGGATGCCCCCTCCGGCGGAGCTCCAGAACTGGCCCCAAGATGGGATCTCATGGATATAGAAGGTTGCGGCGGTGGAATTAGGTTTTTGGCTCCTGTTCTGATCGTTTGGGGATACGTAGGTATATATAGGAGGAAGGAGTACGTCGGTGGAGCAACAGGGGGCCCACGAGGTAGGGGGGCGCGCCCAGGGGCGCCCTCCACCCTCGTGACCGCCTCTGCCACTTCTTGGAGTAGGGTCCAAGTCTCCTAGATCATGTTCGGTGAGAAAATCACGTTCCCGAAGGTTTCATTCCGTTTGGATTCCGTTCGATATTCCGTTTCTTCGAAACACTAAAATAGGCAAAAACAACAATTCTGGGCTGGGCCTCCGGTTAATAGGTTAGTCCCAAATATAATATAAAAGTGGAAAATAAAGCCCAATATAGTCCAAAACTATTGATAAAGTAGCATGGAGCAATCAAAAATTATAGATATGTTGGAGACGTATCAGGCATGCCCAAGCTTAATTCCTGCTCGTCCTCGAGTAGGTAAATGATAAAAAAGAATTTTTGATGCGGAGTGATACTTTGGCATAATTTCAATGTAAATCTTCTTACTTGTGATATGAATATTCAGATTCAAAAGATTCAAGACAAAAGTTCATATTGACACAAAAATAATAATACTTCAAGCATACTAATCAAAGCAATCATGTCTTCTCAAAATAGTATGGCAAAAGAAAGTTCATCCCTACAAAATCATATAGTTAGGCTATGCTTCATTTTCGTCACACAAAGATGTTCCCAACTTCTATACCCCCGATGACAAGCCAAGCAATTGTTTCATACTTAAGTAATCTCAAACTTTTTCAACCTTCACGCAATACATGAGCGTGAGCCATGGATATAGCACTATGGGTGGAATAGAATATGATGATGGGGATTGTGTGGAGAAGAAAAAAAAGGAGAAAGTCTCATATTGACGAGGATAATCAACAGGCTATGGAGATGCCCATCAATTGATGTCAACATGAGGAGTAGGGATTGCCATGCAACGGATGCACTAGAGCTATGAATGCTCAACAAAAGAAAACTAGTGGGTGTGCATCCAACTTGCTTGCTCACGAAGACCTAGGGCATTTAAGGAAGCCCATCGTAGGAATATACAAGCCAAGTTCTATAATGAAAGATTGCCACTAGTATAAAAAGACAACTTAATGAGACTCACTACATGAAGAACAAGGTGCTACTTTGAAGCACAATATGTGAGACTCACTACATGAGGAACAAGGTGCTACTTTGAAGCACAAGTGTGGAAAAAGAGATAGTAGCATTGCCCTTTTTATTTATTTTCTTTTTTTGGCCTTTCTTTTTTCTTTTGGCCTTTCTCTTTTTTATTTATTTTTATTTGGGCAATGCTCTAAAAATGATGATCATCACACTTCTATGGATTACAACTCGAAACCTAGAACAAGATATGACTCTATATGAATGCCTCCGGCAGTGTACCGGGATGGTGCAATGAATCAAGAGTGACATGTATGAAAAATAATGCATGGTGGTTTTTCCACAAATACGATGTCAACTACATGATCATGCGATGGCAATATGACAAAAGTAATGTATGTCATGATGATGATGATGGAAGTTGCATGGCAATATATCTCGGAATGGCTATGGAAATGCCATGATAGGTAGGTATGGTGGCTGTTTTGTGGAAGATATAAGGAGGTTTATGTGTGGTAGAGCGTATCGTATCACGGGGTTTGGATGCACCAGCGAAGTTTGCACCAACTCTCAAGGTGAGAAAGGGCAATGCACGGTACCAAAGAGGCTAGCAAAGGTGGAAAGGTGAGAGTGCGTATAATCCATGGACTCAACATTAGTCAAAAGAACTCATATACTTATTGCAAAAATTTAGAAGTCATCAAAAATCAAGTACTACGCGCATGCTCCTAGGGGGATGGATTGGTAGGAAAATACCATCGCTCGTCCCCGACCGCCACTCATAAGGATGCACAAGCCAGGTACACTTCATGTTTCAAATTTGTTACATAACTTTAACAATACGTGCATGCTACGGGACTTGCAAACTTCAACACAAGCATTTCTCAAATTCATAATCACCCAACTAGCATGACTTTGATATTATCACCTCCATATCTCAAAACAATTATCAAGCATCAAACGTATCTTAGTATTCAATTCACTCAAAAGAAATTTCACATATCTTGAACACCAAGTATATTAACATTAAGCAAATTAACATGCTATTAATGACTCTCAAAATAATCTAAGTGAAGCATGATATATCAATAGTTTCTTTAAAACAAATACATCACCCTGCTCTAAAAGATCTAAGTGAAGCACTAGAGAAAAAATTATCACGCTCAAAAGATATGAGTGAAAGCACTATGAGCAAAACTATCAAGCTCAAAAAGATATAAGTGAAGCACATAGAGTATTCTAGCAAATTCCAAATCATGTATGGCTCTCTCAAAAGGTGTGTACAGCAAGGATGATTGTGTTAGACTAACAAGCAAAGATGCAAATAATACAAGACGCTCCAAGCAAAACACATATCATGTGGTGAATAAAAATATAGCTCCAAGTAAATTACCGATGGAAGTGGACGAAAGAGGGGATGCCTTCCGGGGCATCCCCAAGCTTTAACTATTTGGTGTCCTTGGATTATCTTGGGGGTGCCATGGGCATCCCCAATCTTAGGCTCTTTCCACTCCTTGTTCCATAATCCATGAAAAGAATTCACCGAAAACTTGAAAACTTCACAACACAAAACTCAACAAAAATCTCGTGAGCTCTGTTAGAGAAAGAAAACAAAAGACTACTTCAAGGTACTGTAATGAACTCATTCTTTATTTATATTGGTGTTAAACCTACTGTATTCCAACTTCTCTATGGTTTATAAACTATTTTATTAGGCATATATTCATTAAAATAAGCAAACAACACACGTAAAACAGAATCTGTCAAAAACAGAACAGTCTGTAGCAATCTGTAACTAACGCAAACTTCTGGAACTCTAAAAATTCTACCAAAATAGGAAGTCCTGGAAAATTTGTTTATTGAACAGCAGAAAAAAGAATCAACGCAAAATCACGTTCCTGTGATTTAACAAAATTATATTCGTCCGTGCAAAGTTTCTGTTTTTCAGCAGAATCAAATCAACTATCATCGTAGGTTATCCTATAGGTTCTACTTGGCACAAACACTAATTAAAAGATAAAACCACATCCAAACAGAGGCTAAATGGATTATTTATTCCTAAACAGAAGAAAAAACAAAAAATACAAAATAAAATTGGGTTGCCTCCCAACAAGCGCTATCGTTTAACGCCCCTAGCTAGGCATGAAAGCAAGGATAGATCTAGGTATTGCCATCTTTGGTAGGCAATTCTTCAATGAGGCATCTACCTCCTTTAGAATTTTCTTTCTTCCTAGTAATTGTCAAATTTTCAGGCAAAAGATTGAAAAATTCATCTATAGCAAATGGTTCCTTAATGATGGTAAAAAGATTGGGATGAACACTTATAGATTTAAGATCCGCAGTTTCCTTACTAGATGTTTCACTCTTATTCTTAGGAACATAAATAAGCTTAGTATTTTTAGTAGAAGAACTTGGAGTGTTTTGAACGGAAGAAAAAGCGGTTCCCAAGTTGGTAATGATACCCTCAAGTTTATCGATTCTTGTGGAATCTAGATTTATTTTGTCATTAACTATGGGTTCTTTTTCTATAATATTTTTCAAAGTCATTCCTACCTTAGATCCATATTGGGTAATTTGATTGTGGATCTTTTTATCAAGATTTTCAATTGATTCAATGAGCAACTTTATTTTCAATAGTTTCAAGCCTTTGCATAACATGCTCCAAAGTTAACGTAGTTCCATTAATCAAAAGGGGTGGTGAGCCAAATATATCTATTAAAGCATTATAAGAATCAAAAGTATGGCTACCCAAAAGATTCCCTCCGGTAATGGTATCAAGGACATATCTATAGCAAGGATTAGCACCTACGTAAAAATTGTGAAGAAGAACAGAAGTAGATTGCTTCCTGGTAGATCTATTTTGAGCATTGCAAATTCTATACCAAGCATCTTTTTGATTTTCTCCCTCCCTTTGCTTAAAATTTAGAACTTCATTCTCGGGAGATAACGGAGAAGATATGAGACTAGTCATGATGACAAGCAAGAAAACTAACACACGAGCAAACAAAAAGGCAATGAGAAAAAGGCAAACGGGAAAGAGAGGAGGAGATTGGGAAAGAGAGGCGAATAAAACGGTGAGCGTGAAGTGGGGGAGAGGAAAACGAGAGGCAAATGGCAAATAATGTAATGCGAGAGATAGGGATTACGATGGGTACTTGGTATAGTTGACTTGCTTGCGTGAGCCTCCCCGGCAACGGTGCCAGAAATTCTTCTTGCTACCTCTTGAGCACTGCGTTGGATTTCCCCGAAGAGGAGAGGATGATGCAGCAAAGTAGCGTAAGTATTTCCCTTAGTTTTTGAGAACCAAGGTATCAATCCAGTAGGAGACCACGCACAAGTCCCTCGTACCTACACAAAATGATAGCTACTCGCAACCAACACGATTAGGGGTTTTCAATCCCTTCACGGTCACTTACGAGGGTGAGATCTGATAGAGATGGTAAATAATATTTTTGGTATTTTTGATAGATAGATGCAAAGTAAAAAGTAAAAGGCAAAGTAAAAGCAAAGCAAGTAAATAAAGTGATAGAAATTGATATGATGAGAATAGACCCTGGGGCCATAGGTTTCACTAGTGGCTTCTCTCAAGAGCATAAGTATTCTACGGTGGGTGAAGAAATTACTGTTGAGCAATTGACAGAATTGAGCATAGTTATGAGTATATCTAGGCAATGATCATGTATATAGGCATCACGTCCAAGGCAAGTAGATCGAAATGATTCTGCATCTGCTACTATTACTCCACTCATCGACCGCTATCCAGCATGCATCTAGAGTATTAAGTTAAAAACAGAGTAACACCTTAAGCAAGATGACATGATGTAGAGGGATAAATTCATGCAATATGGTAAAAACCCCATCTTGTTATCCTCGATGGCAACAATACAATACGTGCCTTGCAACCCTTTCTGTCACTGGGTAAGGACATCGCAAGATTGAACCCAAAGCTAAGCACTTCTCCCATTGCAAGAACTACCAATCTAGTTGGCCAAACCAAAAAGGATAATTCGAAGAGACTTGCAAAGATAACTCAATCATACATAAAAGAATTCAGAGAAGATTCAAATATTTTCCATAGATAATACTGGATCATAAACCCACAACTCATCGGTCTCAACAAACACACCGCAAAAAGAAGAAGATTACATCGAATAGATCTCCTCGAGAGAGGGGGAGAACATTGTATTGAGATCCAAAAAGATAGAAGAATCCATCTAGCTACTAGCTATGGACCCGAAGGTCTGAAGTAAACTACTTACACTTCATCGGAGGGGCTATGGTGTTGATGTAGAAGCCCTCCATGGTGGATGCCCCCTCCGGCGGAGCTCCAGAACATACCCCAAGATGGGATCTCGTGGATACAGAAGGCTGCGGCGGTGGAATTAGGTCTTTGGCTCCTGTTCTGATCGTTTGGGGATACGTAGGTATATATAGGAGGAAGGAGTACATCGGTGGAGCAACAGGGGGCCCACGAGGTAGGGGGCGCGCCCAGGGGGGCGCCCTCCACCCTCGTGACCGCCTCTAGCACTTCTTGGAGTAGGGTCCAAGTCTCCTGGATCACGTTCGGTGAGAAAATCACATTCCCGAAGGTTTCATTCCGTTTGGACTCCGTTTGATATTCCATTTCTTCGAAGCACTGAAATAGGCAAAAAACAGCAATTCTAGGCTGGGCCTCCGGTTAATAGGTTAGTCCCAAAATAATATAAAAGTGGAAAATAAAGCCCAATATAGTCCAAGAGATAAAGTAGCATGGAGCAATCAAAATTATAGATACGTTGGAGACGATCACAAAGGAAGGAGATCACGGCACCCCGGCCGCCCTCGCCGCCCGCCGCCATTTACCCTGGAATGGCGTCTTGTGCAAGCAAGCGGCAGCGAGGAAGAGTAGTACACGGTAGGTCTCTGCCGCTCTGGTCCCGGGAAGGCAACCTCTACTCCACTCAGTCGACGCCAAGCTTGGTGGGGTAAACATCGGTGGTCGATTAGCCGCTTGACGGCGACGTGGAGGCGGAAATCTTCATAACCTTGTGCTCCAGCCGGAGGAGGAGGTTATCGAGGCGGATGAGAAGGAGGTAAAGGCAATGGCCGGCTTTCTCGGGTTCATGGCCGGACTTGGTGGTCGGGCGCCGGCGATCGTTTAGATTAGGTTTACAGTAGGTTTAGTACGGTTTGTGCGAAATATGTAATGAATTTCATCCAGTTTGTAGGAAAAGTTTTCGAAATGTAATGAATTTCATCCGGTTAATTTGAAATTTGCTTTGTTTGCACAAATTTTGTCTGGTTAGTTCATATAGTTGTCGAAAGGTATGAGGGCAGCATCGGATGGCATCCATCAGTGTCCTCGGACAGATGCCGGTGTAAATTTGTGGGCCAGCGCTGGAGATGCCCTAACTATCATGCTATAATCGCTAACAATCCTCCATCATTTGGCAAGGAACAGTTATCCCTCGATCAAAATCAGATCCGCGGTGTTTCGCACTCCTCCCGCGTACGAGTGTAAACTCTGGCTTACATAAAATTGGAGCAAGTGGATGGCACCGTAGCACGTCATATCACTCGAACTAGCCCGCCAAACGAGCGGGAAAGCACCGCCCTCATCATTTTGTTCTGGATTTCTATCGATCGATCGCGCGAAAATGTTACGCTTCGCAAGTTCTAAAGGAAAAGGCGACACACTTACGACTCGTATGCATCGCAACCCCGACAGTCCGGCTCGCACGCCGCTCACCAAAGGGGACACGCGTTGTCTTGCAGTTTCACTGACATGTGGCACCGTAATTGAATAAACCGTCGATAGCCGAAATCTAATCGCTCGGCGGGCGTTGGCTGAGAAGAGAGAAACGGGGGAGGGAGAAGAGATCGCCCGCCCGCCGCGCACGGACTCCAAGAAATATATGGTGATAATGTGAGGTGGGCCATGCTGGAGTCCGGACCACTTCCGGAGCCCCCTCTCACCGCCCTGGCCCCTCAAGACGCCAGCTGCCGCTGCATGCATAGCAAGTAGTCCTCGCTTATGTGGAGGAGAGAGAGGCATTGACAAAGTCAAGGAGTAACAGTGGAGACAATAGCTTTCATCAAAAATAAACAATGAATACTCATTGCTCGTCCTCTATATCGGAAAGAATACTTTCATTCGCCCACATGTGGGACGTCGACCATCCTAGTCCACCTGCCATGCACAAAATTATCCTAGTCTACCCCGGTCGTATCGCAGGCCCAACCTTTCCCACCTTAAGTTGTTCGGATGAAGGAACCATCATGACTTTGTTGAATTCCGCTTCTTCAAGAAAACTTACTATACCCGCAATACTGCTACCACAGCGAGGACTGGATGGCACTGTACCACGTCATATCACTGAAACCCACTAGGCCAAGCTAGCCCGCCTAGGTCATCTATTTTGGAACGGAGGGAGTACGTCTCTGCACTACTATGATTTTGTGTTGCACGTTCTCTGTACGTTTGCTACGATTTTCCTACCCTATGAACCAAATGAGGCCTGAATGTATGTCGACTATTGTCTGATCGATCACTAAGCCTACAATTTTAGGAGCTAGGGCTATTGGTCGATCGACGAGGGATAAGTATAAGCGTACCATGAGCTCATCAGCCCCAACGTTTCTCTTCGGTGACTGTTTTGCAAGTACTATAGCTCGCACAGTAGCTGGCCTACTAACACCAAGAATCATCAAACAAGCCCTGCTGATATGATAAATAGTTCAAACTTACATCTAAGCATGCCATATATTACATCAAAAGCTGGTGAGGATACATCTGTTAACATAACTCGGAGAGGGTTCGCATGATTCATTGCATGATTCACTATCAAACAAAAGTAGCAAGATCCGCCCACACAAGACAGTGCACTAGCCCTAAGATGGTTTGATAACACGCATCGTTCTGGTAATTAAACACAAGGCAATGCAAACTACCCTGAAGGATTAGCGCGACCAACTATTTCTTGTTATGGATCTCTCGGGCAATGACCATAGCACGGACAGCAGCATGGGAATCGATTTCTGGGGCGATGTCCAAAGGACTGACCGCGACATCAAAATCGATCTCTGGGGCGATGTCCACAGGATGGATAGCGGCATCAGAATCAATCTCTGGGGCGATGCCAACAGGACGGGCCACGACATCAGAATCATCAAGGACAACCACCGGCACATGCACAACACTAACATATTAGCAAGCACATTGCAAATAATCAAAAAGCAAGCACATTGCAAATAATCAAAAACCACAACTATGGTAATAAGCCATTATTTTTTACCTTGTGCAGTTCACCGGGGGATCTCATCCCTCTGGGGGCCATCTCCTCGTCCTCGATGGGGGCCATCACCTTGCCAGGGGAATACTGCTTCTCAACGGCGACTATATCCTCAAACTCGGTCTTGAGCCTCACATAGGTGGCAATCAGAGCTCCTGGCATAGGCACGGTGGGGCCCTTGCTGTTCTTCCAACTTTCTTTGAGGAGTTCGTCCGCCAACGACCTCAACTCTTTGGCCAGTGCTTGTTTCTTGGAGTTCTTCGTCTCCATGGGTTGGCCCGCCAACATGGTCAACTCGTTGGTCGGTGCTCGCTTCCTGGAGATCGTTGTCTCCAGTGGGTTGTCCGCCGGCAACTCTTTGCCTAGTGCTCCAGGATCCATCAATGAACTGACAAACAAAAAGCAATCGAAAGGAAACCACAATCGTATTGAAAACGGGAAAAGAATAGGATGTGAGAATCGGTCGGTGCTTCGCAAAAAGAAGATTATTGGAATGAAAATATAGCAGCATAACTGATTCGCCCACCTTTCCTTCATGGGTAGAGAACAAAAATGGCAGAATGAGTAGCCTGGAGTGAGGTTTTCTTCAAGAAAGGGAAGAAAGGGCTTGAATGAGCGTTCCAATGAAATGATGGTTGCTTCGTCTAGTCCAACTTGGAGGCCACCTTACCACTGCTGGTAAAGGTGTGGGTTTTGTGATATGACGGGTCATGATGGCCACACCGGGGTGACAGGTGAGTCTCGACTGTAGCACCTCGCTAGGATTTGGTGGATGGCACGCGGGCTCGGATGCTTTGAAATGTCATTAACTTGATTTTAGTCTCTATAGTATTTGGATCCAAGCATGGATGAGGCTAACAAGTTTTAGTCCCACTACTTTTAGTCATGAGACTAAAATGTATCCAAGCACTCTCTCAATATTGTGCACCGCGACTAAGGCGGAGAGGAAAACGAGAGAACTACGTAATTAATGCATGAGTTTTATTAGGGTAGTTTTGTAAAGTACGAGATACATTCCTCCAATCGCAAAATGCCTTGGTTCATGAGATTTGAGCCCTATAAACCGGAAGGGAGGGGGTATTGCACACGGTGTAGTCTAGTCACTTGTTTTTTTTGAGCCGAAGTCTAGTCACTTGTTGAAATCTCTAGAAAGGCAAATACTCCTTTCCGGTTTACAGGTCTATACTACTCCCTCCGTCTAGGTGTGTAAGCCATCTTACGTAAACCAAATAGTCCCAAAACACTTAGGCGCGGTGCATTAACTTCTACCTTGTTTCTTGTTTCTTGACATACGTATCAACCAATAAGAGATGAGAGGTGTGCATGCTTTTAATGACTTGCAATGGCTAGTTCATTGCACGGAATGCTATTAATTAGAAAATAAACATTGGTGACCCCAGGAGGAAATGGTGCTAAGCGCGTGGACCTATGCAGAATGAGTATCAACCAATGGATAATGGAGTTTAATTGTTAAACAATAGCAATTTTGTCTCATGCAAGAGCCTGGCTAGTACTCCAAGGAACCGCGCCACGCGAGCGTTCGTAACTGCCACGTTTGGTTTGCACTTGGCTCTTTGCCTCTTCGAGAAGACGAACAATGATGTTACTCCTACTTCTAAAGTATCGAATCCACTGCTGCATGTCCGTCCACATCGTGCGGGAGGGATAGCGTGTAGCGAAAGCTTCTAGTTACAGCTCCTGCCTTTGCGTCCATGACAGGTGGGCCCAATAGGTGGTTGGCCCACCTGTCATGCAACCAAAGGCGAGTGCAGATTAAACACCGGAGCTCGATCCATGAGGAGAGGGCGTCGTAGTAATCAAATTTCTCAGGCTTGTACGAGTTGACGCGACACATCAAAGCACTGCATTTGATAAAAGTCTTTTTACACATTTCAAATGGGCTACTTCGTATGTAGGAGTAGACATATTCTTCTTCGTATGTACTCCCTCCGTTCCAAAACATAAGTCAGTTTAGAGATTTCACTATGAACTACATACAAAACAAAATGAGTGAATCTACACTCTAAAATATGTCTATATACATCTGTATGTAGTTTGTAGTGGAATCCCTAAAAAGACTTACATTTAGGAACGGAGGGAGCAGTCACTTGTTGCAATTTCTAAAAAGACTTATATTTGGAAACGGAGGGAGTACAACGCATGCATGCATGCCGTGCCTTTCCTTTTGATACTTGCATGTGTTGATTTGATGCACCTTGCCAAATTTTGACTATAAATTTAACTAACCAAATTTTCATGCATGTCACAAAAAATCACGGGGATGTTTGGATTGTGACTATGTTTGTCTTATGTTGCCACATTATTTTTCCCACACTTGCCTAACCTAAGTTGCTCAAATTGTTAGACACACTTTGGCTTGCCTAAGGGAATCTTGCCATAATTTTTGTGTCTATGACATGTGGGGTTCACTGCTAATAAAAAATTCTTGTCTTAGGTGTGTCTAATAAAAAAGACATATATTTAGGAACGGAGGGAGTAGAAAATATAAATAATAATGCATGTTGGGGCAACCCACATTTCCGCTAATTTTAGCCGTGGGCTTGTTCACAATTTTTACGAGGGGGTGGTTGTTCATTTAATGGAGGGACTTGTAGTACTACCAGACTTGAACGATACAAAGTGCGACCTGGCACACCGTAACACCACTTGGAACAAGCGGGTAGCTATCTCAAAAAACAATCAACAACTAAAAAACCGTGACATGGCATGTAGTAGTATACAATTTTAAACGATTGTTTTGATGGAGTGAAAAAGGAAAACTACCCCACTACTTATATACAGGACGGAGCCTCCGCGCTTGCTTGCTAGGGCTCCTCTATTCACACACTCTCATCCTCTCCAGATCTAAACAAGATAGGGGTAGTAACCCTGTCTTTCTCCCTTCAAAAAACACTAGCTTTCTATCCTCACCGTTGGTTACAGATCCAGACGTATCCCCCTCCGCCGGTGAAGGGGAGGATGGGCATCGTTTAGGCCATCGTCGACAGCGAGGGAGGAGACCCACTGCCGGCCACACCATTATCCCGACGACCTTCAGGTATATCTTCGTTCGAAACCGCCTTAGCTCTACTTCCCCAGCTCGCTACGTCGCTGCATGTGCATCATTTTCTACCTCTCAGCCCCTCTCGATCGGATGGTCCAACGTCACCTATTTTTTTCTTCTATTGTTAGAGGTAAAGCTACTTCATGGAGTCGAATCTTGTACTCCCTCCGTCCAAAAATACTTGTCATTGAAATAAAATGGGGGTGGGGGAATTTAGTATGTACATCGGACTTGGTACAAACAGGAAGGAAAGGGGATGAAAGTAGTACAGACTGGTCATCCAACCGGTCTCTTGGTCGAAAAGGGAAATATAGGGGTAACGATATACACAGTGGTATGACCAGGACTAGATTTGCTATCCACATATAGGAGTAGGTGGCTAGAGCGAACGAAAATGGGACCAACCCAGATATGTTTCTTGGATGTTTGTTTCTCGGGGCAACAAACTATGAATCACCACTTTATGCCCCTGTTTACGTACATGGTGCTGTACTGTTGGTGCACCCACTGTCCCATGCCATTATACCAAATATTTAGGCTCCGGTCGGAATAAAGGGGCAGAAAACATAGGTCTTGATGAAAATAGAGGAATAGGAAAGGAATGTAGGTATAAAACTATGGAACAACGAACCGGAGGAAACTCACAAGAGAATGTGTTTGGATGGACTACGAAATGTACAGAATTGTTTTTTTAGAGTAGCATGCTTGGCAGTATGAGATGCTATTTGTTTATTCAGCTACACAGTGACTACTCTTGTCCTCATCTCACGTACCACACATAGGTTTATTTTTTTATTCCGGCAAACACAACACAGCAACCTGTCTAACGCATGGCAGCGAGTGCCTGCCTCAGGCTTCCGCCCAAAAAATGAGCAGCGTGTGGATGTTTCTAATCTGATGGAATCAGTACTACCAGACCAGCTTTCCTATGAAACACTATTCACCTTTCCCGTGTTCCGAACGGTTGGAAGGGAAAGAATACGGTAGGAATTGTGTTCCTACGAAAATCCTGCACCAAACCTGTGAACCAAACGCAGCCTTAGTTGTTCTTAATATAATGTCCCTGGTAAAAATGAAGCCATGCCACTGTTTTTGCCTATAATTGTTTGAGACTCTGACAAGTTTAGCCAAATGTTTTTGCCTGTAATTGTTTGAGACTCTGACTGTTTCCTCTGTGCCTTTTTGTGCAAACAGGGATATCCAATTCACACAGTTCTTTGTTGTGACCTTTTGGTGCACTGCACAAAACTCTTCTTAAAAGAAGGGACTTTTGTGTTGTTTAACTGGAATGTCAGATGGAACAGTTGGTTCATTTTGGTGGAACTGCACAAAGGGAGATCTGTGTTCCCATCCTCATCATCCATATTGGCGCCATAATCTTCCTTTAGGTAAGAATGATATTTAATGCATGTGTTCATCTCTATCTTCCGACTGCCATGAGAAAATAATGCTGTTTTTTACTAGTACACTTGTACTCCCTCACTGACAAAACCAATTCTGAATTAGAAGGCCAATCAAGTACTTGGTTTCACCAACTTGTGAGGAGAAAGAGAAACAGAGCATGAAGAGGAAGAAGAAGTAGAATAAACAGTGCCAAGGCGATCTTGCTGAAGCCAGAGGCCTCAGTCGAGGCTATTCAAGGGCTCCGGCAACGACTACCTTACATGTGACACGATCCTCCAGGGAGCCCTTCCACTTCTGCTGTCTCACTTAATTAATTAGGAGCACTTAAGTACCACTAATTTATTACTGCCTAATTTTCCTGTTGGAGTTAAACAAATCTTTAGTAGGACCCTATGCTGAATCATGTACGTGTGAGTGTTTGTCTATGGAGGTGAATCATGTGGTGGAGCAGGGAGGGAATATTATTAGTGTCATGACATAATAGTGCTATTGTTTTGCATGTCAATTTATTGCCATTGGTTCAAGAGGCAATGTTTTGCGTATTGTCCATCATGAATTTGATGCTACTGTTTGAGTAATATGCTAATGTCTTCCTATCCTTTCTCACTAAGCTAATGAAGGTTTCACATTGTTCCTACTTGTGCAAACAGGGATCATGTTGTGCCAATCATACATTTTAGTGGAACTACACAAGACAATACAATGAACTGTATCCCAGCTAGTGCTTTAACTCTGCTGGAAGTTCTTGATAATCTTCGATATAATCTCAAAGCCTTTGGTAAACAAGAGTGATTTCAACCATACATTTTAAGTGCACAAAAATATATACTATTGTGTGATTCCAGTGAGTGCTTTATCATCTCTTATGGGACTACATGAATAAGCTTTTTTTCTCAGGTTGGTACGAGCCTAAGGCCTTCATCCATATTAGTTTGTTGTCATCTCTATTTGTATCATGCTACTGTCAT
This sequence comes from Aegilops speltoides, assembly GCA_021437245.1. Taxonomy (NCBI): domain Eukaryota; kingdom Viridiplantae; phylum Streptophyta; class Magnoliopsida; order Poales; family Poaceae; genus Aegilops; species Aegilops speltoides. The sequence goes on from CM038146.1 coordinate 180,361,449, forward strand.
GAGAAACTCCTTTATCTTTGCACTTTTAAGTTTTGCAACCTATGATAAATGGCAATGCTTTGAGTGTTGAGTTGAGCTAATTGGCACTAATTAAATAAACTAATACCTCTCTTTAAGCAAGAGTACTATGTTGCTAACTTTACCCAGTAAGATAATGAGGGCGCTTCTATTTGTTAGTGTATGTTTCATCAACTAGTCCCACTATTAATTACAGTAATCTCACTCTCTCAATATATGTGCCAACAGGGATGCTAGATTTTGGTGGAACTGCACAAAAAATTGGGTGCTTCATTGCCTTGACAGCTTCCATCCTTTCCTGTCAGTCGCTAATCTCCGCTTGCTTTCTTCCTTTGCTGTCAGTCGCTTGGCTTATCTCGGCTTCCAGTCAAAGGAAATAGTAATTGATATGCTACCTCACACAGGTTGGTACTGGTCTTTATCCTAATTATTGTGCCTGTCATATGTATTGGTAATTTGGTATTGTGCTACTGTTTGCCGATTTCATAAAGGAGTAATTTGGAGCCTGAACTCGTAGGCAAATCATTACATCAGGTGATTTCAGTAGAACTGCACAAAATGATCAGATGGACAGGTACTTATGCTGCTGCTATGTACTCCAAAGTTCACTCAGACAAGCATCGATGTTGACAAGAAGTGCCTATATTCATTCGAGTATCAACCGGCGTCAACCAATTGTCAAACTCCAAGTATTAGGAGAGTAAACGCCAAAAATATTGCTTGGTGCATAGCCTAGAATAAAGCAGTCCAGTCTTTGGTCCCAACTTGTGCCTTTTGGTTATCGGCACATATGGTAGCAAACTATATAGCATGGAGTCTAAAGATTCCAGACAAGTTGGTTGATGCGTATATTCATCTGGGACTTAATCAGTCTGCATGCCAAGGATGCTCCATTTCAGTTGAACTGCACAAAAAAATTGGGTGGTTCATTTTCTCAACCGCCTCGTTTCTCATCTGCAATGTAGAATTTTGGCGAGATACAGGACCAAGATGAGCCAGTAAACTAGTTGGATGAAAGTAGTCGCCAAGTTGCTCAAACCTCCGTCGGCACAAGGCCACTATTTGAGGATAAACCTACAAGCAAAGTTCAGATTGTCTGTGATGCCTCTTATGTACTTGAAAGTTTACTCGTACAAGGACTAATTTTAGCAAGAAGTACCTCTGATTGAACACCATTTACCAGTCTATACCCTAGGTAATTAAAGTTCGTCCATGGATCATATTGGCTGTGATCTCAATCATTTGGACGCATAAACATACTGAACATGTGTATATCTGAATCTTTCTGTCAATTATGTATGTATATTGTCGTGTGATCTATCAATCATTTGGATGCATAGATATGCTGAGCTTGTGTATATATGAATCTTTTGAGTTGTTGATAGTGAATGTTGGCTTTGAATATGAACGTGTCCTGTGAACCTGAGTTTGATGTGAATTCTCCTCCTCTCAATCTGCGACTCCACTGCCGCGTTTTCCCATCTCCGAGTCGTTCCCGTCCGGGGCCTCGCCGTCGTCCACCGCCTCGCTGTGTTCGGTGCGGCATGGTCAACAAACGGGAGTCATCGGAAGAGGACTGTACGTGGAGAGCCTGGCTGGGACCCACGAGGTCCATGGTCGCACGCAAGGAAAGTTCCTCCTTATTAAGCTGAAAAAAATGTTTCCTCCACCTGACAACTGGGACCCACCGGCTGTATCTTCGCATGGAAGGAAGTGCCTCCTTGTTTTGCAAAAAAAATTATTCATCCCGTTGACAGTTGGGACCCATCAGATTTGGTGACTGACTTGTGGGCCTGCTAAGCGGACGTGTACGCACGGCTTTGTCAACTTAATCAACAAATGATTCTAGCAGCTAGACCATTGGATGTTAATCCAACAGTCGTGCTCCTTCTTCAACCTCTGTACTTGCTCCTGTCTCCCGTGGGCGGCACCGCGACTGTGCTGCCACGCACCCGAACCAGTGAAGTTTCCCACTCCTCTACATCTGCGACTCCACTGCCCCGTCTTCCCCAACTCCGGGTCGTTCCAGTCTGGGTGCGCTCGGCACGGTGTGGTCAACGTGGTCAACAATCGAGAGTCATCGGAAGATGGTGTGACGTTAGAGGTCGACGGTGGGGGCGCACCACGCCCATGGACGCATGCATGCAACGGAACGCGGCGAGGTCAACGTGGTCAAGGAACGACTTCCATCGGAAGTATACTGTATGTGGAGAGTCTCAGCTGGGTCCACGGCCGCAGAAAGTAAGTGCCTCCTTATTACGCGGAAAATAATGATTCCTCCAACTGACAGCGGGGACCCACTGGACGGGCCACCGTATTTTGCGAAAAAAACGTTTGCCCCCTGACTGCTGGGACCCACCTGACGGGCCACCGTATTTCGCAAAAAAAACGCCCCCCGCTGTCAACTCGGAGCCACCGGAAGTGCCTCCTTATTATGCAAAAAAATGAATACTCCCCCTGCTAGCTGGGACCCACCTTGGTGGGAGGCTGACTTGTGGGCCTACTAAGTTGACGGGGACGAAGGGCTTTGTCAACTTAGTCAATATGAACGATTGTAGCTCCAGTGACCGTACGATGTCCATCCAACGGCCGTAGTGCTTCTTCAACCTCTGGTCTTCTTCCTCCAGCCGCCCAAACCAGCGACGGTCGTGCCTCATGCTCCTGCCTCCCGTGGCCGGCTGTGCTGCCGCGAAGGACTCACCGCCCCCTACTATTCCCACTACTGGCCAGGCCCTGCGGCGACGGCAGCCTCACACCGCAGCCGAACCAGTGAACCCTCGTACTCCACTCCGCGCGGGCTTCCACTGCCGCGTCTTCCCCGGCTCCCTGTTGTCCCCTTCCTAGGCCTCTCCGTCGTCCACCGCCGTGGTTCTCTCCGCGCGGCGTGGTCAACGTGGTCAAGGAATGACTTCCATTGGAAGAGTACTGTACCTGGAGAGGCTGACAGTTGGGTCCACGGCCACAGCCCAATTTTTTTGTGATTTGCCAAGTAAGTCGCTTTGTCAGGCCTGTTGGGCTGCAAATCTTTCAAGACGAGGAGAGCTTTCCTTCGGCTAGCAAAGAAAATGGCCCATCAGTAATGAGAAATGGGCTGTACATTTTTAAAACACATCAAAGCGGCAATTAGTTTCAAATATCTTTTTTTTCATTTCGAGATTTTAAATTACATTAATTTTTATGCGTGGAGAATTTGTTGGATTTTATATTGATATACATTTAGTTTTAAAATCAGTTTGAATGTGAGTTGAAATTTCAGGATTCAAAACAGTTCGGACCGCACCGAAATATGCAAAATTTCGTATGATTTTTTAACCGTGGCCACAATATGGGCTGTAATGCTAACAAAAAGAACATGGGCTCCAAAAAAAACCTTAAGAATTAGCAAATGGGCTGTAAATTATTAGAAATAATGGCAGATGGGTTGTATGCTGTTTTCCATTGATTTGAGGCTTTCCTAAAAAATGGTTGACGCACAAGCAGTGACTATTGGATGGCCATCCAACGGCCGTCGTGCTTCTTCAATCTCTGCTCTTCCTGCTCCAGCCGCTCAAACAAGCGCCGGCGGGATTGCCTGCTCCCTCCTCCCCGCAGCTGGCTGTGCTGCCGCGCAGGCCTCACCGCCCCGCCGTACTCCCATCGCTGGCCTAGCCATCCCTCTACTCACCCACACATGGTATTATTCTCCGGCGACGGCAGATGAACTAGTAAACCCTCGTTCAGTCGTACTCCCCTCCGCGTGGGAAACAACTACTGAGTCTTCCCTACCTCCGTGTCGTTCCCTTCCTAGGCCTCGCCGTCGTCCACCGCCCTGGTGCTCTCGGCGCGGCCTAGTCAACGTGGTCAACGACCGACATGCATCTGAAGTGGACTGTACGTGGAGAGGCCGACATCTGGGTCCATGGCCGCACGTAAGGAAATGCCTCCTTATTACGCGCAAAATAATGATTTGTCCACCTGACATCGGGACCCACGAAAGGGCCTCGGTATTTCGCGAAAACAATGTTCTGATACCGACGGCTCGGACCCACCAGCTATATCTTCGCACGCAAGGAAGTGCCTCCTTATTACGCACAAAAATGAATACTCCCCTATTAGCTGGGACCCAAAGATGGCGAGCTGACTTGTGGGCCTACTAAGTTGACGGGACGGAGGGCTTTGTCAACTTAGTCAATATGCATGATTGTAGCTCCAGTGACCATACGATGTCCATCCAACGGCCGTAGTGCTTCTTCAACCTCTGGTCTTCTTGCTCCAGCCGCCCAAACCAGCGCCGGTCGTGCCTCGTGCTCCTGCCTCCCGTGGCCGGCCATGATGCGGCGGAGGCCTCACCGCCCCCTACTACTCCCACCAGTGGCCAGGCCATCCCTCTACTCACCCACACCCGCTGTTATTCTACGGCGACGGCAGCCTCACACCGCAATTAACCAGTGAACCCTCGTACTCCTCTACGCATGGGCATCCACTGCCGCGTCTTCCCCGGCTCCGCGTCGTCCCCTTCCTAGGCCTCGCCGTCGTCCACCGCCCTGGTGCTCTCGGCGCGGCGTGGTCAACGTGGTCAAGGAATGGCTTCCATCGGACGTGGACTGTACGTGCAGAGGCTGACAGCTGGGTCCACGGTCGCAGCAAGGAAGTGCCTCCTTATTACGCGCAAAATAATTATTCCTCCACCTGACAGCGGGGACCCACCGGACGGGCCACCGTATTTAGCGAAAAAAACATTTCCCCATGTCTGCTGGGACCCACCAATTACATCTTCGCACGCAAGGAAGTGTGTCCAAAAAAAACCATTCGCCCCCCTGACTGCCGGGACCCACCAGCTACATCTTCGCACGCAAGGAAGTGCCTGACAGTCGGGACCCACCTGGTCGAAGCGTATGTAGCATTGTCATTCTGGTCGCGAACATGTACATACATATATACTTGTGGATGTAGAGGCGCGCACGTAGCATGTACACATACGTACAGCGGCGAGGGTGCAAGAAAGAAAATACGGCCACGTACGTACATACGGGCAGGGTCTTAAACGCCTACTCGTGCATACGTATATGGCTGGGTCGGAACGGAGAAACAACATCGTTGTCGTGTTCATGGGGAGCCAACGGAATGCGTCGTGTTCATGGGGAGGCAACGGAATGTGTTGTGTTCATGGGGAGGCAACGGAATGCGTCGTGTTCATGGGGAGGCAACGGAATGAGTCATGTTCATGGGGAGGCAGAATGCATCGTGTTCATGGGGAGGCAACGGAATGCATCGTGTTCATCGGGAGGCAGCGGAACGCGTGGGAGCCAACCGGCTTGGACGGAACAGGCGATGGAAACGAGGCCTGGCGTACCGCACAACAGAGGAAATGGCCTTGTGTTCAACCGGCCACATTCGAAACGGGGTCCTGTTTATCGGGAGGGGCCTGGCGTATGGCAAAACGGAGGAAACGGACTTCCTACGATCGAAACGGGGGTCCTGTTGATCGGGAGGGGTGTGGCGTACGGCAAAATGGACGAAACGGACTTATGTTGGAGCGCTACGGTCGAAATGGGGTCTGTTCGCCGGGAGGGTGTGGCGTCAGCAAAAGCAGGACTCCACGGGATACTGTTCATCTCCACCGTTGACCTCCTCCAGCCTCCACGGGCTACCGTCGACCTCCTCCAGCCTCCACGGGCTCCTGTTCATCCAGCCTCCACCGCGCTACTCCACCGGCTACTATTCAACCACCCCTCCACGGGCACCCCTCCACCGTCTACTATTCATCCAGCCCTCCACACCACGGGGTCCTGTTCAACCACCCCTCCACGGCCACCCCTCCACCGTAATGTTCATCCAGCCCTCCACACCACGGGTTCCTGTTCATCCAGAGGCAACGCCACCGCTCATTGTTCATCCACCCCGCAATGCTCACTGTTCATCCCAGAGGCAGCATCGATCGGCTTCAGTTAGCAGCAGTAGCGAAGGAATCGCTCCATCGGGTTCAGTTAACAGCCATCGATCGATCGCTCGGGTTCGATGTCGAGCTGCGGTCTGTCGCTCGGGTTCAGTTAGAGCCTAACGCCTCGCTCGGGTTCAGTTAGAGCCAACGCCTCGCACACACGCATGTACGTACGAGAGAAACACGCATCACTCGGCCCCCGACCTCCCACCGTAACTGGCAACTCCCCGAAATTTTCCTCCCCCTCGGTTCTACCATGGTTTTTTCCGTCATGGACGGCCCAAAGAATGTTATGCAGCTGCGTCTCCGGCCGGCCCAGGACGAAAATCCCATTTTCTATCATGATTTTTTGTCATAGAAGTAGGAGCCCACCACATCTATGATGATACCGGGTTTTGTCACAATTATTGTCATAGAAGTGTCATATGTATGACAGAAAAAAATTTCGTTCGGCCCAAAATGTCACGGATGTGTCTTTTTTTGTAGTGCACGCGCCTTTAATTGGACAAGGAGGGTGGTCGACGGCCTCGCCTGCTGCCACCTTAATGAGCCAGAGTGGTTGAGAGAGGCAGTCGAGCCTCGACCCCGCCCCTTTATAAGGAGGGGAGGGGAAGGGATGGCACCCCTCAATCTTTCGCCATCTGCCTCCTCCCATCTTGGCTTCTTTCTTCCTTCTGCTATGGCAAGAGGGCGCGCCAGTGCCTCGACAGTGGTGACGAGGGTCTCCACCCAACAACGCACCCCTCTTTCCCAAGGGTTTGTGGCAGCGGAGTCGGCCACGAGAGGAAGGGGGAGGGGGCGAGGCAGAGGTCACTGTGGCGCTCGCGGAGGAGGAGGACGGGGCGGCGCACTTGCCTCGCCTCCGCCGGCGGTCCCTCCCCCAATGGAGGGCCACGTCGGGGACTAGCCTCGCGAATTCTTCATCAGGCTGCACCGGCCAGCGCATCATCGTCTTCGTCTCCCTACTCCATTTGCTCGGGAGATGAAGCTCGACCCGCCAGAGACTCTGAGACTGCATATGAGGGGCTGCGGGAATAGCGGCACATGGGTTGATGTCAATTTCCCAGCCCCTCATGTCATGTATCTTCGTCGCGGATGGAAGACCTACGCTCATATCCACAGCCTGACGGCAGGACTCGTTCTCTACTTCAAAATGATGGAGAACGGCCTGCTCTTCGTCAAGGTCTTTGGAGACTTTGGAACTCGCCTAAAGTGCTGCGTGGAGAGCTCCTCCAACAATGAAGACTCTTCCTCGAGCGGGAGTGACATGGAGGACAGCGACAACGATGAAGAGGGTAACAGGCAGGAGGATGAGGCGTCCGACTAGGCGTCGGAATTGCCGTCCCGGGGCGGCGCCGGCGGCAGCAGCATCTGCACCGGGCCCTGATGACCCGCAAGTATACGGGATAGTTGTAGCCTCTTTCGATAAGTAAGAGTGTAGAACCCAACGAGGAGCTAAAGGTAGAACAAATACCCTCTCAAGTCCTATCGGCCACTGATACGACTCTATGCACGCTTCACGTTCGCTTTACTTAGAACAAGTATGAAACTAGAAGTACTTTGAAGGTGTTGTTGGATAGGTTTGCAAGATAATAAAGAGCACGTAAATATAAACTAGGGGCTGTTTAGATAAAGAAGCAACAAAGTAAATATAGCGAGTGTGGAAAAGTGGTGGTAGGAGTTGTGAAATTGTCCCTAAGCAATTGACTACTTTACTAGACCGATAACAAGTTTTATGTGGGAGAGGCCACTGCTAGCATGTCATCCCTGTCTTGGAATTCTATGCACTTATGATTGGAACTATTAGCAAGCATCCGCAACTACTAACGTTCATTAACGTAAAACCCAACCATAGCATTAAGATATATTGGTCCCCCTTCAATCCCGTATGCATCAATTTCTATGCTAGGTTGAAGCTCCTATCACTCTAGCCCTCCAATCCATAGTCCTATCAACATACAACTAACCCTATGGTGTGATCCACGCGTGCGCTCATATGATGGGCACCAAAGGACAGAAACATAACCACAAGCAAATTAAATCAATCATAGCAATTCATCAACCACCAATAGGACAACGAAAATCTACTCAGACATCATAGGATGGCAACGCATCATTGGATAATAATATGAAGCATAAAGCACCATGTTCAAGTAGAGGGTACAGCGGGTTGCGGGAGAGTGGACCTCTGTAGATAGAGGGGGGGAAGGTGATGGAGATGTTGGTGAAGATGGCGGAGGTGTTGGTGAAGATCGCGGTGATGATGATGGCCCCCGGCGGCGTTCCAGCGCCATCGGAAGCAAGGGAGAGAGAGCCCCCCTTCTTCTTCTTCTTCCTTGACCTTCTCCCTAGATGGGAGAAGGTTTTCCCCTATGGTCCTTGGCTCCCATGGCGTGGGAGGGGCGAGAGCCCCTCCGAGATTGGATCTGTCTCTCTATCTCTCTCTGTTTCTAGGTTCCCAGATTATGCCCCTTCACCGTTTCTTTTATAGCCGGAGATCCATCACTCCGACTGGGGTGAATCTTTAGCCCAGATTTTTCCCATAAAATTACCTTTCTTGCAGCAAAATAAGAGCGTCAACCGCCTTACGGGTGGCCCATGAGAGTGCCAGGCGCGCCCAGGGGGCGTGGGCGCGCCCCCTGTCTCGTGGCCACCTCGGGCATCGTTTCGCGTTGATTCTTCCTCCGGAAAATCCCAAATAGTCCAAAATAATTCTCCGTCCGTTTTTATGCCGTTTGGACTCCGTTTGGATTCCGTTTGATATTGGGTTTCTGCGAGACATAAAACATGCAACAAACAGGAACTGGCACTGGGCACTGGAACAATATGTTAGTCCCAAAAATAGTATAAAAAGTTGCCAAAAGTATATGAAAGTTGAATAATATTGGCATGGAACAATCAAAAATTATAGATACGACGGAGACGATCAGCATCTAAGCTTAATTCCTGCTCGTCCTCGAGTAGGTAAATGATAAAAAGATAATTTTTGATGTGGAATGCTACCTAGGATAATCTTGATCATATGTCTAATCATGGCATAAATATATTAATACACGAGTGATTCAAGGCAATAGTTTATCATTTGACATAAAAACAATAATACTTCAAGCATACCAACCAAGCAATTATGTCTTATCGAAATAACATAGCCAAAGAAAGCTCATCCCTACAAAATCATATAGTCTGGCTATGCTCCATCTTCATTACACAAAATACTCCCATCATGCACAACCCCGGTTTCAGCCAAGCAATTGCTTCATACTTTTTAACGCACTTCAGCTTTTTCAACTCTACATGAGCGCAAGCCATGGACATAGCACTATGGTGGTATATGGTGGTGGTTGTGAGGACAAAAAGGGAGAAGATAGTCTCACATCAACTAGGCGTATCAACACGCTATGGAGATGCCCATCAATAGATATCAATGTGAGTGAGGAGGGATTGCCATGAAACGGATGCACTAGAGCTATAAATGTATGAAAGCTCAACAAAAGAAACTAAGTGGGTGTGCGTCCAACTCTCTTGCTCACGAAGACCTAGGGCATTTTGAGGAAGCCCATCATTGGAATATACAAGCCAAGTTCTATAATGAAAAATTCCCACTTAGTATATGAAAGTGACAACATAGGAGACTATCATGAAGGTCATGGTGCTACTTTGAAGCACAAGTGTGGTAAAAAGGATAGTACCATTGTCCCTTCTCTCTTTTTCTCTCATTATTTATTTATTTATTCTTTTTTTTCTTTTTTTTCTTTGGCCTTTCTTTTTTTTCTTTTTGGTCTTTCTCTATTTTTTATAATGTCCGAAGTCTCATCCCGACTTGTGGGGGAATCATAGTCTCCATCATCCTTTCCTCACTGGGATAATGCTCTAATAATGAAGATCATCACACTTTTATTTACTTACAACTCAAGAATTACAACTCAAAACTAGAACAAGATATGACTCTATATGAATGCCTCTGGCGGCTTACCGGGATATGCAATGAATCAAGAGCGACATGTATGAAAATTATGAAGGTGGCTTTGCCACAAATACGATGTCAACTACATGATCATGCAAAGAGCAATATGACAATGATGATGCGTGTCATATAAACAGAATGGTGGAAAGTTGCATGGCAATATATCTCGGAATGGCTATGGAAATGCCATAATAGGTAGGTACGGTAGCTGTTCTGAGGAAGGTAAATAATGGGTGCATGATACCAGCGAAAGTTGCACGGTATAATAGAGGCTAGCAAAGTGGAAGGGTGAGTGTGCGTATATCCATGGACTCACATTAGTCATAAAGAACTCATATACTTATTGGAAAAGTCTACTTGCCATCGAAGCAAAGTACTACTACACATGCTCCTAGGAGAAGGGTTGGTAGGAGTTAACCATCGCGCGATCCTGACCTCCACTCATAAGGAAAGCAATCAAATAACACCTCATGCTCCAACTTCGTTACATAACGGTTCACCATACGTGCATGCTACGGGACATGCAAACCTCAACACAAGTATTTCTCAATTTCTCAATTACTCAACTAGCACGACTCTAATATCACCATGTTTATATCGCTAAACTATTTCAAGGAATCAAACATATCATATGCAGTGATCTACAAGTTTTATGTAGGATTTTATGACTAACCATGTGAATGACCAATTCCTGTCATCTCTCTAAATAGATATAAGTGAAGCAAGAGATTTTAATTCTTTCTACAAAAGATATGCCCATGCTCTAACAAATATAAGTGAAGCAAAAGAGCATTCTACAAATGGTGGTTTTCTATGTGAAGAGAAACAGGCAATCCAAACTTCAAATGATATAAGTGAAGCACATGAAGCATTCTATAAAGCCATACTCAAAAGATTTAAGTGAAGTGCAATGAGCATTCTACAAATCAACCAAGGACTATCTCATACCAGCATGGTGCATAAAAGAAAAGTGAAAACTAAATGCAAAAGACGCTCCAAGACTTGCACATATCGCATGAACGAAACAAATCCGAAAACATACCGATACTTGTTGAAGAAAGAGGGGATGCCTTCCAGGGCATCCCCAAGCTTAGGCGCTTGTGTCTCCTTGAATATTTACTTGGGGTGCCTCGGGCATCCCCAAGCTTGAGTTCTTGCCTCTCTTCCGTTTCCTCATATCGAGACCTCCTCGATTAGACACTTCATCCACACAAAACTTCAACAGAAAACTCGTTAAGATCCATTAGTATAATGAAGCAAATCACCACTCTAAGTACTGTTGCAAACCAATTCATATTTTGTTTTTGCATTGTGTCTACTGAATATAACTTTTCCATGGCTTAATCCATTAATATAAATTGATAGATTCATCAAAACAAGCAAACTATGCATCAAAAACAGAATATGTCAAAAACAGAACAGTCTGTAGCAATCTGAACATCCACCATACTTATGTTACCGCAAAAATTCTATAAAAATTAGGAAAAATAAACAATTCGTACAGAGAGACTGCGAAAAAATAATCAGAACCATTTGACGTTCCAGTTAAAAATGTAAAATCGCGCACTACAGCCAAAGTTTCTGTCCTGCACCATACAAACCAACAAGCATCGTAAACAATCCTAAAGGCAAACCTTGGCACATTATTTTTATAATACAATGGAATTATACAAGTGGATAATTATTTTTGATGAAAAGTTTCTGTAATCAAGATTCACAAAGTTTCCGTGAGCATGAAAAAAGTTCAAGGCTAGCTCCCACTTCAATAATGCTTGTCTTTCTCACTTTCACTTTCCTTTTTTGAAAAGTTTTAGGTTCCCCTCTTTATTTTTTTGTTTTTAAACTACATAAAAGCACTCAGCAGAAATAAATCACTCTCTAAAAATTTTGGGTTGTCTCCCTGGCAGCACTTTCTTTAAAGCCATTAAGCTAGGCATATAGTGCTCAAGTAATGGATCCACCTGGATCCCAAGGTATCACTAGTAGAAAACCACCCATTAGTCCCGGTACGTAAGGGCCTTTAGTCCTGGTTCATGAACCGGGAATAATGGGTCGCTACTAATGCCTCCACCCATTAGTCCCAGTTCAAACACGAACCGGGACCAATGTGCCTCCACGTGGCCCTGTGCGCCGAGCCCAGTCAGGGGGCCTTTGGTCCCGGTTGGTGGCTCCAACCGGGACCAAAAGTCAATTTTTTTACAAATGTGGCTGCTTTAGGGGTTTTGGGGGTTATTTTTAGGTTGTTATGATAGCTAGCTAATAGAGAGAAGTGTCCTCTCTTATATCTTCGTCCTTGGTTTATCAACGCTGCTGCTATGTTCATTGCACCCGCAGATATAACATGCTCATGCATGCTTGCATCATACATCATCATATATATATAATAACAAGTCCTACTAATCATGCATCATCATACAACTTCTACTCGTTATTAATAATAAGTCATACGATCATCATCCTCATAGTCATCGAACCCAACCCTATATAATCGTTCTTAGCACATGATCATCGATGTCGGTAGGACCTAAACACCCTTAAGGTAAAATAGCATAAAACAATATAGACCACGACTCTCCATTATGAAGAATGGCGATCATCCTGTCTCCAATTCTTGCCCTTCGCTGCTTATTGCTTCCAAGAAGCTCCTTACATTGTCCATACATTTTTCCATTCTTTGATTGTTATGTCTCCACTTCTTTTAGAAACCGGTATGGACAGTTGAGATTAAGTAGGATGACCTGGTTGTATGTTCAAAACATGAAGGCTACCATGCGTATACATCGGATGAGGCACACAATCATTCGGGATTATCTGTTGAAAAACATAGTAATAACCGTAGTTAGCAATGATGTACTAGTTTTAGAAGTGTGCAAAAAGATGCACGGATGTTGTAATAGTAAAAATAATCTTACCAGGTATCTCCATGGTAGTTACCAGAGTTCAACACGTGCACTAGTGGCGCGTATTGACCATAATGTTGAGGAGTTTGATTGTAGATATTGTAATTCTCAAGATCAGTACAAAATCCGACAAGATGATTTTTCTCTGATAAGTTAATTTGGAGCCTTGATTGTAGTGCGTTACATCTACCATCTTCCGCACATTCTTTGAAGAATGAAAATAAGCTGTCAATGGAGATAAGTTGTCAACTATATATTTTGAAATAAACAATATAAATTACTTAATAACTATGTTTAGCTCACATGAGGGAAGAATTGGAGGTGTATCCACAAGGACCCAAATCGAAGGTCTCTCTTGCTCGATTGTAGGATCACCAAGATCCATGGTGACAAGCATACCCTCATCAAGGCCATACATCTTGCAAAGTGCTTCCCAATTTTTGCAACCAATATGGGTTACACTCTGAGCATTGTACAGCTTTGCTTGAATATCCACACCATGATGGGTACTTAGGATAATTTTTTTGGTTTTGAAACTTTCATGGTCTTCAAAACCCATCCACTCCAAGACATAGCGTCTTGCAAAGCATGGGATAAGCTAGTCGAATTGGAAAAGATGAAAAATACACGTTAAAATAGTTGAAGTCGTGCTTAATTACGAAAAAAACTATTGTCGTCGTTGCGTACCATATGAACATCGCAGGTCTCCTCAAGCTTAATGATGAAGCGCCGATCTTCGTCCAGCTCAATGAACCTGTCGCAGATACCTCGGTCGTCGTGGCACCAGTCGCACTCCCCCGGGCGGTTTTCGTCCTCCGTGAGTACGAAATTTCCGGCCTACGTTCATAATTCAAATATTAAACTAGATCATTATTATTAATCACGGGTTGACTACCGATGATCGATGTACGTAGCTCCTCTTTCATTCCCGAATGCATTATTATACTGGCACACGGGAATGAAGGAGAACTTATCCAATATGAGCATTCAATAAGCAAAACCAAATCATAAAATAAGCAAAACCATATCATAAAATAAAGTATAGTATTCAAATTAGCATGCATTCAATAATTATAAGCAAAAGTACATCATCTCTTGGTGTCCGTACATCGTCGAATATTATCACTAATACAACTAGAACCGTAGCGCCCGACGGGTATCGACGCAGGCGGTGGACACCAAAGATAAGGAACCATCACGGGATCATAGCTCGGTGAGATCCGAAGAACCTGCCGGTATTGTCGAACCTCCCTCTAATGCAACCATGTAGCGACGGACGTGTTCGTCCTCCTCGTGACACGGTGACGTACCACCTCCGCGGTGTCCGGATGCCTCACCACCGCCATCGCCCACGCGACCGCCACCAAACAAGGATCGGGTCAACAACGGGTTGCCTCCTCACCAACCTCGTCCCCGAAGGTAGCACCTCCCAATACCAGCCCGTGAGCCCAGGTCCCAAACATGGCCCCGATCAAGCAGGCCTCCACCGCCAAGTCGGCGACAGCGAGGATGCGGGATAGGCATCACCGACGTCGACGCGGGAACTACTTCTATATATAGTTAAATAAAAATAGTTTTATTAATTAAATCAACTATCTAGTTCAACTACTACGCACTTACTATAAATAAATAAGTAGTACTTACTAAAAAAACTACTTCTATATATAGTAAAATAAATTAGTTTATTAAAATATATAGTACTTACTAAAAACAAACTACTTCTAAATACTATGAACAAAAAATCATTAAAATTCTATGAACAAAATTAATTACACAATCTAAATATCACCAAAAAAATCTATTAACAATAATATCACCAAACATGCATATTCAATAATAATATCACCAAAAAAATCTATTAACAGAAAAAAAATCTAACATAATATGAAAAAATTAATTACTACACATGTAATCTAACAAAAAAAATCTAATCTAACAAAAAAATCTATGAGATCTAAATTACTACACATCTAACCTAACAAAAAAAATCTATGAACTACATATCTAAATTACTACACATCTAACCTAACAAAAAAATCTATGAACTACAAAAAGAATCTAAAAAAATCTAATAAAAATAAAAAAATGCTCACGTATGGCCGGCGACGGCGACGGCGAAGGCGACGGCGAGGTGCGGAGCGGGGCGGTGACGGCTTCGAGGTGGCACAGGGCAGGGGCGACGATGGGCTCGGGGCGGCGCAGGGCAGGGGCGATGAGGACGGCGGGCTCGGGCGTGGCAGGCGAGGCGATGATGGGCTCGGGGGCGTGGGCAGGGGCTACGAGGACGGCAGGCTCGAGGGGCGCGGGGCAGAGCTACGAGGACGGTGGGCTCGGGCGGCGACGGGACGGCGGGCTCGGGCGGCGCGGGCAGGCGAAGGCGGCAGCGGGGTGGTGGTGACGACGACGAGGAGCAGGGCGTCGGGGCAGGGCTCAGTGGCGACGGCGATGAGAGGAAAGAGATGGGTTTTGGCGAAAACTGCTAAGTCCTGTATATATAGCAATAGCATTGGTCGGTTGGTGGCTCCAACGGGACTAATCTCCTGCTAGTCGGTTGGTGCCACCAACGGGACCAAACCTCTTTTCAGCAGCCCAAAGGGCGGGAAACGAAGACATTTGGTCCCGGTTGGTGGCTCCAACCGGGACTAAAGAGCGGCATTCGTCCCGGTTGGTGCCATGAACCGGGACCAATGAGGGGCATTGGTACCGGTTGATACCATGAACCGGTACCAATGGACCCGTCTAACTACTTTTTTATTTTCTGCAGTTGTTTTATTGTTGATTCTTCCTGCAGCTGTTTTTTTAGTCCCACCTCGCCAAGCGAGAGGCACTCGCAGCTGTTTATAAGCCCTGAGTGGAGAGACGATGACGAAGAGGCTCAATGCTCATGCACATTGGTTAGCTTCAAGCCTTGAGGAATACGGTAGGCGCACGAGCTATGTGCGGTCACGATTGACACTATTCGAAAGGCTTGAAGCAAATTAACGAGCATTGCGCCTCTTTTTTATTTTTAATGACTTATTACAACTCAGAAATAAAAGGAAAAAAAATAAATGTAGCATAAAAGAAAAAAAACTATATAGAAAACTACTCAGAAATGAATAGAAGCAAAAAATAGTTGTAATTAACTGTACTAAAAAAGGAGCATATATGCTTATTTCTAGTGACTTATTACAACTCGAAATATAAAGAAAAAAATAAATGTAGCGAGAAAAGAAAAGAAAAACTATATAGAAAACTACTAGAAATGAATAGAAGCAAAAAATAGTTGTGATTAAGCGTACTAAAAAGGAGCATATATGCTTATTTTTAATGGCTTATTACAACTCGAAATAAAAAGAAAAAAATAAATATAGCGAGAAAAGAAAAAAACTATATAGAAAACTACTCGAGAAATGAATAGAAGCAAAAAATAGTTGTGATTAAGCTGTACTAAAAAGGAGCATATATGCTTATTTTAATGGCTTATTACAACTCGAAATAAAAAGAAAAAAATAAATATAGCGAAAAGAAAAAAACTATATAGAAAACTACTCGAAATGAATAGAAGCAAAAAATAGTTGTGATTAAGCGTACTAAAAAAGGAGCATATATGCTTATTGTTAATGGCTTATTACAACTCGAAATAAAAAGAAAAAATTAAATATAGCAGAAAAGAAAAAAAACTATATAGAAAACTACTCGAAATGAATAGAAGCAAAAAATAGTTGTGATTAAGCTGTACTAGAAAAGGAGCATAGATGCTTATTTTTAATGGCTTATTACAACTCAGAAATAAAAAGAAAAAATATAGCAGAAAAGAAAAAAAACTATATAAAAAACTACTTAGAAATGAATAGAAGAAAAATAGTTGTGATTAACTGTACTAAAAAAGGAGCATAGATGCTTATTTTTAATGACTTATTACAACTCAGAAATAAAAAGAAAAAAAATAGTTGTGATTAACTTTACTAAAAAATGGGCATAGATGCTATGACTTATTACAATTCAAAATACATAGAAGAAAAAATAGTTATGATTAACTTTACTAAAAAATGAGCATAGATGCTTATTATTAATGACTTATTACAACTAAGAAATAAAAACAAAAAAATAAATATAGCAGAAAAGAAAAAAAAACTATATAAAAAACTACTCAGAAATGAGCATAGATGCGCTTATAGAGGAAATTCAACTTAAATTCATAGCAATTTCAAGAGAAATCCGTGTGAATTTAGGCTAAATTCCTATATAAGGGCATCTATTTTCATTCGAGAGGAGCACAATAAAGCGAGAGGGAGGGCTTATAAACCGTGCGATTCCCCTTGGTTGGCGAGGTGGGACTAAACTCGGCATGACGAGACCAACCCTTTAGTCGGTTGGTGGCATGAGCAGGGACTAAAGGGCAGCCTTTGGTCCCGGTTCAAGCCATCAACCGGGACCAATGGTGTTGGGCCAGGAGTGAGGCCCATTGGTCCCGGTTCGTCCCACCAACCGGGACCAATAGGTCCAGACGAACCGGGACCAATGGCCCACGTCGCCCGACCGGCCCCTGGGGCTCACGAACCGGGTCCAATGCCCCCATTGGTCCCGGTTCTGGATTGAACCGGGACTAATGGGCTGGACCAGCCTGGACCATTGGCCCCTTTTCTACTAGTGTATATCAAAGCCAATTTTAATTAACAATTATTTGTAATTTAGTAGTGAGCGCAAAGTAACATATATCATGCAACGTCGAAGTTTAACTCTCTTCCTATGCATCGGCATGTCATAAAAGAACAACTCATGCACACCTAGTAAAGGCCAATGCATAGTATAAGCAGTTTCTTGCATTTTTATCATATTCGAAACATAGAGAGGTGGAGATATAGTTCCTCTCTCATAATAATTGCAAGTAGGAGCAGCAAGCACACGCATATTATATTCATCAAAATCATCATGTGTAGTAGTAAAACGCAACCCATCAATATAATCCTTACTAAGCACAAACTTCTCCGATATAGTGTAGCCGGGAGAATTCAAAAAGATAATAGGACTATCATGCGTGGGTGCAATAGCAACAATTTCATGTTTAACATAAGGAACTATAGCAAGTTCATCTCCATAAGCATAATTCATATTGGCATCTTGGCCACAAGCATAGCAAGCATCATCAAAAGGGGATATTTCAAGAGAATCAACGGGATCATAGCAATCATCCTTCGGTAAGCACGAAGGGAAATTAAACAATGTATGAGTTGAAGAGTTACTCTCATTAGAAGGTGGGCACGGGTGATCAATCCGCTCTTCCTCCTTTTGTTCTTCGCTCTCCTCATCATATTTTTCATCCAATGAGCTCACAGTTTCATCAATTTCTTCTTCCATAGCTTCTTGCAAAATATTAGTCTCTTCTTGGACAAAGGATACTTTCTCAATAAATGCATGAATATTGTAATTGTATTCATAATTGTCATAGCAATATTTCAATATAGCAAAATTTCCAGGCCTATAAACATCATCATCAAAAGCTTCATACTTTTCAAACAAAGACTCAATTTCATAAGCAGCCTTAAAAGCAACAAATTCTTCAATTCGTTCAACATCGTAGTAATCATATATACAATTAGCATAAGAAGCTAAGGTTTCATTATCATTAAATTTGCAGGAAAAGGGAAGGTGTGGAGCCTTAATCCTAGAGCAACAAGTATAATCATATCTCAAACATAGATCCCGAGCATACCAACGCAACATATTAATTTGATCCCATAATAGTTTCCCTTTTTGTGTCAAACGATAATCCCTAAAGTATTCACGTTGATCCAACGTTACTCCCATTATAAAGTTGAATAGGGTTTTCTTAGGATTATCATAGTAGTACATAATATTTTGAACACAATGAGCATCGAGGGTTTTAGGAGGTTCCCCATCTCCATGAGCAGCAAGTACACCTAATTTTTTTGGTATTTCCTGTTCCATATCCATAGCTAAAGATAGAGAACAACTAGGAACAACAAATAAAAACTACTTAGTGATAAAGCAAACAAGCACACACGAGAATATTCACCCCACGCTATGACTCCCCGGCAACGGCGCCAGAAAAAGGTCTTGATGACCCGCAAGTATACGGGATAGTTGTAGCCTCTTTCGATAAGTAAGAGTGTCGAACCCGACGAGGAGCTAAAGGTAGAACAAATACTCTCTCAAGTCCTATCGGCCACTGATACGACTCTACGCACGCTTGACGTTTGCTTTACCTAGAACAAGTATGAAACTAGAAGTACTTTGAAGGTGTTGTTGGATAGGTTTGCAAGATAATAAAGAGCACATAAATATAAACTGGGGGCTGTTTAGATAAAGAAGCAATAAAGTAAATATAGCAAGTGTGGAAAAGTGGTGGTAGGAGTTGTGAAATTGTCCCTAAGCAATTGACTACTTTACTAGACCGATAGCAAGTTTTATGTGGGAGAGGCCACTGCTAGCATATCATCCCTGACTTGGAATTCTATGCACTTATGATTGGAACTATTGGCAAGCATCCGCAACTACTAACGTTCATTAAGGTAAAACCCAACCATAGCATTAAGATATATTGGTCCCCCTTCAATCACATATGCATCAATTTTTATGCTAGGTTGAAGCTTCTGTCACTCTAGCCCTCCAATACATAGTCCTATCAACATACAACTAGCCCTATGGTGTGATCCACGCGCGTGCTCATATGATGGGCACCAAAGGACAGCAACATAACCACAAGCAAATTAAATCAATCATAGCAATTCATCAACCACCAATAGGACAACGAAAATCTACTCAGACATCATAGGATGGCAACACATCATTGGATAATAATATGAAGCATAAAGCACCATGTTCAAGTAGAGGGTACAGTGGGTTGCGGGAGAGTGTACTGCTGTAGATAGAGGGGGGAAGGTGATGGAGATGTTGGTGAAGATGGCGGAGATGTTGGTGAAGATCGCAGTGATGATGATGGCCCCCGGTGGCGGTCCGGCGCCATCGGAAGCAAGGGGGAGAGATCCCCCCTTCTTATTCTTCTTCCTTGACCTTCTCCCTAGATGGGAGAAGGGTTTCCCCTCTAGTCCTTGGCTCCCGTGGCGTGGGAGGGGCGAGAGCCCCTCCGAGATTGGATCTGTCTCTCTGTCTCTCTCTGTTTCTGCGTTCCTAGATTCTGCCCCTTCACCGTTTCTTTTATATTCGGAGATCCGTAACTCCGATTGAGGTGAATCTTTCGCCCAAATTTTTCTCATAAAATTAGCTTTCTTGCGGCAAAAGAAGAGCGTCAACCGCCTTACGGGTCGCCCACGAGAGTGCCAGGCGGGCCCAAGGGGTGGGGGCATGCCCCCTGTCTCGTGGCCACCCCGGGCACCGTTTCACTTTGATTCTTCCTCCGAAAAATCCAAAATATTGCAAAATAATTCTCCGTCCATTTTTATCCCGTTTGGATTCCGTTTGATATTGGGTTTCTGCGAAACATAAAACATGCAACAAGCAGAGGCGCAGCTGAGCCTTTGGATCAATATGTTAGTCCCAAAAATAGTATAAAAAGTTGCCAAAAGTATATGAAAGTTGAATAATATTGGCATGAAACAATCAAAAATTATAGATATGACGGAGACGTATCAGGCCCCTTCTCCTGGTGGGGCCGGCTCCTTGAACTTCTCGGGGTCGCCTCCTTGGGCGGCTGGCGTGGGAAGGCCAGAGAAGGCGAAGAAGGCGGGTGGCGGGCCGTCAAGTCGGAGTACGATGGCCCCGACGCCTTAAGTAAGAACGACATGGCCTTTGCCTCATCTTCCAGCTCTTCTCCCGGCACCATCATCACTAGCCCTCTCTTAGGCGGCCACCGATATGTTCCCTTGGCGCCTTCTGCTGCTCGTACCTCGCCTAGGCGCTCCTTTTGCCCTCTTGCCTTCTTGTTCCGTTTCCTGAGGAGAGGGACAAGAAAGGGATTACGGGCACCTTATCTCTTTTTATTTTGTAAGCCCACGGGCCTTAGCCGAATTTAAAACTTGTAATCCCCTTGCTCATGTTTACATTCCGTACGAACTGTACCTTTATGGGACGTATTAATGAAAAAGAGTGCTTGTCGGGTTCTTTGTGTGTGAGCGAAGCCCATACTAAGGAATGAATCCTTCTTATTTTTAATATAAACATTGTCGCCCGGCAACAGGCCTTGCCGCTCCCTTACTTCATTCGACCACACTCATGCTTTCGGTGGAGGCAGGGATGAAGTAGGGTTAGGCCCTGCGCTTGCTTCCTTGTCACCGCGGCTACAACCAGACTCCGACCCAAAAAATAATTCTTGGGTGCAGGAAACGGGGAGCACGGTAGCCTAGGAATAAAACGAGGTTTCATACGCCCCAATTTGATACGGAGATGCAAAACAGGGGACGAAGGACTTATCTGAATCTACAGCCCCCCGACATCCTTGGGTTGTCGGGGTTGGGTCCTTGTGTCTTCAGCCCCCGGCAAGCTTGTCTTGTCAGGACCGGAAGGCCGGCTCGTTATTCTTCTTCCAAATAGCTCATCAGAGATGTCCATGCACCCTGCGAACCAAAGAGGACGGAAAGAAACAGAGAGACGCACACTCGACCTCCATGCTAGGGGTTAGTCGCTGCTAAGCGCTATCAACCCTAACCAAGGGAGGGACTCAACCTAGCATGCATGCTATAATTAGGGTGCCAGCGCTTCATTTATTTATGCTCAGGGTCTGCGCCTGGCTTTGTACAAAGGGTTACATGCCTTGCGGGCAAGGCTTGTACAAAAAGTGGTCTGTCGGGAGGCCCGACCACCGCGCCTTATGGGTAAAACTTACGAAGATGCTCGATGTTCCAGGAGTTGCTCACTGGGCCGGCATCTTCGGTCTCCAGGAGGACTGCGCCGGGCCTGGTGACTCGTGTTACCCGATAAGGGCCTTCCCACTTTGGCGTCAACTTGTTGGAATTCTTGGCCAATTAAATGCACCGAAGAACAAGGTCGCCTTCCTCAAAGCTTCGGGCATGATCCTTGCGGCTATGGTAGCGGCACAAGGCTTGCTGGTAGCATGCTGCTCTCACAGCCGCCTGAAGACGATCGTCCTCGAGGAGCGTTGCGTCATCTTGCCGCAATCGCTCTTGCTCGAGCTCGTCATAAGCGAGCACTCGAGGTGACCCGTATGTGAGTTCTATGGGGAGAACTGCTTCTGCCCCGTATACCAGGGCAAATGGTGCCTGGCCGGTGGCTCGATTTGGCGTTGTTCTGATCGACCAAAGAACCACCGGCAACTCATCAATCTAGCGCCTTCTGCTCTTGTGCAGCCTGTCAAAAGTCTTCGTCCTCAGGCCTCGCAGTACTTTAGCATTTGCCCTCTCCGTTTGGCCGTTGCTCCGTGGGTGTGCCACGGAAGCGAAACAGACCTTGCCACCGAGGTCCACAATGTATTGCATGAAGGTGTGTCTTATGAACTACGTGCCATTGTCGGTGATGACCCTGTTCGGCACACTAGAATGGCAGCCTAGCCCCTTGAAGAATTTGATGGCTGACTGCGTTGTCACCTTCCTCACCGCCTCCACCTCCGGCCACTTTGTGAACTTGTCAATTGCAACGTACAAGTACTCAAAGCCCCCGACAGCGCGGGGGAAGGGGCCCAGTATGTCAAGCCCCCAGATCGAAAATGTCTAGGAGAGCGGGATTGTTTAAAGGGCTTGAGCTGGCTGATGAAGCTTCTTTGAATGGAACTGACACGCTTCACACGTGGTTACTAGTCTTTGTCGCATCACGGAGGCGATGGGCGGAAGAAACCTTGCCAGAAAGCCTTGCCGGCGAGGACCCTCGGCCCTATGTGGGAGCCACATATGGCTCCATGTATCTCCGCCAACAGCTCTAGTTCTTCCTCCCAGGGAATGCACTTCAATTTCACTCCGTTTGGTCTTTTTCTGTATAGGACGTTGTCGACAAACTGATACAGGGCAGACCAACGGGCTACTTTCTTCGCTTCTTCCTGCTCCTCAGGAAGCTCCCCTGTTTGGAGGAATCGAACGGTATGTTATGCCCATGCCGGAGCCTGGGGCTCGACGACAAGGACTAAAGGCATCTTCTTTGCCATGGGAGTGACTGTCTCTACGCCCAGGGCTTGACGCCCTGCCGGAGTTGGTTGCCCCACCGCAGGCTCAGTGTCCACGGCAACACCTTCACCAGTGGCTCCAGGGAGCTCAGTGGGAAAGTACTTGCCGGGGCCTGATTTCTTCCTCTTGTTTTGCTCTGTTGATGGTTCAATGGATGGTTGAGTTAAACAAAGCACAAAAGTACCTGGTTCCAGAGGTAGTTTGAGGGCAGCGCGCTTCGACAGGTAGTTGGCAATGTCGTTCTCCACTCGGGGGACATGCTCCGCCTGTATACCGTCAAAGCGCTCCTCCAGCTTCCTCACCTCATCCACATAGGCTTCCATCAATGGGCTTTGATAATCCTTGTTGACCTGCCTAACGACAGGCTGTGAATCACCCCTGACGATGAGCTTCTTGACCCCGAGATCTACCGCGATCCTGAGACCAGCAAGCAATCCCTCGTATTCAGCAGTGTTGTTCGTAGACATCTCCCTGGGAAAGTGCATCTGGATTACATACTTGAGGTGCTCTCCGGTGGGTGCGACAAGCCGCACACCAGCACCGGCGCCTTGTAGCGAAAAAGCCCCGTCAAAGTACATAACCCAGTTGCGACTTGTTTCCTTGCCGGGAAGAGTGGTCTCTTGGATCTCTTCGTCGGGCGTCGAGGTCCATTCTGCAATGAACTCCTCCAAGACTCTGCTCTGGATCGTTGAAGTACTTTCGAACTTCAAACCAAAGCTCGACAGCTCCAGGGCCCATTCCACAATCCTCCCCATTGCATCTGGGTTATGCAGTATCCGTTGCAACGGGAGGCAGGTGAAGATGGTGATCTCGTGCGCTTGGAAGTAATGATGTAGCTTCCTCGAGGCCATAAGGAGGCTGAAGAGCAATTTCTGCACACGGGAGTACCTTGACCTAGCCCCCTGCAAGAGGGAGCTAACAAAGTAAATCGGGTGCTGCATCATCTTGTTCTTCTGCACCACTTCACCTAGTTGCGGAGGCCCTGTCTCGCTGGCGTCAGACTCTGCCGGGAGCTTTGCCTTGCCGGGGGGAGCCCTGGCTCACCATCTGCCAGTCCTGCCATTGCCACTGCCCCTTTGTCAACCTCCCTCTGTGCTACTAGTGCGGCGCTGACCACCTGATTCGTTGTCGCTAGATACAGCAGCAGCGGCTCTTGTAGTTTAGGCGCAACTAGTATCAGTGTGGAGGAGAGGTATCTCTTCAAGTCTTGCAACGCTGCTTCGGCCTCTGGAGTCCACTCCATTGGGCCCGCCTTTTTCATGATTTTGAAAAAGGGAAGGGCACGCTCAGCATACTTGGAGATGAATCTCCTCATGGCGACAACACAGCCAGTGAGCCGACGCACATCCTTAATCTGCCTAGGTGCCTCAATCTGTTCAATGGCCTTGATCTTGTCTGGGTTCGCCTCAATCCCACACTACGACACAAAGAACCCGAGAATCTTGCCGGACGGAACATCGAAGACACACTTCTAAAGGTTTAGATTGAGGTTGATCTTGCGCAAATTTGCAAATGTCTCTTCCAAATCTTGCACAAGTGTTCCCTTGTCCATGGTTTTGACCACTATGTCATCCATATAGGCTTCCATATTTCTATGTAGCTAGGGCCCAAAAGCAATTTGGATTGCTCTCGCAAACGTCGAGCCAGCACTCTTCAACCCAAAAGGCATCCGTAAAAACCAATACATACCACATGGGGTGATGAATGCTATCTTCTCTTCATCCTCTCTCGTCATCAAAATCTGATGATATCCTGAGTAGGCATCAAGGAATGATAACAGGTCACACCCAGCCGTGGAGTCAACAATCTGGTCAATGCGCGGCAGTGGTAAAGGGTCTTTTGGACAGACTTTATTGATATCTGTGTAATTAATACACAGCCTCCACTTTCCGTTTGCCTTGCGCACCACCACCGGATTGGCCAACCACGTCGGATGGAGCACTCCTCTCACCAAGCATGCCACTTCTAGTTTTCTGATCTCTTCTGTGATGAACTCTTATCTTTCCAAAGCTTGCTTCCTGACCTTCTGCTTGACGGGCCGCGCATGAGGACAGATAACAAGGTGGTGCTCAATCACCTCCCTGGGAACGCCGGGGATGTCAGATGCTTGCCATGCAAACACATTGACATTCACCCGCAGGAAAGTGAGGAGCTCGCCTTGCTATTTTATATTGAAGGTAGAGCTTATGGTGAAAGCTCCTCCCGTGTCGTCCTCCTTGACGGACACTTTCTTGGTCTCTGGTGGTGCAGTTCTGGATCTCTTGCTCTTGCCGGTGGAGCTCTCATCGGTCTTCTTCCCTCCCGGGGCTTCAGCGGCAGGAGCAAGTGCCTTGGCGGCAGTTGCTGCAACTGCTTCCCGGTAGAGTTGGTTAGCGCAGATCAACACATACTTCTTGTCAGAGGAGACGATGATGATATTCATCGGCCCAGGCATCTTCAGCGTGTTGTAGGCGTAATGTGACGCCGCCATGAACTTGGCTATTTTCGGGCATCAGAGAAACCCGTTGTAAGGCAAGGGGATCTCGGCTACATCAAAGACAATCCTCTCCGTCCTGTGGTTCAGCTCGCCTCCAAACGTCACGGGTAGCGTGACCTTGCCCTTTGGCTGGCTTCTTCCCGGGTTGACCCCTTTAAACGTGCCCGTCTCTTCGAAGTCTTCATTGGGAATCTGCAGCCTTTTGATCACAACAGGCGAGATCAAGTTCAAGCCGGCCCCGCCGTCAACTAGCATCTTCGTCACCTTGAGGTTGTGGATCATTGGTGAAACCAACAATGGCAAACACCCGACCGCAGTTGTGCGATCAAGGTGATCCTCCATGTCAAAGATGATAGGCGTGCTGGACCACTTCAGTGGCTTCCGTGCATTGAGTGATGGCTCCACCGGTGTGATCTCACGCGCCCACTACTTGAGCTGGCGGTGAGAGGTGTGCAGCGAGGCACCACCATCGACGCATATGGCCTTTGTAGCTTTCTGAAACTCTTGGTCGCAGCACTCTTCATCCTCGTCATGATCATCGTCTTCCTGCTTCTTGTCGCCGCCCCGGGCGGGCCTCTCTTGCTGGTTATCCTTGCCGCGGCAGCCTCCTTAGCCGCCATGCTTTTTGCCGGATCCTTCGGCACCGTCCTGGCCTTTCTCCTTGTCCCGCCTCTCATACTCAGCTTTTTGCTTATTAGCAAGCAGCTAAACTTGTCGGTAGTTTTGGAGGTCGTGGCCCTTGGTGCGGTGGATCTTGCAAAACTGCTTGTCAGAGCTTCCTGGCTTCTCGGCAGCCGCCAAGGCCCGGCAAGCGGCACACCCCGCAACTTCCTTCCCAGGGTCGCTTGCCTTGGACTTCTTGGCAGTGCCGGTGTCATCGGATCCCTCGACGGCAAGCACAGTCTTGCCCTTGCGCTTTATGTTACGACGCCGGACCTTCTTCATCGGGGTGGCTGATACGCCTTCAACGTATCTATAATTTTTTATTGTTCCATGCTATTATATTACCCCTTTTGGATGTTTATGGGCTTTATTTTACACATTTATATCATTTTTGGGACTAACCTACTAACCGGAGGCCCAGCCCGTATTGCTGTTTTTTTGCCTATTTCAGTATTTCGAAGAAAAGGAATATCAAACGGAATCCAAACAGAATGAAACCTTCGGGAGCGTGATTTTTGGAACGAACGTGATCCAGGGGACTTGGAGTGCAAGTCAAGAAGCAGCCGAGGCGGCCACGAGAGGGTAGCCCCCCCCCCCCTACAGGGCACGCCCTTGTCTCGTGGGCCCCTCGGGCAGCCACCGACGTACTTCTTCCTCCTATATAAGCCTACGTACCCCGAAAACATCCACGGAGCCAACAAAATACAATTTCCACCGCCGTAACCTTCTGTATCCGCAAGATCCCATCTTGGAGCCTTCGCTGGCGCTCTACCGGAGGGGGAATCGACCATGGAGGGCTTCTACATCAACACCATAGCCCCTCCGATGAGTTGTGAGTAGTTTACCACATACCTTCGGGTCCATAGTTATTAGCTAGATGGCTTCTTCTCTCTTTTTGGATCTCAATACAATGTTCTCCCCCTCTCTTGTGGAGATCTATTCGATGTAAACTCTTTTTGCGGTGTGTTTGTCGAGATCTGATGAATTGTGAGTTTATGATCAAGTTTATCTATGAGAAATATTTGAATCTCCTCTGAATTCTTTTATGTATGATTGAGTTATCTTTGCAAGTCTCTTCGAATGATCAGTTTGGTTTGGCCTACTAGATTGATCTTTCTTGCCATGGGAGAAGTGCTTAGCTTTGGGTTCAATCTTGCGGTGTCCTTACCAAAGGATGTAAAGGGTTGCAAGGCACGTATTGTATTGTTGCCATCGAGGATAAAAAGATGAGGTATATATCATATTGCATGAGTTTATCCCTCTACATCATGTTATCTTTCTTAGGGCGTTACTCTGTTCTTATGAACTTAATACTCTAGATGCAGGCAGGAGTCGGTCGATGTCTGGAGTAATAGTAGTAGATGCAGGCAGGAGTTGGTATACTTGTTGCGGACGTGATGCCTATATACATGATCATGCCTAGATAATCTCATAATTATTCGCTTTTCTATCAATTGCTCGACAGTAATTTGTTCACTCACCATAATACTTATGCTATCTTGAGAGAAGCCTCTAGTGAAACCTATGGCCCCCGGGTCTATCTTTTATCATATTTTCTTCCAATATACTTTTATTTGCATCTTTACTTTTTGCATCTATAATATAGAATACCAAAAATATATTCATCTTATCATACTATCTCTATTAGATCTCACTTTCGCAAGTGGCCGTGAAGGAATTGACAGCCCCTTTATTGCGTTGGTTGCGAGTTCTTTGTTTGTTTGTGTAGGTGCGTGGGACTTTTGAGGAGCCTCCTACTGGATTGATACCTTGGTTCTCAAAAACTGAAGGAAATACTTACGCTACTATTGCTGCATCACCATTTCCTCTTCAAGGAAAACCAACACAAGCTCAGACGTAGCAAGAAGGATTTCTGGCGCTGTTGCCGGGGAGGTCTTCGCTCAAGTCAAGACATACCAAGTACCCATCACAAACCCATCTCCCTCGCATTTACATTATTTGCCATTTGCCTCTCATTTTCCTCTCCCCCCACTTCACCCTTGCCGTTTTATTCGCCCTCCCTTTCCCAATCTCCTCCTCTCTTTCCGCTTGCCCTTTTCTGTTTGCTTGTGTGCCTGTTTGTCCTTATGGCTTTGCCTAAGGGTTCCGACCACCTTCTTAGAAGGTTGGAAGAGATTGAATCCAATATTAGAAGCTTTATGAATTTGCAATTTGAGCATAATAATTTCTTCAGAAAAGAGCTTAAGGAAGAAAAAGGTTTTTTCGGGTTTATGAACAAAGAGCTTGACGATATGAATAAAGAATTTTATGGTGTGAACTCTCAAATTGCCTGGCTTGAAGATGCTATAGCCAAAATTTCTGATAAGCAAGCCACCTTAGTCAATGAGATGGCCGCCAAACCAGAAAAGTTAGATGAAAATAATGATGAAGATCTTAAAGTTATTGATGCGTCTCCTATTAGATCTTTGTTTTGCAATATGAATCTTGATAATTATGGGACTGAAGATGAGTCAACTTTACCTAGAAGGCGTCCCAAAAATTCGGACTTTTTAGATCTTGATGCTAAATTTGGTAAAAGTGGGATTGGAGAGGTCATGACATTAAATAGCATTGAACCCACTATCTTGGATTTCAAGGAATTTGATTATGATAATTGTTCTTTAGAAGGTTGTATTTCCTTGTTGCAATTCGTTGTTAATTCTCCTCATGCTTATAGTCAAAATAAAGCTTTTACCAAACATATCATTGATGCCTTGATGCAATCTTATGATGAAAAACTTAATTTGAAAGTTTGTATACCTAGAAAGCTTAATGATGAGTGGGAACCTACTATAAATATTAGAATTAAAGATCATGAGTGTTTTGCTTTGTGTGATTTGGGTGCTAGTGTTTCCACGATTCCGAAAACTTTATGTGATATTCTAGGTTTCCATGATCTTGATGATTGCTCTTTAAATTTGCACATTGCGGATCCACCATTAAAATGCCAATGGGAAGGATCAATGATGTTCTCATTGTTGGAAATAGAAATTTGGTGCCCGTAGATTTTATCGTTCTTGATATAGATTGCAATCTTTCTTGCCCTATTATTCTTGGTAGACCTTTCCTTAGAACGATTGGCGCGATTATTGATATGAAGGAAGGGAATATTAGATTACAATTTCCATTAAAGAAAGGCATGGAGCACATTCCAAGAAAGAAAGTCAAATTATCTTATGAATCTATCATGCGGGCTACTTATGAATTTAGTGCCAAAGATGGCACTACTTAGATCTATCTTCGCTTTTATGCCTACCTAGGGGCGTTAAACGATAGCGCTAGTTGGGAGGCAACCCAATTTTCTTTGTGTTTTTTGTTTTTGTTCCTTTTTAGTGATAAATCTTGCATCTACCTTCTGTTTAGATGTGTTTTTATCTTTTATTTAGTGTTTGTGCCAAGTAGAACCTATAGGATAACCTATGATGATAGTTGATTTGATTCTGCTGAAAAACAGAAACTTTGCATGAACGAATTTAGTTTTGTTAAATCAAAGAAACGTGATTTTGTGTTGATTATATTTTCTGCTGATCAATAGACAAATTTTCCAGGACTTCCTATTTTGGTAGGATTTTTAGAGTTCCAGAAGTTTGAGTTAGTTACAGATTGCTACAGACTGTTCTGTTTTTGACAGATTCTGTTTTTCGTGTGTTGTTTGCTTATTTTGATGCATCTATGGCTAGTAAAATAGTTTATAAACCATAGAGAAGTTGGAATACGGTAGGTATAACACCAAAATAAATAAATAATGAGTTCATTACAGTACCTTATGTGGTGGTTTTGTTTTCTTTCACTAACAGAGCTTATAAGATTTCCTGTTGAGTTTTGTGTTGGGAAGTTTTCAAGTTTTGGGTAATGCTTTGATGGACTATGGAATAAGGAGTGGCAAGAGCCTAAGTTTGGGGATTCCCATGGCACCCCAAGATATTCAAGGATAGCCAAAATCCTAAGCTTGGGGATGCCCCGGGAAGGCATCCCCTCTTTCGTCTTCGTTCAGTGTTAACTTTAATTGGAGCTATATTTTTATTTGCCACATGATATGTGTTTTGCTTGGAGCGTCGTATATTATATTAGTATTTGCTTTTTAGTTTACCACAATCATCCTTGATGTACACACCTTTTTGGGAGAATCCTACTTGATTGAATTTATTAGAATATGCTATGTGCTTAACTTATATCTTTTGAGTTTGATAGTTTTTGCTCTAGTGCTTCACTTATATCTTTTAGAGCACGGTGGTGACCTAATTTTGAAGAAATTGCTAGTCTCTCATGCTTCACTTATATTATTTTGAGAGTCTTTTAGAACAGCATGGTATTTGCTATGGTTACAAATTTGGTCCTAGAATGATGAGCATCCAAGTTGGGTATAATAAAAACTTTCATAGAAAGTGAATTGGATGCTATGATCAATTTGATGCTTGATAATTGTTTTGAGATATGGAGGTAGTGATATTAAAGTCATGCTAGTTGAGGTGATTATGAAAAATGCTTGTGTTGAGGTTTGTGATTCCCGTAGCATGCACGTATGGTGAACCTCTTTGTGATGAAGTTGGAGCACAATTTTATTTATTGATTGTATTCCTTATGAGTGGCGGTCGGGGACGAGCGATGGTCTTTTCCTACCAATCTATCCCCCTAGGAGCATGCGCGTAGTGCTTTGTTTTTTATGACTTCTAGATTTTTGCAATAAGTACATGAGTTCTTTTGACTAATATTGAGTCCATGGATTATACGCACCCTCACCCTTCCACCATTGCTAGCCTCTCTTGTGCCGCGCAACTTTCGCCGGTACCATACACCCACCATATACCTTCCTCAAAACAGCCACCATACCTACCCATTATGGCTTTTCCATAGCCATTCCGAGATATATTGCCATGCAACTTTCCACCATTCCGTTCATATGACACGCATTACTTTTGTCATATTTCTCTTTGCATGATCATGTAGTTGACATCGTATTTGTGGCAAGGCCACCTTCATAATATTCATACATGTCGCTCTTGATTCATTGCATATCCCGGTACACCGCCGGAGGCATTCATATAGAGTCATATCTTGTTCTAGCTTTGAGTTGTAATTCTTGAGTTGTAAATCCATAAAAGTGTGATGATCTTCATTATTAGAGCATTGTCCCAGTGAGGAAAGGATGATGGATACTATGATTCCCCCACAAGTCGGGATGAGACTTCGGACTTTAAAAAAGAAAAAAAAGGCCAAAAAGAAAGAAAAAAGAGAAAGGCCAAAGAAAAAAAATAAAAAAAGAAAAAAAGAAAATGAGAGAAAAAGAGAGAAGGGACAATGCTACTATCTCTTTTTCCACACTTGTGCTTCAAAGTAGCACCATGATCTTCATGATAGAGAGTCTCCTATGTTGTCACTTTCATATACTAGTGGGAATTTTTCATTATAGAACTTGGCTTGTATATTCCAATGATGGGCTTCCTCAAAATGCCCTAGGTCTTCGTGAGCAAGCAAGTTGGATGCACACCCACTTAGTTTCTTTTGTTGAGATTTCATATATTTATAGCTCTAGTGCATCCGTTGCATGGCAATCCCTACTCACTCACATTGATATCTATTAATGGCATCTCCATAGCCCGTTAATACGCCTAGTTGATGTGAGACTATCTCTCCTTTTTGTCTTCTCCACAAGCACCATTCTATTCCACATATAGTGCTATGTCCATGGCTCACGCTCATGTATTGCGTGAAAGTTGAAAAAGTTTGAGATTATTAAAGTATGAAACAATCGCTTGGCTTGTCATCGGGGTTGTGCATGATTAAATACTTTGTGTGATGTAGATAGAGAAACAGCCAGACTATATGATTTTGTAGGGCTAACTTTCTTTGGCCATGCTATTTTGAGAAGACATGATTACTTTGATTAGTATGCTTGAAGTATCACCATTTTCATGTCAATATGAACTTTTATTTTGAATCATTTGGATCTGAACATTCATGCCACACTAAATAAAATTACATTGACAATTATGCTAGGTAGCATTCCACATCAAAAATTCTATTTTTATCATTTACCTACTCGAGGACGAGTAGGAATTAAGCTTGGGGATGCTTGATACCTCTTCAACGTATCTATAATTTTTGATTGTTCCATGCTATTATATTACCCCTTTTGGATGTTTATGGGCTTTATTTTACAGATTTATATCATTTTTGGGACTAACCAACTAACCGGAGGCGCAGTCCGTATTGCTGTTTTTTTGCCTATTTAGTATTTCGAAGAAAAGTAATATCAAACGGAATCCAAACGGAATGAAACCTTCGGGAGCATGATTTTTAGAACGAATGTGATCCAGGGGACTTGGAGTTCAAGTCAAGAAGCATCCGAGGCGGCCACGAGAGGGTAGGGCACGCCCCCCCCCCCTACAGGGCGCGCCCCCTGTCTCGTGGGCCCCTCTGGCGGCCACCGACGTACTTCTTCCACCTATATAAGCCTACGTACCCCGAAAACATCCAGGGAGCCAACGAAACACAATTTCCATCGCTATAACTTTCTGTATCTGCGAGATCCCATCTTGGAGCCTTCGCTGACGCTCTGTCGGAGGGGGAATCGACCATGGAGGGCTTCTACATCAACACCATAGCCCCTTCGATGAGTTGTGAGTAGTTTACCACAGACCTTCGGGTCCATAGTTATTAGCTAGATGGCTTTTTCTCTCTTTTTGGATCTCAATACAATGTTCTCCCCCTCTCTTGTGGAGATCTATCCGATGTAAACTCTTTTTGTGGTGTGTTTGTCGAGATCCGATGAATTGTGAGTTTATGATCAAGTTTATCTATGAGAAATATTTGAATCTCCTCTGAATTCTTTTATGTATGATTGAGTTATCTTTGCAAGTCTCTTCGAATTATCTGTTTGGTTTGGCCTACTAGATTGATCTTTCTTGCCATGGGAGAAGTGCTTAGCATTGGGTTCAATCTTGCGGTGTCCTTACCCAGTGACAGAAAGGGTTGCAAGGCACGTATTGTATTGTTGCCATCGAGTATAAAAAGATGGGGTTTATATCATATTGCATGAGTTTATCCCTCTACATCACGTCATCTTGCTTAAGGCGTTACTCTGTCTTATGAACTTAATACTCTAGATGCAGGCAGGAGTCGGTCGATGTGTGGAGTAATAGTAGTAGATGTAGGCAGGAGTCGGTCTACTTGTTGCGGACGTGATGCCTATATACATGATCATGCCTAGATAATCTCATAATTATTCGCTTTTCTATCAATTGCTCGACAGTAATTTGTTCACCCACCGTAATACTTATGCTATCTTGAGAGAAGCCTCTAGTGAAACCTATGGCCCCGGGTCTATCTTTTATCATATTTGCTTCCAATCTAGTTTTATTTGCATCTTTACTTTTTGCATCTATAATATAAAATACCAAAAATATATTTATCTTATCATACTATCTCTATTAGATCTCACTTTCGCAAGTGGCCGTGAACGGATTGACAACCCCTTTATTGTGTTGGTTGCGAGTTCTTTGTTTGTTTGTGTAGGTGTGTGGGACTTTTGAGGAGCCTCCTACTGGATTGATACATTGGTTCTCAAAAACTGAGGGAAATACTTACGCTACTATTGCTGCATCACCCTTTCTCTTCAAGGAAAACCAACGCAAGCTCAAGATGTAGCAGCGGCGGTGTCGTCGTCTGTGGAGTCGGTTTCCACACCGGCGTCCTCGCCGGGGTACTTCCTTCCCTCTTCAGCTCGAGCGCACCTATCGGCCAGAACATAAAGTTCGGCCACATATTTGACTTTGTTCATCGCTAGCTCTTCATGCATCTTGCGGTTGTGCACATTCTGATGGAATGCGCTGATCACGGCGGCGGGGTGAACGTCTCGGATGTTGTACTGCACCCGGCTGAACCTCTGTATGTACTTGCGCAGGTTTTCACCTTCCTTCTGGGGGATGATATGCAGATCGCTTGCCTGGCCTTGAGATTGATGGCCTCCAGTGAGGCGCCAACAAACTCATGACACGGATCCGACCAAAAAGAAATGGAATCCACCGGCAAGTGCATCAACCATGACATGACATTGGGCTTAAGTGCCAACGGGAAGTAATTGGCAAGCACCTTGTCGTCGCGGGGTCCAGCAGCTTGCATCGCAATGGTGTAGATGCTGAGGAACTCTGATGGGTGAGTCTTGCCGTTGTACTTCTCGCCAACGTCAGGCTTGAACATGCAGTGGGAGGGCCACTAGAACTGCTGCAGCTCACGGGTAAAGGCTCGGCAACCCAGCTCATAAGGTAGGCCACTATAGCCTCCCGGTGCCGGGTGGTCTATAGTGGGCCCCGCCCGCCTATCTGACTGGTGGCGCGCATCACTCCGGCACTCGATGGTGGTTCGAGCATCTTCAAGGGCTCGCTCCCAAAGAACTTGGCACTGATCGCGATGGGTCCGTGGATCGGACGATGCTATGGAAATGTTATCACAAGCGTCATCATGACGGATCGACACCTGCTGTAACTGGCGTGGGGGAGGAGAGTGCTTCATGG
Organism: Aegilops speltoides; assembly: GCA_021437245.1. NCBI lineage: Eukaryota > Viridiplantae > Streptophyta > Magnoliopsida > Poales > Poaceae > Aegilops > Aegilops speltoides. Next base: position 180,395,976 of record CM038146.1, read on the forward strand.
CTGCATCACCTCCGGCTCTTCCTACACTGGCATGCGGTGGTTCGACGGATCGTCGGCCTATGGGCCCCGCTGGTCACGGCTCATTTTTGTTGGCGATGCCGACGAGGCTTTGGACGGTGGATCTCCGCTCGTCGAGCTTCTCTGCAGCAGGAGGAAAGTCGAGGAGCAGATGCGCGCGTGCCAGAGCTTCTGTTGGCATGGGTGGCGGCAAAAGCTGCGTAGATCGCGACGCGCTCCGACTTCTAACCATGTTAGAAGGAGCTCTATCACGGCCATGCGGTTGTCCGCCATTTTCGTCAGCACCTCGGCGTGCATGCTGGCCTCCCTCGTCCCGCGAAGGACGCGCAGGACTCTTCCCACGGCGGCGCCCAGGGTCACCAGCGTGGTGACGCTGCTCATCGCGCACAACTTGGGAAGAGCGCGCCGTGGGCGCCGGCGTAGGTGTCTTGGAGGCCACTGCGCCGCCGGTAGGTGGCAGGGTGATGCCCTGGGAGGGCCCCGTGCCGCATGCGGGGGGCCAGCTCTGTCTTTGGAATTTGCGACGTGCGGCCCGTCATCTTGCTCACGAACGGTGCCGCTCGCCAGACCTGGACTACCAAAGTGATGTGGGTGTTCGCGGGTCGCGCCTCGGGTTCTGTCCGCGACCGCCCCGCTACTCGCCCGCACCGGTGCGGGCAGTCCGGCTCTGGATGAACCGATCGCCGTACTCGTCTTCCTCTTGGGAGCCATGGCGACGAAGAACTGCTAGACTTGCTGCTAGACCAGATTCTCACAACTGCGCCCCCCTGCCTGGCGCGCCAAAGATGTCGGTGGGAACGACACCTATGGGATCAACAGAATCCCTACTATGGTCGGCGGGCGCGGGGTTGTGAAAAGAGCGGGACTAAGAGCCAATACACAGGTCGTTTACCCCGGTTCGGGCGGCGAGGATGCGTAATACCCTAGTCCTGCTTTGGTGTATATTGGAGTGTTCTTGAGCTAGCTATCGTGCATGACTTGCTCAAAAGAGTCGAATCCCCCTCCAGTATGCCTCGGGCCTCCTTTTATAGGAAAAGGGGATGCCACAGTGGCACACAAGAGGTGGAAAGGGTACAATTTACTATCTTATCGCCTGTCATTACGGGACGAGACACATTAAATGCGCCCCTTAGGTGTCCCCTTGCTTTGTTGTCGCCTCGCCTTGCTTCGACACGCATCCAGGCCAGCGAGGCAGGCAGCTCCATGTAGGCTGGTAGGCTGCTGAGCTGGTGCAGTGGCAGCGTCTTCACAAAGATCTGCATGCCACCACGCAGGTGCTTGCTGAGTTGGCCTCGGGGCCGCACGTCACCACGCAGGTGCTCGCCTGGCTGGCTAGGTTGGCAGCTGCATGCGAACGGCGGTGGAGCCTTGGCGGGTGCAGGCATGGCCGCGGCCCTGCTGATGTCCTCGGCAAGGGTCTTGCCGGGGCCCTGGCAAGGGTCTTGCTGTGGCACCGCGGTCGCCCCCGGCAAGGATGTTGCTGGAGGTCTCGTCTTCTGGCCTTCATCTGATTTTGCATGTTTGCGATCTTCACAAAGATCTACATGCCACCATGGAGGTGCCTCGCGAGCCTTGGTTCCAATGTGGTTGATGATGTTGGAAACCTCGGGCGCAAGGGTGGCGCGCTCTGCTAGTGTTGGGCAAGTTGCCCCGGCAAGGTCCTTGCCGGGGCTGCGGAGGCCGCCCTGGCAAGGGTCTTGCCAGGGGAGTCCACCTCGCCCTCTCGTTGTTTGTGTCTCTGTCTTGGCGTTGCTTTGGTGATCTTGTGGCTTTGGCCTCCCTCCTCTGCCCTACTAAGTGTGGCCGCGGGCGCGGCTCTGACTGCCCATGCACAGGTAAAGGGGTACAAAGTAGAGCCCCAACTTCTCTACACCGACACTTCGGGAGATTATATAATATTTTTTACCGACTAAAGGAAGTATCGTGCAAGAAAACGGAGTCCGGAGGGCACACGGGGCCTAGAAATTTTAGAGAAGTCTTTATTAAACCTCCTATAAAAACCAACATGACCAAGGAAACTTCTTATACCTTTGATGTCCTTGGAAAACGACATCTTTTCAACAGCATCTACTTTAGCTTTATCAGCTTCAATACCTCTTTCAGAAATTTTATGCCCCAAGGCAATACCTTCGTTAACCATAAAGTGGCACTTCTCTCAATTCAAGACAAGATTAGTTTCTTCACATCTCTGCAAAACTCGATCAAGGTTGCTTAAGCAGTCATCAAAAGAAGTTCCATAAACGGGGAAATAATCCATGAAGACCTCAACAATCTTTTTACAAAAGTCAGAGAATATAGAAGTCATACACTTTGAATGGTAGCAGGTGCATTACACAAACCAAAAGGCATACGTCTATAAGCAAAGGTACTGAAAGGGCAAGTAAAAGTGGTCTTTTCCTGATCCTCTTTTGACACGGGTGTGACGCCCGGATAATTAGGCTATAGTAACCCCACGTTAACGATGCCATGTCACCTCGGATTACTGTTGATAATCTCGCGTTAGTTCGAAACGATTCATATTCAAAATTTGAATTTAAGTTAAACAATTAAAGTTTTCAAAAGCCAAAACTAAATTGTTCCTAATGTGTCAAATAATCCTTAGTAAATATTGGTGGATAAATTATCTTTTAATAAAATATTTAAATGCACTAAAGTAATAGAAATGACAGCAAAAACAATTAATTAGATGCCTTTTATAAAGTTATAATAATGAAACTAAATTAGTAGTGTGCCAAAATAATTGTGGCAGTGGACTGATTAGTAATACTAATTTAGGTGCTGACTGGGTATTTTATAAAACTAAAATAAAAGAAACTTTAAATGAAAATAGTAAAGAAAATAAGTAAAAAGAAAAGAAAAGAAAACGAAACAAAGCCCCCCCTTGCTAGGCTGTGGCCCAGCTGGCCACCAGGCCACAACCGGCCCAGCCTCCCCCTACTAATCCCCACCCTGGTCGAACCATAAACCGCTACCAACCACCCGCACCCCACACGCTCTCCCCCTCCCCCCGATCCAGTTCTGGATCGGGATCGGGCCGACGACCGCGCCCCGGCGCCGCCACGCCTCGCCGGCGCCGCCCCACCACCGCCACCCGAAGACCTCGCCGAGGCTTCCTCGTCTCCTCCTCAAGCAGCTCATCGGACTCTGTCGTCGTTGTCGTCCCCGTCAACGCGGCCGTCCTCGTCTTCCTCCCCAAGCACCGCTGCCCTCGAACCCTACACCCGCCGTGAGCCCCGACCTCTCCCCCTCTCTCTCCCTCCGTCCGTGGCCGCGCCCGACCACCAACCCTTACGCGTGCCGGCCGCGCTCACCGCGGTCCCGCCCAGCCCGGCGTGTCACCGGCGCTTCGCGCCCGCCTCCGTCGCGTGCGTCCCCCTCAACCAGCGACGCCGAAGCTGCAACCCCACGTCGCCCCATCGCCGCACCGCCCCCCCTGGCGCCTCCGGTGGCGCTGCGTGGCGCTGCAGCGCTTCGTGCGTGCTTCGCGCCTTGCGGGTTCCCGCACGCCCCGCTCCTCTGCTGTTGCTGCAGCTCCAGCCGTCGCTGCCGTCGGTGCCCTACACCGTCCCGCCGCCTCTCTGCTCCACCATGGCAGCCGCCCCAACCACTCCGCCCGTGGCCGTTCCCCCCTGCCACCTCCTGCCTGGCGGACCTCGCCGCAGCCATCGGTGCCCCGGTGCCTCCACTGGCTTGGGCAGGCGCCCAAACGGGCTGACGCCTGCAGCGCCCATTCGCCCGATGCCCGCTAGCCCCGTGCCCGTTAAGGCTCCCAGAGCCACTGATGTTGGGGCCCCACTCCTCTTTTGGACAGAATAAAATAAAAACAAAAAAAGATTTTAAAAAAAATGATAAAATAATTAATTAATTGATATTAATTAGGTCAGATAATTAATCTAATTAAGCTGTGTTAGTTAATCTAATTAGGCTGGTTGTAATGGGGAGTATCATATACTAGTATCATGCATATGATACTAGTACATGATACTACCTCCCTAATGCATCGTATCATATATTAGTATCATGTAGTACTCTATTTATTGTCATACATGACACAAGGTAGTTTAGCATTTAATATGATACAGCATCATGATATGATACTACACCCTCTCTTTCTTCATTTAATGCTATGACACCTCATCAAAATTGCCTAGTTGGCATGCATGATACTACCTATAATACTACCATTACGACCAGCCTTAACTAATGATTTAGTTAATCTGATAGTTAGTTAGTCTGTCAATGACATATGGGACCCACACGTCAGTTGACCAGTCAACACCTCTGTTGACTGCTGACGTCATGCTGACGTCATGATGGCGTCGGCATGCAATCGCTCGGATAATGTTAAATTAAATTAATTAAATAAATTCTAAAAATGATTTAAAACTTTAGAAAATCATATAAAATATTCCGTAACTCGGATGAAAATACTTTGTACATGAAAGTTGCTCAGAACGACGAGACGAATCCGGATACGCATCCCGTTTGTCCGCCACGCATCCCTAGCATAGAGAACACGCAACTTTCCCCCTCCGGTCCTCCGGTCCGAAAACGCGAAACACCGGGAATACTTTCCCGGATGTTTTCCCCCTTCGTCGGTATCACCGACTACCGCGTTAGGGCACACCTAGCACCGCGTATTGCCATGTTACGCTTTGTGATGCTTTGATTGCTCTGTTATTCATTATGTCCTCCCTCCATTACTTCTTTCCGGTAGAACCCGAGACTGTCGGCGCCCCCAGTTCGACTACGAAGTTAACGACCCCTCCTTCTTGCCAGAGCAACCAGGCAAGCCCCCCCCCTTGATCACCAGATATCGCCTATTCTTCTCTATACTGCTTGCATTAGAGTAGTGTAGCATGTTACCGTTCGGTTACTCCTATTACATTGCATAGCCTTTGTCATTGTTACTACTGATCATTGATACCTTACCGCAATCCTAAATGCTTAGTATAGGATGCTAGTTTATCATCATTGGCCCTACACTCTTGTCGACCGCCTTGCTATACTATCGGGCCGTGATCACTTGGGAGGTGATCACGGTATATACTACATACATATATACTAAAGAGATGGTGACTAAAGTCGAATCATTTCGTTGAGTACCCGCAAGTGATTCGATGTGGGGGCTGAAAGGACGGTGGCTCCATCCGGTAGAGGTGGGCCTAGGTTCCCGACGGCCCCGATTGTTACTTTGTGGCGGAGCGGCAGGTCGAGTTGAGACCACCTAGGAGGCAGTGGGCTGGCCCTATTCGGCGTTCGCGGATACTTAACACGCTTAACGAGATCTTGGTATTTGATCTGAGTCTGGCCATTTGGTCTATATGCACTAACCATGTACGCGGGAGTAGTTATGGGTATCCCGGCGTTGTGGTATCAGCCGAAGCCTTCTTGACATCAGCGACGGAGCGGGCGCCGGATTGGACTGCGTAACGCAACTTCCTTTGTAATGGAGGTTGCTAGGTCATTCCGGCCGCCCGCATAGCGTCTTGGTGTGCAATGGGCGATGGGCCCGCACCCTTCGCGCGATAGGATTTAGACCGCGGGCTGACCTCTCTGTTGTGCCTAGGTGGGGCTGCGGCGTGTTGATCTTCCGAGGCGGGCATGACCCAGGAAAGTGTGTCGGCCAAATGGGATCGAGCGTGTTGGGTTATGTGGTGCACCCCTGCAGGGAAGTTTATCTATTCGAATAGCCGTGTCCATCGGTAAAAGGACGACCCGAAGTTGTACCTTGACCTTATGACAACTAGAACCGGATACTTAATAAAACACACCCTTCCAAGTTCCACAGACAACCCGTTGATCGCTTTTCCACAGGGCGACGAGGGGAGGATCGCCGGTAGGATTATGCTATGCGATGCTCTTGGAGATGCTACTTGGAGATGCTACTTGGAGATGCTACTTGGAGGACTTGATCTACTCTCTTCTACATGTCTGCAAGAAGGAGGCTGCGAAGTGTAGTCTTGACGAGGATTAGCTATCCCCTCGGCATTCAGATTCTCATCCACCGATATGGCCCTTTACACATATACCCATGCATATGTAGTGTAGATCCTTGCTTGCAGTACTTTGGATGAGTACTCACGGTTGCTTTCTCCCCTTCCCCCTTTCCTTTCTTTACGGTTGGCGCAACCAGATCTTTGGAGCCCAAGAGCGACGCCACCGTCGATGACGACTACTACACTGGAGGTGCCTACTACTACGTGTAGCCCGCTGACGACGACCAGGAGTAGTTTAGGAGGATCCCAGGCAGGAGACCTGCGCCTCTCTCGATCTGTATCCCACTTGGTGCTAGCCTTCTTAAGGCAAACTTGTTTAACTTATGTCTGTACTCAGATATTGTTGCTTCCGCTGTCTTGTCTATGATCGAGCACTTGTATTCGAGCCCTCGAGGCCCTTGGCTTGTATTATGATGCTTGTATGACTTATTTATGTTTTAGAGTTGTGTTGTGATATCTTCCCGTGAGTCCCTGATCTTGATCGTACACATTTGCGTGCATGATTAGTGTACGATTGAATCGGGGGCGTCACAAGTTGGTATCAGAGCCGACTGCCTGTAGGAATCCCCCTTCCCAACTCCTTGGCCGAAGTCGAGTCTAGACGTTGCAAAAACTTTTACTAACATGGCTGTGTGTCTTACCGACACACGTCGCCATTGGATGGTAGTAGGATCTTTTATTTCTCGCCTATACTCTGGGATTCTGATCTCTCTTCTATTCGGGTTAAATGACTTTCTAAAATCTAACTTTAGGTTCTCGAAAAAGCTTTCTCCCGGAGAGCCCCTTCAGTCCAGATGATCGCCGACTACACATGAAGATTTCAAAGTTAATTTCCGATACTCTTTCGGGACTGCCCATTGCTTTTGCAATTCACTACCACCGAAATATCCCTATGAATAAATTCATACAGCGTTCTTACTTAGTTCCCAGTTACTCTTTTTATTACAAGATGCCCTGAAATATTCGTTGTTGTTCTTAGAATACTTATGCCTACTGCCTTGCAGTTCCTTACCACCTGAATACCCCTACCGATAATCTCTCGCAATTACCGAGTATTCACTCATCCCCAATTGATTCATGTATGTCACGAATCCTCGAAATATCATTCGATCTTCCGAAAATCCTGAGCATCCTATTACTCTTGAAATTCTTGATTGCTTGCATTATGGTTAATCCCATAAGTCTAGTAATCTTGTTGACATCCATTGTCATTGTCATTTTGAGTCCGTTGATTCGATTTGTTGCGAATGCTCGCAATCCTCAAACAGATCCTAGAATTCATCCTTCCGGCTCAGACGTCGTTTTAATCATGAGCCGGTTCTCGCCAATTAAATTGTCATCGATTGTGCCCCTAAGTCTATTGAACTTATCCATCCTTGATCGGGCGCCCGCTTCGATCCTTCGCTTTGTAAATCATAATTCCTTAGCAATTGAGCTCTAAGTTATTCAGTTGTTTCTATAATCCAATGTCTTTGCCTTGCTTCTTCCTCTGGTTGTGTGCCGATACTCACCCCAGATCCTTTGTTGGATTTTATCCGACAATATCCTTCATATTCAATAACCTTGAGCCTTTCCTAGGATATATACCGCCTTTGGTAAATTGTATCCTTTGCTTTGTCAACCATGCTCTACTTTGAGCTTGTGTTAATTACTCACGAAGTTCGTGGTATATGTTCTAAGAAGCCCGATGGCTTGAACATATGCCTTCCTTAATATGTGTGAACTAGAAAGTTTTCACGAGTCATACACTCTGGTATTTTGCGGATAAAATTTCAACACTACAACCTCCTCGAAAGTGAGAAGTGAATGAAAGGTTATGCATTGGAGAAGTGGGAGTCGACCTTGAACTTGTGTTCATGCCCATGGACACGATGTAGATCTTATCATTAAAGCTTCTCTTAAATTAATTATCCCTTTGGTATAATTTCATCTTATATCTGGGATCTGGCCTTTTGCAATCGTGGTTCCGACCATGTTCTCTTTTAAATACCATTTCTCGTGCAAGTTTAAGCACTGGTCTTCTCTAGAGCAATAGCCCAGTCCAACCTCTACTTTGATCTGTCATCGAGTATTACCCCCTGGTATCTCAAGAATATCTAAGAACTATGTTGCTTCTTATGAGTCTTCATCTATTATTGCTTCTCACCGATTTCAGATTTCCCCTGGGTTCTGATTTATTTCACTCGAGAACACCGGTAAGTGAATCGATTCCGCACTTCAATTCAATAACTCTAAGAAATTTTCATTGCTTACGAGTTAAATAATCCTTCAAGTCATTCCTAGCCTAATCGGCTATATCATTATCGTGCTAAATTTAACTGTGCTACCTGGTCCTTAATCCTGGAGCACAACCTTCGATGATGAGCTAAGCTTATGTTGATTTCCTCGTCTTATCATTCCACCTTGAACAACAAGGTTGATTCCGAGCTGGTGTCGTATCCGTGGTTCAAAAAAAATCTTTTGCTGCATCAGTCCTTTTACTTGATGTAGTGGATGTTCGATTACATCTTCATGAAACCTCTCGATAAAATTTGTGATGATCATCATCACCATTCTGTGCTCTTCCAGGATATCAATCAAATTCATGATGGGAAATACCATCCTTGCCCCTCGATGATTGTGTTATCATCGACAACATTCTTGCCTTCCCCCAACACAAACTTGTTCATGTTATGGATGGTACTTGCTATCCAGCTTGTATGATGTTCTACCTTGAAGTATTATCATCTGTTAGGTCAAGAATGTCGTGAGGATTACTCCACCTCTTAAGAATTCTTGGTATAGTGATACTTCTCTCCATCACCATTCTTTCTTGGTCCTCGTGTTGATTCGATCGGTGATGTTTGGGTTCTGCCCTTCTAGCAACCATATTGCTTTGAATATTATGGTCGGCCGTTCACTCTTAGACTATTTATTATTATTGAATCACCATTCTGACATTGGTCGTGCAACCCAACCCATATTTCGGGTGTACCTTTCAACCAATGTTTAATTGTGTATGTTTTCCTCGAGCATACATCATTATACCATTTGATCTGACAATTGTTATCTCCTTGTTCACATAATTGTGGAAATCCATCTTTTGTTAATCTCGATAAATTGTCATTGATTCCATCAGCCACCCCCTCATCCTCTCCTTGGTTTAATGATGATGAATCCTTGTCTTCGAACTCACTTCCGTAGTCATTTCCCGAGAATCTTGCAATGTCATTTCGCCAATTCGTGTCGCACCTTTTCTTCTCGGACATCCTAAGTCTAAGGTATCATGACACCAATCGGATCTGAAACTCGGTCGGATATGATGGTTGGGACAACTTTTCACAAGATATGATGTTGGTCCTTTGATGACCCGGTAATATGATGTCATGCCTACCACCCCCCTGGCTGGAGGACCTATCATTATAATTTCTTTTGCAAGGATAACTATTCTTCCTGAAGGAAATTGTAAAACTTATTCTATAAGTTATTCCTGATGAATCCTCTGAGTATCCAAAGTCTGACCTTTGCTTGAAGGCCATGTCAATGCTATCTCGAAGCATGCCTGTGGTAATCTGATTTTCAATAAGAGCATTTGAAGCACAATGCTAAATGTTTCTTGATCAATTATCCAAACATTGTTGTATGGGTAATGTCATGAAATTTCTCTCCCTTTTCCTGAAGGGTTTTCTACTTTATATCCTACCACGGATATCATGCTCTGCTTGTCCTTGGGAAGGGTATACCCCTGGTATATGTGTCAAACATATTTTCCTTTTCATTGTTTTGTTTGATCTTTCTTGTGATCTATATTATCTAAGCAGTAATATTCTCCTGCTTATGTAAACACCCCGGTGTACAAGTGTGTCAGCAAGACCATGTTGCATTTGTTGATAGCATTCTGCTAACCACCGATGGACGAGAACTTTGCCTATTGGTCCGCCTCGTTCAACGAGAAGGAAAATGGTTCTCTTCGTCCCTCGCCCTTGGTACCGATGTTGTTGCCGACATAACTGACATGGTACCCTCTGACATGCCTTGCTTTCGTGACCGTGCAAGATGCCAGCCCCCTTTCTACTTTAACCCACATGGTGGGCCCATAACCCACAGTTCCACAGGATCAAAACCTGACTCTCCGGCAAACCCCCTGTTGCCAAGGTTGTTCCTCGCGCGTGGCCTCGTAACTAATTTACGAGCCACCTTCCGAGTGATCACCAGTTTTGCTATCAGACACAATACTTATCCCCATTGCTTTGAACCCCTTTCACGCCCTGCTTCAGGCATCAAACGATTGTCTGCCCGCTTGAAACTTCACATGATACCTCCTTACCTTGTTGTCGATATTTTCTTAAGTTTAAATTCGATAGTTACTTCCGCCATCTTCCTCGATGTTATCGACCAGATAGTCGACCTTGTAGAGGTACGTACTCCCGGAATGCCCACCCTTTATCCTTTCCGTAAGTACGATGAAGATCCCGAAGAAAGGATGTGTACTACATCATGATGACCTGAAGCAGAGAAATGAATACCTCGACAAGAATCAACCTCTTCGATGAGAGCAACAAGAACAAGAACACTTGCTAGAATTTCGTAACCAAAACTTTACCCCTTACACCCCTCTTAAATCTCGGGACAAGATTTCTTGTAGTGGAGGAGAATTGTGACGCCCGGATAATTAGGCTATAGTAACCCCACGTTAACGATGCCATGTCACCTCGGATTACTGTTGATAATCTCGCGTTAGTTCGAAACGATTCATATTCAAAATTTGAATTTAAGTTAAACAATTAAAGTTTTCAAAAGTCAAACTAAATTGTTCCTAATGTGTCAAATAATCCTTAGTAAATATTGGTGGATAAATTATCTTTTAATAAAATATTTAAATGCACTAAGTAATAGAAATGACAGCAAAAACAATTAATCAGATGCCTTTTATAAAGTTATAATAATAAAACTAAATTAGTAGTGTGCCAAAATAATTGTGGCAGTGGATTAGTAATACTAATTTAGGTGCTGGCTGGGTATTTTATAAAACTAAAATAAAAGAAACTTTATATGAAAATAGTAAAGAAAATAAGTAAAAAGAAAAAGAAAAGAAAACGAAACAAAGCCCCCCCTTGCTAGGCTGTGGCCCAGCTGGCCACCAGGCCACAACCGGCCCAGCCTCCCCCACTAATCCCCACCCTGGTCGAACCCTAAACCGCTACCAACCACCCGCACCCCACTCGCTCTCCCCCATCCCCCCGATCCAGTTCTGGATCGGGATCGGGCCGACGACCGCGCCCCGACGCCGGCGCCCCACCCTGTCGCCGCACTCCATCTGCCCCGGCGTCGCCACGCCTCACCGGCGCCGCCCCACCACCGCCGCCCGAAGACCTCGCCGAGGCTTCCTCGTCTCCTCCTCAAGCAGCTCACCGGACTCCATCGTCGTCGTCGTCCCCGTCAACGCGGTCGTCCTCGTCTTCCTCCCCAAGCACCGCTGCCCTCGAACTCTACACCCGCCGTGAGCCTCGACCTCTCCCTCTCTCTCTCCCTCCGTCTGTGCCCGCGCCCGACCACCAACCCTTACGCGTGCTGGCCGCGCTCAGCACGGTCCCGCCCAGCCCGGCGTGTCACCGGGCGCGCTCGCGTCCGCCTCCGTCCGCGTGCACGTCCCCCTCAACCAGCGACGCCCGTAAGCTGCAACCCCACGTCGTCCCATCGCCGCACCCGTCCCCTACAGCGCCTCCCAATGGCGCTGCGTGGCACGCGCGCTCGTGCGTGGCGCGCTTGCGGGTTCCGCGCACCCCACTCCTCTGCCGTTCTGTTGCTCCGGCCGTCGCTGCCGCGGTGCCCTACACCGCCCCGCCGCCTCGCTCCACCACCATAGCGCCGCCCCAACCAGTCCGCCGTGGCGTTGCCCCGCCACCTCTCGCTGGCGCACCTCGCGCCAGCCGTCGGCGCCGGTGCCTCCACTGCAGGCGGCGCCAAACAGTTGACGCTGCGGCGCCCATTCGCCCGATGCCCGCTAGCCCCGTGCCCGTTAAGGCTCCCAGAGCCACTGACGTTGGGGCCCCACTCCTCTTTTGGACAGAATAAAATAAAAACAAAAAAAGATTTTGAAAAAATGATAAAATAATTAATTAATTAATATTAATTAGGTCAGATAATTAATCTAAATAACCTGTGTTAGTTAATCTAATTAACTAATGATTTAGTTAATCTGATAGTTAGTTAGTCTGTCAATGACATATGGGACCCACACGTCAGTTGACCAGTCAACACCTCTGTTGACTGCTGACGTCATGCTGACGTCATGATGACGTCAGCATGCACTGTTCTGGATAATGTTAAATTAAATTAATTAAATAAATTCTAAAAATGATTTAAAACTTTAGAAAATCATATAAAATAATCCGTAACTCGGATGAAAATACTTTGTACATGAAAGTTGCTCAGAACAACGAGACGAATCCGGATACGCATCCCGTTTGTCCGCCACGCATCCCTAGCATAGCGAACACGCAACTTTCCCCCTCCGGTCCTCCGGTCCGAAAACGCGAAACACCGGGAATACTTTCCCGGATGTTTTCCCCCTTCGTCGGTATCACCGACTACCGCGTTGGGGCACACCTAGCACCGCGTATTGCCATGTTACGCTTTGTGATGCTTTGATTGCTCTGTTATTTATTATGTTCCCCCTCCATTACTTCTTTCCGGTAGAACCCGAGACTGTCGGTGCCCCCAGTTCGACTACGAAGTTGACGACCCCTCCTTCTTGCCAGAGCAACCAGGCAAGCCCCCCCCCTTGATCACCAGATATCGCCTATTCTTCTCTATACTGCTTGCATTAGAGTAGTGTAGCATGTTACCGTTTGGTTACTCCTATTACATTGCATAGCTTTGTCATTGTTGCTACAAATCATTGATACCTTACCGCAATCCTAAATGCTTAGTATAGGATGCTAGTTTATCATCATTGGCCCTACACTCTTGTCAGTATGCCTTGCTATACTATCGGGCCGTGATCACTTGGGAGGTGATCACGGTATATACTACATACATATATACTATGAGATGGTGACTAAAGTCGGGTCACTCGTTGAGTACCGCAAGTGATTCCAATGTGGGGCTGAAAGGACAGTGGCTCCATCCGGTATCGATGGGCCTAGGTTCCCGACGGCCCCGATCGATACTTTGTGGCGGAGCGACAGGCAGGTTGAGACCACCTAGGAGATAGGTGGGCTGGCCTGCTCGGCGTTCGCGGATACTTAACACGCTTAACGAGATCTTGGTATTTGATCCGAGTCGGCCATTTGGTCTATACGCACTAACCATCTACGCGGGAGTAGTTATGGGTATCCGGCGTCGTGGTATCGGCCAAGCCTTCTTGGCGTCGGCGATGGGCGGCGCGCCGGATTGGACTGCGATAACGCAACTTCCTTTGTAATGGAGGTTGCTAGGTCATTTCGGCCGCCCTCATAGCGTCTTGGTGTGCAATGGGCGATGGGCCCGGCACCCTTCGCAAGATAGGATTTAGACCGGCGGGCTGACCTCTCTGTTGTGCCTAGGTGGGGCTGCGGCGTGTTGATCTTCCGAGGCGGGCATGACCCAGAAAGTGTGTCCGCCAAATGGGATCGGCGTGTTGGGTTATGTGGTGCACCCTGCAGGAAGTTTATCTATTGAATAGCCGTGTCCCTCAGAAAAAAACGACCGGAGTTGTACCTTGACCTTATGACAACTAGAACCGGATACTTAATAAAACACACCCTTCCAAGTTCCATGACAACCCGGTGATCACTTTTCCACAGGGCGACGAGCGGAGGATCACCGGGTAGGATTATGCTATGCGATGCTACTGGAGATGCTACTTGGAGATGCTACTTGGAGGACTTGATCTACTCTCTTCTACATGCTGCAAGAAGGAGGCTGCGAGCGTAGTCTTGACGTGATTAGCTATCCCCTCTTATTACGGCATTCTGCAGATTCGGTCCACCGATATGGCCCTTTACACATATACCCATGCATATGTAGTGTAGATCCTTGCTTGCGAGTACTTTGGATGAGTACTCACGGTTGCTTTCTCCCCTTTCCCCCCTTTCCTTTCTTTACGGTTGTCGCAACCGAGATGCCGGAACCAGAGCGAGATGCCACCGTCGATGACGACTACCACACTGGAGGTGCCTACTACTACGTGCAGCCCGCTGACAACGACCAGGAGTAGTTTAGGAGGATCCCAGGCAGGAGGCCTGCGCCTCTTTCGATCTGTATCCCAGTTGGTGCTAGCCTTCTTAAGGCAAACTTGTTTAACTTATGTCTGTACTCAGATATTGTTGCTTCCGCTGACTCGTCTATGATCGAGCACTTGTATTCGAGCCCTCGAGGCCCCTGGCTTGTATTATGATGCTTGTATGACTTATTTATGTTTTAGAGTTGTGTTGTGATATCTTCCCGTGAGTCCCTGATCTTAATCGTACACATTTGCGTGCATGATTAGTGTACGATTGAATCGGGGGCGTCACAACAGGTATTTGAGAGAAACCAGAATAACCATCTAGAAAGCAAAAATGTGTATGTTTGGATAGTCTTTCTAGCATTTGATCAATAAAAGGTAGAGGCTAATGATCTTTTCTAGTAGCTTTATTTAATTTGTGGAAATAAATTACCATTCTATAACCTATAACAATTCCTTGTGGGATCAATTTGTCCTTATCACTAGGAACAACAGTAATACCTCCCTTCTTAGGGACACAATGGACAGGACTTACCCACTGACTATCAGCAACAGGATAAATTATACCTGCCTCCAAAAGCTTTATTATTTCATTTTTTACCACTTCTTTCATCTTAGGATTTAACCGTCATTGATGATCAACAACTGGTTTAGCATCTTTCTCTAGTTTTATTTTGTGCTGGCATATAGTGGGACTAATGCCCTTAAGATCATCAAGAGGATATCCAATGGTAGCCCGGTGCTTCTTTAGATTTTTCAATAATTTCTCTTCTTCATGCTATGAAAGGTTAGCACTAATAATAACAGGATATATCTTCTTTTCATCAAGATAAGAATATTTCAAAGTATCAGGTAATTGTTTAATCTCAAACACGGGATGTCCTTTGGGTTAAGGAGGATCCGCTAGGATTTCAACAGGCAAGTTGTGTTTCAAAATAGGTCCCTATTTAAAGAATACTTCATCTATTTCCCTTCTCTCACTCATAAACATATCATTTTCATGGTCTAGCAAATATTATTCTAACGAACCATTAGGAGCCACGGCAATAGAAGCAAGACCAATAATTTCATCTTTACTAGGCAATTCTTTATCATGGGGTTGTCTACGAAATTTAGCAAAATTAAAGTCATGAGACATATCCCCTAGACCGATGATACGTCTCCAACGTATCCACTTTTTCAAACACTTTTGCCCTTGTTTTGGACTCTAACTTGCATGATTTGAATGAAACTAATGCGGACTGACGTTGTTTTCAGCAGAACTGCCATGGTGTTGTTTGTTGTGCAAAAAACAAAAGTTCTCGGAATGACCTGAAAATCCACGGAGATAACTTTTGGAAAATATAAAAAATACTGGAGAAAGAATCAAGGCCAGGGGGGCCACACTCCGTCCACGAGGGTAGGGGCGCCCCCTCCCCCTGGGCGCGCCCCCTGTCTCGTGGGCCCCCTGATGCTCCACCGACGTCAACTCCAACTCTATATATTCCGTTTCGCGGAGAAAAAAATCAGAGAGAAAGTTTCATCGCGTTTTACGACACGGAGCCACTGCCAAGCCCTAATCTCTCTTGGGAGGGCTGATATGAAGTCTATTCGGGGCTCCGGAGAGGGGGATTCATCGCCGTCGTCATCATTAACCATCCTCCATCACCAATTTCATGATGCTCACCATCGTGCGTGAGTAATTCCATCGTAGGCTTGCTGGACGGTGATGGGTTGGATGAGATTTACCATGTAATCAAGTTAGTTTTGTTAGGGTTTGATCCATAGTATCCACTATGTTCTGAGATTGATGTTGCTATGATTTTGCTATGCTTAATGCTTGTCACTAGGGACAGAGTGCCATGATTTCAGATCTGAACCTATTATTTTTTCATGAATATATGTGAGTTCTTGATCCTATCTTGCAAGTCTATAGTCACCTACTATGTGTTATGATCCACAACCTCGAAGTGACAATAATTGGGATACTTCTCGGTGATGGCCGTAGTTTGAGGAGTTCATGTATTCACTATGTGTTAATGCTTTGGTCCGGTACTCTATTAAAAGGAGGCCTTAATATCCCTTAGTTTCCACTAGGACCCCGCTGCCACGGGAGGGTAGGACAAAAGATCTCATGCAAGTTCTTTTCCATAAGCATGTACGACTATATTTGGAAAACATGCCTACATTACATTGATGAACTGGAGCTAGTTCTGTGTCACACTATGTTATAGCTATTACATGAGGAATCGCATTCGACATAATTATCCATCACTGATCCAATGCCTACGAGCTTTTCACATATTGTGATTTGCTTATTTATTTTTCCGTTGCTACTGTTACAACTACTACAAAACTTCTATCTTTACCTTTGCCGTTGTTACCGTTACTATCATACTACTTTGCTACTAAATACTTTGCTGTAGATACTAAGTTATCCAGGTGTGGTTAAATTGACAACTCAACTGGTAATACTTGAGAATATTATTTGGCTCCCCTTGTGTCGAATCAATAAATTTGGGTTGAATACACTACCCTCGAAAACTGTTGCAATCCCCTATACTTGTAGGTTATCAAGACTAATTTGTAGCGCCGGTGCCGGGGAGCATAGCTCTATTCTTTGAGTCACTTGGGATTTATATCTGCTGATCACTATGAAGAACTTGAAAGACACAAGAACTAAGATTTTTCCCTCAACTACGACGGGAGGTAAGGAACTACCATCTAGCTCTGCAATAGATTCTCCTTCTGTTATGAGTAAGCTTGCGACACCTAAACCTGCTACTGCTATGAATTCTGATATGTCAGCATGTTATTGATGATGCCACTTCTGCTATGCATGATACTTATGATGAAACTACTTCTGTGCTTGATACTACTTTGCCATTAGGTGAATTTCTTGATGAACAACTTGCTAGGGTTAGAGAGAATGAAATTATTGAAGATGAAATTATTGATGATAGTGATGATGAAGGTTCTCCCCCTAAGTATGAATTGCCTGTTGTTCCTGAGGGTTATCTTATGGATGAAGAAATTGCTAGAGATCTTCTTGCTTGAAATGATAGATCCGATCTTAAGAAGTTACTAGCTAAACATAAACAGAAAACTCTGAATGCTAGAATGAAATATGACCCTGCTTTTTCTACTTCACCTATCTTTGTTACTGATAAGGATTATGAATTCTCTGTTGATCCTGCAATAATTACTTTGGTTGAATCTGATCCTTTTTATGGCTATGAATCTAAAATTGTTGTGGCACATCTTACCAAGTTGAATGATATAGCCACCCTGTTTACTAATGATGAGAAGTCTCGCTATTATTATATTCTTAAGATATTTCCATTCTCATTAAAGGGTGATGCTAAAACTTGGTTTAATTCTCTTGATCCTGGTTGTGTGTGTAGTCCCCAGGATATGATTTATTACTTCTCTGCTAAATATTTTCCTGCTCATAAGAAACAAGCTGCCTTGCGGGAAATATATAATTTTGTGCAAATCGAAGAAGAGAGTCTCCCACAAACTTGGGGGAGGCTTCTCCGATTGCTTAATGCTTTGCTTGATCATCCTCTTAAGAAAAATGAAATACTTGATATCTTTTATAATGGACTAACCATTGCTTCCAAGGACCACTTGGATAGTTGTGCTGGTTGTGTTTTCAGGGAAAGAACAGTCGACCAAGCTGAATTGCTATTGAATAATATGTTGACTAATGAAAATAATTGGGCTCTTAACGAGCCACCTGAGCCAATTAAGCCAACTCCTGAGCCTATTCCTAAACCAACTCCGAAGAAGAGGGGAGTCCTATTTCTCAGTCCTAAAGATATGCAAGAGGCAAAGAAATCAATGAAAGAAAAAGGTATTAAAGCTGAAGATGTTAAGAATTTACCTCCTATTGAAGAAATACATGGTCTTAATATACCGCCTGTTGAAGAAACACATTGTCTTGATAACCCGACACAGGTAGTAAAGGTAAATTCTCTCTATAGATATGATAAAGTTGAAACCCGTCCAGTAGAGTTCATAGCCCATGCTTAGATGAATTTGATGACTTTATGGCTAGACAAGAAAATTTTAATGCTTATGTTGGTAGAGAATTAAAGAATAATGCTTTCATGATAGGATGCTTGAGTGATTATATGGCTAGAGTTAAAGGTGAACTTAAATTCATTAGCAAATACGCTTCTATGGTTACCACTCAAGCAGAGCAAGTACTTAAAGCTCAACGTGATTTGCCCGATGAATTAAATAATAAACATGATTTTACTGTTAGAGTGGCTACTAGAACTGGTAGAATGACTCAGGAACCTTTGTATCCTGAAGGCCACCCTAAGAGAATTGAGCAAGATTCTTAGAGAAATAACTTAGATGCGCCTAGCTCTTCTAAAAAGAAGAAAAAGAAAAATGATAGGACTTTGCATGCTTCTAGTGAACCTGTTGTAGACACACCTGAGAATCCCAATGATATTTCTATTTCTGATGCTGAAACACAATCTGGTGATGAACATGAACCTAGTGATAATGTCAATGATAATGTTCATGTTGATGCTCAACCTAGCAATAATAATGATGTAGAGATTGAACCTGTTGTTGATCTTGATAACCCACAATCAAAGAATCAACGTTATGATAAAAGAGATTTTGTTGCTAGGAAGCACGGTAAAGAAAGAGAACCATGGGTTCAGAAACCCATGCCCTTTCCTCCTAAACCATCCAAGACAAAGGATGATGAGGATTTTGAGCACTTTGCTGAAATGATTAGACCTATCTTCTTACGTATGCGCTTAACTGATATGCTTAAAGTAAATTCATATGCTAAATATATGAAAGATATCATTACAAATAAAAGAAAGATACCAGAAGCTGAAAATTTCCACCATGCTTGCTAATTAAACTTTTAAAGGTGGAATACCAAAGAAACTAGGAGATCCAGGGGTACCAACTATACCATGCTCCATTAAAAGAAATTATGTTAAAACTGCTTTATGTGATCTTGGAGCCGGTGTTTTTATGCCTCTCTCTTTATATCGTAGACTTGAATTAAATAAGTTGACACCTACTGAAATATCTTTGCAAATGGCTGATAAATCAACTGCTATACTTGTCGGTATTTGTGAGGATGTGCCTGTTGTGGTTGCAAATGTCACTATCTTAACGGACTTTGTTATTCTTGATATTCCCAAGGACGATAGTATGTCGATTATCCTTGGTAGACCTTTTTTGAATACTGCAGGGGCTGTTATTGATTGCAACAAAGGCAATGTAACTTTTCATGTTAATGGTAATGAGCATACGGTAAACTTTCCGAGGAAACAACCTCAAGTTCATAGCATCAATTCTATTGGAAAAATTCCAACTATCATTATTGGAGGTTTTGAATTTCCTCTTCCTATTGTCACGAAAAAGTATGATATTCTTATTGTTGGGGATGTTCATATCCGCGTTGAGGTAACTAGTGTTATTCGAAATTTCTCCGGTTCCGTGTTATTCGGAATGAGTTTGTTAACAAGACTTGATCAACATTGTTAGTGGATTCATTTTGATGATCATGAGATGGATGAAACTAGAAGGCACTACCTTCTGTACTCTCTTTTTACTTTCTGTTATTTAGAATAAATAAAGAAAAAATAGTATTATCTGTCTGTTTTCTGAATTATCCATGCAATAAAAAAATTCTCGAAAATAAAAGTGCTCCAAATGCCCTGCAAATTTAGTATGATTTTTTATGGAATATTTGAGGATTTTAGGCACTAAGAACACAGCAGGGGGGCAAGCACCTGGCCACGAGGGTGGAGGGTGCGCCCACTCCCCCTGGGCGCACCCCCCTGTCTCGTGGGCTCACGGTGGCCCCCCTCCACTTATTCCTGCACCCACACACTCCATCTTCCTCCCAAAAAAATCCCCATCCAGCTCAAGCACGAGTTCTAGCTCATTTTGCTGCGATTTTCGATCTCCTTGCTCAAAGCTCCATTCACAAAACTGCTTTGGGAGATTGTTGCTTGGTATGTGACTCCTCCATTGGTCCAATTAGTTTTTTGGTCTAGTGCTTTATTCATTGCAATTATTGCTGCGTAGGTGACCCTGTTCTTGAGCTTGCATGTCAAATTTATGAGGTCCCAAGTAATTCTAATGCATGATATAGGCTCTAGGCACTTGTGGGAGTAGTTGCTATTGATCTTGTTTAGTTTGATTCACTTTTATTTTGAAGTTACTAAAAAGTTCAGAAATTTTTTAGAGGAAGAAATATGTCTAGGAAAATGTACCAAGGTGGTTCCTCAACAAAGATAGGACCCAGGCGTGCTATGCGTGAGCAAGACGATGAACCACCAAGGGAAGCTGAGGTGCGGTCTTGTGAGTGGCCGTCAGAAGAGTTTATGGTCAATGCATGCATCAAGGATGAATTTGACGCATATGTGCGTAATGCCGACCTTGAGGACTTCATACAAGATAAGTGTCCTCAATACTACCAATTGACTGAGTCATTCGTGAGAAGATTTAAATATACATCTTCTCGTAATTCTCAGAATGTCCTGTTTGATATTTATGATGAATCTTATACCATGGACCTAGAAGATTTTACTCGCTTGCAAACTCCCTTGATGGGGCAATGTTCATGAACCCCACAAATCTGAATATAAAGACTTCCTTGCTAGTATCACTGTGGGAGAATCTAGGGATATAGCACAAGCTACCATAGGGAGCATTCATTTTCCTGCTACACATTATTTTGCTCTTCATTGGTAGATGCATTAACGGTAAAGATGAAGCATGTCACATGTGTGTCCCTGATCTTTGTGTCATCAAGAGTGCTGTATTAGGTAATAAAAATTATAACTTGGGGGCAATAGTTGCACGTAGGTTGCATAATAATGGTATATCTAGAGATTTATTTGGAGGAATTTATGCGACCCGTGTTGCTAATTATCTTGGTATATCCCCACGTGAGGGTGATGTGGAGTTGCCTCCCGCTTATTTAGATTATGACACGATGGTCAGACATCATTTTCTTTTGAGGAATGAACAATTCCTCCATTATCGACTAATCTTTGACAAACGTCGTGCTATCCATGTTACTCTCCCTGCTCCTTCCCTTTTTGATTACCAGGCAAAACGAAGATATGTTGTCACCAGGGAGGAGGCAGCCGAACACGAGAGGAGAACGGAGGTAGCTCGCCAACATGCCGCAACTCAGGAGGCATTGGCTGCTGCATCTCAGTACAACCCCGGTTATAACTTCAGATATCAGCCAGGCTACCCATGGCCATAGACCAACTTAGGCCAAAAGCCTAAGCTTGGGGGAGTACGTATTTCTCACTGACTTTACATTCATGTTCACACACTATTCTAGTTGTCGGTGCTCATACTCTTTCATTGTATTATCCATGCTAGTTTAAATTTCTTTTTCTAGCTTTCTTCTTGTGTGTTTGATAAACCATAAGAAAACCAAAAAAATAGTTAGTATAGTTTCCGAGCTTGTAGTAGTAATAAAAAAGAAAACCCGAAAAGATTTCTCGTTCTTCTTTTGCTTGTTGGGAGCTTTCCCGTGTAAATAGTTTTATTTCTTTTCTTTCTTTTGGGGGTTGAGAGTAGAAGACCATATTGAAAATGCTTAGTTGCTCTCATATGCATGATTGTTGATTTAATTTAGAGCCCTTTACCTTGTCTTCTCTCTTGAATTGAATGCTTGTAGATTGCAGCTTAGTCTAATGCACGTGCACTATTATTATTATACACACTGTTCGGTCGTGCAAGTGAAAGGCAATAATGATGATGTATGATGGACTGATTGAGATGAGAGAAGCTGGTATGAACTTGACCTCTTTTGTTTTGTAAATATGATGAGTTCATCATTCCTGATTCAGCCTATTATGAATAAACATGTTTGCAATGACATTTAGAAATTATAGTTGCTTATGCCATGCTTAATTAGCTAGGAGCTTATAATGGTTTACCTTGCGTGCCAACATGCTATTAAAATGGTTATGATGTGGTATGATGGGATGGTATCCTCCTTTGAATGATTCGAGTGACTCGACTTGGCACATGTTCACGCATGTAGTTGAAACAAATCAACATAGCCTTCACGATATTTATGTTCATGGTGGATTATATCCTACTCATGCTTGTACTTGGTGTAGATTAATTTTAATGCATGTTCATGACTGTTGTCGCTCTCTCAGTTGGTCGCTTCCCAGTCTTTTGCTGGCCTTCACCTGTACTAAGCGGGAATACTACTTGTGCATCCAAACTCCATAAACCCCAAAGTTATTCTATATGAGTCCACCATACCTTCCTATATGCGGTATCTACCTGCCGTTCCAAGTAAATTTGTATGTGCCAAACTCCAAACCTTCAAATGAAATTCTGTTTTGTATGCTCAACCAGCTCATGTTTCAACTAGGGTTGTGTGTATCTTCCATGCTAGGTGGGTTATTCTCAAGGGAAGTGGACTCCGCTCCTCATTCACGAGAAAATGGCTGGTAACCGGGATGCCCAGTCGCATGATCAAAAAGATCAAAGCAAATCAAAATAAATAAAACAAAACTCCTCCAGGACTATTGTTGGTATGGACGGTACCCCGTTGTTTCGGATGGCCGTGGAGTGTGCTTGTTGGTGGTGGGGGAGTATAAACTTTACCATTCTGTTTGGGAACCGCCTATAATGTATGTAGCATGGAAGATATCGCCATCTCATAGTTTTTGCGTTGACAGTGAAAGTATACCGCTCAAAATGTTATTCATCTCTATTTTAAAATCGCGCTCTGGCACCTCTACAAATCCCTGGTTCCCTCTGCGAAGGGCCTATCTATTTACTTTTATGTTGAGTCATCACCCTCTTATTAAAAAGAACCCGCTGGAGAGCACACTGTCATTTGCATGCATTACTATTAGTTTATATTGGGTATGACTTGACTGGATCTCTTTTACCATGAATTACAATGTTTAGTCAGTCCTTGATCTTTAAAGGTGCTCTGCATTTATGTTTTGCAGTCTCAGAAAGGGCTAGCGAGATACCATTTTGTCATATCATATTATGATTGTTTTGAGAAAGTGTTGTCATCCGAGTTTTATTATTATTGCTCGCTAGTTGATTATGCCATTGATATGAGTAAATATGATACCTGAGTGTTATTGTGAATATGGTTAGTTCATAATCTTTGCTGAAAACATGAATGCTGGCTTTACATATTTACAACAACAAGACCAAACAGAGTTTGTAAAAGTTTTTCTTTATCACTTTCAGTTTATCAACTGAATTGCTTGAGGACAAGCAAAGGTTTAAGCTTGGGGGAGTTGATACGTCTCCAACGTATCTACTTTTCCAGACACTTTTGCCCTTGTTTTGGACTCTAACTTGCATGATTTGAATGAAACTAACCCGGGCTGATGCTATTTTCAGCAGAACTACCATGGTGTTGTTTATTGTGCAGAAAACAAAAGTACTCAGAATGACTTGAAAATCCACGGAAATAACTTTTGGAAAATATAAAAAATACTGGCGAAAGAACCAAGGCCAGGGGGGCCACACCCTATCCACGAGGGTGGGGGGCGCGCCCCCCTGTCCCGTGGGCCCCCTGATGCTCCACCGACCTCAACTCCAACTCTATATATTCTGTTTTGCGGAGAAAAAAAATCAAAGAGAAAGTTTCATCGCGTTTTACAATACGGAGCCGCTGCCAAGCCCTAATCTCTCTCGGGAGGGCTAATCTGGAGTCCGTTCGGGGCTCCGGAGAGGGGGGTTCGTCGCCGTCGTCATCATCAACCATCCTCCATCACCAATTTCATGATGCTCACGACCGTGCGTGAGTAATTCCATCGTAGGCTTGCTGGACGGTGATGGGTTGGATGAGATTTACCATGTAATCAAGTTAGTTTTGTTAGGGTTTGATCCCTAGTATCCACTATGTTCTGAGATTGATGTTGCTATGACTTTGCTATGCTTAATGCTTGTCACTAGGGCCCGAGTGCCATGATTTCAGATCTGAACCTATTATGTTTTCATGAATATATTTGAGTTCTTGATCCTATCTTGCAAGTCTATAGTCACCTATTATGTGTTATGATCCGACAACCCCTAAGTGACAATAATCGGGATACTTCTCGGTGATGTCCGTAGTTTGAGGAGTTCATGTATTCACTATGTGTTAATGCTTTGGTCTGGTACTCTATTAAAAGGAGGCCTTAATATCCCCTAGTTTCAACTAGGACCCCGCTGCCACGGGAGGGTAGGACAAAAGATGGCATGCAATTTCTTTTCCATAAGCACGTATGACTATATTTGGAATACATGCCTACATTACATTGATGAACTGGAGCTAGTTCTGTGTCACCCTATGTTATAGCTATTACATGAGGAATCACATCTGACATAATTATCCATCACTGATCCAATGCCTACGAGCTTTTCACATATTGTGCTTTGCTTATTTACTTTTCCATTGCTACTGTTACGACTACTACAAAACTGCTATCTTTACTTTTGCCGCTGTTACTGTTTCTATCATACTACTTTGCTACTAAATACTTTGCTGCAGATACTAAGTTATCCAGGTGTGGTAGAATTGACAACTCAACTGCTAATACTTGAGAATATTCTTCGGCTCCCCTTGTGTCGAATCAACAAATTTGGGTTGAATACACTACCCTCGAAAACTGTTGCGATCCCCTATACTTGTGGGTTATCAACCGACAGTAACAATATCCTTTTCGAAGTCTATCTTAGCATTAACAGTATTCAAGAAGGGTCTACCAAATATAATGGGACAAAAGTCATCTTGTGGGGAACCAAGAACAAGAAAATCAGTAGGGTATTTAATTTTCCCACACAAGACTTCAACATCTCTAACAATTCCAATTGGTGAAATAGTATCTCTATTGGCAAGCTCAGTAGTAACATCAATATCTTCTATCTCAGCAGGTGCAATATCATGCATAATTTATTTGTATAAGGAATGAGGTATTGCACTCACACTAGCACCCATATAATATAAGCCATGATAATAATGGTTTCCTGTTTTAACAGAAACAACAGGCACACCAACAATAGGTCTATGTTTATTTTTAGTATCGGGTCTAGTAATTCTAGCCGCTTCATCACAAAAATAAAACATGCCCATCAATATTATCGACCAAGAGATATTTAACCATAGCAATACTAGTTTCAACTTTAATTTGCTCAGGGGGTGTAGGTGTTCTAGCATTGCTCTTACGAACCACAGTTGAAGCCTTAGCATGATCCTTTATTTTAACTGGAAAGGGTGGTTTCTCAATATAAGCAGTAGGAACAATAGGATCAACATTATAAGTAATAGTCTTTTCTTCAACTTTAATAGGTTATACTACTTTTACTTCAATGTGAGGATGATATTTAAGCCACATATCCTTAGGGAGATCAACATGAGTAGCAAATGATTCACAGAAAGAAGCTACTATCTCAGAGTCAAGTCCATATTTAGTGCTAAATTCATGAAAAGCATCGGTATCCATAAAAGATTTAACACAATCAAATTAGGTGTTATACCTGATTCCTTAACTTCATCGAGTTCCCAATCTTCTGAGTTGCATTTAATCATTTCCAATAAATCTCATCTAAATTCAATAGTTTTCATCATAAAAGAACCAGTACAAGAAGTATCGAGAATGGAGCGATCATTAAGAGAAAGCCGAGCATACATTTTTTGAATAATAATTTCTCTTGAGAGCTCATGATTGGGGCATGAATATAACATTGACTTAAGCCTCCCCCAAGCTTGAGCGATACTTTCTCCTTCATGAGGCCAAAAATTATAAATATAATTACGATCACGATGAACCAGATGCATAGGATAAAACTTCTGATGAAATTCCAATTTCAATCGGTTGTAGTTCCATGATCCAATATCATCACATAGCCTAAACCATGTCAACGCCTTGACATTCAAAGATAAAGGGAAGACCTTCTTCTTGACAACATCCTCGAGCATACCTGCAAGCTTAAATAATCCACAAACTTCATCCACATAGATTAGGTGCATATCAGGATGTAATGTTCCATCTCTTGTATAAGGATTAGCTAGCAGTTTCTCTATCATACCCGAAGGAATTTCAAAGTAAATATTTTCAGTAGGTTGAGGATCAACTCTTTGCTCTTGTGGTCGGGGTGAAGATACCCCGAACAAGCCACTCAAAGGATTATTTTCCATAGTAACAAGTGACAGTAAATTTCAGCACACTATATAAATGTTTCCTTACCAAATTCCACCTACCAAAGGCGCTTCACTCCCCGGCAACGACGCCAGAAAAGAGTCTTGATGACCCACAAGTATAGGGGATCTATCGTAGTCCATAAGTAAGAGTGTCGAACCCAACGAGGAGCAGAAGGAAATGACAAGTGGTTTTCAATAAGGTATTCTCTGCAAGCACTGAAATTATTGGTAACAGATATTTTTGTGATAAGATAATTCGTAACGGGTAACAACTAACAAAGTAACTAAGGTGCAGCAAGGTGGCCCAATCCTTTTTGTAGCAAAGGACAAGCCTGGACAAACTCTTATATAAAGCAAAGCGCTCCCGAGGACACATGGGAATTACTGTCAAGCTAATTTCCATCATGCTCATATGATTCGCGTTCGTTACTTTGATAATTTCAGATGTGGGTGGACCGGTGCTTGGGTACTACCCTTCCTTGGACAAGCATCCCACTTATGATTAACCCCTCTCACAAGCATCCGCAACTACGAAAGAAGAATTAAGGTAAATCTAACCATAGCATGAAACATATGGATCCAAATCAGCCCCTTACGAAGCAACGCATAAACTAGGGTTTAAGCTTGTATCACTCTAGCAACCCATCATTTACTTGTTACTTCCGAATGCCTTCCCCTAGGCCCAAATCATGGTGAAGTGTCATGTAGTTGACGTTCACATAACACCACTAGAGGAGAGACAACATACATCTCATCAAAAGATCAAACGAATACCAAATTCACATGACTACTTATAACAAGACTTCTCCCATGTCCTCAGGAACAAACGTAACTACTCACAAATCATATTCATGTTCATAATCAGAGGGGTATTGAATAGCATTAAGGATCTGAACATATGATCTTCCATTGAATAAACCAACTAGCATCAACTACAAGGAGTAATCAACACTACTAGCAACCCACACGTACCAATCTGAGGTTTTGAGACAAAGATCATATACAAGAGATGAACTAGGGTTTGAGAGGATATGGTGCTGGTGAAGATGTTGATGCAGATTGACCCCCTCTCGATTAGAGGATCGATGGTGATGACGATGTCAACGATTTCCCCCACCCGGAGGGATGTTCCCCACCAGAACAGCTCCACCGGAGCCCTAGATTGGTTCCGCCCAAGTTTCGCCTCGAGACGGTGGCGTTTTGTCCCGAAAGC
This sequence comes from Aegilops speltoides, assembly GCA_021437245.1. Lineage (NCBI taxonomy): Eukaryota > Viridiplantae > Streptophyta > Magnoliopsida > Poales > Poaceae > Aegilops > Aegilops speltoides. The sequence continues at coordinate 180,423,554 of CM038146.1, forward strand.
TTCCTTATGATTTTTTCCAAGGCAAAAGACACCATATAGCAAAAGATGGGCATCGTGGGTCTGCCAGGTGGCCCATGAGGCAGGGGCGCGCCCAGGGGGTAGGGCGCGCCCTCCACCCTCGTGGCTAGTGGGTGGCCCCCCTCTATTGCTTTTTCGCCCAATATTTTTAATATATTCTGGAACTGACTTTCGTGGAGTTTCAGGACTTTTGGAGTTGTGCAGAATAGGTCTCTAATATTTGCTCCGTTTCCAGCCCAGATTTCTAGCTGTCGACATTCTCCCGCTTCGTGTAAACCATATAAAATAAGAGAGAAAAGGCATAAGTATTGTGACATAATCTGTAGTAACAACCCATAATGCAATAAATATCGATATAAAAGCATGATGCAAAATGGATGTATCAAGACATGACCGAGACACCTCTCTAGTCAATAACCAATAGAGGAACTAGGATGCCCATATTGTCTCCTAAATATTCTACGAAGATCTTTCTCGGTCGAACCGTTATGACAACTTACATAATTCCTTTTATCCATCGGTATGTTACTTGCCTGAGATTCGATCGTCGGTATCTTTATACCTAGTTCAATCTCGTTACCGGCAAGTCTATTTACTCATGCCATAATACATCACCTTGCGACTAACTCCTTAGTCATTTGCTTGCAAGCTTATGATGTGTATTACCGAGGGCCCAGAGATAGCTCTCCGATACTCGGAGTGACAAATCCTAATCTCCATCTATGCCAACTCAACAAACACCTTCAGAGATACCTGTATTGTATCTTTATGATCACCTATTTATGTTGTGATGTTTGATAGCACACAAGGTGTTCCTCCGATATCCGGGAGTTGCATAATCTCATAGTGGAAGTAATAGATATTTGACATGAAGAAAGCAATAGCAATAAACTGAACGATCATTATGCTAAGCTAACGGGTGGGTATTTTCCATCACATAATTCTCCTAATGATGTGATCCTGTTATCGAATGACAACACATGTCCATGGTTAGGAAACCTTAACCATCTTTGATCAACGAGCTAGTCTAGTAGAGGCTTACTAGGGACACGATATTTGTTTATGTATTCACACATGTATTTAAGTTTCCGATCAATACAATTCTAGCATGAATAATAAATCTTTACCATGAATAATTAAGGAAATATAAAATAGCAACTTTATTATTACCTCTAGGGCATATTCCTTCATCATGTGCTTAGCGTGCATCCATGGCTCATTTTTGGCGATGATGATCATGTTAGCGCTCTTAGCATCCGGTATGGACATGGTGGTGAAAAATGGTTTTCTCTTTGTATGGACTTAGCCCATCTGACACAGAACATCGTCGCACTGTGCAATCTAGAGTAGTCAACCTCCCATATCTTTGACCCTTCCATAGAATCTTTCAGTTGCGTCGTTGTTGCCGGTCATGCATTCCATCGTCATCCCTGAGTTCTAGTAATCACTGTTTATATCTTTGGCCTCCATGTAGAACGTGCATCCGTTGATATCGTATGCCTGATAGGTCACGAGGTTGGGCACAAGACATTTTCTAAGGCGGATATGAGCAATCCGTTAGTAGAGCCCTCTTTCGGGTGGTTAGCAAGAACATGCTTCTCGAACCAAGTCAAGAAAGTGAGGTTGTGCTCTCTAATAACTTCGGCGTCCGTCTTGCGCAGCCCCCAGTTACCATATTTCTTTGCGATGGTTTATTTGTGAAGTGTCACGAAAGGATCTACCACGTCTAGGTGCTATAGCACTACTAAGTTTGCTATGTCAAAGTCATTGCATCGACCCTCATGGTCCACATGTAGTTCCCTCCGGCCGTTGGTGTGACCTTCACCTCCGAGCCTCCCAAGGTGCTTGTTGACGGGCAAACCAACAATAGGGTCTCCGATGCCTGGATAATTCTCGCAGAAGGAGATGCACTCTTGGTTAAGAAAGCCCTGGACGATGCTTCCATCTAGATGGGACATGTTACGAATGAATCCTTTGATGACCCCATTCATCCTCTCGAACGACATCATGTTGTACAGGAATGTCGGCCCAAGGTCGATGATGTCATCCACAATGTGGACACACAAATGCACCATGACGTCAAAAATGTGGGTGGGAAGTACATCTCAAGCTCATTTAGTATGACAATGATCTCTTCCTGTAGCCTTCGAAGTTGCTTCACACGGATCGACTTTCAAGAGATAATGTTAAAAAAGTTGCAGAGACCAGTAAGCGTGTCACAGACGTGCTGGTCCATTATCCCTCTAATGGCAATAGGAAAATTTTGTGTCATCATGACGTGACAATCATGAGACTTCGTCCTGCTGAACCTTTTCTTCTTTGTGTCTAGAAATCTGCTTATCTTCCCGCAATAACCGGAGTTAACTTTGATTCTGGTAAGGAACTTGAAGAATTGATCCATCTCCTTTCGACTTAAGGTGAAGCAAGAAGGGGGAAATATTTCTCTTCCTTCTTGTTGACTTTTTTGTCCCTGTCCCCCATCCCCTGCGACGACTTTTTACCGGGCATATGGAGATCTACCCTGATTTTCAAATCTTCTAAGTCTTTTCTTGCCTTCGGCCCATCCTTGGTCGTGTCCGGCATGTTCATCAGTTTCCCAAGCAAACTCTCGAGGACATTCTTCGTGATATGCATTTCATCAAGGCAATGAGGCATGTCGAGTTTGGGCCAGTACTCCAAGTCCCAGAAAACTAATCTCATTTTCCATATCTTTAGCAGCGGCACCGATGCTTTTTTCATATTTCCCAGCGCGGGGCACTCTTCCCAGTTTTTCAACAACTCATAGATTTCAGCGTCGCTCCTCTTATGTGGAGGTCCTAAATTCTCAACCTCACCATTGAATAGATCTCCACGGTTTGTCCATGGGTCATCCATCTCGAGCCATCTTCGATGCCCCATGTACACGATTTTCCTAGACCCGCCATCTTTCGTTAGCTGCTGAGACGTTGTATCATCCATGCACCGAGTGCATCCACAATATCCGTGGCACACCTGTCTTGCGAGATATCCATAACTGAGATAGTCGTGCACCGTCGTCATCAGCGCGACTCTCATATAGAAATACTCTCCTTTGCTGGCATCTCATGTCTTGACCGGTGTTTTCAATAATGTGTCTAACTCCTCTTTCAGTAGCCCCAAATACAGATTAATATTATTTCCCGGTTTTTCTGGCCCTTGAATCAGCATGCTCATGTGTATGTACTTTGTCTTCATGCACAACCATGGGGGTTGTACATCCATACAAACATGGGCCATGTGCTATGGTCGGTGTTCTGGTTGCCAAACGGATTCATGAGATCAATACTCGCACCAAGCACTATGTTCCTTACATCTCCACTGGCTTGCATTCGCGGGGTGTATCAGCTTTCGATCATCTACATCGTTGGGATTTTTCCTCTCTGCATGCCAATGCATTAGCTTTGCTTCCTTAGGATCTACGAAATAACACTGTAGACGAGGAGTGATTGGTAAGTACCATACAACTCTCTGAGGACATTTCTTTCCTGCCTTCTTATATCGAGAAGCATTGCACATCGGACAACGTGTTTTTTTTCATGTGCTCCTTCCAATAAATGATGCAATCGTTGATGCATGCATGGTATCTAATCTTTGGCTCATCAAGAGGGCACACAATTTTCTTGGCCTCATTGACACTAGTGGGACATAGGTTCCCTGCGGGGAGAACCTTCTTTAGATACTTGAGAAGCTCATCGAGGCTTCTATCGCTCCATTTGTTTTTAGCCTTCGTCTTTAGAAGTTCCAGTGTGAAAGTCGAGCGGGTCACCTATGGATTGCAACCACCATAGAATGGACTTTTCAAGTCTTCCTCCAGCTGCTCAAGCTTGGACTCCTCTCTAGAAGCAGCTCTATCGCTAGTCGTCTTCTTGCGAAGAAGGTCTCAAACATGAGGGTCCCCCATGATTGAACTTAGTACCGAAGAAGGCTGCAGCATGTCCGCGGCTTCTCTGTCATGTCCGGCCTCTCCTCCGCCTCCATGTATAGTCTCTTCTCCGCCTCCATGTCCGGCCTCTTCTCCACCGCCATGTCCGGCCTCTTCTCTGCCGCCATGTACGGCCTCTTCTCCGCCGCCATTATTGGTCGTCATCTCTTCGTCTGGCCCAATGTCACCACTGGCTGCCCCATCGACGTCATCATCTTCACTTATCCACCAAGTATAGCCATCCATGAAACCATGCATGATCAGGTTGTGGCACCCTGATCTGCATGGAGTAGGGGGGCCTTCGCACATTAGCCCATGATAACACCTGACGCACGACAGGTACATGATACAGTATTCCAGGTACAAGAATATTCATCAAATACATGTATAGAGGATTACATCATTGATGAATACAATCATCTGGCATAGCTCTAAGGATATCTAAATGGCGGCGGAAGTCTTGGTTTGGCAGCATATCGACTTTGGCTGGGCTCCAGAACGCACAAGACTGGCAAGGTTATGGCCTAGCGCGATGAATCTCCTCATGTAATCTGGCCACGTGCAAGGCCAGGCGAGTACTTTAAATGTACTTGCAAGACAACCAAATACATAGCATCCAAACAAGCAGATGACAAAGCAAGTACCAAGCACATGCAAGAATCTACCTTATAGCAGTAACTAAGCATGACATGATATTAACAAGAGACATGGATCAAACTAAGCATGGAAAACATCATAGCATGTACTAGCATGGCAATAACATGGCATATAAAACATACTTCTAACATGGCAATGACATAACATGGCATAGCATAGCATCTCAATCATGTCTTGGCATAGATGTATCTACAAGACACGGATTCATGCATGAACTATGCTGAAAACAAAATATCGGTTACCTCCCGTGAAGACATAGTGTATTAACTTTATGCAACCATCTCTTACTCTGCCACGGCTCCTCAGAGCAAACTAATGACTCACCAAGATCTCATCTCGTGATCATGTCCGAAACAACTCAACTCATGACTCACCAAGATCTCATCTCGTGATCATATCAGAACATCACCATGAATTATCACGACTATCTCATACTCCAAGTCACCACATTCTTTAAAGCAAATTATTTATCAACTTAGTTATATAAAGTTTATCCTCCATTTCGACCAAGACCCGATAGTGTGACCTACTACGAACTGTGCCCATGACCGAGGACGTGGCTGATTGATTCAACACACACGACAGAGGTTAGCACACTGTACCCACACCACGAAACCCATGGACTCGTGCTCCCATTCGGGTGGACCAACGGCATTCCGACTAAACCGATCCATTGCCCATGACACTCTCCTGGCCACTCTGACCAACTCCCCTTCAGCTAAGTTCTGGGTGGCCCCGATGTCAACAAATGACATCCAACAGCCACCGTCATGGCAAAACATAAACGGTCCCAAACAGGGACATGAGCTCAAAACCAAACACGGGCACACAAGGCTTATGTCCACCTACCTGATCAGGGTAGCGCGCGCCCATAACCTTCCCTCTTTGGAGGCACCGATGAGAGGCATGTCAATAGATCACATTAAGGCCCTCCAACAAAGGCAAGTGTGGTTGCACTGGCGAAGCTCAATTTGATGGCACTATGACTCGATCCCATCGATGACGGAGGAGGTTTGTTATTATTACTCATATTATTATCTTCTCCATCATCATCAACATTATGGGCATATTTAACATGAATGCAATAATGAGCATGCAACATACAAATGTATTAACAAAATACCCAGCTTCTCAAGTGAAAAGCTATAGCATATGAAACATGACAATCCCAGGCACTAGCATATCAACAGTGTACCAAAATCATCATAGTATTTATAACAATGGCATGAAACTAAAGTAGAGCAGGGACATGATATTATCAATAACAACGTTCTAACTAGCATGGCAAGAGCTATAATGAAATCACAAACAAGACAGGGAAGGCAATACAACCTATACCATAACTGAAATAACTTCAGACGAAACAGATAAGAAACTACTGCAACTACACACACAGGGTGCAAGCAAAGTCAACATGCAAATTTGGGGATCATGATAAGATCTTGGCTTGCCTGGGGGTCGAGGAATACTCCGGGAAGAAGTGTGATCACCTCACGGAAGAATTTGCCGGAGAAGGGTTCCTTCCCAGTGGGGCTGGATATAGGGCAGGGGCAAAATGGGTATTTTTAGAATGTGCAAGCATCAAGAAAATAGTCCCATCATAAAGAGCTTGACGAACAGAGAACGTGAGCGTTGGAATCACCTCAATCGGAGTTACGGTTGAAAAGTTGTGGCCGTTTACCTTTTAGGCAGAAAAGACACTAAACAGTGAGCGTTCACAAAATAACCACTTCAGCCGGCGGAGCTGGGCTGGAGGCGCATTTTCTGAAATACGTCCATGCAGGGAAAGCGTACTTCAGCTCGAAGCCACGGCAGAGTGCGCCTTCAGAAGAGGAAAGCGTATTCACAGGATTACGCTTCCACTTTGCTAACTAGACACGGGGCCACAGTCGCTTACAGGCAGGGCCCGCTTCATCTCCTTCTCTCTCCTTGCGGTCTTCTTCTCCAACGCGACGTGGAGAATAGGCGCGAGTTGGCTGCTGGCCTAGCCGTTGCTCTGCTTCTCCCTAGGACCGGCCAACGAGCTCAGATGCTCCGCCGCTCCGCGATGCGCCTGCTGGTGGCTGCGAGATTGCTCGAGGTGGCCCGCAACATTGGAGCCATAGCAAGTTGTGGCGGCTAGTGAGCTTCAACAGGAGGCGCACCGGCGAGGCTCCTCCGCCGGAGTTTGGTAGGGTGGTGGAGGTCTGTAGCTCTAGAGGAGAATGCGGATGCCGAAGAAGTGGAGTGGTGGAGGTCTTGGGCGGCGGCCACGGTGATGGTGGTGGTCGAGGAGGGACTCCGGGGACGAGGGGAGGGGTTGGGGAAGCATGGAGAGACGAGGAGGAGCTCCTGGTGAGCTTAGATGAGCGAGAGTGGGGCTATATATAGCCGGGGCGAAGATGCCGAGCAGAGCTCCACCGTCCGAGTCCGGTCGAGGCTCTGGTGGCCACAGAGGTCACGGTGGGAGGCGGGAAGGCGACGACGAGGAAGAGGATGAGCTGTAGAGAGTCACGAAGACGAGCAGTGCTCGGGGACACGAGGAGGAAGAGGACACGGAGGTGGAAGATGATGTCTACTACACAACCTTCTTCTTGTAGACGTTGTTGGGCCTGCAAGTGCACAGGTTTGTAGGACAGTAGCAAATTTCCCTCAAGTGGATGACCTAAGGTTTATCAATCCGTGGGAGGCGTAGGATGAAGATGGTCTCTCTCAAAAAACCCTGCAACCAAATAACAAAGAGTCTCTTGTGTCCCCAACACACCCAATACAATGGTAAATTGTATAGGTGATCTAGTTCGGCGAAGAGATGGTGATACAAGTGCAAAATAGATAGTAGATAAAGGTATTTGTAATCTGAAATTATAAAAACAGCAAGGTAACAAGTAGTAAAAGTGAGCGTAAACGGTATTGCAATGATAGGAAACAAGGCCTAGGGTTCATATTTTCACTAGTGCAAGTTCTCTCAAGAATAATAACATAGATAGATCATATAACAAGCCCTCAACATGCAACAAAGAGTCACTCCAAAGCCACTAATAGCGAAGAACAAATGTAGAGATTATGGTAGGGTACGAAACCACCTCAAAGTTATTCTTTTGGATCAAACTATAAAAGAGTTCGTACTAGAATAACACCTTAAGATACAAATCAACCAAAACCCTAATGTCACCTAGATACTCCATTGTCACCTCAAGTATCCGTGGGCATGATTATACGATATGCATCACACAATCTCAGATTCATCCAACCAACATAAAAGTACTTCAAAGAGTGCCCCAAAGTTTCTACCGTAGAGTCAAGAACGTGTTCCAACCCCTATGCATAGGTTCCCAATGTCACGAAACCCGCAAGTTGATCACCAAAACATACATCAAGTGGCACATGATATCCCATTGTCGCCACATATGATCACGGCAAGACATACATCAAGTGTTCTCATAAAAGACCCAATCTGATAAGATAACTTCAAAGGGGAAACTCAATTCATCACAAGAGAGTAGAGGGGGAGAAACATCATAAGATCCAACTACAAAAGCAAAGCTCGGGATACATCAAGATCGTGCCATAGAGGGAACACGAGAGAGAGAGAGAGATCAAACACATAGCTACTCGTACATACCCTCAGCCCCGAGGGTGAACTACTCCCTCCTCGTCATGGATAGCGCGGGGATGATGAAGATGGCCACCGGTAATGGGATCCCCCTCCGGCAGGGTGCCGAAACGGGCTCTCGAGAGGTTTTTGGTGGCTACAGAGGCTTGCGGCGGCGGAACTCCTGATCTATCTTCTGTTCTGGAAGTTTTATGGTACGTACGTATATATGGGTGAAAGGAGTACGTCGGTGGAGCTATGGGGGCCCCACGAGGTAGGGGGCGCGCCCGGGGGGTGGGCCAGCCCCCCCACCCTCGTGAGCACCTCCTGTATCTCCTGACGTGCACTCCAAGTCTAGCGGGTGGCTTTCCTTCCAAAAATAACTTCTCCAGTTGATTTCGTTCCGTTTTGACTTCGTCTGATATTCCTTTTCCTCGAAACACTGAAATAGGCATAAAACAGCAAATCTGGGCTGAGCCTCCGGTTAATAGGTTAGTGCCAAAAATAATATAAAAGTGGATAATAAAGCCCAATATTTCCTAAAACAGTAGATAAAGTAGCATGGAGCAATCAAAAATTATAGATACGTTGGAGACTTATCAAGCATCCCCAAGCTTAATTTCTGCTCGTCCTCGAGTAGGTAAATGATAAAAAAGAATTTTTGATGAGGAGTGATACTCTGGCATAATTTCAATGTAAATCTTCTTAATTGTGGTATGAATATTCAGATCCGAATGATTCAAGACAAAAGTTCATATTGACACAAAAATAATAATACTTCAAGCATACTAATCAAAGCAATCATGTCTTCTCAAAATAACTTGGCAAAAGAAAGTCCATCCTTACAAAATAATATAGTTAGGCTATGCTTCATTTTCGTCACACAAAGATGTTCCCAACTTCTATACCCCCGATGACAAGCCAAGCAATTGTTTCATACTTAAATAATCTCAAACTTTTTCAACCTTCACGCAATACATGAGCGTGAGCCATGGATATAGCACTATGGGTGGAATAGAATATGATGATGGGGACTGTGTGGAGAAGACAAAAAGGAGAAAGTCTCACATTGACGAGGCTAATCAACGAGCTATGGAGACGCCCATCAATTGATGTCAACATGAGGAGTAGGGATTGCCATGCAATGGATGCACTGGAGCTATGAATGCTCAACAAAAGAAAACTAGTGGGTGTGCATCCAACTTGCTTTCTCATGAAGACCTAGGGCATTTGAGGAAGCCCATCGTAGGAATATACAAGCCAAGTTCTAAAATGAAAAATTCCCACTAGTATGAAAAGGACAACTTTATGAGACTCACTACATGAGGAACAAGGTGCTACTTTGAAGCACAAGTGTGGAAAAAGAGATAGTAGCATTGCCCCCTTCTTTTTTTTCTTTTTTTGGGCATTTCTCCTTTTTTTTCTTTTGGCCTTTTTTTGGGCAATGCTCTAATAATGATGATGATCACACTTCTATTGATTACAACATAAGGATTACAACTCGAAACTTAGAACAAGATATGACTCTATATGAATGCCTCCGGCGGTGTACCGGGATGGCGCAATGAATCAACCATGACATGTATGGAAAATAATGCATGGTGGCTTTGCCACAAATACGATGTCAACTACATGATCATGCAATGGCAATATGACAAAAGTAATGTATGTCATTAATATGATGATGGAAGTTGCATGGCAATATATCTCGGAATGGCTATGGAAATGCCATAATAGGTAGGTATGGTGGCTGTTTTCAGGAAGATATAAGGAGGTTTATGTGTGATAGAGCGTATCGTATCACCGGGTTTGGATGCACCGGCGAAGTTTGCACCAACTCTCAAGGTGAGAAAGGGCAATGCACGGTACCGAAGAGGCTAGCAAAGGCAGAAAGGTGAGAGTACGTATAATCCATGGACTCAACATTAGTCAAAAGAACTCATATACTTATTGCAAAAATTTACAATTCATCAAAAATCAAGTACTACGCGCATGCTCCTAGGGGGATAGATTGGTAGGAAAAGACCATCGCTCGTCCCCGACTGCCGCTCATAAGGATGCACAAGCCAGGTACACTTCATGTTTCAAATTTGTTACACAACTTTAACCATACGTGCATGCTACGGGACTTGCAGACTTCAACACAAGCATTTCTCAAATTCACAATTACTCAACTAGCACGACTTTGATATTATCACCTCCATATCTCAAAACAATTATCAAGCATCAAACTTATCTTAGTATTCAACACACTCATAAGAAAGTTTCACATATCTTGAATACCAAGTATATTAATATTAAGCAAATTACCATGCTATTAAAGACTCTCAAAATAATCTAAGTGAAGTATCGGAGTTCATCTATTTCTTCAAAATAAAACTACCATAGTGCTATAAGATATAAGTGAAGCACTAGAGCAAAAACAAACTACTCCAAAAGATATAAGTGAAGATCAATGAGTAGCTAAATAACTATGTAACTATGCGAAGACTCCCTCTCGTTTAAGAATTTCAGATTTTGATACTTTATTTAAATAGCAAGCAAAGCTAAATAAAACTACATGGCAAGGATAGCACAACTCATGTGAAGAAGGAAAAACTTAGGTTCAACCGATACTAACCGATAGTTGTTGAAGAAGAAAGGTGGGATGCCTACCGGGGCATCCCCAAACTTAGATGCTTGAGACTTCTTTAAATATTATCTTGGGGTGCCTTGGGCATCCCCAAGCTTGAACTTTTGTGTCTCCTTAATTCATCTCATATCATGGTTTCTCTTTTTATCAAAAGCTTCATTCACAACAAACTCAACAAGAACTCGTGAGATAGGTTTGTATAAACCAATGCAAAACCTTATCATTTTCTACTGTAACAAATCACTAAAATTATTATTCAACATTGCATACTAAATGCCTCTTCATATTTAATACTCCTATCTTCAAATAGAATCATTAAACAAGCAAACATATGCAAACAATGCAACCATAACAGCAATCTGCCAAAACAGTACAGTCTGTAAAGAATGCAAGAGTATCAACACTTCCCTGACTCCCAAAATTATGAAATAAAATTCCCACTGTAATAAATTTATCAGATCTCAATATGCAAAAATATTCAACATTATAACGCTCTCTGACTTTTCTAGGGAATTTTTGCAACAGCGGTAAACTTTCTGTTTTCAAACAGCAACATGTATACTAGCAAAATAAGCATGGCAAAGGCTATCCTTGACTTTTTTATTGCAACTAAAGATTAAAAACATTAATCTAAACAACAGCAAGCAAAAACTAACAAAAGAAAATGAAGCTCCAAGCAAAACACATATCATGTGGTGAATAAAAATATAGCTCCAAGTAAAGTTACCGATGAACGAAGACGAAAGAGGGGATGCCATCCGGGGCATCCCCAAGCTTAGGCTCTTGGTTGTCCTTTAATATTACCTTGGGGTGCCTTGGGCATACCCAATCTAAGGCTCTTGCCACTCCTTATTCCATAGTCCATCGAATCTTTACCCAAAACTTGAAAACTCCACAACACAAAACTCAACAGAAAACTCGTAAGCTCCGTTAGTATAAGAAAATAAAACAACCACTCAGGTACTGTAATGAACTCATTCTAAATTCATATTGGTGTAATATATACTGTATTCCAACTTATCTATGGTTCATACCCTCCGATACTACTCATAGATTCATCAAAATAAGCAAACAACACATAGAAAACAGAATCTGTCAAAAACAGAACAGTCTGTAGTAATCTGTATCAAACGTATACTTCTGGAACTACAAAAATTCTAGAAAATTAGGAAGACCTGAGAAATTCGTGTACCAATCCATAGCAAAAGGAATCAGATCAGAAGCACGTTTGTGTGAATGAACGAAACTAATTTACTGGGTGCAAAAGTTTCTGATTTTCAGCAGGATCAACACAACTATCACCAAAAGCCATCCTAAAGGTCTTACTTGGCACTTTATTGAAACAAAAGCTATAAAACATGATTACTACAGTAGCATAATCATGTGAACACACAAAAACAGTAAGGATAAGTATTGGGTTGTCTCCCAACAAGCGCTTTTCTTTAATGCCTTTCTAGCTAGGCATGATGATGACAATGATGCTCACATAAAACATAAGAATTGGAACATAATGGGAGCATCATGAAGCATATGAATAGCACATTTAAGTCTAACCAACTTCCTATGCATAGGGATTTTGTGAGCAAACAACTTATGGAAACAATAATCAACAAGCATAGGAAGGTAACACAAGCATAGCTTCAAGAATTTAAGCACATAGAGAGGAAACTTGATATTATTGCAATTCCTACAAGCATATGTTCCTCCCTCATAATAATTTTCAGTAGCATCATGAATGAATTCAACAATATAACCAGCACCTAAAGCATTGTTTTCATGGTCTACAAGCATAGAAATTTTATTACTCCCCACATAAGCAAAATTCTTCTCATGAATAATAGTGGGAGCAAACTCAACAAAATAACTAACATGTGATTGAAAATTAAGATCAAGATGACAAGTTTCATGGTTATCATTATTCTTTATAGCGTACGTGTCATCACAATAATCATCATAGGTAGGAGGCATGCTTTCATCATAGTAATTTTGCTCATCAAAGCTTGGGGGACAAAATATATCATCTTCATCAAACATAGCTTCCCCAAGCTTGTGGCTTTGCATATCATTAGCATCATGGATATTCAAGGAATTCATACTAATAACATTGCAATCATGCTCATCATTCACATATTTCATGCCAAGCATTCTATGTAATTCTTCTTCTAACACTTGAGCACAATTTTCCTTCCCATCATTTTCACGATAGATATTAAAAAGGTGAAGTGTATGAGACAAACTTAACTCCATTTTTTTGTAATTTTTTTTATAGACTAACTAGTGCTAAAACAAGAAACAAAAAGATTCGGTTGCAAGATCTAAAGATATACCTTCACTTACCTAGCCTCCCCGGCAACGGCGCCAGAAAAGAGCTTGATGTCTACTACACAACCTTCTTCTTGTAGACATTGTTGGGCCTGCAAGTGCACAGGTTTGTAGGACAGTAGCAAATTTCCCTCAAGTGGATGACCTAAGGTTTATCTATCCGTGGGAGGCGTAGGATAAAGGTGGTCTCTCTCAAACAACCCTGCAACCAAATAACAAAGAGTCTCTTGTGTCCCCAACACACCAAATACAATGGTAAATTGTATAGGTGCACTAGTTCGGCGAAGAGATGGTGATACAAGTGCAAAATAGATAGTAGATAAAGGTATTTGTAATCTGAAATTATAAAAACAGCAAGGTAACAAGTAGTAAAAGTGAGCGTAAACGGTATTGCAATGATAGGAAATAAGGCCTAGGGTTCATACTTTCACTAGTGCAAGTTCTCTCAAGAATAATAACATAGATAGATCATATAACAAGCCCTCAACATGCAACAAAGAGTCACTCCAAAGCCACTAATAGCAGAGAACAAACGTAGAGATTATGGTAGGGTACGAAACCACCTCAAAGTTATTCTTTTGGATCAATCTATAAAAGAGTTCGTACTAGAATAACACCTTAAGATACAAATCAACCAAAACCCTAATGTCACCTAGATACTCCATTGTCACCTCAAGTATCCATGGGCATGATTATACGATATGCATCACACAATCTCAGATTCATCCAACCAACAGAAAGTACTTCAAAGAGTGCCCCAATGTTTCTACCAGAGAGTCAAGAACGTGTGCCAACCCCTATGCATAGGTTCCCAATGTCACGAAACCCGCAAGTTGATCACCAAAACATACATCAAGTGGCACATGATATCCCATTATCACCACAGATAATCACGGCAAGACATACATCAAGTGTTCTCATAAAAGACTCAATCCGATAAGATAACTTCAAAGGGGAAACTCAATTCATCACAAGAGAGTAGAGGGGGAGAAACATCATAAGATCCAACTACAATAGCAAAGCTCGGGATACATCAAGATCGTGCCATAGAGGGAACACGAGAGAGAGAGAGAGAGAGAGAGAGAGAGAGAGAGATCAAACACATAGCTACTCGTACATACCCTCAGCCCCGAGGGTGAACTACTCCCTCCTCGTCATGGATAGCGCCGGGATGATGAAGATGGCCACCGGTGATGGGATCCCCCTCCGGCAGGGTGCGGGAACGGGCTCCCAAGAGGTTTTTGGTTGCTACAGAGGCTTGCAGCGGCGGAACTCCCGATCTATCTTCTGTTCTGGAAGTTTTAGGGTACGTACGTATATATGGGTGAAAGGAGTACGTCTGTGGAGCTACGGGGGCCCCACGAGGTAGGGGGCGCGCCCGGGGGTTGGGCGCCCCCCACCCTCGTGAGCACCTCCCGTATCTCCTGACGTACACTCCAAGTCCATCGGGTGGCTTTCCTTCCAAAAATAACTTCTCCAGTTGATTTTGTTCCGTTTTGACTTCGTTTGATATTCCTTTTCCTCGAAACACTGAAATAGGTATTAGACAGCAAATCTTGGTTGAGCCTCCGGTTAATAGGTTAGTCCCAAAAATATTATAAAAGTGGATAATAAAGCCCAATATTGATTAAAACAGTAGATAAAGTAGCATGGAGCAATCAAAAAATATAGATACGTGGAGACGTGTCAGAAGACGACGACGCTCATGGGCGCGTACTGTGCGGCAACGGGGACGGCACGCTGGGGAAGAAAACGGGGGGGTTGAGGAGTCCAGGGGAAGAGGACGTCGAGGTTGAGCTGTAGGACACGCTAGGGCAAGCCAGGGCTGGTCAGAGCAGGGCTGCCGGCGACAATAGTGGCTAGACCATCGATTTGGCCGGCTACACCCGTGGTCACCACGGCCAAAGCTTGTCCTGGCCACTTCCTTCATGCCAAAACATGTCTACAGGGTGGCACAAGGCTCAGTAAAATGACATGTGGGACTGGATTGAGCTGGAAGGCACTGGAGTTGGAGAAACTTGCAAAAATAAGTTCCAACAGCAAAGTGTTTGATAGAAATATCAGGCAGTGCATAGCTTCATTAAACATGCGATTTGGGGGGTGATCAAGTACCAAGGTTACTCTAGAGCCAAAATATCTGCTCCAGAAAATGAGTCTAGCTGATACTTGATGTGCAACTTGCCAAAATGGCTAGAAATGCACATGAAAGTGCTAGGGGAAAATGGCTACATAAAAATGGCTGAAAATTGGTGTAGACCAATGATTTGGGATATATAATGAACCGGGAAAGTTTCAGCCTATTTGGACACTCCATGAAAGTACTTCCCTCACAAAGTGATAATCCGGTCGGAAACTTCGGAAAATTGCATAGGGAAATAGGACGAAGGGATTGAGCTGGTTTTTGGTATCCATAGGTGATTTATCAAATTTAATCACCCTACAAAATTTCAGCTCAAAAAGAACTAGGAATCAAACACTTCCTTTGCAAAAATTTCAGACAGGGCAGATACTTGCATTGGATCATGTGCTCAAATTTTGAATTGTGGAACATGAGATTTAGGTGGAACTAGTGAAGATATAGCAAGGAAAAGCTCCAAAAATTATTTGGGAATTTTCCCTACTTTAAAAATGGTAGTTCCTTTGAAAAGTGGCAGAAATGGAATATTGGCTTAAAATAGGAAAAGGAAATTTTCCTTATTTATTTATGGCCAATATTTTTGCTAGAGCTTGGATTAGGCATAAATGTCATCTCCCCAAATTTTCATGAATTTTGGAGATGGTTGGCTATGCCTTTGGATTTTATTCCTTAGAAAGGCAAAAGAAGGAATAAATCCCAAATGGAAAATATTGCATATGACTTAGCAATACTTTTGCATATACAAGGTTTATAGGAGTAGGAAGATCTCTGTCAAGATTTGGAAGATCAACAGAGAAAGGGAAATGATGGCTCCTTTGTAAGCACACAAAAAGCACTTAAATTCCAAATTTTGGAATTAGGGTTTGAATGGGTTTTGAGAGGATGCAAATGAGGTCTTGCCCATCATCAGAGGCAGAGCCAAGGTTTTGGAAGGTTGAAAATGACAAGGATTATCAGAGCCATCCAACAAACTCAGGAGAAGGATTTGAAAAATTATTGCCAGGAAGGAATAACAGCACAAAAATTGATAACCCAATTTTGGGGTTGTTACACAGGTGCTCTTTGAAATGCCCTCCCTTAAAGGGGTCGAGCAAGACTCCTCCTTTTATCTTCGACACGGACATAAAATCTCCTTTGGTTATTTCCATACATGTCATGCACCGCGGATCGCAACATTCTTTCCACCAGTGTTCCGCTGACCTTCATGATCGCATGCACGGTATAATTAATAAGCAAAAGGATTATAAATGCATCCACGCATGCATGCATCAAAGTCATAAAAAATTTGGCACGACCTTCCCTAAAAAAGGACATATAGAATTTGCCCAAAATTCACCAAAATGGAAATAAATCGACATTTCGGCAAAACATAGGCAACTCTCATATCACACAGAATTCGGCAAACAAACATATTTTCCATCAATTCTTCAAAAGCATAATTTTTTGCTCACCTAGCTATTTCGAGAGAGAAGCACGGTGACTACATGACTTTACTTCATTAAAGAATAGATCTAGTTGGGGAGTTGATAGCTTCCACTTACTAAATGCATAGATCTAGTTAGTTGGGCAAGGAGATGGCTCGCTCTAACTAGTGGAGGGAGGAGAGAAAAGAGGAAGGTAAGAGAGAAAAGGGGTGCACTAATGGAGATGGTGGAGGGGCATTAAATAGAGAGAAGAGAGGCAGGAGAAGGAAGAGAGAAGAAAGCTAGGTAGTAGTAATGGGGGAGAAGAAACTGAGTGAGAAAGTGAGGGACAGAGGAAGGGGGAGGGGGAGAGGCGGATTGGGGAAGGTGGCTGTTGCGCCTTATAGCAGCGCGGGTCAAGCATGGGCAATACTGGCAAGTGTTGTAGCAGTTGAACTTGTTGTTTACACATTTTTCCCCTAAAAAAGTGTTGTAGCAGTAGCGAGACACAAAGTGATGCGCTGCTGCTAAGTGGGGCCCGCCACATGGCACAGTGCAAGAATAGTTATAGCGGTGGGCCACCGACACATGCTACTGCTAAATATTTAGCAGGAGCGCGGCTGCAGAAAAACCCGCTGCTACTATACGTACCCTGGTGGGTACTGTGGGGACCACTTACCAGCAGCACCTTTCTGCTTGCCCGTGGTACGGGTAAATATGTAACAGTAGTGCTCTTTATTGGCCCTCACTACTGGTAATTAGTAGTAGCGGGCATCTCTTACACGCACTATTGCTAAGCCTCTACCTATAAGCTTTTCCCTAGTAGTGAGTGGTTGGCTGCCGGTGGGCCTGATGGTGGTGATGGGCGTGGAGGTCGTGGCAGATGAGACGGTCGGCGCGACCGTGGCAGGCATTGCCAAACGGGTGCGCCCACAGTACAGACGACGCCGTGGTAGGAGCCTTACAAGCCTCCATAATACTACGACGCCAAGCAGCTCATAACCCCTACCAGTATGGTGCCTTACATCGTCGACGTTAATGCGGCACCACTCTTCTCTGAGTATTCTTTGCTGCAACTTGTCTGGACACGGACGGCAGCTAGGGAGTAGATGGGTGCCCACACGTTGTTCGCTGCAATGCATAGGGCTAGGGAACCGACGTATGACGTGGATAAGGAGATGCTCGACATCATCCACGATAGAGCCGAGGGAGGAGAAGGGGGCTATGAGGACGGGCAGATGGAGGACTCAGACCCCACCCAGTCTGACAACTACTAGGAGTAGCAGTCCTACACCCAGACTGGCGATGGCACACAACAACAGTAGCATTGGGCCGCCAGAGAGCAGCAGCCGGATGGGGAGGAGGAGGACTACGACAAAGATGATACGGATGATACGGCTGGTGATCTGAAGAAGAAGGGAAGACGAGAAAGCTTTAACACACAGGAGGATGAGCTATTGTGTGATGCATGGTTGGCCACTAGCATTGATCCAATCCATGGCACGGAGCAAAAGGGCACAACCTTTTGGAGGAACATTTACATATGGTCCCATGAACACAAGCATTTCACGCCCTACTCCGAGGCGGTCATCTGCAACCATGAATGGAAGTCCCTTAACCATCGATGGTACACCATCCACGAGGCTTTGTCCAAGTATTGAGGGCACTTGAAGCATCTCATCGCACGATGACCTAGCGTTGCACAAATCATCGAGCAAGTAAGTTGCTCACTAGCCGGATATGCTTTTGTTTTGTTGATCACTACCCGGATATGCTTTAGTTTTGTTGATCACTAGCCAGACATGTATTGTTTTGTTGCTCACTAGACAGATATGCATTGTCGATATTGTTTCACTTTGGAGCCTAATCGTGTTTGTGTGGTGTACAAGAAGTTGGAGAAGATGTCCTTCACTGTCATGCATTGTTGGTTGAAGTTGAATGGGAAACCAAAGTGGAACCTTTTAATTTCCAAGACCACCTCCCAAGCCAACGAGGAAGAAACTGGTGACTCTACAGACCCAACCCAAGAACCGCCGAAAAAGGTGAGAAAACATTTATGAGGGAAGAAGTTGGAGGAGAGGGCGAAGCGAGAAGGTGTGGCGACCAAGCTAACGGAGCGGTTTGAGAACATCTTGGCGAAGAAGGAGGAGGCATGCGTGAGGCGCTCGGACATCAAGGAGCAGTAGAAGATGGTGAGGTTTAAACTGTTGATGGAGACAATGGACAGAAGCTCAATCTCAAAGAGAGGATGACCATGATCGAAGAGAGGAAGGCCATGCTCGAGGAAAACAGGGTGAAGATCACCGCCAATGCGGAGGACGCCAAGATGTTAACCTTGAATATCGACTCTTTGGATGCTGAAGCAAAAAATGATCATGCAATCCATCCTCTACCAGATGTTGCAGCGGCAGAAAGATGGGTTGGTGGCGGCGGACTATGACGACGTGGCGGACGCGGATGCGGACACGAAGGCAGAGGCTGCCTACACGGTAGCGACAACGCCTCCTTAATTGGTGAGCGGACGACTGGGATTCCCGGTCCGGCAGGGCAAAAATGCACAGACTCCAGGACTGGTGTTCTTTTGGATTCAGACATGTAAAAACTAAGCAAATATGCCTATTTTTGGTTGTGATCGGACATGCAATCTGGCGCTGGTGTGACCGGCACGATGTGTGAATCAGAGTACATTTGAATTTGAATTTACTAATGTACATATACAGGATACCATTGGATGGCGGCCTCCCGCACCCGTGTCTGCGTATTGGTCCCTGAGGGAGTCCTGGACTAGGGGGTGTCCGGACAGCCGGACTATCATCGTCCGCCGGACTCCAAGACTACGAAGATACAAGATTGAAGACTCCTTCCCGTGTCCGGATGGGACTTTCCTTGGCGTGGAAGGCAAGCTTGGCGATACGGATATGTAGATCTCCTACCATTGTAACCGACTCTGTGTAACCCTAGCCTCCTCCGGTGTCTATATAAACCGGAGGGCTTTAGTCCGTAGGACACAACATACATTACAACAATCATACCATAGGCTAGCTTCTAGGGTTTAGCCTCCTTGATCTCGTGGTAGATCTACTCTTGTACTACCCATATCATCAATATTAATCAAGCAGGACGTAGGGTTTTACCTCCATCGAGAGGGCCGAACACAGGTAAAAACATCGTGTCCCTCGTCTCCTGTTACCATCCGCCTAGACGCACAGTTCGGGACCCCCTACCCGAGATCCGCCGGTTTTAACACCGATATTGGTGCTTTCATTGAGAGTTCCTCTGTGTCGTCAATGATAGGCTTGATGGCATCTTCAACCATCAATGCAGTCCAGGCTGAGGCTTTTCTCCCCAGACAGATCTTCGTATTCGGCGGCTTCGCACTGCGGGCTAATTCGCTTGGCCGTCTGGAGCAGATCGAAAGCTACGCCCCTGGCCATCAGGTTAGATTCGGAAGCTTAAACTTCACGGCCGATGTCCACGGAGACTTGATCTTCGACGAACCCGAGCCACAGCCAAGCGCGCCGCACTATTGCGATGGGCATGATCTAGCTCTGCCGCCGAACAGTGCCTTGGTGGCCGCACACGAATCCGTTCTGGCCATTAGTCCGGAGCCGATCACCCAGATCGAGGGTCGGTGGATAGATGCCGCCCTGGGGGCTTCGACATCCACGGCAATGGAGCCGAACACTAACCTTGTCCCCTGCGAAACTCGTGATTCCGAGGCGCCGGACTCCGAACCTCCCACGCCCCTACCACTCGAATCGGATTGGGCGCCGGTTATGGAATTCACCACCGCGGACATCTTCCAATACTCGCCTTTTGGCGATATCCTGAATTCACTAAAGCATTTCTCGTTATCAGGAGAGCCCTGGCCAGACTATGGCCCGGATGGTTGGGATGTGGACGACGAAGAAATTCAGAGCCCACCCACCACCCACTTTGTAGACACTGTCGACGATCTAACCGACATGCTAGACTATGACTCCGAATACATCGACGGAATGGACGACGATGCCGGAGACAAACAAGAAACAGAGCCTATAAGGCACGGGAGGACCACCTCGTCACATGACATATACATGGTGGATACCCCAAAGGAGAGCGATAACGAGGACCAATGGGCCGCGGCAGAAGATAACCCCGCCGATAAACAACCAAAACAGCGGCGCAGACGCCGCCCTAAGTCCCGCCTCGACGACAACAACGCTCCAAAGGAGCCCGTAATACAGCAGGTCTCACAAGCGGACGACGAACATGCAGATAAGCAATTGTCCGAACATGACGAGTCAGATAATCAGTCCAGGCCCGGGGAAAACGACAGTCCGGACGACCTCATGCCGGACACGCCGCCGGAGAGCAAAAACCTTCGGAAAAGACTCGTCAACACTGTAAGAAGCCTGAAGAAGGAAAAGCGGAAGCTCAAAACAGCGGATGACACACTCAGAATGAGATGGAGCAAAGTACTCAAAACCGCAGATAAATACGGCAATGGCCACCAATCCAAGAGCTACCCGAAGCGCAAGCTGCTACCAGAATTCGACGAGGAGGCCATAGAGCCTCCACCGTCAAAAAATAAAGAGGCTGCTGGTTGGATAGGCGGCCGATGATAGGCCAAATTCTGAAAGCGGCGCACACATAAACCAACTAATGAACTCGGAAAGACAGATGGCCCAGCCAGTCCATCTACGGGCCAAAGAAGAGGGCCCCAGAAGCAAGGCAACACGTAAAGTGTCGAAGATAGCGGCACACCCAACTACTGGGCGCCGACACCCACTATGTTTCACCAATGAAGTCTCGAACATGCATTCCCAGCAGGGTTTAAACCCATAAACATAGAGGCCTATGATGGAACAACAGACCCTGGAGTCTGGATAGAAGATTATATACTACATATACACATGGCCAGAGGAGATGATCTCCACGCCATAAAATACCTACCCCTCAAGCTCAAAGGGCCAGCCCGCCATTGGCTTAAAAGCCTCCCAGAAAACACCGTGGGAAGTTGGGAAGAGCTCGAGGATGCGTTTAGAGCAAATTTTCAAGGGACTTATGTCCGCCCTCCGGACGCAGATGATCTAAGTCATATAACTCAACAGCCCGGAGAGTCAGCGCGGAAATTCTGGAGCAGGTTTCTTACCAAAAAGAACCAAATAGTCGACTGTCCGGACGCCGAAGCCTTAGCAGCTTTTAAGCACAATGTCCGAGACGAATGGCTTGCCAGGCACCTCGGTCAAGAGAAACCAAGGACAATGTCCGCACTAACAAGCCTCATGACCCGCTTCTGTGCGGGAGAGGACAGCTGGCTAGCAAGACGCAGCACCAGCGACCCCAGTACATCCGAGATAAGGGATGAAAACGGAAAATCACGGCGCAGAAAAGAACAGCGCCGGAATAAAGAGAAAAGCCCGAAGAGCACGGCAGTCAACGCCGGATTCAAACGCTCGCAGCTAAACAACAAAACAACGCCTCTTAAGGATGACAGCGACGATCTATCCAACTTAAATAAGATTCTGGGTCGGATATGTCAAATCCACAGTACCCCCGGCAGGCCTGCAAACCATACCCATCGGGATTGTTGGGTTTTTAAACAGTCCGGCCGACTAAACGCCGAACACAAGGGGCTTGACGCATCAAGCGAAGACGATAAACCCCACCAGCAGAGCACCGGAAAACAAAAGACTTTCCCACAAGAAGTCAAAACAGTAAACTCACTTCATGTGAGAATATGGAAAAATAGCGTGGCACTTCCTAAAAAGAGCCTCGCACGGTCCAACCCAGCAGGCCATAGAGATTGGATATCAAAGCCAATCACTTTCGACCACCTAGACTATTCCAGAAGCGTTCGAAACGCAGGATGGACTCCCCTGATATTGAATCCCATAATAGACGGATTACAATTTACTAACGTCCTAATGGACGGAGGCAGCGACTTAAACCTGCTGTATTCAAACACAATCCGTAAGATGGGGATAGACCCTACCAAAATTCGGCACAGCCGCACTTCCTTCAAAGGAGTGACGCCAGGCCCTTACGCCAAGTGCACAGGCTCCATATTACTAGAAGTCGTGTTCGGATCACCGAACAATTTTCGACGCGAAAAATTAATTTTTCACATCGTCCCATTTAAAAGTAGATATCAAGCACTCTTGGGACGAAAGGCTTTTGTCCGCTTCAATGCCGTACCGCATTACGCGTCTCTTACACTCAAGATGCCCGGTCCGCGTGGCGTCATTTCAGTGCGAGGGTCACTTAAAGACCCCGGACTCGGATAGACGAATCCGGCTTCAGCAGGCTAGGGGCTCCCTAGCCACATACCTCTTCACAGGGGGCTGCGCGCATAAACATCCGCGGGTTCATACAAACCCCGCTTTAATTATTTATATTTCTTCTTTTTTTCACACGAACCGCTTTCAAACTAAGCATTCCTCTCTTTTTACAGACGAACAATGTGCATACTCGTCCAGGATAACGGCGCAACGGAGACACAGGCGCAGACGTGTAGCAGGGACCCGTTGTGAGGATTCTTTTCAGATTAAGACCCTGCGTAAACCTTTTTTACTGTCTCTTGTTGTTATTCTCCCTTGGTTTCTTCCTATAGCCAAAGCGGAGCCTGACGTTTTGGCATCGGCGCGTCGAAGACCATACCGTGCACGGACACTAGGGGCTTAGGGCAGTGTTCTGCCCATTTATTATAAAGACCGAACACCTTAGGGAGTGTTGGCGTCTCGAGATTAGGCATTATATGCATCAGCTCCGAATCATGTCTTTGGTCAAATGTTGGGTTTGCCCGGCTCCTCGTGTTTTGCTGCCTTACGTTCCGTATCATTGGCTAACGGCACCGGAGAACTCTGCGATTGTGCCCCGTTCGGATGGGCGAGCACCTCGATGAAAGCGGAAAACCGATTGTCATGATACTGAGAGACTGGTCAACCACTCGATCGACTACTGGAATGTTTAGAATTCCCCGCTTGGACGAAGGACTGTTTCCCGGTCAGGCACACACGCGCCCCGAATTTGGAGAAGTGCGGTGCCACCAGGGGCTATATCGTAGCCCCACCCTCGAGCTCCACTGGCTAAGTGAAAGTGATAAAGCATTATAGTCCGGATTGCCTCGTTCGCTACGCTACCATCTCCTCAAATAGGACCGAGACGTCGGATTAAGTGTGAAAATGCGCTATTTTTGCGAACACCCCCGCACCCTGTGCGTGGGGGCTGAAGCCGAAGACTGCAATCTTTCAAGTTATACAAATGTATACGTAAACGGCCGAACAGGAGAAGTTTTACTACTTGGGACGCACAAGTATAAAAAGCAGTTATAGCATAATCATCGTTCTACAAGCTAAAACGTTCATTTGAACGTGACATTTTTCGAGCACTGCGACTCTATTACACGAGCGCCACGCATAACTTCCCCGAAATAGTGCTCGGCGGGGAGCCGGCTTTCATCCGATCCCTGGGCGGCTACAGCGGTGGCATCCATCTCCGGACAATGCGCCTTCACACGGGCAAGAGCCATCCGCGCGCCCTCGATGCAGGCCGACCGCTTCATCTCCTTTATATGCGGCACCGCCCAAGGAATTGCTGCGATGAAGTCGAAGTAGCTCGTCGCCTTGGGCCTCTCTGGCCAGACATGGGCCACGATGTCAGTCATGGCAAGTCCGGATAATCTATTTAGCTCGGCCCATTCGGCCAACCGGTCTGCCAACGGAAGTGAGCGATCCGGACTATGGAATTGAGACCAATATAGCTCTTCCGTCTTGTGATCCTTCTGGCTCCGGAAGTGCTCAACGGCATCAGCCGCACTTGCCGCTAAGTCCATATATGGATCCTCCGGACTCCAAAGCCACTCAAATTGAGCATACTTTTGATCAATAAACCGGCGACGCAGCAGAAAAGGCTTGCCAGCCACGATATCTCCGGCCTGGCGCAGTTCCTCCTTCATGGCCCGCATTGCAGAGCGGGCATCCTTGGCTTTGGCGGTGGCCTTCTTCAGGTCTTCCCGCTCCGATAAGCGTTCCTTTTCAAGAGCCTCATTGCGGTCGGCAGCATCTTTTACTTTCATGGACAATTCGGCCACCTCTGCCCTGCTTAGACAGTGCGCAGCCCTTTCTGCTTTCAACTCCTCGGCCGCCCTCGAGGCAGCCGCGTCACTCCTTCGGGCTTGCTCCTTAGCTTGAGCAAGTTCGGCCCGAAGGCTCTCCACAGCAGCAGCACCGTCTGTACAACGGCATAAAATTTATCAGAGGAGGGCTTCAACCCCCTTAATAAAGTGACTGCGGAGAACTCATTTACCTTGCGACTCATCAAGTCGCCGGTTGACAAGTGCGATGTCCGCATCCGCCACGTCAAGTTGCCGATTTAACTCGGCAAACCCACTAGTCCGGCTAGCCCTCGGACTATCCGCCACCTGCATAGGAACGGCGGGATTCATTACTTTCGATTTCGATCCTCGGCACGCTGTCGTTTTTCGACGACCTACCGAGTCTCAGGGGCTACTATCTATACAGGGCGCATTTTCATGTGCAAGGCTGTCAATAGACAAAGAGATGCGTCATTCTCAGGTACCTCAAACCCCACCAGCAAACTCATAGCGGCATTGCGCAATCTGCTTTCGGCGGACGAAATCCTTCCAATCACCATACGCATCAACGCACGGTGATCTTCTGAGATGGATGCCCTCTCAAACAGATTCTTCAGTTCTCCCGGCCGGATACTAGCGGGTGCCGAACTCTCTGGCCCCTCCGGACTCGAGGATACCCTCCGTGACGATACTTCAGGCTCGCCTGCCTTATCTAACGGCGCTGCAGACGGAGGCGTCTCGCTCTCCATCATCTCCGGAAGAAGGTCCCCCGAAGATGAACTCATCTGAGAAGGCTGCAGATCCGAACTGCAAGATAAATATTTCGGTTACCCACAAAAGCACAAATGGAGGTATTTCCTTGCTAATTTTACTCTCCTTTTCATACTTACGGCTCGCTGGAGGGCCGACCCTTTGGCGATGATTGTGCGTCCGGATTCTCTCCGGAAGCCGGACCCCCCGTTGAAGATCTCTTCCCACGCTTAGGGGCTTTGGCCCCCGGATCTTTGGAGGCGGTCCTCTTCTCCCCTCTGAAGGAGGGGTTTGTGATTCCCCTCTCTTCGGACGCCCCTTTGGGCGAAATAATAGCTCCTCTACTTTCCCCATCGCTCCCGTCCATGGGCGCGGCCTCCAACATTCTGACCAACACGGGCTCCAGTGCGGTCTCTGGGAGGGGGGCCGGACACCTTATCAGCCTCGAATGTGCTACCCACTCCTGTGAAGAGTAATGGGTCAGGAGGCGAACTCTAGAAAAGAAGATAAAACAGAGCGTCCGGACTCTGAAGCTATTTACCTGAGTATCCGGGCGATTGCGGCTTAGGCCTGCATCCTCGGCCAATTCCGGACACGCCACCTGCGGTCCGAAGAACAACTTATACATCTCCACGGGTGTCGCACCCATGAAGTGTTGAAGAATCCGAGGTCCCTCCGGGTTGAACTCCCACAGACGGAGAGGACGACGTTTGCAGGGCAGAAGATGCCTGAGTAGCATAACCTGCATCACCACAATCAAATTGATCTCCCTCGCCTGGAGGTCTCGAATCCGGCCCTGCAATAAGGGCACGTCTTCGGACGGCCCCCAACTGAGCCCTTGGTTGACCCATGACCTCAGTCGGCATGGAGGTCCCGGGCAGAAGGAAGGCGGCAGCTTTTGCTTGCTGCCCTTCGGAGCGGTGATATAGAAACCACTCATGTTGCCACAGTCCGAGTTCCTCTTGGAAGGAACCCTCGGGCCATGGGGCATCGGCCCTTTTGCTTATGGCTGCCCCACCGCACTCCGCTTGACGCCCCCCGATCATCTTCGGCTCCACCTTGAAGGTCTTCAGCCACAGGCCGAAGTGGGGAGTGACGCGGAGGAAGGCTTCGCAGACGATAATGAATGCGGAGATGTGGAGGATGGACTCCGGAGCCAAGTCGTGAAAGTCCAGCCCATAGTAGAACATGAGCCCTCTCACAAAGGGATCCGTCGGGAAGCCTAAACCCCGACGGAGGTGGGATACGAAGACAACGAACTCACCGGGCTTGGGGGCAGGCACGGCCTGCCCTTGGGCGGGCAACCTGTGCGAAACCTCGTAGGCCAGGTACTTGGCCTCGCGTAACTTCAATATGTCCTCCTCCGTGACCGAGGAAGGCATCCACCGGCCCTGGAGGTCGGAGCCGGACATGGTTGAGAATCCGAAGCGCTCGAATCTAAGTCTCTGGGTGTTGGAACTGGGAGCGAGGAGGAGATTCGATGCGAGATTGAAGAACAAGGACCAGCCTTGGTCCTCTTATAAAGAGGAAAAAATACCAAGGGCCGTCTCCGTAACCGTTTGAGATTCACCTTCGATAGAGGAGGCGTGGCGACGGGAACGGTTGGGTTACCCACGCACGTATTGATGAGAATCCCGGAATAAGGGAACACGATCTCGCTCGACAAGACATGCCAAGAAACGCGCCGCTAAACGTGTTGAGGTGGTATAGTAAAAAACGATTCAAGTAAAAGCCTGGTAGCGGTGTGATGTCACGCCGCACAATACGTCAGCAGATTGAATTGGTGTACATTTTATTCTCTCTACGGTGGAATGTGGAATTTATTTTGCAGAGCCGGACACTATCCTGGTGTTCATGATCTTCTCTGGATTATTCAAGGAAAGAACCCGCCTTGCAATGCCGAACATTATGCGCGCCGGACTAATCGTCATTGAAGCCTGGTTCAGGGGCTACTGAGGGAGTCCTGGACTAGGGGGTGTCCGGACAGCCGGACTATCATTGTCCGCCGGAATCCAAGACTACGAAGATACAAGATTGAAGACTCCGTCCCATGTCCGGATGGGACTTTCCTTGGCGTGGAAGGCAAGCTTGGCGATACGGATATGTAGATCTCCTACCATTGTAACCGACTCTGTGTAACCCTAGCCTCCTCCGGTGTCTATATAAACCGGAGGGCTTTAGTCCGTAGGACACAACATACATTACAACAATCATACCATAGGCTAGCTTCTAGGGTTTAGCCTCCTTGATCTCGTGGTAGATCTACTCTTGTACTACCCATATCATCAATATTAATCAAGCAGGACGTAGGGTTTTACCTCCATCGAGAGGGCCCGAACCTGCGTAAAAACATCGTGTCCCTCGTCTCCTGTTACCATCCGCCTAGACGCACAGTTTGGGACCCCCTACCCGAGATCCGCCGGTTTTGACACCGACAGTCCCCCTGTATGCGGACGTATGCGGGAGAAAATTTATAGGTTGTCATTGCAGATGCCTTAACCCTGTATATGTAGCATTACTGATCTCTTCTGCCATCGCAGTCACCGAAAGTTCAGAATCCCACAACTCCAGGGCGCACATTTCCGTTAAGGCTGTCATGAGTACAGTCACGCCCGCCTGCATAGTAGCCATGCGGGCCATCATCATGCACGTTTTCTACTTAGAAATTTATGTACACAAAGACAAGAACAATGCTATATATACAACAATTTTTGAACAATTTTTGGAGGCCAAATTTGGTGTCTTGACCCTTTTGCCAAATTTATCCGTATCTGACCCCAGTTGCAAAAAAAAACAGGATTTGACCATTTTTCCTACTGCCAACCCTATTCGGCGGTAGGGTATCACATCCTACCGCCACACCCCAGACGGTAGGTTAACGAAATGCCATTGACAGTCGTTTACACAGTTTTTGTGGCAAAGGGCCTGCCACCCAGGACCCCGGTGGTAGGGTGCTCGAACCTATCGCCAAGCACCCCAGCGGTAGGTCTGTGTAGTGGATAAGGTGATGGGGTGAAGGGTCGGCCGCACCCACCGATTCACCCCTAATAAACTTCTTCCCACCGAGCTCATCCTCTTTCCCCCCTCTCTCCCCCACCAAAGCACCCACTAAATCCCTCTCCATTGCTAGAGATTTGTCTGGTAGATCCTAAGCATTTGCATCACCCAAGGTACCTCTCCCACTGCCCCTTATTTTCTATTTTGGTTGCATTTCCCACATTGTTGCAAACCCTAGTTCTTGCTCTTGTTTTTGTGAAATCAAACAATATGATGCATTTATGTCTATGTTTGTGCTTTGCCGGCCTATGTATTGTGTGCCTAGCATTGTTGGGGGTAAGAAGATCTTGTGAAAGGGTTAGTGGTTTGTTAGGGAAGGGTTAGGGTTAGGGTTATGGTTAGGTTTTGGGTTAAGACTATGGATTTAATTTGACCATGTTTGTCTTGTTGTTTCTATGCAATGCATACAAGTTTCTTGATTCAAAGTATGCATATTGTAGGTAGTTCATCCATATGAATTGGCCATCCCATGGATGACTTGATTTTTTTTCTTCATTGTTCTTAGATGGATAGAATCGTTAATGTGCATTACTTGGACCAGGCGACATTTATGAATGGAAATGCCAATGAGGGGGAGGAGCCCATGGTTTTTTGACACAAGCCCAAGGTATGAGGATGTTGTAGTGAAAGTAAGAAGCATCTTACATTGGATTTACCCAAGTGATGGGGTG
This sequence comes from Aegilops speltoides, assembly GCA_021437245.1. Taxonomy (NCBI): domain Eukaryota; kingdom Viridiplantae; phylum Streptophyta; class Magnoliopsida; order Poales; family Poaceae; genus Aegilops; species Aegilops speltoides. The sequence goes on from CM038146.1 coordinate 180,452,789, forward strand.
AATATTATTGGGAGCTATGATGTTGGAGTGGGAGTAAAGTCCTGATTAAAGAGTATGCCCATCACCTTCAAATTGCATTGGAATGTGTACAATTATTTGCCACAAAGGTTGAAGTTCCTTAGCTACAACTCGACTTGAACTGGAATGTGTCCTCCCCAATACATGATGGTAGGGTCGAGGTGTATGTCCACAATTCTTCTAGCCAGCCACCAAGTAGCCAACCAAATGAAGAGGAGACTAATGATAGAGCCATATTAGTTCATGGTGATGCTATTGCTCATGTTGATGATGATGTTATTGCTCATGTTGATGAAGATGCTATTTCTAGTGTTGATGGTCATGATATTGCTCAAGATGATGCTTACACAGAAGAAGAAGATATTCATTGCAATCCCATTGGTGGCCTGGATGTCATTGTGTACCAACGGGACATGGACCGTAATCCGACGCATTATCATTGTCTTGTCGGGAGTCTTGTCTATCTAGTTGTCACTCGTTTAGATATCTCTTATCCAGTCCATATTTTGAGTCAGTTTGTCTCTGATCTCACTTCGGTTCACTATAGTCACCTCCTTCGTGTTCTCCGATATCAGCATAGCACGATCTCTCACCTTCTATTCTTTCCCCGCTCCAGTTCATTACAGCTTCTGGCCTATTCAGATGCTACATGGCTAGTGATCCCTCGGATCGCCATTCACTTTCTGCTTACTGTGTTTTTCTTGGTGGTTCTCTCATTGTCTGGAAGACGAAGAAACATATTGCGGCTTCCCACTGGAGTGCAGAGGTTGAGTTGCGAGCTATGGCTCTTTTAACGCAGAGGTGACTTGGTTATGATGGTTAGTCCAGGGCTTTGGTGTTTCTCTCACTACACCTACTTTCCTATTGTCTGACAATACAGATGCTATTAGCATTGTACGCGACCCTGTGAACCATGAGCTCATGAAGCATATTAGCGTTGATGCTTTCTTTGTGTGCACTAGTGTGCATGATCAGGTTATTTCTCTTCAGTATGTGTCTTCCGAGTTACAGTTTGCGGATTTCTTTACGAAGGCCTAGACTAGAGCGCAACATGGCTTCTATCTCCACAAACTCAGTGTTGTTGATCCACCATGAGTTGGGGGGGTAAGAGTACTATATATATAGCTATGTAGCCTTTTATATTAACCCCATTGTATAAGGGGTTTTCTGCATATTCCTTGCACATGTACATGTGTGTCTGTGTGTATTGACGTATGGCCCCAAGGGAATACAAGTTGGATATTCCTAACAGTGGCATCAGCCCTACTTGGGAGTTGCTATGGGATGGACTTCTACGTCGTTATGGTGAGCCTTACAGTGGTGCGGAACTTGGCGGCGGTGCGGTAGGGTAGCGTGGTGGTGGCCAAGATTTGAGCAAGATCTGGTCGGATGCTCAGAGGTGGACCACAATGTCTCGATGTGCGTGTAAGTGGGCATGCGGCGATGGGACTGGGCACGGCAGGCAATGCTGGACTAAGGCCGGAGGTTGTGGTGGCGGTATGACGTCACGCCCCGGCGTTCTCGGGCATGTGGTTCTGGTGTTGCGACATGTGGGCTCCCTCGACTGATACAAGGAATCTTGGCATTGGTGTGTCATCTTTCAGAGCGGCACTGATGACCACAAGCATGACATCACACGAGATCGTCTGAGCTAAGCCGGTAGGCTATGCCGGAGCTTGCTCGATGACAGGCAATGACAGTCATCAAGGTGTGCCCCACCGGTCCATGAGGTTGAGTGGGGACGTAGGCATGGACGCCTCCTACTGCGGGATTGAGTGGGAACGTAGAGTGGAGGCGTGGGCGCGGACTTGATGGCTATTGTTTGGTTAGGAGTGGAAGGAGATGCCTTTTGTTCTTCCTATCGTGGTTGGTCTGCGGAGATGTGGATAGTTGGTCGAGCCTCGGGTCTTGGATGCCGGGTGGCGGTCCACATGGTTGGATTTCAGCGGGCATCATAGCGTCGGTGGTAACTATGTCACTTGGCCGTATGGGCTACGAGGGGTGTAGTGGCGGGTGGCTCGGTCTCCTCAGTTGCTGGCAGTTGTGACGCCCAGATTCGGATCTAGAGGTATGTGCTCATCGCGGTTGTCTTAGGTGTCTTATGGTGGCATGGGTGAGCTGCAGAGTGAGAGCTCCCCGCTTTGTCGCTGAAAGTGGCAATGCCCGCAGGTGTCGCTCTCCTCTTGAGGACGTCGTTGTAGATTTCCTCTCCATGTCAGGGTTCCAGTGAACACCCTTGTCCGCCTCGAACTTGACAGCAGCGACGCTTAGTGTTGTTTGCTTCCAAAGAGCGTTGTCGTCGAGCTTAGAGCAACACTAGCAGACCCCGCATCCGCCGGCCCACAAAACGTGTTTGTAGATCGCGGAAAAACGTCTTTGCGGGCCGGCACGGAGGGCCGCAGAGGCAGACCCCCCAAACGGACCGATATAAAAGGATATTCACGGAATATACTTTTTTACAGGTCGGCTTTGCGGGGTCTGCTCTTGCGCTGCTGCACCCCACATCCAGCCGGTCAACAAAATATCAATACCACACCATAATTATCAATACCAACACAATACAACAATCATCCATATTACAAATAATTATTCAAATCACCGAATACAAATACAAATAATGTAATACAAAACTTGTCCCGAATACAAATACAAATGAATGGAAAAATGAGTTTGTTATAGTCCAGCCATTTGCCAATGGTGCTCAATGAGATCCTCCTGAAGCTGAAAGTGGGTGTTTGCATTTTCAATCTCCTTGTATGTTTGAAGGAAAGCTCTAATGCGGTCAGGGTCTCTAGCTGGTTTGACACAGCTACCCACATTGTCGTAGAAGAATTCCAAGTTCATGCCTCTCATCTTTGAGAATCATGTTGTGAATGATAACACAGCATGTCATGATGTTCTCCAAGGTCTGCTTGTCCCAAAAACGAGCAGGACCACGAACAATGGCAAACCTAGATTGCAAAACCAGGAATGCTCTTTCAATGTCTTTTCGGGCTGCCACTAGCATCTTTGCGAACTCACATTGTTTTCTAGTTTTGGGTTCTTTGATGCTCTTGACAAATGTGCACCAAGGAGGGTATATACCATGTGCAAGATAGTACCCTTTTGTGTATTCATGCCCATTGATAGTGTAGTTGCAAGCAGGAGCATCACCACTAGCAAGCCTAGCAAACAAATGAGACCGTTGCAACACATTAATATCATTGAGAGTGTTCGGAATACCAAAGAAGCAATGCCAAATCCATAAATCCTCAGATGCTATGGCCTCTAGCACAATTGTTGCATCACGAGACTTGCCACAATAAATTCCCTGCCATGCCTTCGGGCAATTTTTCCATGTCCAATGCATACAATCAATGCTACCTAGCATGCCATGCCAACCTCCCCTCTCATTAGATGCCATCAATTTCTTTGTGTCATCCTCGTTCGGTGTCCGAAGATATTCGGGATCAAAGACACGGATGATCACTTTGGCAAATCTACGCACTGACTCAATTGTTGTATCTTCACCAATGCGAAGATACTCATCGGCATAATCAGCCGGAACGCCATATGCAATCACTTCAAGCCCGCAGCATTTCTTTGTTCAGTAAAATACCAACAATTTGCCTCGCAAGCTTGAACAATTTTCACAAAGAGGGATCGGCGCATTCGGCACCTTCTCCGGAAGAGGTGCGGTGGATACGTTGGATACGTTGGATTCTCCGTGAAATAGTCTTGCATCAACATCTCGTTCCCGAGATGGCGATTCCGAGGAATGCAAAGGCGCCCGACGGTCGATCCTCGCCGCCTCTTTCGGTTCTCGTCTTCGTGCTCCTTGACGGCAAGAGCCATCACCAATGTCTGCTGCCGAAAGTTTGAGAGCATCATCTCAACATCCAAGTCGTCTGAATCGGATGAATCGGAGAGCAAAAACTTTTCGCACGGGCTCAATTCCATCTACATGAATGAGAAGCGCACACCGCATCAACCAACCGGGCTCAATTCCATCGACACGAAGCACAAAAAACACTAAACGACAGCGACGAGGGGCGGCTCTAGGGCGGCCGATCACCGGCGACAGCGACGAGGGGCGGGTCTTCTCGCCGGATCCGTGGGGGCGGTGCAGTCTAGCGGTGGTGAAGGGTGAGGGACGCCCCGGCGGCGCGATTCCGCCCGCAGATTTGGCCGGAACCGGTGGCAGCGGACATGCGGAACCTGTGGCGGGCGGCGACAGAAGGAGGTGGGGAAAGGGGCGCCAGCTGAAATGTTCCTCCGCCAAGCGCTTCATCGCGATCTGGGCACACCGTAGGGCGGCGGAAACCAGCGAATCTGGCGGGTTGGGGCGAAGTTTTGCCGCTACCAAAAAAAATTGCGGGCCGCCGGCATTTGCGGGGTCTGTTTGGGCGCGATTTTCACCGCCGACCCGCATTTTGGCGGTTATTTTGCGGGTAGGGGCCTTTTGCGGGGTCTGCTAGAGTTGCTCTTAGGTATCCTAAGTCGTGTCGTGATGTTGTATTCAGAACCACCGGTGGTATATCTCGGCAATGTAGTCGCGTGCATTTTTCTTGTTCAACAATCCCGAGATTTGCTTGTAAGAGGGCTTTCATTCTAACTTGCATCATTTGGTCACGTGCGGTTTGTGTTTTATTAATAGAGCGGGGCGTGCTTGTTTACTGAAGTTGTGTCGAATTGTGGGCAGGCACAAAAGGAGTGGCATCTCTACTTCTGCACATGTATTGCATAGGACAGGTGATTTAAGTGTAAAGAAGGATTTCTTGTCTACAACTTCGATTGGTTCAGTTAATTAAGCCAAAAAAGTTGCCCACTAGGTCGTATTAAACTCTATCGCAAGACATCGACAGCTTCCTCAGGCTGTTTAACTTGGTGGCCGGCCAAATTTTTCTGAAGCCCAGTTGGCCGGCCAGATTTGTTCCGGCATCTGTCTGGCTGCTGCCCCTCAGTCCAGGCGACAGTCCCATGCTGCTGATGCACTAACCGGTACAAACGAGAATTCAGATTTGGTTCCAGTATCTGTCTGGCTGCTGCTTCTCTACGTCCAGACGACTGTCCCAGGCTGCTGCTGGGCTATCAGGGATACGCAAGAATACAGAGTAGAAACAGGACCATTTCTTCCCGACGGAAGGAAGCTGCGTAGCAAGCAAAGGAACACCAGACAATCATCATAAGAAGGGAGTCAGGACGAACAAAACGCCAAGGAAATTTCAATCTAGGCCATATGCCTCGGTTATCAAAATATTTGAAAATAGATGAAATCAAGCGTAGTCGTGGGGTTCTCGCCTCTTTCTGTAACAGGATGTTCCACCCAAGGGAACTTGGTACTCCTCGGGTCTGAGCACACCCTATATGCGCCAAATAATTTAGTAATTGCAAAAAAGTTAAAAAATGTATGTTCTAATTAAATATGATCAAGTATTGCATTTGTATAAAAAGTTTGGCCAAGGAATGATTCACATTGACATTAATAAAAAGCCAAATTTATGATGACAAAGTAGTATGTTTTTTCCGCTCAGAATACTGTGAAAGTTATTCCTAAGCGAATCATTTTATACAAGTACAATACTTGATCATATTTGATTTCAATAAAAGATGTGGATTCTTGTTTTTTGATTTTTCTTCATAGTTACTAAATAGTTTTCGCATATGCACTCGGGGGCACCAATGTATTACTCCGTGTTCCATGCTTATATTTTTTTCTCTGCATCCACACTAGTCCCATGCTACTACGGCTGGGCTCTTACAGACAATCTTCAGTTTTTTCCTTGGAAAAGAAGGATAAAACTCTCAGTCCCTGCTTTCTTATATGCACACAATCATATTTCACTGAAGTTCACGCAAGGCAGCAAGGCTAAAATCATCAACAAGCAAAGGACAAGGCGCATGCAATTATAGTAGAAGTACTCCCTTCGTCCGGAAATACTTGTCTTCAAAATGAATAAAAGGGGATGTATCTAGGGAGTATAAGATATGAAGAAAAGACCGATGACTAAGTCCACTTATTATGCTTGAATATCTTCTGAACAAGTTTAAAAAAAAAAAGTGAGATACATTTTCCGGCCTACGACCCCGTTCTTCCCTGGCCTTTGTCCAACCTCCCGTTTCGCTCGTCAAGCCCTCCCCAACCCGCTACTCTCCCACGTGGTTTTATCTTGTCAAAAACCCACAAAACACTGTGGAGCCTGCCTGACCGGACTCTCCATGACTCTCTTCGCACCGGCACTCCATACACCGAACCTTATTCCCTCCCAATTTAGTCGTTTCCACAGTCAACAATGCATTTGGCGCCGCCGCCCACTCTCCCACATCTCGCGAGTGATAGAGGAGTCCGCATCCTTCGCTACCAATGCCACACACCCGCGCCCGCCGGCCAACGTCGCACCAGTGAGCCACCTACGCGAATGGTCCAACGATTCGACACTGCTGCCTCGAGCTACTTCGCCAATGACATCGAGGAGGGTGTGGAGCTCCTAGCCTCCCAAAGGCCGCCACCACAGGGCTCATCTTGTCGAGACACCACAGAGTCATACCAGCGATGGCCGTCCGCACTACCATTCCTCTGCCGCTAGCCACACCCGGTGTCGCCCACATCAATTGCCCTGTGCAGTCTGTTTGTGCCCCGAAATGCAACCACGTTCAATCTTATGTGAAGTATTAAGGAAATATGCCCTAGAGGCAATAATAAAGTTGTTATTTTATATTTCCTTATTCATGATAAAGGTTTATTATTCATGCTAGAATTGTATTGATGGAAACCTTAATACATGTGTGAATACATAAACAAACAACATATCCCTAGTGAGCCTCTACTAGACTAGCTCATTGATCAAAGATGGTTAAGGTTTCCTAACCATGGACATGAGTTGTCATTTGATAACGGGATCACATCATTAGGAGAATGATGTGATGGACAAGACTCGTTCGTTAGCTTACCATAATGACCATTTAGTTTTATTGCTATTACTTTCTTCATGTCAAATACATATTCCTTCGACTATAAGATTATGAAACTCCCGGATACCGGAGGAATGCCTTGTGTGCTATTAAATGTCACAACGTAATTGAGTGATTATAAAGATGCTCTACAGGTATCTCCAAAGGTGTTTGTTGAGTTGGCATAGATCGAGATTATGATTTGTCACTCCGAGTATCGGAGAGGTTTCTCTGGGCCCTCTCGGTAATACACATCATAAGCTTGCAAGCAAACGACCAAAGAGTTAGTCTCAAGGTGATGTATTACGGAACGAGTAAAGAGGCTTGTCGATAACGAGATTGAACCAGGTATGAAGATACCAATGATCGAATCTCGGGCAAGTAACATACCGATGGACAAAGGGAATTACGTATGTTGTCATAAGGTTCGATCGATAAAGATCTTCGTAGAATATGTAGCAACCAATATGGGCATCCAGGTTTCGCTATTGGTTATTGACCGGAGAGGTGTCTCAGTCATGTCTACATAGTTCTCGAACCCATAGGGTCCGCACGCTTAACATTCGTTGATAATATAGTATTATATGAGTTATGTATGTTGGTGACCGAATGTTGTTCGGAGTCCCGGATGAGATCATGGACATGACGAGGAGCTCCGTAATGCCGGAGGTAAAGATTGATATATGGGATAATAGTGTTTGGTCTTTGGAAAGGTTTCGGAATTCACCGAAAGAGGTTCCGGATGTTTCCCGAAATGTTTGAGTACAATAACACTTTATTTTGGGCTAGGAGGGAAAGGCCACGAGGCTTTTAGAAAGTGCAAAAGGAAGCTTTGCAAAGACCAGGGCCAGACGTCAGGAACCCTGGCGTCTGAGGGGTAGTCACTGGGAACCCTGGCGTCTAGCCCTGGAGTCCGAGAAGGACTCTTGCCTTTCGGGCAAAACCGACTTTGAGGAGGCTTTTACTCCAAGTTTCGTCCCCAGGGCTCAACATATAAATAGAGGGGCAGGGCTGGCACCCAAGAGACATCAAGATTTACCAAGCCGTGTGCCGGCAACCCCGTCCCCTCTAGTTTATCCTCCGTGATAGTTTCCATTGTGCTTGGCGAAGCCTTGCGAAGATTGTTCTTCACCAACACCGACACCACGCCGTCGTGCTGCCGGAACTCATCTACTACTTCTCATGTCTTGCTGGATCAAGAAGGCGAGGACGTCATTGAGCTGAACGTGTGCTGAACGCGGAGGTGCCGTATGTTTGGTACTTGATCGGGACGGATCGCAAAGGTGTACAACTACATCAACCGCGTTGATAAACGCTTCCGATTAGCGATCTTCAAGGGTATGAAGATGCTCTTCCCCTCTCGTAGCTATGCATCTCCATGGATAGATCTTATGTGTGCGTGGAATTTTTTTGTTTTCCATGAACGTTTCCCAACAGTGGTATCCGAGCCAGGTCTATGCGTAGATTAAATGCGCGAGTAGAACACAAAGAGTTGTGGGCGGTGATAGTCATACTGCTTACCACCAACGTCTTATTTTGATTCGATGGTATTGTAAGATGAAACGGCCCGGACCAACATTACATGTCCACGTGCAGGAGACCGGTTCCACCGACAGACATGCAACTAAGTTTGCATAAAGGTGGCTGGCGGGTGCCTGTTTCTCCTACTTTAGTTGAATCGAATTTGACTACGGCCGTTCCTTGAAGAAGATTAAAACAACAAACTTGACGAATCACCATTGTGGTCTTTGCCGTAGGTAAGAATGGTTCTTGTTAGAAGCTCGTAGCCGCCACGTAAAACTTGCAACAACAAAGTAGAGGACATCTAACTTGTTTTTGCAGGGTATGTTGTGATGTGATATGGTCAAGACATGATGTGATAAACGTTATTGTATGAGATGATCATGTTTTGTAAGTTATCGGCAACCGGCATGAGCCTTATAGTTGTTTAATTATTGTATGGAATGAAAACGCCATGTAATTGCTTTACTTTATCAGTATGCATTAGCGATAGTTGTAGAAGCAATAGTTGGTGAGATGACCATGACACAACGATGGAGATCAAGGTGTCGAGCCGGTGACGATGGAGATCATGACGATACATTGGAGATGGAGATCAAAAGCACGAGATGATGATGGCCATATCATGTCACATATTTTGATTGCATGTGATGTTTATCTTTTATGCATCTTATTTTGCATAGTACGGCGGTAGCATTATAAGATGATCCCTTCACTAAACTTCAAGATAAAAGTGTTCTCCCCGAGTATGCACCATTGCGAAAGTTCGTCGTTCCGAGACACCATGTGATGATCGGGTGTGATAGACTCTACGTTCACATACAACGGGTGTAAGACAATTTTGCACATGCAGAATACTTGGGTTAAACTTGATGAGCCTAGCATGTACAGACATGGTCACGAAACACTGGACACCAAAAGGTCGAACATGAGTCCTATAGTAGATATGATCAACGTAGAGATGTTCAGCATTGATGACTACCCCATCTCACGTGATGATCGGACATGGGTTAGTTGATTTGGGTCACGTATCACTTAGATAACTTGAGGGATCACTACTATAGGATGTTGCTAACGCGACACTACGATCAGAGACTCTTTGACGAAACTATGTGTGATGCATTAATCGCAAACCGTCAAAAAAGATGCAAAACGTTTGTGATGGCAGAGACATCAAACATGATTCAGATTTTAGTTACATGTGCGATGCCGGGTATACGGTTGATCCAGCAGAACTATTTGCGATGAGGCAGAACAACAGAAATGGGTAGCCATATCAATGTGTGTGCGATATACGGCATACAGTTTGCTCCGATTAATTGTGTGTTGTTAGGGAATGCAACAGAAACGGTCAGTCAGATCAAGGTGTGTGTGATATACAACATACGGTTCACTCAGACAAACTATTTTTGATTAGGCAAGAGAACACAAATGGTTCAACTTAAAAACATGTGTGTGATATGCGGCATTTGTTATGAGCCAAAAGAACGCAAACGATTCGTGCAAACTAGATGTGTGTGATACGCAGCAAACAACCCACTCGGATGAACTGTTTGCGATGAGACGGTTACTATATTAAGTTCGTGTGCGATTCTGTTCATATAAAAAACATTGAAAAATGCAAACTAGTTGCTTGCGGTGGCTAGGAGTATCGCACATGATGCGTCTGGGGGTACTCGTGTGCGATGATTAGTAAGTTACACATAATGAACGGCCGCAAGGGTGATATGCTGATCATGGAGTCCGAGAAGACCGTCATCGGCAGGCCACCGGCTCAGCCTTTTAGCCTATATTTTATTATAATTCTATGCATAAGTAGGTCGTGAGTGTTTTGTGCCTTGTCGCATGTGGCATTTTAAATTATCCTAAATATGTAAGACAATTATTAACCGTTGCCATTGTAAATTTGCCTCAATGGCGAGCAAAGCGCGCGCAGGGACGCCAGAGCGGAGGCGCAGGGACGCCAGAGCAGAGCGCGCTGCGGCCACCTCGATGGCGAGCAAAACGCGCGGACGGACGCGAGCAGAGCACGTTGCGGCCGCCTCAACGGTGAGCAACTACATGGTCAACCTTCTAGCACCCGTGGGAGACGCAACGGCGCATCCATAGGACATGATGGTGATATCATGACCGTGTGTGATAGTGGGCAGACACGTGCACATACATCCGAGAACAAGAGCCCACGTTTCAGGCTTCCGATGTGTGGCATACGGTTGATCGAAAAGAACGGTTTGTGATGAGACAGAACAACAGAAACGGGGCTTTGTAGGCCGAGAACCATCCATAAATTTTGACTTTGTTTCTCGTCACATTCCAGATTACAACGCAATAAGTAATTGCAAATCTATTCACACAGATCAAACTAATATGTGTTCACACCTATCAAACTAATATGTGTTGATACTTAGCATAGGGCTATAAAAACTACCCACTCAAAAAAATCATGGTTCCTCTCCTCATCACCCACAAAACTGGTATTTCCTGCCAAGTCGTTCCGCCATGACTGGTAGGAGGAGTTTCTGGTGGACATATAACCAGGCAGCAAAGACCAAGAACACGGAAGCACTAGAGAGGTCCCGCCGCGAAGTGGCACCCGCAGCAGAGATGTCTCGGTGCGCCGTGGAGCCCTCGAACAAGCTGTCACGGGCACGCGAGGGCTCTCACAAGCGCACTCGCCGCGTCGGCGATCGTGACGAGCTGGCGTTGCTGAAATCCTTGGCCGGCGACGACGACATTCTGATAACCCACAAGTATAGGGGATCGCAACAGCTTTCGAGGTTAGAGTATTCAACCCAAATTTATTGATTCGACACAAGGGGAGCCAAACAATATTCTTGAGTATTAGCAGTTGAGTTGTCAATTCAACCACACCTGGATAACTTAGTATCTGCAGCATATTATTTAGTAGCAAAAGTGGTATGATAATAAAGGTAACGGTAGCAAAAGTAAAGATAAATGTTTTTCGGGTTTTGTAGTAGTTGTAACAGTAGCAACGGAAAAGTAAATAAGCGAAGAACAATATATGAAAAGCTCGTAGGCAATGGATCAGTGATGGATAATTATGCCGGATGTGATTCCTCATGCAATAGTTATAACATAGGGTGATATAGAACTAGCTCCAATTCATCAATGTAACGTAGGCATGTATTCCGTAAATAGTCACACATGCTTATGGAAAAGAACTTGCATGACATCTTTTGTCCTACCCTCCCATGGAAGCGGGGTCCTAGCGAAAACTAAGGGATATTAAGGCCTCCTTTTAATACAGAACCAGAACAAAGCATTAGCACATAGTGAATACTTGAACTCCTCAAACTACGGTCATCACCGAGAAGTGTCCCGATTATTGTCACTTCGGGGTCGTCGGATCATAACACATAATAGGTGACTATAGACTTGCAAGATAGGATCAAGAACACACATATATTCATGAAAACATAATAGGTTCAGATCTGAAATCATGGCACTCGGGCCCTAGTGACAAGGATTAAGCATAGCAAAGTCATAGCAACATCAATCTCAGAACATAGTGGATACTAGGGATCAAAGCCCAACAAAACTAACTTGATTACATGGTAAATCTCATCCAACCCATCACCGTCCAGCAAGCCTACGATGGAATTACTCACGCACGGCGGTGAGCATCATGAAATTGGTGATGGAGGATGGTTCATGATGACGACGGCGACGAATCCCCCTCTCCGGAGCCGCGAACGGACTCCAGATCAGCCCTCTCGAGAGAGATTAGGGCTTGGCGGCGGCTCCGTGTCGTAAAACACGATGAAACTTTCTCCCTGATTTTTTTCTCCCCAAACGTGAATATAAGGAGTTGGAGTTGACGTCGGTGGAGGTCCAGGGGGCCCACGAGATAGGAGGTCGCGCCCTAGGGGGTGCCCCCCTGTCTCGTGGACAGGCTGTGGGAAGTGGGGATTTGTAGAGGTGTCAGAGCTCAATTTTAAAGTAGAGATTGAATAACATTTTGAGAGGCATACTTTTGCTGTCAACGCAATAACTATGAGATGGTTGTATCTTCCATACTACATGCATTATAGGCAGTTCCCAAACAGAATGGTAAAGGTTTATACTCCCCCAACCACCAACAAGCATCAATCCATGGCTTTCTCGAAACAACGAGTGCCTCCAACATACAACAGCCCTGGGGGAGTTTTGTTTAACTATTATGATTTGCTTTGATCGTTTTGGATCATGGGACTGGGCATCCCGGTTACCAGCCCTTTCTCGTGAATGAGGAGCGCAGTCCACTCCTCATGAGAATAACCCACCTAGCATGGAAGATATATGCAGCCCTAGTTGAAACATGAGCTGCTCGAGCATACAAAACAGAATTTCATTTGAAGGTTTGGAGTTTGGCACATACAAATTTACTTGGAACGGCAGATAAATACCGCATATAGGAAGGTATAGTGGACTCATATGGAACAACTTTGGGGTTTAAGGAGTTTTGATGCACAAGCAGTATTCTCGCTTAGTGCAGGTGAAGGCTAGCAAAAGACTGGGAAGCGACCAACTTAGAGAGCGAAAACAGTCGTAAACATGCATTAAAATTAATTCACACCGAGTACAAGCATGAGTAGGATATAATCTACCATGAACATAAATATCGTGAAGGCTATGTTGATTTGATTCAACTACATGCGTGAACATGTGCCAAGTCGAGTCACTCAATTCATTCAAAGGACGATACCATCCCATCATATCACATCATAATCATTCTAATAGCATGTTGGCATGCAAGGTAAACCATTATAACTCATAGCTAATCAAGCATCACATAAGCAACTATAATCTCTAAATGTCATTGCAAATATGTTTACTTCATAATAGCTGACTCAGGAATGATGAACTCATCATATTTACAAAAACAAGAGAGGTCGAGTTCATACCAGCTTTTCTCATCCCAATAAGTCCATCACATATCGTCATTATTGCCTTTCACTTGCATGACCGAACGATGTGTATAATAATAAGAGTGTACGTGCATTGGACTAAGCTGTAGTCTTTAAGCATTCAACTCAAGAGAGAAGACAGGGTAATATGGGCTCTAAGATAAATAAACAATCATGCATATAAGAGCCACTAAACAATTTCAATATAGTCTTCTCGACCCCCAAAAGAAAGAAAAGAAAATAAAACTATTTACAAGGCAAAGCTCCCAACAAGTAAAAACAAAGAACTAGAAATCTTTTTGGGTTTTCATTTTAATTTCTACTACAAGCAAGGAAATTAAACTAACTATTTTTTTTTTTGGTTTTTCTTAAGATTTATCAAACACACAAGAAGAAAACTGGAAGAAGAAATTTAAACTAGCATGGATAATACAATGAAAGAGTATGAGCACCGACGACTAGTGTGTGAACATGAATGTAAAGTCGGTGAGAAATGCGTACTCCCCCAAGCTTAGGCTTTTGTCCTAAGTTGGTCTAATACCAAGGACCGCCGCTACTCTCGCCGATGTAGTGGGAGGTGTAATCAGGATACCACTGGCTGGTCATCTCTGGATCCCACTGGACAGATGATGCACGATAAGGGTCCAGTTCAGGTTCCGGCTCAGGTTCAGGTTCCGGAGTAAAAGCTTGAGCTCGGTGATTGTTCACCGCTTCCGGCATGACAAGATGATTGTCTGCAAGAAAATCAAACAACAGAGGCACATGCAAAATAATAAACTCAGTGTTTCTTATTGAATCTAAGTCTATACAAGAGCATCTTCTCTTCGTTGTCAACAATAAACTTGTGTGCTACCATGCTCTTGTAATCTAAAATATGAGGATGCAATTTTGTCTCATCCTCCTCATAGTGCCTAATGGATATCTGAAATGTTCAGCAAGACGTGCAGCATAGATACCTCCAAATATTAGGCCTTTTATACGATTCAGGGCTAGCCATTTAGCAATGACGGCACCCATACTAAAAGTGTTGTCTCCCAGCAAAGCATGTTGAAGAATAATAATATCTGGAACGCTCAAATTTCCACTATTTCCACGACCAATGAAGCATCTACTAGCAAATATGGCAAAGTAGCGTAAAACAGGAAAGTGTATGCTAGAGACTTTTGCCTCAGAGCCCTTCTTTGGCTCCTCCACAGCAATAGTTTTAACGAAGCCACCCACATCTTCACGATGGGGTTCCTCTAATTCTCCCTCATAAGGTATCCTACATACCGCACAAAAATGACGTAAAGACATTTCTTTGAATTCATCATATAAATGAAATGATACTGCAGGCGGTGACTTCTTAGGATAAAAATAAAGTTTTGCACGAAAGTATTGGTAAGTAAGAGATACTGATCGATTCGGTTGTTCATGAAACCGGTGAGGCCTGCAGTCTTGATTAAAGCATAAAAGTCTTCATGAATTCCGACTTATTTCAAGAAATCCTCACACGGCCATTCACACGACCGTACTTCTGCTAAGCGAGGAAGATTATACTTGGGTTTTTCCTTCTCTTTGTCTTGTTTTTCCTTAGAGCTTTGGATAGAAGAGCCTTTAAAGAACCTCCTTAACATTTTTTGAAAATTTCTGAAATTTTAGTAACTTCAAAACAAAAGTGAATAAAACTAAACAAGATTGATAGCAACTACTCCTACAAGTGCCTAGAGCCTATATCATGCATTAGAATTGCTAGGGACCTCAAAAATTTAACATGCAAGCTCAAGAACATGGTCACCTATGCAGGAAAAATTTGCAATGAATAAAGCACTAGAACAAAAACTAATTGGACCAATGGAGGAGTCACATACCAAGCAACAATCTTCCAAAGCAGTTTTGTGAATGGAGCTTTGAGCTAAGAGATCGAAAATCGCAGCAAAACGAGCTAGAACTCGGGCTTGAGCTGGATGGGGATTTTTTTGGGTAGAAGATGAAGTGTGTGGGTGCTGGCATAAGTGGAGGGGAGCCACCAGGGGCCCATGAGGCAGTGGCGCCCTGTGGGGGCGCCCTCCTCTCTCGTGGCTGGTGCTTGCCCCTCTGCAGTGTTTTCAATGCCTAAAATCCTCAAATATTCCAGAAAAAATCATACTAAATTTGCAGGGTATTTGGAGCACTTTTATTTTCGGACTATTTTTTAATGCACGGATAATTCAGAAAACAGATAGATAATACTATTTTTGCTTTATTTATTCTAAATAACAGAAAGTAAAAAGAGGGTACAAAAGATTGTGCCTTCTAGTTTCATCCATCTCGTGATCATCAAAGTGAACCCACTAACAAGGTTGATCAAGTATTGTTAACAAACTCATTCCGAATAACACGGAACCGGAGAAATTTTGAATAACACTAAGTTACCTCAACGGGGATATGAAAATCCCCAACAATAAGAATATCATACTTTTTCTTGACAGTAGGGAGAGGAAATTCAAAACCTCCAAAAATGATAGTTGGAACTTTTTCAATAGAATTGATGCTATGAACTTGAGATTGTTTCCTCGGAAAGGGTACTGTATGCTCATTACCATTAACATGAAAAGTGACATTGCCTTTGTTGCAATCAATAACAGCCCCTGCAGTATTAAGAAAAGGTCTACCAAGGATAATAGACATACTATCATCCTCAGGAATATCAAGAATAACAAAGTCCGTTAAGATAGTGACATTTGCAACCACAACTGGCACATCCTCACAAATACCGACAGGTATAGCAGTTGATTTATCAGCCATTTGCAAAGATATTTCAGTAGGTGTCAACTTATTCAATTCAAGTCTACGATATAAAGCGAGAGGCATAACACTAACACCGGCTCCAAGATCACATAAAGCAGTTCTAACATAGTTTCTTTTAATAGAGCATGGTATAGTTGGAACACCCGGATCTCCAAATTTCTTTGGTATTCCACCCTTAAAAGTGTAATTAGCAAGCATGGTGGAAATTTTAGCTTCCGGTATCTTTCTTTTATTTGTGATGATATCCTTCATATACTTAGCATAAGGATTTACTATAAGCATATCAGTTAAGCGCATACGTAAGAAAATAGGTCTAATCATTTCAGCAAAGCGCTCAAAATCCTCATCATCCTTTGACTTGGATGGTTTAGGAGGAAAGGGCATGGGTTTCTGAACCCATGATTCTCTTTCTTTACCGTGCTTCCTAGCAACAAAATCTCTCTTATCATAATGTTGATTCTTTGATTGTGGGTTATCAAGATCAACAGCAGGTTCAATCTCTACATCGTTGTTTTTGCTAGGTTGAGCATCAACATGAACATTATCATTAACATTATCACTAGGTTCATGTTCATCACCTGATTGTGTTTCAGCATCGGAGATAGAAATATCATTAGGATTCTCATGTGTGTCTACAGTAGGTTCACTATAAGCATGCAAAGTTCTATCGTTCTTCTTCTTCTTCTTTTTAGAAGAATAAGGTGCCTCTAAATTATTTCTCTGAGAATCTTGCTCGATTCTCTTAGGGTGGCATTCAGGATACAAAGGTTCCTGAGTCATTCTACCAGTTCTAGTAGCCACTCTAACAGCAAAGTCATTTTTATTATTTAATTCATCAAGCAAATCATTTTGAGCTTTAAGTACTTGCTCAGCTTGAGTAGCAACCATAGAAGCATATTTGCTAACGCGGTGAAGTTCATCTTTAACTCTAGCCAGATTATCACCTACGCGTCCTATCTCGAAAGCATTATTCTTTAACTCTCTACCAACATAAGCATTAAAACTTTCTTGTCTAGCCATAAAGTCATCAAACTCATCTAAGCATGGGCTATGAAATTTAGTAGAGGGTATTTCAACTTTATCATATCTATAGAGAGAATTTACCTTTACTACCTGTGTCGGGTTATCAAGACAATGTGGTTCTTCGGCGGTAAATTAAGACCATGTATTTCTTCAATAGGTGGTAAATTCTTAACATCTTCAGCTATAATACCTTTTTCTTTCATTGATTTCTTTGCCTCTTGCATATCTTCAGGGCTGAGAAATAAAACACCTCTCTTCTTCGGAGTGGGTTTAGGAATAGGCTCAGGAGTTGGCTCAATTGGTTCAGGAATTACTTCAGGAACTGGCTCGGGAGGAGTCCAATTATTTTCATTAGTCAACATATTACTCAATAGTATTTCAGCTTCATCGACTGTTCTTTCCCTGAAAACACAACCAGCACAACTATCCAAGTAGTCCTTTGAAGCATCGGTTAGTCCAGTATAAAAGATATCAAGTATTTCATTTTTCATAAGAGGATGATCAGGCAAAGCATTAAGTAACCGGAGAAGCCTCCCCCAAGCTTGTGGGAGACTCTCTTCTTTGATTTGCACAAAATTATATATTTCCCGCAAGGAAGCTTGTTTCTTATGAGCAGGGAAATATTTAGCAGAGAAGTAATAAATCATATCATGGGGACTACGCACACAACCAGGAGCAAGAGAATTATACCAAGTCTTAGCATCACCCTTTAATGAGAACGGAAATATCTTAAGGATATATAAATAGCGAGACTTCTCATCATTAGTAAACAGGGTGGCTATGTCATTCAACTTGGTAAGATGTGCCACAACAGTTTCAGATTCAAGGCCATAAAAAGGATCAGATTCAACTAAAGTAATAATATCATGATCAACAGAGAATTCATAATCCTTGTCAGTAACATAGATAGGTGAAGTAGCAATAGCAGGATCGGGTTTCATTCTAGCATTACGAGACTGCTGCTTCCATTTAGCTAATAATTTCTTAAGATCATTTCTATCATTAGAAGCAAGAATTTCCATAGCAGCTTTTTCATTCATAACATAACCCTTAGGAACAACAGGTAATACATAATCATTGGGGGAACCTTCATCATCACTATCATCAGTAATAGGATCTTCAGTAATTTCATTCCCCCTAACTCTAGCAAGTTGCTCATCTAGAAATTCACCTAATGGCAAAGTAGTATCACACACAGAAGTAGTTTCATCATGCATAGCAGAAGTGGCATCATCAATAACATGCAACATATCAGAATTCATAGAAGTAGTAGGTTTAGGTGTAGCAAGCCTACTGATAACAGACGGAGAATCTAGTGCAAGGCTAGATGGCAGTTCCTTACCTCCCCTCGTAGTTGAGGGCAAAAGAGTAGTTCGATCGTCTTTCAAGTTCTTCATAGTGATTAACAGATATAAATCCCAAGTGACTCAGAGAATAGGGCTATGCTCCCCGGCAACGGCGCCAAAAATTAGTCTTGATAACCCACAAGTATAGGGGATCGCAACAGCTTTCGAGGGTAGAGTATTCAACCGAAATTTATTGATTCGACACAAGGGGAGCCAAAGAATATTCTCGAGTATTAGCAGTTGAGTTGTCAATTCAACCACACCTGGATAACTTAGTATCTGCAGCAAAGTATTTAGTAGCAAAAGTGGTATGAAAATAAAGGTAACGGTAGCAAAAGTAAAGATAAATGTTTTTTAGTTTTTGTAGTAGTTGTACCAGTAGCAACGGAAAAGTAAATAAGCGAAGAACAATATATGAAAAGCTCGTAGGCAATGGATCAGTGATGGATAATTATGCCGGATGCGATTCTTCATGCAATAGTTATAACATAGGGTGATATAGAACTAGCTCCAATTCATCAATGTAATGTAGGCATGTATTCCATAAATAGTCACCGTGCTTATGGAAAAGAACTTGCATGACATCTTTTGTCCTACCCTCCCGTGGAAGCGGAGTCCTAGTGGAAACTAAGGGATATTAAGGCCTCCTTTTAATAGAGAACCGGAACAAAACATTAGCACATAATGAATACATGAATTCCTCAAACTACGGTCATCACCGAGAAGTGTCCCGATTATTGTCACTTCGGGGTTGTCGGATCATAACACATAATAGGTGACTATAGACTTGCAAGATAGGATCAAGAACACACATATATTCATGAAAACATAATAGGTTCAGATCTGAAATCATGGCACTCGGGCCCTAGTGACAAGCATTAAGCATAGCAAAGTCATAGCAACATCAATCTCAGAACATAGTGGATACTAGGGACCAAACCCCAACAAAACTAACTTGATTACATGGTAAATCTCATCCAACCCATCACCGTCCAGCAAGCCTATGATGGAATTACTCACGCACGGCAGTGAGCATCATGAAATTGGTGATGGAGGATGGTTGATGATGACAACGGCGATGAATCCCCCTCTCCGGAGCCCCGAACGGACTCCAGATCAGCCCTCCGAGAGAGATTAGGGCTTGGCAGCTGCTCTGTGTCGTAAAACGCGATGAAACTTTCTCCCTGATTTTTTTCTCCCCAAACGTGAATATATGGAGTTGGAGTTGATGTCGGTGGAGGTCCAGGGGGCCCACGAGATAGGAGGCCGCGCCCTAGGTGGGGGGAGGGCGCCCCCTGTCTCGTGGACAGGCTGTGGGCCCCTTGGCATTAATTCTTTCACCAAAAATCTTATTAATTCCAAAAAGTGCCTCCATGGATTTCCAGGACATTCCGAGAACTTTTCTTTTCTACACATAAAACAACATCATGGTAGTTCTGCTGAAAACATCGTCAGTCCGGGTTAGTTTCATTCAAATCATGCAAGGTAGAGTCCAAAACAAGGGCAAAAGTGTTTGGAAAAGTAGATACGTTGGAGACGTATCACATTCTTGCTGGCCTCATTAAGCCTCAGGAGCTGGTCGACGGCTTGATGAAGCTGCTCGAGATCAGCGATGCCTCGTTTGACAAGGCGACCGGCCTCGTCAAGCAACTCATGGGTGACAATGCGAAGCTCCTCAAGGCGCTCGCCAAGAAGGAGGAGGAGGCTGCCGGCTAGAAGATGTTGCATGAGCAGAGCAGTACCTCGGGGATGACGCTGACAGCGGTCATCGAGGAACTGGTGGGTGACTTGAGGAAGTTCCGAATCGAGCGCGAACAGGAGGTGGAGGAATCTGTGGCTGCTTTCAAGCAAACTCATGAGGAATTGAATAAGGAGCTGGAGGATATCGTTGCCCGGTGATCCATCAACGAGTAGAGACAGTAGCGGCCCAGATCGTTGTATGCGATTTCCTTCTTCTCTTGCCCCCGTGTCTTCCAAGCTTTGTCGCATGTGCCATTTTAAATTATCCGGAATATGTAAGATAATTATTATCTGCGCCATTGTACATTTGTCGTCGTATTATCTGTTGCTATTTTATTTGTCGTTGTATTATCCGTTTCCCTATGTGGCAATTTAAATTAGGCTGGAATACGAGTTGAAAACACGAATAAAGCAAATGCTGCCATGGGATCACAAGCAAACACCCTCCGTCCAGGTGCTTTAATTAACCCATTAACGGAGAAGTTGTGAGTAAGGCGGGCAACGGCTGGTGCATGGAGGTCAAAGAGTTTGCTTCCCGGCGAGCATGGGCGGCCTTGCTGCTCGCACGTGTCCTGTCAAGCCTGTGAGGTGGACGGGATGCACGCGTCCCATCGAGCTTGCATGGCAGACTGCTCGCACGCGTCCCATCGAGCTTGCATGGCGGACTTTTCGCGCTCGTCCCGTCTAATTAAACAGTTGCAAGCACGCCATCGAGTATGGTTAAATTTTGACATGGTTCATATAATACAACCGCTGGCGATATTAATGTGTCAGCTATTTGTTTCAAAAAGGACTTCGTCGACTATTAATGTGTGCGCCTTGTCTCAAACTAGATGATTTTTTTTACCATGGCATATATGTGCTATGTCATGAAACCATGCCAAGTTTCATGTTTTTTGGGTGAGTTTTTTTATTTACTGGGATTTCAAAACCGAGATTCTCAATGTTTCAGGACGACGAGAAGTCTGTAATTCATTCTCATTCCTTAAATGACATCTAAACATGCACCCAATGACATATGTACGATTTCTCACCCATTTTGCTTCACTGAGCATGTGCTTGTAGTTCAAATTTTAATTATGGACTACATTAAATGCCTAGAAAACTTAATTAATATATACAATGGCCAAACGAACCCGGAACAGTTTCGAATTTCAGCACGACACTCCTGTTATTCTATGTTGCCTGTAGAAAACAAAGTTCAAGGCGAGAAGAGGCAGTGATTGCCGTTTCACCCACAAGAGGGGCATGTTTCCCCATCGGAACCACGAGGGTTGCGAGAAGCTTCAGTTTGTAAGAGGCTTGTAATATAGCTTCGCCCAAATTGGACAATTATATGTACCATGTAGTGACACCATGCCAAGTTTTATGATTTCCTGGTGAGTTTTTGATTTACAGAGATTCAAAAACTGAGATTCACAATGTTTGTGGCCAAGCCAGGACGGTGAGACGGTTGAATTCATTCCCATTCGTTCCATGGGACCTAAACATGCACCCCAAGGACACATGTACATTTTTCTAGCCATTTTGGTGCACTGGAGCATGTATTTGTAGTTCGGATTTGAATTATGGACATTAAATGCCTAGAAAACTCGATTAATGAATATAAAGGTCAAACAAACCCTGAATAATTTCAAAGTTCAGCGTGAATCTCCCGCTGTTTCGTGTTGCGTGTAGAAGAAATACGAGGCTAGAAGAGGGAGAGATTATTGTTTGGCCCACAAGGGCACATGTTTCCCTATCAAAACCAAGAGGGTTCCTGCGATAGGCTTCGGTTTGTAAGAGGTTTCTAATAAAGCTTGGCCCAAATTGGCAATGTTTTTACCACGACATATATGTGCCATGACAAGACACCATGCCACCTTTGATGACTTTCTGGTGAGTTTTGGATTTATGGGGATTTAAAAACCGAGATTCCAAATGTTTGAGGACGAGCCAGGACGCCGGTACGGTTATAATTCATTCTCATTCCTGGCATGGGACCTAAACATGCACCTAAGGACATATGTATAATTTTTCTATCCATTTTGGTGACTTGGAGCATGTATTTGTAGTTCAGATTTGAATTATGGACATTAAATGCCTAGGAAACTCAATTAGTGTATAAAATGACCAACCGAACCCTGAATAAGTTTAAATTTCAGCATGGATATCATGTCGTTCCATGTTGCCCGTAGAAGAAAATACAAGGGAAAAAGATGATTATGTTTCGCCACAAGGGGAACATGTTTCCCTATCAGAACCACGAGGCTTCTTTGAGAGAATCTCCGGTTTGTAAGAGGTTTGTAATAAAGCTTGGCCCAAATTGGACAATGTTTTTACCACGACATATATGTGCCAGGACGTGACACCATGCCAACTTTCATGACTTTCTGGTGAGTTTAGATTTACGGGGATTTAAAAACCGAGATTACAAATGTTTCAGAATGAGCCAGGATGCCGGTACGGTTGTAATTCGTTCCCATTCCTGGCATGGGACCAATACATGCACTCAAGGACACATGTATAATTTTTCTAGTTGGTGATCTGGAGCATGTATTTGAAGTTCAGATTTGAATTATGGACCTTAAATGCCTAGGAAACTCAATTAGTGTATAGAAAGGCCAAACGAACCCTTTTAAATTTCAGCACGGATATCCTGTCATTCCATGTTACCCGTAGAAGAAAATACAAGGCGAAAAGAGGCCGTGATTACATTGCGCCCACAAGGGGAACATGTTTCCCTATCGGAACCACAAGGCTACTTTGAGAGAAGCTCCGGTTTGTAAGTGGTTTGTAATAAAGCTTGGCCCAAATTGGATAATGTTTTTACCACGACATATATGTGCCTTCACGTGACACCATGCCAACTTTCATGACTTTCTGGTGATTTTAGGATTTACGGGCATTTAAAAACTGAGATTCCAAATGTTGAGGACGAGCGAGGATGCCAGTACGGTTGCAATTCGTTCCCATTCCTGGCATGGGAGCTAAAGATGCACCCAAGGACACATGTAAAAAATTTCTAGCCATTTATGTGAACTGGAGCATGTATTTGTAGTTCAGATTTGAATTATGGACATTAAATGCCTAGAAACTCAATTAGTGTATAAAAAGCCCAAACGGACCCTGAATAAGTTTAAATTTCAGCACAGATACCCGGTCATTCCATGTTGCCCATAGAAGAAAATACAAGGCGCAAAGAGGAAGTGATTATGTTTCGCCTACAAGGGGAACACGTTTCCCTATCGGAACCACGAGGCTTCTTTGAGAGAAGCTTCGGTTTGTAAGAGGTTTGTAATGAAGGTTGGCCCAAATTGGACAATGTTTTTACCACAACATATATGTGTCATGACGTGACACCATGCTAACTTTCATGACTTTCTGGTGAGTTTAGGATTGACGGGGATTTAAAAACCGAGATTCCAAATGTTTGAGGACGATCCAGGAAGCCGGTACGGTTGTAATTCGTTCCCATTCCTGGCATGGGACCTAAACATGCACCCAAGGACACATGTATAATTTTTCTAGCCATTTTGGTGAACTGGAGCATGTATTTGAAGTTTAGATTTGAATTATGGACATTAAATACCTAGGAAACTCAATTAGTGTATAAAAAGGCCAAACGAACCATGAATAAGTTTAAATTTCAGCACGGATATCCTGTCGTTCCATGTCGCCCGTAGAAGAAAATACAAGGCAAAAACAGGCAGTGATTACATTTCGCCCATAAGGGGAATACGTTTCGCCCACAAGGGGAACACGTTTCCCTATCAGAACCACGAGGGTTCTTGAGAGAAGCTCCGGTTTGTAAGAGGTTTGTACTAAAGCTTGTCCCAAATTGGACAATGTCTTTACCATGACATATATGTGCCATGACATGACACCATGCCAACTTTCATGACTTTCTGGTGAGTTCAGGATTTACGGGGATTTAAAAACCGAGATTCCAAATGTTTGAGGACGAGCCAAGACGCCGGTACGGTTGTAATTCGTTCCCATTCTTAGCATGGGACCTAACCATGCACCCAAGGACACATGTATAATTTTTCTAGCCATTTTGGTGAACTGGAGCATGTATTTGAAGTTCAGATTTGAATTATGGATATTAAATGCCTAGGAAACTCAATTAGTGTATAAAAAAGCCTAATGAACCCTTTTAAATTTCAGCATGAATATCCTGTCGTTCCATGTTGCCCATAGTAGAAAATACAAGGCGAAAAGAGGAAGTGATTATCGTTTCGCCCACAAGGGGGACACGTTTCCCTATCGGAACCACGAGGCTTCTTTGAGAGAAGCTCCGGTTTGTGAGGGGCTTGTAATAAAACTTGCGCCAAAATGGACGAAAAAAATTCCTCGACATATATGTGCCATGGGACACCATGCCAAGTTTCACGATTTTCAGGTGAGTTTTGGATTTACGGGGATTTAAAAACCGAGATTCTTCTCAAGAAATGTTTTCAAATAGTACACGGTTCACTCACGAAAGTTGTGTGCCTACCAAACCTTGACCGATGCCCCCCTCCCCCCTCCCCCTGCTACGTGCGCAATTTGAGTCATGTGTTCTGATTGGCTAGAACCCAAACCCCATAGATCGTATGTTTGCACTGTTGGATGCTCCTAGATCGAACGGCAACACTCATCCCTTTTGACAGCACATGCAGTACATGGGTAAGCACTATGCGCATGCGTCACGCTAGCTCACGCTTCGTTCTCTACTACGTTTTCTAAACAGGCTACCATTTCCCTCCACTCCTCTCATCGGTTTCCCGCCTATTCTCCCATCGTTTTCCCGCTACTAGTGTCAGTGCTAATTGAAGGCTAGCGGCGACACACCGGCCATGTAAATGTCGCACAAAGTTTCTAAAAGCACAAATGCGTGTGATAGGAGGGAGTAGGTCCCATAGGGTGACCAGTGTGAAACGCCTTAAAGGAAAGGAGGCAATTCCTATCTGCAAGGTGCGGCTTCCCATCCGCTAGCCTAGTCGAATAGAATGCAGAAGTTAAGCATGCTCAGGCTGGAGTAGTCCAAGGATGGGTGACCCAGTGGAAAGTTGCATATTGTTGGAAATATGCCCTAGAGGCAATAATAAAAGTATTATTATATTTCCTTGTTCATGATAATTGTCTTTTATTCATGCTATAACTATATTATCCGGAAATCGTAATACACGTGTGAATACATAGACCACAATATGTCCCTAGTGAGCCTCTAGTTGACTAGCTTGTTGTGATCAACAGATAGTCATGGTTTCCTGGCTATGGACATTGGATGTCGTTGATAACGGGATCACATCATTAGGAGAATGATGTGATGGACAAGACCCAATCCTAAGCATAGCACAAAGATTGTGTAGTTCGTTTGCTAGAGCTTTTCCAATGTCAAGTATCTCTTCCTTAGACCATGAGATCGTGTAACTCCCGGATAGCGAGGAGTGCTTTGGGTGTATCAAGCGTCACAACGAATCGGGTGACTATAAAGGTGCACTACAAGTATCTCCGAAAGTGTCATTGGGTTGACACGGATCGAGGATGAGGATTTGTCACTCCGTGTAAATGGAGAGGTATCTCTGGCCCACTCGGTAGGACATCATCATAATGTGCACAATGTGATTAAGGGGTTGATCACGGGATGATGTGTTGCGGAACGAGTAAAGAGACTTGCCGTAACGAGATTGAACAAGGTATCGGTATACCGACGATCGAATCTCGGGCAAGTAAAATACCGCTAGACAAAGGGAATTGTATACGGGATCGACCGAGTCCTTGACATCGTGGTTCATCCGATGAGATCATCGTGGAACATGTGGGAGCCAACATGGGTATCCAGATCCGCTGTTGGTTATTGACCGGAGAACGTCTCGGTCATGTCTACATGTCTCCGAACCCGTAGGGTCTACACATAAGGTTCGATGATGCTAGTGTTATAAAGGAAGCTTGTATCTGGTTACCGAATGTTGTTCGGAGTCCCATATGAGATCCCGGACGTCACGAGGAGTTCGGAATGGTCCGGAGGTAAAGATTTATATATGGGAAGTCTGTTTTGGTCACCGGAAAAGTTTGGGTTTTATCGGTAAAAGCTGGGACCACGGGAGGGTCCTGGGTCCACCAAGTGGGGCCACCTACCCCGAGAGGGCTCGTGGGCCATGTGTGGGAGGAACCAGTCCCAGGTGGGCTGGTGCGCCCCACAAGGGGCCCAAGGCGCGGGGGAGGTGGGAGGGGCAAACCCTAGGCGAGATGGGCCCTAAGGCCCATGCTCCTGCGCCTCCCTCTCCTCCCTCCTGGCCGCCACCCCAGATGCCATCTCGAGGCTGGCCGCACCCCTTGGGGTGGGAAACCCTAAAGGGGGCGCAGCCCCCCCTCTCCCCCTATAAATAGTGAGGCATAGGGCTGCCCAGAAGACACAGAATACACGTGATTCGATCTCTGCCTTTGGTTGCAGCCCTCTCCTCTCTCCCAAGTACTCCTCCTCTCCCGTGGTGCTTAGCGAAGCCCTGCTGGATTGTCACACTCATCCACCACCACCACGCCGTTGTGCTGCTGCTGGATGGAGTCTTCCTCAACCTCTCCCTCTCTCCTTGCTGGATCAAGGCGTGGGAGACATCGTCGGGCTGTACGTGTGTTGAACGCGGAGGTGCCGTGCGTTCGGCACTTGATCATCGATGATTTGAATCACGACGAGTACGACTCCATCAACCCCGTTCACTTGAACGCTTCCGCTTAGCGATCTACAAGGGTATGTAGATGCACTCTCCTTCCCCTCGTTGCTAGTCCCTCCATGGATAGATCTTGGTGACTCGTAGGAAAATTTTGAATTTCTGCTACGTTCCCCAACAGTGGCATCATGAGCTAGGTCTATTGCGTAGATTCTTTGCACGAATAGAACACAAAGTAGTTGTGGGCGTTGATTTTGTTCAATATGCTTACCGTTACTAGTCCAATCTTGTTTCGACGGTATTGTGGGATGAAGCGGCCGGACCGACCTTACACGCACTCCACGTGAGGCAGTTCCACCGATTGACATGCACTTGGTGCATAAGGTGGCTAGCGGTGCCGCTCTCCCACTTTAGTCGGAACGGATTCGATGAAAAGGGTCCTTATGAAGGGTAAATAGCAATTGGCATATCACGTTGTGGTTTTGCGTAGGTAAGAAACGTTCTTGCTAGAAACCCATAGCAGCCACGTAAAACATGCAACAACAATTAGAGGACGTCTAACTTGTTTTTGCAGGGTATGCTATGTGATGTGATATGGCCAAGAAGAATGTGATGAATGATATGTGATGTATGAGATTGATCATGTTCTTGTAATAGGAATCACGACTTGCATGTCGATGAGTATGACAACGGCAGAGCCATAGGAGTTGTCTTTATTTATTGTATGACCTGCGTGTCATTGAACAATGCCATGTAATTACTTTACTTTATTGCTAACGGTAGCCATAGTAGTAGAAGTAATAAGTTGGCAAGACAACTTCATGGAGACACGATGATGGAGATCATGATGATGGAGATCATGGTGTCATGCGGTGACGATGATGATCATGGAGCCCGAAGATGGAGATCAAAGGAGCAAAATGATATTGGCCATATCATGTCACTATTTGATTGCATGTGATGTTTATCATGGTTATGCATCTTGTTTACTTAGAACGACGGTAGTAAATAAGATGATCCTTACAACAATTTCAAGAAGTGTTCTCCCTAACTATGCACCGTTGCTAAAGTTAAATCGTTTCAAGCACCACGTGATGATCGGTGTGATAGATCCTTACGTTCACATACAACGGGTGTAAGACAGTTTTACACATGCAAAACACTTAGGGTTAACTTGACGAGCCTAGCATGTACGGACATGGCCTCGGAACACAGAGACCGAAAGGTCGAGCATGAGTCGTATGGAGGATACGATCAACATGAAGATGTTCACCGATGATGACTAGTCCGTCTCACGTGATGATCGGACACGGCCTAGTTGACTCGGATCATGTAATCACTTAGATGACTAGAGGATGTCTATCTCGAGTGGGAGTTCATAAGATGAACTTAATTATCCTGAACATAGTCAAAAGATCTTTGCAAATTATGTCATAAGCTCGTGCTTTAGTTCCATTGATTAGATATGTTCCTAGAGAAAATATAGTTGAAAGTTGACGAGAGCGATTATGCGGACAGTAGAAAGCTCATGTCCTTAATGCACCGCTCAGTGTGCTGAACCCCAAACGTAGTTTGTGGATGTTGCGAACATCGGACATACACGTTTTGATAACTACGTGATAGTTCAGATAAACGGTTTAGAATTAAGGCACCAAAGATGTTTTTCGAAACATCGCGGAACATATGAGATGTTTCGAGGGCTGAAATTGAGATTTCAGGCTCGTGCCCACGTCAAGAGGAATGAGACCTCCGACGATCTTCTTAGCCTGCAAACTAAGGGAGAAAAGCTCAATCGTTGAGCTTGTGCTCGATTGTCTCGAGTGCAACAATCACTTGAATCGAGTGGGAGTCGATCTTCCGGATGAGATAGTGATGTTTCTCCAAAGTCATTGCCACCAAGCTGGTAGAGCTTCGTGATGAACTATAACATATCAGGGATAGATATGATGATCCTTGAGGTATTCACGATGTTTGACACCGCGAAAGTAGAAATCAAGAAGAAGCATCAATTGTTGATGGTTGGTGAAACCACTAGTTTCAAGATGGGCAAGGGCAAGAAGGGATAATTCATGAAACAGCAAATTAGCTGCCGCTCCAGTGAAGAAACCCAAGGTTGAACCCAAACCTGAGACTAAGTGCTTATGTGATAAGGGGAATAGTCACTAGAGCGGAATTACCCTAGATACTTGGTAGATGAGAAGGCTGGCAAGGTCGATAGAAGTATATTGGATATACAATATGTTAATGTGTACTTTACTAGTACTCCTAGTAGCACCGTGGTATTAGATACGGTTCGGTTGCTAAGTGCTAGTAACTCGAAATAAAAGCTACGGAATAAGCGGAGACTAGCTAAAGGTGAGCTGATGATATGTGTTGGAAGTGTTTCCAAGGTTGATGTGATCAAGCATCGCACGCGCTCCCTCTACCATCGAGATTTTGTGTTTGCGTTGAGCATAGACATGATTGGATTATGTCTATCGCAATCTGGTTATTCATTTAAGGAGAATAATGGTTACTCTATTTATTTGAATAACACCTTTAATGGTCTTGCACCTAAAGGAATGGTTTATTGAATCTCGATCGTAGTGATACACATTTTCATGCCAAAAGATATAAGATAGTAATGATAGTACCACTCACTTGTGGCACTGCCATGTAAGTCATATTGGTATAAAACGCATGAAGAAGCTCCATGTCGATGGATCTTTGGACTCACTCGTTTTGAAAAGTTTGAGACATGCGAACCATGTCTATTGGTGTATATGCATGAAGAAACTCCATGCAGATGGATCGTTTGGACTCACTTGATTTTGAATCACTTGAGATATGCAAACCATACCACATGGGCAAGATGATTAAAAAGCCTCGTGTTTCAATGAAATGGAACAAGATAGCAACTTGTTGGAAGTAACATATTTTGATGTGTGCAGTCCAATGAGTGCTGAGGCATGCAGTGAATATCATTATGTTCTTACTTCATAGATGATTCGAGTAGATGTAGAGTATATTTACTTGATGAAACACAAGTCTGAATTATTGAATGGTTCAAGTAATTTCAGAGTGAAGTTGAAGATCGTCGTGACAAGAGGATGAAATGTCTATGATATGATCATAGAGATGAGTATCTGAGTTACGAGCTTTGGCACACAATTAAGACATTGTGGAAATTGTTTCACAATTAATACCCACCGAACACCATAGTTTGATGGTGTGTCCGAACATCATAGTTGCACCCTATTGGATATGGTGCGTACCATGATGTCTCTTATCGAATTACCACTATCGTTTATGGGTTAGGCATTAGAGACAACCACATTCACTTTAGATAGGGCACCACGTAATTCCGTTGAGATGACACCGTATGAAATATGGTTTAGAGAAACCTAAGCTGTCATTTCTTAAAGGTTTGGGGCTGCGACGCTTATGTGAAAAAGTTTCAGGTTGATAAGCTCGAACCCAAAGCGGATAAAATGCATCTTCATAGGACACCCAAAACAGTTGGGTATACCTCCTAATTCAGATCCGAAAGCAATAGGGATTGTTTCTTGAATTGGGTCCTTTCTCGAGGAAAAGTTTGTCTCGAAAAGTTGAGTGGGAGGATGGTGGAGACTTGATATGGTTATTGAACCGTCACTACAACCAGTGTGTAGCAGGGCACATGAAGTTGTTCCTGTGGCGCCTACACCAATTGAAGTAGAAGCTTATGATAATGATCATGAAGCTTCGGATCAAGTCACTACCGTACCTCGTAGGGTGACAAGGATGCGTACTGCTTAAGAGTGGTACAGTAATCTTGTCTTGAAGGTCATGTTGCTAGACAACAATGAACCTACGAGCTATGGAGAAGCATTGGTGGGCCCAAATTCCGACAAATGGGTAGAAGCCATGAAATCCGAGATAGGATCCATGTATCAGAACAAAGCATGGACTTTGGTGGACTTGCCCAATGATCGGCAAGCCATTGAGATAAATGGATCTTTAAGAAGAAGATGGATGTGGACGGTGATGTCACCGTCTATGAAGCTCGACTTGTGGCGAAGAGTTTTTCACAAGTTCAAGGAGTTGACTATGATGAGATTTTCTCATCCGTAGCGATGCTTAAAGTCCGTCGGAATCATGTTAGCATTAGCTGCATTTATGAAATCTGGCAGATGGATGTCAAAACAAGTTTCCTTACCAGTCTTCGTAAGGAAAGGTTGTATGTGATACAATCCGAAAGTTTTTGTCGATCCTAAGGATGCTAAAAGGTGTGCTAGCTCTAGCGATCCTTCTAAGGACTGGAGTAAGCATCTCGGAGTTGGAATGTATGTTTTGATGAGATGATCAAAGATTTTGGGTTTATACAAAAGTTTATGAGAAACTTGTATTTCCAAAGAAGTGAGTGGGAGCACTATAGAATTTCTGGTGAGTATATGTTATTGACATATTGTTGATCAGAAATGATGTAGAATTTCTAGAAAGCATATAGGGTTATTTGAAAAGTGTTTTTCAATGGAAAACCTGGATTAAGCTACTTGAACATTGAGCATCAAGATCTATGAGGATAGATCAAAAACGCTTAATGGTACTTTCAAATGAGCATATACCTTAACATGATCTTGAAGGTGTTCAAGATGGATCAGTCAAAGAAGGAGTTCTTGCCTGAGATGTAAGGTATGAAGTTAAGACTTAAAGCTCGACCACGGCAGAAGAAGGAGGAAGGACGAAGGTCGTCCCCTATGCTTTATACATAGGCTCTACAAGATATCTTTGTCTTTGTGTAGCTTGCGGAAGTGTGCCTTTCCATGAGTCGGTCAAAGGGTACAAGAATGATCCACGAATGGATCATTGGACAGTGGTCAAAATTGTCCTTGGAGTAAATAAGGACATGTTTCTCAATTATGGAGGTGATAAAGAGTTCGGCGTAAAGGGTTACGTCGATGCAAGCTTTAACACCTATCCGAGTGACTCTGAGTAGCAAACCGGATACGTATAGTGGAGCAAACCATTTGGAATAGCTCCAAGTGGAGCGTGGAAGCAGTATTTACAATGTGACCTAAAATTTGCAAAGCACACACGGACTGAAAGGTTCGGACCGTTGACTAAAACCTCTCTCACAAGCAAAACTTGATCAAACCCCGAACTCATTTTGATGATGTTGGTCACATGGCGATGTGACCTGTCAATGTTAAATCACATGGCGATGTGAACTAGATTATTGACTCTAGTGCAAGTGGGAGACTGTTGGAAATATGCCCTAGAGGCAATAATAAAAGTATTATTATATTTCCTTGTTCATGATAATTGTCTTTTATTCATGCTATAAGCGTATTATCCGGAAATCGTAATACACGTGTGAATACATAGACCACAATATGTCCCTAGTGAGCCTCTAGTTGACTAGCTCGTTGTGATCAACAGATAGTCATGGTTTCTGACTATGGACATTGGATGTCGTTGATAACGGGATCACATCATTAGGAGAATGATGTGATGGACAAGACAATCCTAAGCATAGCACAAAGATCGTGTAGTTCGTTTGCTAGAGCTTTTCCAATGTCAAGTATCTCTTCCTTAGACCATGAGATCGTGTAACTCCCGGATAGCGTAGGAGTGCTTTGGGTGTATCAAACGTCACAACGAATCGGGTGACTATAAAGGTGCACTACTGGTATCTCCGAAAGTGTCTCATTGGGTTGACACGGATCGAGACTGGGATTTGTCACTCCGTGTAAATGGAGAGGTATCTCTGGGCCCACTCGGTAGGACATCATCATAATGTGCACAATGTGATTAAGGGGTTGATCACGGGATGATGTGCTGCGGAACGAGTAAAGAGACTTGCGTAACGAGATTGAACAAGGTATCGGTATACCGACGATCGAATCTCGGGCAAGTAAAATACCGCTAGACAAAGGGAATTGTATACGGATCGGTGAGTCCTTGACATCGTGGTTCATCCGATGAGATCATCGTGGAACATGTAGGAGCCAACATGGGTATCCAGATCCGCTGTTGGTTATTGACCGGAGAACGTCTCGGTCATGTCTACATGTCTCCCGAACCCGTAGGGTCTACACATAAGGTTCGATGGCGCTAGGGTTATAAAGGAAGCTTGTATGTGGTTACCGAATGTTGTTCGAGTCCAGATGAGATCCCGGACGTCACGAGGAGTTCCGGAATGGTCCGGAGGTAAAGATTTATATATGGGAAGTCCTGTTTTGGTCACCGGAAAAGTTTCGGGTTTTATCGGTAAAGTACCGGGACCACCGGGAGGGTCCCGGGGGTCCACCAAGTGGGGCCACCTACCCCAGAGGGCTGCGTGGGCCATGTGTGGGAGGAACCAGCCCGGGTGGGCTGGTGCGCCCCACAAGGGGCCCAAGCGCGGGGGAGGTGGGAGGGCAAACCCTAGGGCAGATGGGCCCTAAGGCCCATGCTCCCTGCGCCTCCCTCTCCTCCCCTCTGCCGCCACCCCGGATGCCATCGAGGCTGGCCGCACCCCTGGGGTGGGAAACCCTAAAGGCGCAGCCCCTCTCCCCTATAAATAGTGAGGCATAGGGCTCCCTGAAGACCACAGAATACACGTGATTCGATCTACGCCTTTGGTTGCAGCC
Organism: Aegilops speltoides; assembly: GCA_021437245.1. NCBI lineage: Eukaryota > Viridiplantae > Streptophyta > Magnoliopsida > Poales > Poaceae > Aegilops > Aegilops speltoides. The sequence continues at coordinate 180,486,271 of CM038146.1, forward strand.
CTCTCCTCTCTCCCAAGTACTCCTCCTATCCCGTGGTGCTTAGCGAAGCCTGCTGGATTGCCACACTCATCCACCACCACCACGCCATTGTGCTGCTGCTGGATGGAGTCTTCCTCAACCTCTCCTCTCTCCTTGCTGGATCAAGGCGGGGAGACATCGTCGGGCTGTCACGTGTGTTGAGCAGCGGAGGTGCCGTGCGTTCGCACTTGATCATCGGTGATTTGAATCACGACGAGTACGACTCCATCAACCCCGTTCACTTGAACGCTTCCGCTTAGCGATCTACAAGGGTATGTAGATGCACTCTCCTTCCCCTCGTTGCTAGTCCCTCCATGGATAGATCTTGGTGACTCGTAGGAAAATTTTGAATTTCTGCTACGTTCCCCAACACATATGTCATGCTTCATTTAAATGCTATGACACGGTCATTATACAGATAAAGAGATAAATATCTCTATAGTGACTTGTCATGGTGATTATATAAACCTTGGGATCCTTGTTTTTATAATTTGTAGACTGTTTTTATAGGTTATTTTTTGCTCTAACAAATTAAAGAATGATTGGCTCTATAGTGACCTGTCATGGCGATTATATAAACCTTTTTCAGGTCACATGCAGGGCATAGGGGGCAGGGTGTTCTGATCGAGCATGTCTCCCTTGTGTGGTTTATAGACGTTGCTCATATCTGTGGGCTCCCCAAGGTATATATTATCGTTTACCGATAATGGGGGCCCACACAATCTATCCCTTTGACCCAACAACGAGAAGGGTTTGACCATGATGGTTTCCTATTGATATGTGTGCCATGCTAGACTAAATAAAGTTTGAGCTCATGCGTGGGATGGCCCCCCCCCCCCCCGACGCCTCAAAGTTGGGAAACCAACATCGTACGTATTGAACCAGGCAGGAGTTAGGTACAGTGTTCGGTTTCTAATGTAGTTGGTGGCTGTCGGTGTCAAAGCCGGCGGACCTCGGGTAGGGGGTCCCGAACTGTGCGTCTAGGCGGATGGTAACAGGAGACAAGGGACCCGATGTTTTTACCTAGGTTCGGGCCCTCTCGATGGAGGTAAAACCCTACTCCTGCTTGATTGATATTGATGATATGGGTAGTACAAGAGTGGATCTACCACGAGATCAAGGAGGCTAAACCCTAGAAGCTAGCCTATGGTATGATTGTTGAAATGGTTGTGTCCTACGGACTAAAACCCTCCGGTTTATATAGACACCGGAGAGGGATAGGGTTACACAGAGTCGGTTACAATGGTAGGAGATCTACATATCCGTATTGCCAAGCTTGCCTTCCACGCCAAGGAAAGTCCCATCCGGACACGGGACGAAGTCTTCAATCTTGTATCTTCATAGTCTTGGAGTCCGGCTGACGATGATAGTCCGGCTGTCCGGACACCCCCTAGTCTAGGACACCCTCAGTAGCCCCTGAACCAGGCTTCAATGACGATGAGTCCGGCGTGCATATTGTTCGGCATTGCAAGGCGGGTTCCTCCTCCGAATAATTCATAGAAGATTGTTAACACCAGGATAGTGTCCGGCTCTGCAATATAAATTCCACATTCCACCGTAGAGAGAATAATATGTACACAAGCTCAATCTGCTGACGTATTTTGTGGCATGACGTCACGCCACTACCAAGCCTTTACTTGAATCGTTTTTTATTATACCACCTCGGTAGCGTTTAGCGGCGGTTTCCTTGGCACGTCTTGTCGAAGCGAGATCATGTTCCCTTATTCCGGATTCCCATCAATACGGACGTGGGTAACCCAACGCGCCATTGATGGTGGCGCTTGGGAGATAAGCGAGTTTTACCGGGCGGCGGGGGGCGCATAGTTTTCGTCCGCCTATATATAAGGGATAAGGATCCACCTTTTACGACGCCTTATTCCTCCTTTGCTTATCCATCTCCACTTTTCGAGCTCCAGCGCCCAAGTCCGCACATCTCGTCTCGACCTTCTCCAGCCATATGCGGAGCGGAGGCAGTGGTTAGCCTCCTCCGTTACGGAGGAGCACATCAAAGCTGCACGGCGCGGATACCTTTCAGCGACATCGCGCAGACCGGCTGCTGACGAGGGCAGCTCCTCCCACCCCCAGGCCCCATGAGAGGGTCGTATTCCTTCCCCACTTCCTCCGCGGACTGGGCTTCCCACTTCATCCCTTCGTCCGGGGGCTCATGTACTACTACGGCCTGGATTTCCACGATCTGGCGCCGAACTTCATCCTCAACATCTCGGCATTTATCGTCATGTGCGAGGCCTTCCTCTGCATCCGGCCTCACTTCGGCTTGTGGCTCAAGACCTTCAATGTCAAGCCGAAGGTGGTGAAGGGCGCTCAAGCGGAGTGCGGAGGCGCCATGGTGGAAAAAATGCCCAGCGTCACCTGGCTCGAAGGGGCCTTCGTGGAGTCCATCAAGGGATGGCAATCGGGGTGGTTCTACATCACCGAGCCACGTGACCCTAAATGGGCAGCGGCCCCCGAGTTCAGATCTGGTATCCCCATGCAGCTCACCTCCTGGAAAGAGAAGGGCTTGCTATGGGGTAGTTCGGAGGAGCTGACAGGACTCCAGTCCTGTCTCCAGATCTTGGTGAACAAGAAGCTTAGGCTTGTCAATGTGATCCAGGTCATGCTCGTCCGCCGGAGTCTCCCCTGCCAATAGCGGGCCTTCAATTTGTGGGAGTTCGATCCGCACAAGATGGACCCTCGGCGGGCTCTTGACACAACGTCCGAAGCTGCCTGGAGGGTGCTGTTCAAGGGCGGAGAAGCCCCCGCGTCCGCGACTGAAGATCGCGGATTCAGCACCAAGCGCCCGGCCGGCGAGGTAAGCTTTGTTATCCTTTATGGGACAGTTATTTTCTTTCATAGTTTAACTCTATGTGGGATCTAAAACTCCCAATGCCTTTGACAAGATTGGCAGAGGGCGTCAGACAGTAGACTGTCCGGCCCCTTCTGAAGACTCCAGCGGACGCCTGCTTAACGGGCTGCTAGTCCCGGCACTCTATGTGGTGCCGGAGAAGAAGGCCAAGAAGAAGGCCACGGGAACTCGAAGAAGTTCCCGGCGCCAAGTGATATTGGACTCATCGTCCGATGGCTCCGAGGTGGACTCCTCCCCCGAAGACGAGGACGAGAAAGAGGACTCTCTCCCGTAGGAGGGAGAGAGAAAGAGGAAGGCTTCCCCAACGGGGGAGGCCGAAGGGTCCAAGAGGGGAAGGACTCTTCCGCCGGATAGCTCCGCCAACGCCAACGTTGGCGACGAAGAGTGGCCCTCAAGGGCCAGGCCTCCGGCAAGATCGTAAGTATCCAGATTCCTGAATGGTTTATAATATCTCCTTTGTGTCACATAGTGTCCTTCTAATGCCGCACACTACCTGTAGTCCGGACGATGATGATCTTCCCGCTTCGTCGAGCAGGTCCTTGGCTCCGTCAGACGTGGATTCCATTCTGATCGCCTCCACCCCTCGTGCTGACGACGCCGAGGTGGGATCCTAGGAGGAGACCCATCAGGAGGAGGCTCCGGAGGTGCCGCAAGGCAGCCTCCCAGACTTTGCGCCGGACTCCATTTTGGAACCCGCAGTGGTTCCGGAGTCCGGCAGGCGGCCCCTTCGTAAGAAGGGCAAGACCGTGACACCGGCAGCCTCCGTCCAACCGGAGGCACCGGACAACTTGTTGGAGGCGCTTAACGGCGCTTCCATCGAGGAAGAACACCGCACTATCATGAGTGCGGTGATTCAGAAGGTTCAACTCGCCAAGAGCGGGCTGACCGAAGCCTTCAGTAGCCTTCTAACAGGCTTTGAAGTAAGAAGTTTAAAATATGTAATGTAATACTGCATAGACAGTAGCCCCTGATGCTCGGTTCGGTGTTCGGGACGAAAAACCGGATCGAGGATCTAAAAAAAAGATATACGTAGGAGTGCTAAAAATTATGTCAATATGGGTTTGCAGGCTCTTGCTGCTTGACCTCTGCCAAGACCGACCGCAGAGGTCGGTGCTTTGAAGCAGGACCTCGAGCGGTCCGAGCAAGAGCTCGGCCTTGCCAAGAAGCAGCTCAAGGACAAAGAAGGTGAGTAACACCACTTTGAAGTTTGTACCTTACAGAAAAGGATTTTTGTTGCGATAGGAATAACAAGGATAACTTGGGTACTGCAGGGGCCACGAACGAGGTGGCAACCCTGAAGGAGGCCGTGTCATGACCCAGCATAATGCGACCATGAGAACAGGCGGAGCGAGAGAAGCAGGAGGCGCGGGTGGCGGAGGTGCGGCAAGAGCTCCAGGCTCTCATGGAAAAGCATGAGAGTTTGGAGCGCGACTCGAAGACTTGAGAGTCCGAGCTTGCCTCGGCTCTTGAAAGTGCCAAAGTCGCTAAGGCCGAGGCCCATAAGGCCCTCCAGGAGATTGAGGCGGTGAAGAAAATAGCGGCGGGTAAGGCATTTTTCATGCAAAGCAAGCATGTGAATGTAAATTACATTACTTACCCGGTCGGAGCTCTCGAGGCGTTTGCAGATCTGCCAGCAGCGTGTCCGATCTGCCGCATTCTCTTGGGCCAAGGAGGGAGCTCAACGGAGAAGGTCTTACGGTCTCGACGCTGAGGCCGGACACCGGTGCCCCTAGCGACCGGTGAAGCAGCTGGTCGAGCTCCACAAGGTAGCCGAGCAGGCCATGAAGGGCCTCATAGTCCGGTCAGTAGCCTGGAGAGGCCATGCACAGGAGCTACTTGACCTCGTCTGGCGGCTGGTGGATCGTGCCCTGGGTGGAAGTCATCAAGCGCCCGCTTTGACTGAAGGTGCCCGTCGGGCCCTTGCCCGCGCAAAGGTGCACTGGGCAGGCTGGATGCTGAGAGGCTTATCACGGACGCGCCGCCGGCGGGCAAGGAGTATCGTACGCCCGAAATATACTATAAGAGTGTCCTAAATGGTGCCCGCAAGATTGGGGATGAGTGCCCCAAAGATGTAATTATTGAGTAAACTCGCAGTGTGTTATCCTGTGCGCTGAAAACTTTGTTCATATGCGCTAAGCAACACTTATTGATTTAAAATATTACCTTCTATGCGGCCGTTTATAAAATCTGAGAGATGGCAAGTCGTCGGCTTCAGCCCCCATGCCACAGTCTTTGGGGTGTTGGGATAAACTTGAGCACTCTTGTTCCCATTTTGGGTCCATCTAGGAGGCGCTCAACACAACGAACAAGGCAACCGGACTTATAATGCTTGAACACTCTCACTTAGCCATAGAATTCTATAATTTTAAATTTCGTGAAGCCCCTAGTATTCGGAAGACCGAGTTCGGGCGCTATCCACGCTGGGCGGACAAAGCGGTTCCTCGCTCAAGCGGCATAAGTCTTTAAGGACTCGAAGGACCTCTCGAGCAGTGACGATCGCTCGCCTTATCATGACGATCAGTTTAGCTTTCTCCATCGAGGCGCCGCCCAGCTCAACCGGGCGCAATCGCGATGGTTCTCCAGTGCTACCTTAGCCGACGGAACGCAGGCGTAAGGTACCAAAACATGGGAGCCAGGCAAACCCAACTATTGACCCAAGACATGATTCGGAGCCGATGCATATAATGCTATAAGTTCGGGGTGCCGCACTTGTGAAAGTGTTCGGACTTATCACACCATAATGTGGGGAACACAAGCCCCAGGTGTATTCTTCCGTACCAAAATGTACATGTGCAAGATGTCATGAATGAACATATATGTAAAAAGGTAATGCAATTATAGGCAAAAGGTGCTGCATTGTTTATTCAAGGAATTCTTAGTGTTCGTCGTAGCCTTTGTCCCTCCCTGGCTGTTGCATCGTGAGTTCGGCAGATCTACTGCCGGACAGGTTCTCTGGTGAACGGAGTCCTGTGGATAAAAAGGAAAAAATAAAAAACAGAAAGAGCGACACATTTGGGAGCCCCTGGTGTGGTTAAGCCGCACTCTGGGCCTGTCGTGGTCGTGCCCCTCCCCCTATGCCCATGGTATCTCTAGAGCGTAATGATGTACGCGAAGAGCTGGTCTTGCGATCATGCAAGGGCTGGGGTTAGCCGCATTACTCTGGCGATGCTCGGGACGTGCCAAGTGGTCTTGATTGATGTTACTCCGGGCGCGTTTGGCCATGTCCGGTCGTTTAACGGCCGGACTCGAAAATTGCCTTAGGAGGCTGCTCTGTACTTCTGCCGCGAGAGCCGCTGTGTGTTCCTCTGTTCGGAGGGAGTGTTCAGTATTTCTGTTGACCGTGATGACTCCACGATGGTCTGGCATCTTGAGCTTAAGGTATGCATAATGCGGCACCGCGTTGAATTTTGCAAACGCAGTTCGTCCGAGCAGGGCGTGATTGCCACTGCGGAACGGGACTATGTCGAAGATTAACTCCTCGCTTCGGAAATTATCCGGGGATCCGAAGACCACTTCCAGTGTGACTGAGCCTGTACAATTGGCCTCAACACCTGGTATGACACCTTTAAAGGTCGTCTTTGTAGGTTTAATCCTTGAGGGGTCTATGCCCATCTTGCGCACTGTATCCTGATAAAGCAGGTTCAGGCTGCTGCCGCCGTCCATCAGGACTCTAGTGAGGTGAAATCCATCGACGATTGGGTCTAAGACCAATGCGGCGAACCCACCATGACGGATACTGGTAGGGTGGTCCCTTCGATCGAAAGTGATCGGGCAAGAGGACCATGGATTGAACTTCGGGGCGACTGGCTCCATCACGTATACATCCCTAAGTGCACGCTTCCGCTCCCTCTTGGGTATATGGGTTGCGTATATCATGTTTACCGTCCGCACTTGTGGAGGGAAACCCTTCTGTCCTCTACTGTTCAGCAGCCGGGTCTCCTCCTCGTCATCGCCATGTAGCCCCTTGTCATTGTTTTTGGCAATTAATTTGCCTGCTTGCTTGAATACCCAACAATCTTTGTTGGTGTGATTAGCTGGCTTTTCGGGGGTGCCATGTATCTGGCAAGAGCGGTCGAGTATTCGGTCCAAATTGGACGGACCCGGGGTAGTTCTTTTGAATGGATTCTTCCGCTGACCGGGTTTAGAGCCTCTGAATCCGGTGTTGACTGTCGTATCCTCATTGTTATCTCCGTTAACGCGGCATTTGTTTTTGTTTCGACGTGACCTGCCATTGTGGTCCTTAGTATCCGGACTGCTAGCATTTTTCTTTGAGGTTGTTGCTGCGAGCTAGCGGCTGTCCTCTCCCGCCTGAAGCGGGTCATGAGTGATGTGAGGGCTGCCATGGATTTGGCTTTTCTGTCCTAGGTGCCGGGCCAGCCACTCGTCACGGATGTTATGTTTGAAGGCTGTGAGGGCCTCTGCATCCGGACAGTCGACGATTTGATTTTTCTTTGTTAAGACCCGTGTCCAGAACTGTCTGGCCGATTCGTCTGGCTGCTGAATTATGTGGCTTAGGTCATCGGCGTCTGGTGGTCGCACATATGTGCCCTGGAACTTGTCGAGGAATGCGGCTTCCAGGTCCTCCCAACACCCAATTGACTCTGCGGGCAAGCTGTTAAGCCAATGCCAAGCTGGTCCTTTAAGCTTGAGTGGGAGATACTTCATGGCGTGGAGATCGTCGCCGCGGGCCATATGGATATGAAGGAGATAATCTTCGATCCAAACCGTGGGGTCTGTTGTGCCATCGTAGGATTCAATGTTCACGGGTTTAAACCCTTCAGGGATTTGATGATCCATTACTTCGTCAGTGAAGCATAGTGGGTGTGCGGCGCCTCTATATTGAGCAATATCACGATGTAGCTCAAGAGAGCGTTGTCTGCTGTGTTCGCCCGGCGGAGTTCTTTGTATCCGCACGGCGGTAGTCGTCGTGGGTCGGGGCGCCCACGTGATCCGTAGATAGATCTGGATTGTCTTGCCTTGTCCTCCAATATATCCCGCAAGTCCTGGCGCATTCCTCGTGGCCGTCACTTTTCGGCGATGCCGGGTGCGGTCTTGATGGAGGGCCTAGATGCCTCTCTGTCGCGACCACGGGTGGTCGGTCCGCCAGACAGCGCTGGTGATGAAGGTTTGTATGCTTCCTCCTCTAGCCGGGAGCAACTTGCGTTTTGGGTAGCTCTTGGAGGCGTTCGAGTTCATACTCTTGACGCGAGGACCTCGGTCCATCTGTCGGCCGGCAGGTCTTGATCGGCTTGAAGTCGTGCTGCTTTTCTTGAGCTATTTGCCGTGGCGATAAGCCTGCGTTTAAAACGCTCTTGTTCGACGGGATCCTCCGCACGCATTTAATTGCGTTGTTGAGGCTTGCCTCGTCTCCGGAGGGAGGCATGTAGTTTTCATCCTCCTCGTCTGCCGCTCTCTCTCGAGGGCTGGCTTCCCCATCCTCCTATGCTGAATCTTCTTAGGGGGGTTGTCTTCGGCACTCTCTGGGGTGTTATTATCTCCGGTGCCGGAATCTCCATTCTTACTGTGGCGGGATTTAGAGCGGCGCCACGGCGTCGGCGCTTGGGCTGTTTCTTAGCGTAAATGCGCCTGCTTGCCTCTTCGCCATCCCCATCCTTTGGGGTGTCCACCATGTATATGTCGTATGACGAGGTGGTCTTCCAGTGCCCTGTAGGCGCTGGTTCTTGATCGTCTCCGGCATCGTCGTCCATACCGTCGATGTCTTCGGAGTCGTAGTCTAGCATGTCGGTTAGATCGTCGACAGTGGCTACAAAGTGGGTGGTGGGTGGGTTTTGAACTTCTTCGTCGTCCGCATCCCAACCATCGACCGCAGATCCGCCAGGTTCTCCTGATAACGAGAGATGCTTTAGTGAATTTAGGATGTCTCTAAAGGGTGAGTGCTGAAAGATGTCCGCGGCGGTGAACTCCATGATCGGCGCCCAATCGGATTCGATTGGCAGGGGCACAGGAGGTTCGGAGTCCGGCGAGGAGTCCGGCGCCTCGGAGTCACGAGCTTTATAAGGGACAAGGTTAGTATTCGGCTCCATCGCCGGAGAAGTTGCAGCTCCCGAGGCGGTGTCCAGCCACTTGTCCTCGATCTGCGCGGTCTGCTCCAAACTATGGTTCAGAGCGGACTCGTGTGCGGCCTCCAGGGCACTGTCCGGCGGCAGAGCAAATCATGCCCATCGTGACAGTGCGGCACGCTCGGCTGTGGCTCAAATCTGTCGAAGATCAAGTCTCCGCGGATGTCGGCCATGAAGTTTAGGCTTCCAAACCTAACCTGATGTCCAGGGGCGTAGCTTTCGATCTGCTCCAGATGGCTGCGAATTGCCATGCAGCTTGCGGCCACCGAATACGAAGATCTGTCCGGGGAGAAAAGTCTCACCCTGGACGTGTTGTTGTTGATTGAAGAAGCCATCAAGCCTATCGGTGATGACACAGAGGAACTCTCAATGAAAGCACCAATGTCAGTGTCAAAACCGGCGGATCTCGGGTAGGGGGTCCCAAACTGTGCGTCTAGGCGGATGGTAACAGGAGACAAGGGACACGATGTTTTTACCCAGGTTCAGGCCCTCTCGATGGAGGTAAAACCCTACTCCTGCTTGATTGATATTGATGATATGGGTAGTACAAGAGTGGATCTAACACGAGATCAAGGAGGCTAAACCCTAGAAGGTAGCCTATGATATGATTGTTGTAATGGTTGTGTCCTACGGACTAAAACTCTTCGGTTTATATAGACACCGGAGAGGGCTAGGGTTACACAGAGTCGGTTACAATGGTAGGAGATCTACATATCCGTATTGCCAAGGTTGCCTTCCACGCCAAGGAAAGTCCCATCCTTCCTATCCCTTTGACCCAACAACGAGAAGGGTTTGACCATGATGGTTTCCTATTGATATGTGTGCCATGCTAGACCAAATAAAGTTTGAGCGCATGCGTGGGATGCCCCCCCCCTGACGCCTCAAAGTTGCGAAACCAACATCGTACGTATTGAACCAGGCAGGAGTCAGGTACAGTGTTCGGTTTCTAATGTAGTTGGTGGCCCATCGAAGTTGTGCATTCGGGATCTAAACACATCACACACCACCGTACCCATACATATTTTCGGGGCGCATGCAGTGTATACGGAGTCTTCTGATCGACCACACCTCCCTTGTGCGGTTTTTTGTGATGACACGCATATTTGTGGGCTCCCCGAATGTATATATATCATCCCTTTGACCGATAACGAGGGGTATGTGTGGGCCATGAATGGATTCCTCCTAGTTCGTGTTAGGGTCGGTCACTGTCACATGTCATTCAACCAAAGCTCGAGCTCATGCATTGTCAGGATTCCCTCCCACATGCTTGGATTGCTGGGTTCGACCTACATCGTACCCTGCGTATCTCGTCCTTAACTACCGTACCTTCATGGTTGTTGTTTGTATCGAGAGGTAGGCACCACATCTAAATTGTACATTATTCTATATTGAAAACACACATCACCCCTTCCAATGTACATCATTTTGGGCTGCATGCAAGAGGTGTTGGTTTTGTAATCCCTCTCATGTGATTTTTACGATGGTTCAATCTATTGGCCCAAGCGGTTTATTGACAACAACAGTTGTCGTTTTACCAAACGATAGATTCATTGGTCCGTATTATGTTAGGTCATGATGACATGCATGTATGACCAAAGTATCATTACGTGCATCCGCCCCGCTGACACGAAGTGGGAGGTGGTGGGCTAAGCATCCTAGCTAGCTATGCCATTATGTCATTATAGATATATCCAAGGGTGCTTTCGGGTTTGCGAGGCAGGTGCCACCAAAATAATGCATTGTGTATTTAAAGTTTTAAACATCACAACCAATATTCCTACATATATTTGGCCACTTCCAGGTGTTTCTTGACTTCTGGCCCCTCTCATCGATCTTCGACGACGCGCCCAACCATGGGCCCGGACACTCAAAGTTGTGCATTGGAATTTTGAACATCACACACCACCCTTTTCACTCATATATATTTGGGCCACATTCTGGTGTGGCTGTCTTCTGACCCTCTCTAACTTTTTTTGCTGCAAAGACTCTGATGATGCTCAGTAGATGTGGGTATAATGTCTTAACCTTGTGCGATGCAAGTGCGTTGTGAATCACGACGACTGCACAAGCGCTAGCAAAGGTGGAGGTATTGGCTCAACCGTGTGCGATGCAAGTGCACTATAAAATCACCACGACTGTGCAAGAGCAAGCAAAGGGTGGAGGTACTGGCTTAACCGTGTGTGATGCAAGTGCACTATAAAATCACCACCTGCGCAAGCTAAAGGCGAGTAAGTTTATTTAGAAATTAGGATGAACCGTGTGCGATACACCAGCTAGCTAGAAATATAAAAACAAACTACTAGCCTTGAGCGTTGCAAAAATCGGTGGTTCTGTCACTTTTCCTTATTATCGTACATGCATATTCTTATTGGACGGTGCGCGATCTTGGGCACTCCTACCCCGCACCAATTCCTTTACCCAAATTTTAGTATCCGCCAAACTTCAACCATCACCCACACTCCTCCAACACCGACCTTATAGTAAAATTGTAGTAGCCGAGGCATTTGAACAGTCGACCTCCCTCGTCCACCACCATCTCCCCCCACCATTACTAAAATCTTCAATAGCCGTGGCGTATCCTAAAACACCACCACCACCACCCCTCCATAGTCCCCTGCTACGTCTTGTGCTTGCATTGGTTTTCCTTGAAGAGGAAAGGGTGATGCAGCAATAGTACCATAAGTATTTCCCTCAGTTTTTGAGAACCAAGGTATCAATCCAGTAGGAGGCTCCTCAAAAGACCCACGCACCTACACAAACAAACAAGAACTCGCAACCAACGCAATAAAGGGGTTGTCAATCCCTTCACGACCATTTGCGAAAGTGAGATCTGATAGAGATAGTATGATAAGATAAATATATTTTTGGTATTATATAATATAGATTGGAAAAGTAAAGATGCAAATATAAGTAGATTGAAAGTTTATATGATAAGAAATAGACCCGAGGGCCATAGGTTTCACTAGTGGCTTCTCTCAAGATAGCATAAGTATTACGGTGGGTGAACAAATTACTGTCGAGAAATTGATAGAAAAGCGAATAATTATGAGATTATCTAGGCATGATCATGTATATAGGCATCACGTCCGTGACAAGTAGATCGACTCCTGCCTGCATCTACTACTATTACTCCACACATCGACCACTATCCAACATGCATCTAGAGTATTAAGTTCAAAAAGAACAGAGTAACGCATTAAGAAAGATGACATGATGTAGAGGGATAAACTCATGCAATATGATATAAACCCCATCTTTTTATCCTCGATGGCAACAATACAATACGTGCCTTGCTGCCCTCGCATCCTTTGGGAAAGGACACTGCAAGATTGATCCCAAAGCTAAGCACTTCTCCCATTGCAAGAAAGATCAATCTAGTAGGCCAAACCAAACTGATAATTCGAAGAGACTTGCAAAGATAACTTAATCACACATAAAAGAATTCAGAGGAGATTCAAATATTTCTCGTAGATAAACTTGATCATAAACCCACAATTCATCGGATCTCGAAAAACACACTACAAAAAGAGTTACATCGAATAGATCTCCAAGAAGATCAAGGGGAACATGGTATTGAGATTCAAAGAGAGAGAAGAAGCCATCTAGCTAATAACTATGGACCCGACGGTCTGTGGTAAACTACTCACAACTCATCGGAGAGGCCTTGGAGATGATGTAGAGGCCCTCCATGATCGATTCCCCCTCCGGCGGAGCACCAGCGAAGGCTCCAAGATGGGATCTCGCGGAAACAGAAGGTTACGACGGTGGAATTAGGTTTTTGTGGTCGCTTCTGATGTTTTCGGGGTACATGGGTATATATAGGAGTTAGAAGTAGGTCGATGGCCGCCTGAGGGGCCCACGAGATAGGGGGACGCGCCCAGTAGGGGGGCGCCCTCCACCCTCGTGGCCGCCTCGGCTATTGCTTGACTTCCACTCCAAGTCCTCTGGATCATGTTCGTTCCAAAAATCACGCTCCCGAAGGTTTCATTCCGTTTGGACTCCATTTGATATTCTTTTTCTTCGAAACACTGAAATAGGCAAAAAAAAAACAGCAATACGGGCTGGGCCTCCGGTTAGTAGGTTAGTCCCAAAAATGATATAAAAGTGTAAAATAAAGCCCATAAACATCCAAAACAGGTAATATAATAGCATGGAACAATCAAAACTTATAGATACGTTGGAGACGTATCAAGCATCCCCAAGCTTAATTCCTGCTCGTCCTCGAGTAGGTAAATGATAAAAACAGAATTTTTGATGTGGAATGCTACCTAGCATAATTCTCAATGTAATTTTCTTTATTGTGGCAAGAATGTTCAGATCCAAATGATTCAAAATAAAAGTTCATATTGACATAAGAAATACTAATACTTCAAGCATACTAATCAAAGCAATCATGTCTTCTCAAAATAACACGGCTAAAGAAAGTTCATCCCTACAAAATCATATAGTTAGGTCATGCTTCATTTTCGTTACACAAAAATGCTCCATCTTGTACACCCCCGATGACAAGCCAAGCAATTGTTTCGTACTTAAATAATCTCAAACTTTTTCAACTTTCACGCAATAAATGAGTGTGAGCCATGGGTATAACACTACGGGTGGAATAGAATATGATGATGGGGATTGTGTGGAGAAGACAAAAAAAGAGAAAGTCTCACATTGACGAGGATAATCAAGGGGCTATGGAGATGCCCATCAATTGATGTCAACATGAGGAGTAGGATTGCCATGCAACGGATGCACTAGAGCTATAAATGTATGAAAGCTCAACAAAAGAAACTAGTGGGTGTGCATCCAACTTGCTTGTTCACGAAGACCTAGGGCATTTGAGGAAGTCCATTGTAGGAATATACAAGCCAAGTTCTATAATGAAAAATTCCCAATAGTATATGAAAGTGACAACATATGAGACTCTCTATATGAAGAACATGGTGCTACTTTCAAGCAAAAGTGTGGGAAAGAATAGTAACATTGCCCCCTTTTTATTTTCTTTTTCTTTTTTTTCTTTGGCCTTTCTTTTTTTTTTCTCTTTTGGCCTTTCTTTTTTTTCTTTTTCGTTTTTTCTTTGACCTTTCTTTTTTTCTTTTTGGCATTATTTTCCCTTTTTTTCTTTGGGGACATGATAACCCACAAGTATAGGGGATCGCAACAGTTTTCGAGGGTAGAGTATTCAACCCAAATTTGTTGATTCGACACAAGGGAAGCCAAAGAATATTCTCAAGTATTAGCAGCTGAGTTGTCAATTCAACCACACCTGGAAAGTTAGTATCTACAGCAAAGTGTTAAGTAGCAAAGTAATATGATAGTAGTGGTAACGGTAACAAAATTAAAGACAGTAAAAGTAATATTTTTGGTGTTTTGTAGTGATTGTAACAGTAGCAACGGAAAAGTAAATAAGCGAGAACCAGTATATGGAAAACTCGTAGGCACCGTATTAGCGATGGATAATTATGTCGAATGTGGTTCATCATGTAGCAGTTATAACATAGGGTGACACAGAACTAACTCCAGTTCATCAATGTAATGTAGGCATGTATTCCGTATATAGTCATACGTGCTTATGGAAAAGAACTTGCATGACATCTTTTGTCCTACCCTCCTGTGGCAGCAGGGTCCTATTGGAAACTAAGGGATATTAAGGCCTCCTTTTAATAGAGAACCAGAACAAAGCATTAGCACATAGTGAATACATGAACTCCTCAAACTATGGTCATCACCGGGAGTGGTCCCGATTATTGTCACTTCGGGGTTGCCGGATCATAACACATAGTAGGTGACTATAGACTTGCAAGATAGGATTAAGAACACACATATATTCATGAAAACATAATAGGTTCAGATCTGAAATCATGGCACTCGGGCCCTAGTGACAAGCATTAAGCATAGCTAAGTCATAGCAACATCAATCTCAGAACATAATGGATACTAGGGATCAAACCCTAACAAAACTAACTCAATTACATGATAAATCTCATCCAACCCATCACCATCCAGCAAGCCTACGATGCAATTACTCACGCACGGCGGTGAGCATCATGAAATTGGTGATGGAGGATGGTTGATGATGACGACGGCGATGGATCCCCCTCTCCGGATCCCCAAACGGACTCCAGATCAGCCCTCCCGAGAGAGATTAGGGCTTGGCGGCGGCTCCGCATCGTAAAACGCGATTATTTCTTCTCTCTGATTTTTTTATCCCCGAAAGCCAATATATGGAGTTGGAGTTGGCGTCGGAGGGCCACCAGGGGGCCCATGAGGTAGGGGGCGTGCCTAGGGGGGCGCCCCCACCCTCGTGAGCAGGGTGTGGGCCCCCTGGTCTTCATCTTTTGCGAGGATTTTTCTTTGTTTTTTCTAAGGTGTTCCGTGGAGTTTCAGGACATTCCGAGAATTTTTATTTTCTTGACAAAAAACAACACCATGGCAGTTCTGCTGAAAACAGCGTCAGTCTGGGTTAGTTCCATTCAAATCATACAAGTTAGAGTTCAAAACAAGGGCAAAAGTGTTTGAAAAAGTAGATACGACGGAGACGTATCAACTCCCCCAAGCTTAAACCCTTGCTTGTCCTCAAGCAATTCAGTTGACAAACTGAAAGTGAAAAAGAAATTTTTTTACAAATTCTGCTTGCTCTTGTTGTTGTAAACATGAAAAGCCAGCATTCAAGTTTCAGCAATTATTATGAACTAACCATACTCACAATGACACGTAGGTCTCGCTAGCCAGCATTCAAGTTTTAGCAATTATTATGAACTAACCATACTCACAATGACACAATTACTCACATCAATAGCATAATCAGCTAGCGAGCCATAACAATAAAACTCAGATGACAACACTTTCTCAAAATAATCATAACATGATATAACAAAATGGTATCTCGCTAGCCCTTTCTGAGACCGCAAAACATAAATGTAGAGCACCATTAAAGATCAAGGACTGACTAAACATTGTAATTCATGGTAAAAGAGATCCAGTCAAGTCATACCCAATATAAACCAATAATAATGAGTGCAAACGACAGTGTGCTCTCCAGCGGGTGCTTTTTAATAAGAAGGGTGATGACTCAACAAAAAGGTAAATAGATAGGCCCTTCGCAGAGGGAAGCAAGGATTTGTAGAGGTGCCAGATCTCGATTTTGAAATAGAGATAAATTATATTTTGAGCGGCATACTTTCATTGTTAACATAACAACTAAAAGACGACGATATCTTCCATGCTAAATAGATTATAGGCGGTTCCCAAACAAAATGGTAAAGTTTATACTCCCCTTCCTCCACAAGCATCAATCCATGGCTTGCTCGAAACAACGAGTGCCTCCAACATTCAACGGGTCCCAAGGGGAGTTTTATTTGCAGTTATTTTGATTTAGTTTGCATAAAGCATGGGACTGGGCATCCCGGTTACCAGCCATTTTCTCGTGAATGAGGAGAGGAGTCCACTCCTCTTGAGAATAACCCGCCTAACACGGAAGATAAGGACAGCTCTAGTTGACATATGAGCTATTCGAGCATGCAAAAGCAGAATGTTTATTTGAAGGTTTAGAGTTTGGCACATACAAATTTACTTGGAGCGGCGGGTAAATAGCATATAGGAAGGTATAGTGGACTCATATGGAATAACTTTGGGGTTTAAGGAGTTTGGATGCACAAGCAGTATTCCGCTTAGTGCATGTGAAGGCTACCAAAAGACTGGAAGCGACCAAGCGAGAGAGCGACAACGATCGTAAACATGCATTAAAATTAATTCACACCGAGTACAAGCATGAGTAGGATATAATCCACCATGAACATAAATATCATGAAGGCTATGTTGATTGGATTCAACTACATGCGTGAACATGTGCCAAGTCGAGTCACTCAATGCATTTAAAGGAGGATACCATCCCATCATACCACATCATAATCATTCTAATAGCATGTTGGCACGCAAGGTAAACCATTATAACTCATAGCTAATCAAGCATGGCATAAGCAACTATAATCTCTAGATGTCATTGCAAATATGTTTACTTCATAATAGCTGAATCAGGAACGATGAATCATCATATTTACAAAAACAAGAGAGGTTGAGTTCATACCAGCTTTTCTCTTCCCAATAAGTCCATCATATATCATCATTATTGCCTTTCACTTGCACGACCGAACGGTGGGTATAATAATAAGAGTGCACGTGCATTGGACTAAGCTGGAATCTGCAAGCATTCAACTCAAGAGAGAAGACAAGTAATACGGGCTCTAAGTTTAAATAATCAATCGTGCATATAAGAGCCACTAAGCATTTTCAATATGGTCTTCTCGACCCCCCAAAGAAAGGAAAAGAAAACTTATTTACACAGGAAAGCTCCCAACAAGTAAAAGAAGAACGGGAAATGTTTTTGGGTTTTCTTTTTAATTCTACTACAAGCATGGAAAGTAGACTAACTAATTTTTTGGTTTTTCTTAAGGTTTAACAAACACACAAGAAGAAAGCAGGAAAAAGAAATTTAAACTAGCATGGTTATTACAGTGAAAAAGTATGAGCACCGTCATCTAGCAATGAGTGTGTGTGTGAACATGAATGTAATGTCGGTGGGAAATACGTACTCCCCCGAAGCTTAGGCTTTTGGCCTAAGGTTGTCTAATGCCAGGGATAGCCTGGCGGATATCCGTAGATGAAGCTGGTGTCATACTGCGACGAAGAAGACTCTGACTGCCACTGGCTGGCAGCCTCCTCTGGATCCCAAGAATAAACAGATAGTCGTGGAGGCTCATCTTGTGGCTCCGGCTCCGGGGCTGGTGCAGGGTTCCGATAGGCTTGAACAGCCGACCACGGAACAATGTGAGGCTCTGCATACAAGTTAAACAAAGAAGGAGCAGGCAAAGCAATAGTCTCAGGGTGATGTTTATCAAAGTATAATTTATATTTAAGCTCCCCATCGTGACTCTTAACAAGAAAATCATGTGCTATCATACTCTTATAATCTAAATAAGCACGGGGCAGCGCTGTTTCTTCTTTCTCCGCATGCCTAATAGGTATTTCAAAATGTTCAGCTAGGCGCGAAGCATAAATGCCTCCAAAAATGGGGCCCTTAGTTCAGACTTAACCGTCTAGCAACAATGCCACCCATACTAACAGAGTTATTGCGGTATAAGCCATGGAGCAAAATAATAATATCAGGAATACTATGGTTCCCACAGTTTCCGCGTCCAATCAAGCAACGACTAGCAAATAAGGCAAAGTAGCGTAAAACAGGATAATGTATGCTAGTGATCCTTGCATCAGAAACCTTCCTGGTTTCTCCCACCGTGATAGTGTTAATAAAGCTTCTACTTCGTTATGGTGGGGTTCATCTAAGGTGCCCTCAAAGGGTATTCTGCAAACCTCACAGAATTCAGCTAATGTCATCTCTTTAACAACGCCATATAAATGAAACTCTACTGTTGGAGGTGATTTCTTAGGGAAAAAGTAGAAGTTTTGCACAAAAGTATTTGTGAGTAAGATATACTGATGACGTTGGCCGTGGAGGAAGTCGGTGAGGCCAGCATTCTCAATTAATAAATAGAAATCTTCATGAATCCCAGCACTCCTCAAGAAGTCATCGGAAGGCCATTCACACGGTCGGACCTCCGTGGTGCGAGGCAAATTAAATTTGGGCTTCTCCTCTTCTTCCTTTTGTTTTTCCTTAGAGCTTCAGCTCGACAAGGCCCTCAAAAGTCTCTTCATTATTTCTGAAACAATCTGAAATTTTTAGTAACTTCAAATAAAAGTGAACCAACTTCAATAAAATTGGTAGTAACAACTCCCACAAGTGCCTAGGGCCTATATAAAGCATTGGAACTACTTAGAACCATATAAATTTGAGATGCAAGCTCAAGAACATGGTCACCTATGCAGCACAAATTTGCAATGAATAAAGCACTAGAACAAAAACTAATTGGACCAATGGAGGAGTCACATACCAAGGAACAATCTCCCAAAGCAGTTTTGCAAGAGGTGCTTTGAGCAAGGAGATCGAAAATCACAACAACGAGGCTGTAACTCGTGCTTGAGTTGGTTTTTCGTGTTTGTGGGAGACAGAGGAAGAAGATGGGTGTAGGAATAAGTGGAGGAGGGCCACCGTGGCCCACGAGGCAGGGGCGCGCCAGGGGTAGGCGCGCCCTCCACCTCGTGGCAGTGGCAGCTCCCCCCGTGGTAATTTTTGCACAGTAAATTCTCAAATATTCCCGAAAAAATCATATTAAATTGGCATGGCATTCTAAGGACTTTTATTTTCGGGATATTTTTATATTTCACGGATAAGTCAGGAGACAGACAGAAAAATATTATTTTACTTTATTTCTACTAAATAACGGAAAATATAAAGAGGGTACAGAAGGTTGTGCTTCTAGTTTCATCCATCTCGTGATCATCAAAATGAACCCACTAACAAGGTTGATCAAGTCTTGTTAACAAACTCATTCCGAATAATCATGGAACCGGAGAAATTTTGAATAACACTAAGTTACCTCAACGGGGATATGAAAATCCCCAACAATAAGAATATCATACTTTTTCTTGACAGTAGGGAGAGGAAATTCAAAACCTCCAAATATAATTGATGGAATTTTTCCAATAGAGTTGATACTATAAAATTGAGGTTGTTTTCTCGGAAAGTGTATCGTGTGCTCATTGCCATTAACATTAAAAATGACATTGCCTCTGGTGCAATCAATAACAGCCCCTGCAGTATTAAGGAAAGGTCTTCCAAGAATAATAGACATACTATCATCCTCGGGAATATCAAGAATAACAAAGTCCGTTAAAATAGTAACGTTTGCAACCACAGCAGGCACATCCTCACAAATACCGACAGGTATAGCAGTTGATTTATCAGCCATTTGCAAAGATATTTCAGTAGGTGTCAACTTATTGAAGTCAAGTCTACGATATAAAGAGAGAGGCATAACAACGACACGGCTCCAAGATCACATAAAGCAGTTTTAACATAATTTCTCTTAATGGAGCATGGTATAGTAGGTACTCCCGGATCTCCAAGTTTCTTTGGTATTCCACCCTTAAAAGTATAATTAGCAAGCATGGTGGAAATTTCAGCTTCAGGTATCTTTCTTTTATTAGTAATGATATCCTTCATATACTTAGCATAAGGATTTGTTTTGAGCACATCAGTTAATCGCATACACAAAAAGATGGGTCTAATCATTTCAGCAAAGCGCTCAAAATCCTCATCATCCTTTTTCTTGGATGGTTTTGGAGGAAAACGCATGGGTTTCTGGACCCATGGTTCCCTTTCTTTACCATGTTTCCTAGCAACAAAATCTCTTTTATCATAACGTTGATTCTTTGATTGCAGGTTATCAAGATCAACAGCAGGTTCAACTTCTACATCATTATCATTACTAGGTTGAGCATCAACATGAACATTATCATTAACATTATCACTAGGTTCATGTTCATCACCTGATTGTGTTTCAGCATCAGAAATAGAAATATCATTTGGATTCTCAGGTGGTTCAGCAATAGGTTCACAAGAAGTTTGCAAAGTCCTATCATTTTTCTTTTTCTTCCTTTTAGAAGAACTAGGTACATCAATATTGTTTCTCTGAGAATCTTGCTCGATTCTCTTAGGGTGGCCTTAAGGATACAAAGGTTCCTGAATCATTCTACCAGTTCTAGTAGCCACTCTAACAGCATAATCATTTTTCTTACTATTCATTTCATCAAGCGCTTCTTTCTGAGCTTTAAGTACTTGTTATACTTGAGTGGTAACCATAGAAGCATGTTTGCTAACAAGTTTAAGTTCACCTCTAATATCAGCCATATAATCACCCAAGCGTTTAATCATAAAGGTATTCTGTTTTAATTGTCTACCAAAATAGGCATTAAAGTCATCTTGCTTAAACATAAAGTCATCAAACTCATCCAAGCACTGGCTAGCAATTTTAGTAGGAGGGACTTCAGCTTTATCATATCTATAGAGAGAATTTACCTTTACTACCTGTGTCGGGATATCGGGAGGTTCTTCATTAAATAAGTAATTGAGATCATATACTTCTTCAGTAGGCGGTAAGTTAAGACCATGTATTTCTTCAATAGGAGGTAAATTCTTAACATCTTCAGCTTTAATACCTTTTTCTTTCATAGATTTCTTTGCCTCTTGCATATCTTCGGGACTAAGAAATAGAACTCCTCTCTTCTTCGGAGTTGGTTTAGGAATAGGCTCAGTAATGGGCTCTGGAACTGGCTCAGGAGGTAGCTCGGGAGGTGCCCAATTATTTTCATTAGCCAACATATTATTCAATAGAAGTACAGTGTCATCCGGTGTTCTCTCCCTGAAAAGAGAACCAGCACAACTATCCAGGTGATCTCTTGAAGCATCAGTTAGTCCATTATAAAAGATATCAAATATTTCAGGTTTCTTAAGAGGATGATCAGGCAAAGCATTAAGTAACTTGAGAAGCCTCCCCCAAGCTTGTGGGAGACTCTCTTCTTCAATTTGCACAAAATTGTATATTTCCCTCAAAGCAGCTTGTTTCTTATGAGCGGGGAAATATTTAGCAGAGAAGTAATAAATCATATCCTGGGGACTTTGCACACAACCAGGATCAAGAGAATTATACCATATCTTAGCATCACCCTTTAATGAGAACGGAAATATCTTAAGTAAATAAAGGTAGCGCGATCTCTCATTATTAGTAAACAGGGCAGCTATATCATTTAACTTAGTAAGATGTGCCACAACAGTTTCAGATTCATAGCCATAAAAAGGATAAGATTCAACCAAAGTAATTATATCTGGATCAACAGAAAAATCATAATAATCCTGATCAGGCACACAGATAGGTGAAGTAGCAAAAGCAGGGTCGGGTCTCATTCTATCTCTAAAAGATTCTTTACTCCATTTAACTAGCATCCTCTGAAGTTCACGTTTATCCTGGCAAGCAAGAATAGCTGCAGAAGATTCAGCATCAAAAAGATAACTCTCAGGAATAGCAGGCATAGGTTCATCATCACTAACATCATCGTGTTCAGGTTCAATAATTTCTCTTTCTCTAGACCTAGCAATTTGCTCATCAAGAAATTCACCAAGTGGCACAGTAGTATCAAGCATAGAAGTAGTTTCATCATAAGTATCATGCATAGCAGAAGTGGCATCATCAATAACATGCGACATATCAGAATCAATAGCAGTAGCAGGTTTCGGTGTCGCGAACTTATTCATAACTGAAGGAGAATCTAGTGCAAGGCTAGATGGCAATCCCTTACCTCCCCTCGTAGTTGAGGGCAAAATAGTAGTTCGATCATCTTTCAAGTTCTTCATAGTGCCCAGCAGATATAAATCCCAAGTGACTCAAAGAATAGAGCTATGCTCCCCGGCAGCAGCGCCAGAAAAAGGTCTTGATAACTCACAAGTATAGGGGATCGCAACAGTTTTCGAGGGTAGAGTATTCAACCCAAATTTGTTGATTCAACACAAGGGGAGCCAAAGAATATTCTCAAGTATTAGCAGCTGAGTTGTCAATTCAACCACACCCGGAAACTTAGTATCTGCAGTAAAGTGTTTAGTAGCAAAGTAATATGATAGTAGTGGTAACGGTAACAAAAGTAAAGACAGTAAAAGTAATGTTTTTGGTGTTTTGTAGTGATTGTAACAGTAGCAACGGAAAAGTAAATAAGCGAGAACCAGTATATGGAAAACTCGTAGGCACCGGATTAGCGATGGATAATTATGTCAGATGTGGTTCATCATGTAGCAGTCATAACATAGGGTGACATAGAACTAGCTCCAGTTCATCAATGTAATGTAGGCATGTATTCCGTATATAGTCATACGTGCTTATGGAAAAGAACTTGCATGACATCTTTTGTCCTACCCTCCCGTGGTAGCGGGGTCCTATTGGAAACTAAGGGATATTAAGGCCTCCTTTTAATAGAGAACCGGAACAAAGCATTAGCACATAGTGAATACATGAACTCCTCAAACTATGGTCATCACCGGGAGTGGTCCCGATTATTGTCACTTGGGTTGCGGATCATAACACATAGTAGGTGACTATAGACTTGCAAGATAGGATCAAGAACACACATATATTCATGAAAACATAATAGGTTCAGATCTGAAATCATGGCACTCGGGCCCTAGTGACAAGCATTAAGCATAGCAAAGTCATAGCAACATCAATCTCAGAACATAATGGATACTAGGGATCAAACCCTAACAAAACTAACTCAATTACATGATAAATCTCATCCAACCCATCACCGTCCAGCAAGCCTACGATGCAATTACTCACGCACGGCGGTGAGCATCATGAAATTGGTGATGGAGGATGGTTGATGATGACGACGGCGACAAATCCCCCTCTCCGGATCCCCGAACAGACTCTAGATCATCCCTCCCGAGAGAGATTAGGGCTTGGCGGCGGCTCCGTATTGTAAAACGCGATTATTTCTTCTCTCTGATTTTTTCTCCCCGAAAGCCAATATATGGAGTTGGAGTTGGCGTCGGAGGGCCACCAGGGGGCCCACGAGGTAGGGGGCGTGCCCAGGGGGCGCGCCCCCACCCTCGTGAGCAGGGTGTGGGCCCCTTGGTCTTCATCTTCTGCGAGGATTTTTCTTTATTTTTTCTAAGGTGTTCCGTGGAGTTTCAGGACATTCCGAGAATTTTTATTTTCTTGCACAAAAAACAACACCATGGCAGTTCTGCTGAAAACAGCGTCAGTCCGGGTTAGTTCCATTCAAATCATACAATTTAGAGTCCAAAACAAGGGCAAAAGTGTTTGAAAAAGTAGATACGACGGAGACGTATCAGGACAATGCTCTAATAATGATGATCATCACACTTCTATTTATTTACAACTCATGAATTACAACTCAAAATTAGAACAAGATATGACTCTATATGAATGCCTCTGGCGGTGTACCGGTATGGGCAATGAATAAAGAGTGACATGTATGAAAAAATTACGCATGGTGGCTTTGCCACAAATACGATGTCAACTACATGATCATGCAAGGCAATATGACAATGATGATACGTGTCATGACGGTAAACGGAATGGTGGAAAGTTGCATGGCAATATATCTCGGAATGGCTATGGAAATGCCATAATAGGTAGGTATGGTCGCTGTTTTGAGGAAGATATAAGGAGGTTTATGTGTGATAGAGCGTATCGTATCACGGAATTTGGATGCACCGGCGAAGTTTGCACCAACTCTCAAGGTGAGAAAGGGCAATGCATGGTACCGAAGAGGCTAGCAATTGTGGAAAGGTGAGAGTGCGTATAATCCATGGACTCAACATTAGTCAAAAAGAACTCATATACTTATTGCAAAAATCTACAAGTCATCAAAAACCAAGCACTACGCGCATGCTCCTAGGGGGATAGATTGGTAGGAAAAGACCATCGCTCGTCCCCGACCGCCACTCATAAGGATGCACAATCTAAGAACACCTCATGTTTCAAATTTGTTACACAACTTTCACCATACATGCATGCTACGGGACTTGCTAACTTCAACACAAGCATTCTTTAAATTCATAATCACCCAACTAGCATGACTCTAATATCACTACCTCCATATCTCAAAACAATTATCAAGTATCAAATTGATAGCATCCAATTCACTTCCTATGATAGTTTTTATTATACCCAACTTGGATGCCCATCATTCTAGGACCAATTTTATAACCATAGCAAATACCATGCTGTTCTAAAAGACTCTCATGTGAAGCATGATAGACTAACAATTTCTACAAAATTAAGCCACTGTCGTGCTCTAAAAGATATAAGTGAAGTACTAGAGCAAAAACTATCTAGCTCAAAAGATATAAGTGAAGCACATTGAGTATTCTAATAAATTCTAATCAAGTGGGTATCTCCCAAAAGGTGTGTACAACAAGGATGATTGTGGTAAACTAAAAAGCAATACTAATGTCATACAAGACACTCCAAGCAAAACACATATCATGTGGCAAATAAAAATATAGCTCCAAGTAAAGTTACCGATAAACGAAGAGGAAAGAGGGGATGCCTTCCCGGGGCATCCCCAAGCTTAGGCTTTTGGATATTCTTGGATATCTTGGGGTGCCTTGGGCATCCCCAAGCTTAGGCTCTTGCAACTCCTTATTCCATAGTCCATCAAATCTTTACCCAAAACTTGAAAACTTCACAACACAAAACTCAACAGGAAATCTTATAAGCTCCGTTAGTGAAGGAAAGCAAAACCACCACATAAGGTACTGTAATGAACTCATTCTTTATTTATAATTATGTTAAACCTAATATATTCCAACTTCTCTATGGTTCATACCACTTAATACTAGCCATAGATGCATCAAAATAAGCAAACAACACACAAGAAACAGAATCTGTCAAAAACAGAACAGTCTGTAGCAAATCTGTAACTCTCGAATATTCTGGAACTTAAAAAATCCTACCAAAATAGAAAGTCCTTTGAAATTTATCTATTGATCTACATAAAAAAGAATCAACGCAAAAGCACGTTTCTGTGAATTACTAAAATTATTTTCGTGCGCGCAAAGTTTCTGTTTTTCAGCAGAATCAAATTAACTAACACCATAGGTTATCCTATAGGTTCTACTTGGCACAAACACTAATTAAAACATAAAAACACATCTAAACAGAAGGTAGATGCAAAATTTATTACTAAACAGAAGCAAAAACAAAAAACAAAGATAAAATTGGGTTGCCTCCCAACTAGCGCTATTGTTTAACGCCCCTAGCTAGGCATAAAAGTGGGGATAGAGCTAAGTAGTGCCATCTTTGGCACTCAATTCATAAGTAGCTCGCATGATAGATTCATAAGGTAATTTGACTTTCTTTCTTGGAAAGTGCTTCATGCCTTTCCTTAATGGAAATTGGAATATAATATTCCCTTCCTTCATATCAATAATCGCACCAATCGTTCTAAGGAAAGGTCTACCAAGAATAATAGGACAAGAAAGATTGGAATCTATATCAAGAACGATAAAATCTACGGGCACCAAATTCCTATTTGCAACAATAAGGACATCATTGATCCTTCCCATTGGATTTTTAATGGTGGAATCCGCAAGGTGCAAATTTAAAGAGCAATCACCAAGATCATGGAAACCTAGAATATCACATAAAGTTTTCGGAATCGTGGAAACACTAGCACCCAAATCACATAAAGCATAACACTCATGATCTTTAATTTTAATCTTTATAGTAGGTTCCCACTCATCATTAAGTTTTCTAGGTATAGAAACTTCCAAATTAAGTTTTTCATCATAAGTTGCATCAAGGCATGAACAATATGTTTGGTAAAAGCTTTATTTTGACTATAAGCGTGAGGAGAATTCACAACGGATTGCAACAAGGAAATACAATCTTCTAAAGAACAATTATCATAATTAAATTCCTTGAAATCCATAATAGTGGGTTCAATACTATTTAAAGTCTTAACCTCTCCAATCCCACTTTTACCAAATTTAGCATCAAGATCTAAGAACTCTGAATCATTGGGACGCCTTTTAACTAAAGTTGACTCATCTCCAGTCCCATCATTATTAAGATTCATATTGAAAAACAAGGATCTAATAGGAGACACATCAATAACTTTTAGATCTTCATTATTATTTTCATGGAAACTATAAGAACACGCCTTCACAAGACAATCTTTCTTAGCACGCAATCTAGCGGTTCTTTCCTTGCACTCATTAATGGAAATTCTCATAGCTTTGAGAGACTCATTGATATCATGCTTAGGAGGAGTAGATCTAAGTTTCAAAGAGTCAACATCAAGCGAAAGTCTATCAACGATCCTAGCCAAATCATCAACTTTAAGCAATTTTTCTTCAAGCATGGCATTAAAATTCTGTTGAGAGATCATAAATTCTTTCACACTATTCTCAAAATCAGAGGGCATCTTATTATAATTACCATAAGAACTATTGTAGGAATTTCCATAATTATTAGAGGAATTACTAGGGAACGGTCTAGGATTAAAGTTTCCTCAATAAGCATTGTTACCAAAATTATTCCTACCAACAAAATTCACATCCGTAGATTCATTATTATTATCAATCAAAGTAGACAAAGGCATATCATTCGGATCAATAGAGGCACTCTTAGTAGCAAACAATTTCATAAGTTCATCCATCTTTCCACTCAAAACATTAATTTCTTCTATAACATGCACTTTCTTACTAGTAGATCTTTTGGTGTACCATTAAGAATAATTAGCCATAATTTTATCAAGGAGTTTTGTAGCATCTCCTAAGGTGATTTCCATAAACGTGCCTCCCGCGGCCGAATCTAAAAGATTTCTAGAAGCAAAATTCAATCCGGCATAAAAAATTTGTATGATCATCCATAAATACAAACCATGAGTAGGGCAATTGCGAATCATTAATTTCATTCTTTCCCAAGATTGGGCAACATGCTCATGATAAAGTTGTTTAAAATTCATAATATCGTTCCTAAGAGAGATGATCTTAGCGGGAGGAAAATACTTAGAGATAAAAGCATCTTTGCACTTATTCCATGAATCAATACTATTCTTAGGCAAAGACGAAAACCAAACTTTAGCACGATCTCTAAGTGAAAACGGAAATAACTTCACTTTAACAATATCATTATCCGTATCTTTCTTCTTTTGCATCTCACACAAATCAACAAAGTTGTTTAGATGGGTAACGACATCTTCACTAGGAAGGCCGGAGAATTGATCTTTCATAACAAGATTCAGCAAAGCAACATTGATTTCACAAGACTCAACATCATTAAGAGGAGCAATCGGAGTACTAAGGAAATCATTATTATTGGTATTGGAAAAATCACACAGCTAGGTATTATCTTGCGCCATAGCGACAAGTAATCCAGCACACAAGCAAACAAAAAGGCAAGCGAAAGAGAGAGAGAGGAGATTGGGAAAGAGAGGGCAAATAAAACGGCAAGGGTGACGTGGGGGAGAGGAAAATGAGAGGCAAATGGCAAATAATGTAAATGCGAGGGAGATAAATTTGTGATGGGTACTTGGTATGTCTTGACTTGAGGGAAGACCTCCCGAGCAACGGCGCCAGAAATCCTTCTTGCTATGTCTTGAGCTTGTGTTGGTTTTCTTTGAAGAGGAAAGGGTGATGCAGCAATAGTAGCATAAGTATTTCCTTCAGTTTTTGAGAACCAAGGTATCAATCCAGTAGGAGGCTCCTCAAAAGTCCCACGCACCTACACAAACAAACAAGAACTCGCAACCAACGCAATAAAGGGGCTGTCAATCCCTTCACGGCCATTTGCGAAAGTGAGATCTGATAGAGATAGTATGATAAGATAAATATATTTTTGGTATTTTATAATATAGATTGGAAAAGTAAAGATGCAAATAAAAGTAGATTGAAAGCTTATATGATAAGATATAGACCCGGGGGCCATATGTTTCACTAGTGGCTTCTCTCAAGATAGCATAAGTATTACGGTGGGTGAACAAATTATTGTCGAGCAATTGATAGAAAAGCGAATAATTATGAGATTATCTAGGCATGATCATGTATATAGGCATCACGTCCGTAACAAGTAGACCGACTCCTGCCTGCATCTACTACTATTACTCCACACATCGACCACTATCCAGCATGCATCTAGAGTATTAAGTTCATAAAGAATAGAGTAACGCATTAAGAAAGATGACATGATGTAGAGGGATAAACTCATGCAATATGATATAAACCCCATCTTTTTATCCTCGATGGCAACAATAAAATACGTGCCTTGCTGCCCCTGCTCTCACTGGGAAAGGACATCGCAAGATTGAACCAAAAGCTAAGCACTTCTCCCATTGCAAGAAAGATCAATCTAGTAGGCCAAACCAAACTGATAATTCAAAGAGACTTGCAAAGATAACTTAATCACACATAAAACAATTCAGAGGAGATTCAGATATTTCTCATAGATAAACTTGATCATAAACCCACAATTCATCGGATCTCGACAAACACACCGCAAAAAGAGTTACATCGAATAGATCTCCAAGAAGATCGAGGAGAACATGGTATTGAGATTCAAAGAGAGATAAGAAGCCATCTAGCTAATAACTATGGACCCGAAGGTTTGTGGTAAACTACTCACAACTCATCGGAGAGGCCTTGGAGATGATGTAGAGGCCCTCCGTGATCGATTCCCCCTCTGGCAGAGCGCGGGCGAAGGCTCCAAGATGGGATCTCACGGATACAGAAGGTTACGGCGGTGGAATTAGGTTTTCGTGGTCACTTCTGATGTTTTCGGGGTACATGGGTATATACAGGAGGAAGAAGTAGGTAGATGGCTGAGGGAGTCCTGGATTAGGGGGTATCCGGACAGCCGGACTGTATACATCGTCCAGACTATTGAAGCGTGAAGATACAAGACTCAAGACTTCGGCCCGTGTCCGGATGGGACTCTCCTTTGCGTGGAAGGCAAGCTTGGCGATCCGGATATTGTGTTTCCTTACTTGTAACCAACTCCATGTAAACCCTAGCCCTCTCCAGTGTCTATATAAACCGGAGAGGTTGGTCCTTAGAAGGCCAATCACAATTACAATCATACCATCATAGGCTAGGTCTTAGGGTTTAGCCTCTACAATCTCATGGTAGATCTACTCTTGTACTACCCATATCTTCAATATTAATCAAGCAGGAAGTAGGGTTTTACCTCCATCGAGAGGGACCGAACCTGGGTAAACATTGTGTCCCTTGCTTCCTGTTACCATCAGCCTAGACACACAGATCGGGACCCCCTACCCGAGATCCGCTGGTTTTGACACCGACATTTGTGCTTTCATTGAGAGTTCCTCTGTGTCATCGCTGCAGGACGTGATGGCGCCTTCAATCATCAACAACACGGTCCAGGGGGTGACTTTCCTCCCCCGGCAGATCTTCGATTGGCGGCCTTGCTGCGGGCAATTAAGCAGCCACACTGGAGCAGATCGACAGCTACGCCCCTGGCCACCAGATCAGGTTCGGAAACCTGAACTACACGGCGGACATCCGTGGAGACTTGTTCTTTGACGGATTCGGGCCCATGCCAGGAGCACCGGACAGTCACGACGAGCATGGCTTAGACCCGATGTCGGACAAAGCTCGGGGTATCACCCTCGAAGTGGCCTCGGATTTAAATCCGGAGCAGGCTGCGCTGCCTAAAGACGGAGGGCTAGACCCCGTCCCACATGTCGCACACTCATCGGCGGTGGAGCCGAACAAGGGTCTCACCTCTGTGGTGGCCTGTGACTTCGGACCCTTGGATTTGCATTCGAATGTTGGTTCCTGTCCGCGCACTCCCGAGCCAGTCGAGCCAGGTTGGGCTCCGGTAATGGAGTTCACCGCTGCGGATATCTTCCAGCACCCGCCCTTTGGTGACATGCTGAATTCGTTAAAAACTCTCTCTTTGACAAAAAAATCCGGGCCGAACTATGTCCGGCCCGAGTGGGAAGCAGGCGACGAAGAAATTCATTACCCACCCACCACCCACTTCATAGCCATGGTTGATGATTTAACCGACGTGCTTGACTTCGACTCCGAAGGCATCGATGGTATGGATGACGATGCAGGAGAAGATTCAGAATCTATGGGGTGCCGGACTTCCGCCTCGTCACACGACATATACATGGTGGATACGCCCAAGGAGGACGACGGTGACAATCCGGAAGATAAAACCCCCGGGCAAAAGCCAAAGCGACGGCGCAGACGCCGTTCCAAGTCCAGCAACAGTAAAAATAGCAGCAAGAGCGCCAGAAGGATCGATACTCCGGTCAACCCCGAAGGCAACAACGACCATACGGAACTAGCGATGGAGCAGGACGAACCAGGTCACGCTGAACATAGTTCAGAGCAGACGCCAGAGGACAATGATCCAGAGGGACGAGTTCATCAAACCGGCCCAGGACAAGAAGACAGTCCGAACGATGATGCATTCATCATTCCAGAAGAATGCGTGGAACGAGATAACCTCCACATAAAGCTTATGGCCACAGCGAGAAGTCTGAAGAAGCAGAAGCAACGGCTCAAAGCCGCACAGGAAATGCTTAACTGCAGATGGAATAAATAGCTAGACACTGAAGAAAGATATGGCGACAATCGCCATACAAAGAGCTATCCAAAACGCAAGCTACTGCCAGAATTTGACGATGAGGCCGTTCCACCAAAGACTACTACGACCAGGAGGCCCAACGTGCCGCTCCACAACCACAACAGAACAGCCACCGATGCCACGCACGATCTACATGAGCACCTGGATAGGAAGGCTGGCGCAGCTAGGTCCATCTACGGATCTAAAGGACACACCCCGGCGAGGGACTACGGTCACCAAAACGATTACGCTAATCAAATACCAGTTCGGAATAAACACCAGACACAACAACAGCCGACCGCATGCCACAGCGCATCCAGATACAGAGGGGCTGCTCACCTCCTGTGCTTCACTGAAGAAGTACTGGACCATGAATTCCCACAAGGTTTCAAACCTGTGAACATAGAGGCATACGACGGAACGACAGACCCAGAGGTCTGGATCGAGGATTTTATCCTACATATTCACATGGCTCGTGGGGATGATATCCACGCCATCAAATACCTTCCCCTAAAGTTGAAGGGACCAGCTCGACACTGGTTGAAAAGCCTCCCCGAAAATTCAATTGGGAGTTGGGAGGAACTCAAGCGCGCCAGGCCAATTTTCAAGGGACTTATGTCCGGCCTCCGGATGCTGACGATTTAAGTCACATAATCCAACAGCCCTGAGAGTCCACCCGCAAGCTTTAGAAAAGATTCCTCACTAAGAAGAATCAAATTTTCGATTGTCCGGACGCCGAAGCCTTAGCGGCATTCAAACACAGCATCCGCGATGAGTGGCTCGCCAGATACCTCGGCCAAGAAAAACCAAGGACAATGGCAGCCTTAACAAGCCTTATGACCCGCTTTTGCACGGGAGAAGACAACTGGCTAGCCCGTAAAGGCACCAGCGACCCCAGCACATCCGAAATAAGGGATGGCAACGGGAAGCCACGGCATAATAAAAACAAACGCCAAACAAGGAAGGGAGCCCGGATAACACAGCGGTTAATGCGGATTCAGGGCTCTCGACCTGATCGAAAAGAAGCCATTTAAGAGGCGTGAGGAGGGACCATCCGGTCTGAATAGAGTTCTAGACAGACTGTGCCAAATTCATGGCACCCCTGACAAACCTGCGAACCACACGCATAGAGAGTGCTGGGTCTTCAAGCAGGCCGGCAAATTAAATGCCGCACACAAGGGAAGGGATACACCAAGTGAAGACGAGGATGAACCTCGCCAGCCGAATGCTGGGGGACAGAAAAAATTCCCGACAGAGGTTAAAACAGTGAACATGATCCATGCGACTTGCACATCCATGAGAAGACACGAACGCGCGCATAGAGATGCGCGCGACATAGAGCCCATCGTACCTACACCTAGCTACCGGATGTCTTATCCGATCACTTTCGGTCACTTGGACGGCCAAACTAGTATTCGGCGGAGGATCAAAGGCCTTGGTGCTTGACCCAATAATCGACGGATACCGTCTCACCCGTGTCCTCATGGACGGCAGCAGTAGTCTCAGTTTAATATATGAGGACACTGTCCGCAGGATGGGGATAAACCCATCCAGAATTAGCCAAAGCAACACCACCTTTGAAGGGGTGATACCAGGCGTTGAAGCCTACAGCAGGGGCTCCGTCATACTGGAGGTAACATTCGGCTCTCCAGGCAACTCCAGAAGCGAAGAACTACTCTTCATCACCACACCCTTCCAAAGCGACTATCATGCATTGCTTGGAAGAACGGCCTTTGCCCGCTTCAATGCATTGCCGCACTATGGCTACCTTACACTCAAGATGCCCAGTCCACGTGGCGTCAACACCGTTAGCGGAATCACAGAGCGCTCTTCACGCGCAGAGGAACACGCGACGGCCCTAGTGGCCGGACTATAAGCGGCCTCCAATTTCAGAAAACATGACTGGTCATTAAGACCAAAGACATGGTTAGACGAGTCCGGTAGCCCGGATAAAATTGAACCAGGGCACCGTATATGTAATCCCATAGCGGACACCAGGGGCTATAAATATTTAATACAGCCCCACACTTGGCTCAACCTTATTGGCAGGCCAAAAGCTTACACTTTTACTATCCAGCGCATACTTACGTTGTACTCTCCTACGAGTTTTCTTTTTCCACAGACAATGTTCGCGCGATACCCTTCCAAGATACGGCACAACAGAGACAAAGGCGCAGACGTGCAGCAGGGCCCCTTTCAACAAGTTTCTTTTTAGATTAAGCCCCCGTGTAAACCTTTTCTATTGCCTCTTGTTGTTTAACCATCCCATGGGATCCATACCCACAGAGGATACTGCCGTTATTGGCATTTCGCCACGACAGATTAATGCACGTACCTGGAAACACAGGGTTTATAACGAATGGACATTCTTGAGCCTGTTATAAAGTCCGAATACCTTCGGGAATGTTCGGCGTCACGAGTTTGGCCTTATATGCATCAGCTCCGAATCATGTCTTTGGTCAAATGTTGGGTTTGCCCGGCTCCTCGGTTTGCCTCCTTACGTTTCGTTATTATCGGCTAAGGTGGCCAAAGGAGAACTACTGCGGTTGTGCCCTGGTTATTCCGGATGAGCACCTCAGTAGAGAAAGCCGAAAACTGACTGTCATGATGCAGCGAGAGACTGATCAACCACTCAAAGACTCACCGAAATCTTTAGGATTCCTCCTCATTAATGAAGGGCCATTTCCCGGTCATGTACATACGTGCCCGTATTCGGATGCACGCAAAGGTACCAGGGGCTACATAGTAGCCCCAACGTTAGACTCCCATGGCTAAGCAAAAGTGTTACAGCTATTTAGTCCGGTTGCCTAGTTCGACGTGCGATCACCTCCTTAACGGACCAAGACGTTGGATCAAGTGTGATTAAGCATATTTTTCGCGAACACCCCCGCATTGTATGCGTGGGGGCTGAAGCCAACGACCGCTAACTTTCGGATTACATATTTATATATATTTATACATAAACGGCCGCACAGGGGACACAATCATATTTTCAGGCAATCGGTATAAACACAGCCTCATATTCAAAATAAACATTGTTCCTACAATGATTCGATTCATCACTCGAATAAGACATTCTTCGAGAATTGCGCCTCTATTAGGCGGGCACCTTCTGTGACCTGCGCCAAGTAGTCTTCGGCCGGATATTGGCCCCCCACTGGATCCTGGGTCGCTATAATGGTGGCCTCCATATCCGTCCAATAGGCTTTAACGCGGGCAAGGGCCATCCGCGCACCCTCTATGCACGCCGACCTTCTCATGGCATCGATCCGAGGCACGGCCCCAAGGAACTGTTGCACCAGGCCAAAGTAATTGTCCGGCTTAGGCCCCTTTTGCCAAAGATGGTCTATTATAGACCGCATTGCAAGCCCGGACAGCCTGTGAAGCTCCGCTACAGTAGCCATCTTGTCACTTAACGGCAGCGGGCGAGTGGGAGCATTGAACTGCGACTAGAAAAGCTTCTCTACTTCCTTATCACCCTGATCTTCGAAGAATTTGGCAGCGTCAATTGTTCTCTTCACCAAATCCGCATACGCGTCCGCAGGACTCCAGCTTCCATCCATGGGAGCATACTTCGGATCAAAAAACTTTGTCCACAACCAATAGAAGACCCCAGCCGCGATTTTACCGGCCTGTTGAAGCTCCTCCCGCGCACCCCTGAGCTCGGTCCGTATTTCCTTGGTGGCATTAAGTGCCTTGTTCAGATCGGCCGAACTATCCTCATGCTCCTTTTTAAGGAGCTCATACCGGTGAGCGGCATTTTTTAACTCCAAAGCCATTTTGGCTATCTTTTCCTCGCTTCGACGATGAGCATCCTCTTTGGCTCTCAATTCCTCGGCCGCCTTTAGGGCAGCCGCATTGCTAACCAGAGCTTGTTCCTTGGCCTGGGCAAGTTCCGCCCTCAGGGCCTCCATGGCAGCAGCACCATCTGCAATCTAGACATACTACATTAATATCATGTCACCTTCATATTTTCCTATACAAAGGAGGGCAGAGCACATACCTTGTGATTTGTCCAGCCGCTCGTTCACCAGTGTGATATCGGCATCAATCGATCCAATCTGCCTCGTTAGTTCGGCAACCTCAATGGACTGGCCAACGGCCGGACCCACAGGTACCTGCACATATTTGTAGCACAATCATTGGTTTATGATCCCCCGTTTGCCGCCTAGGGCGGGCAACCAGAGTCTCAGGGGCTACTATCTATATGGAGCACACCTAGCGCGTGCCTCACAGCCCAAAAAGTGTATTCTTCACTACATACCTCAAAGCCTCTGAGGAGGCTTGTAAATGCTTCATTCAAGCCGCTTGTAGCGGACGAAATCTTCTTGAGAACCGTGCTCATTAATGAACGGTGCTCCTCCGAGAGCGCAGCTCGCTCTAGTAGGCCTGTCAGTACGTCCGGCCGGACATTGAATGGTGTCGGACCCTTCCCATCACCCCCCGTGGGAGCCAAACGCTCCGGGCTCAGGGCGGCTGACGCATTGGCTTCCGGCTTCAGCAGATCCGGACTCCTCCGTGACGACACCTCGGTGTCGTCCGCTTCATGAGTCGGGGAGGCGGGTGGGGTCTCGCTCTCCATCATCTCCGGAGGAAGATCCCCTAAAGACGAACTCTGTTGAGAAGAGCTGCTAGCCAGATTGCAAAAAGACGAATACCGGTTATTGATCTAGGAGAAACATAGTACCTTCAAATTAATGATTGAGTTACAGCTCGGTGGAGGGCTGGCCCGTCGGCGGGCATGACGCGGTGAGGGTGCCCGTCAGCGCAAGGCCCCCTGGGGATACCTTTTTCCCTGGTGTGGGCATCTCCGCCTCCAAGTCTTCGGAGGCAGCCCTCTTCTTCCCGCGCGGGGAGGAGGCCTTAGCCTCCCCTTACCGACTATCCTCCTTAGGGGAGGTAACAATTCCCCCGGTTCGGAAGCGTAGCGTGTGGAGTTCGGTTTCTTCGTTCTTCCCCTTGTCTTTCCCTGAGGGCATTCTGCTAAGTACGCGGTCAAGCATCTTGGCCATGGTGGGACCAGGCGAGCCTTTGGGAAGTGGCGTCGGACACCTGATTCTCTCCGCCTTGCTGAGCCATTCCTGGCCACGGATGAATTTCAGAATAAACAATTATGACAAATACAAAACAAGGTGTCCGGTATCAAGGTTACTTACTTGGGTATCTAGGCGATTGCAGCTTAGGCCCGCATCCTTGGTGGTGTCCGGACACTCTACTTTCGGTCCGAAGAATAATTTGCACATCCCTTCGAGCTTCAAGCCGAAGAAGTGCTTGACAGTCCACGGACCCTCCGGATTGAACTCCCACATCCGGAGAGGCCGGCGTTGGCACGATAACATCCGTCGGATTAACATCACTTGCATTATGCTGACAAGGTTAATGTCCCTCTCAAGGAGCTCTCGGATGCGATTCTGCAGTACTGGTACATCACCAGCGGGCCCCCAATTCCATCCTACGTCGATCCAAGACACCAACTGTGAAGGAGGGCCCGAGCGGAACTCGGGGGCTGCTACCCACTTTGTGCCCCTGGGAGCTATAACATAAAACCACCTCTGCTACCATACATCGGATACTTCTGGAAAAGAACCCTCTGGCCATGGGGCATCGGTGTTCCTGCTTATTATGGCACCTCCGCACTCCACATGTCGCCCCTCGATCATCTTCGGCTTCACATTGAGGGTCTTGAGACATAAGCCGAAGTGTGGAGTGACGTGAAGAAAAGCCTCGCACACGATAATGAACGACGAGATATGGAGGATAGCGTCCGGAGCGAGATCATGAAAATCCAACCCATAGTAGAACATGAGCCCCCTCACAAAGGAGTCGAGGGTGAAGCCCAAGCCGCGGAGGAAGGGAGGGACAAACACGACACACTCATTGGGCTCCAGTGTAAGGATGACCTGCCCTAGAGCAGGAAGCCTGTGCTGGATGTCGGCGGTCAGGTATCCGACCTCCCTAAGCTTCGCAATGTCTTCCTTTTGAATCGAGGAGGCCACCCATCGGCCTTGAGGGTTAGATCCGGACATATTGGAGGATCTGGGGTGTTGGAGCTTAGGTTTCGTGTGTTAGAACTCGAGGTGCGAGAAGGCACGAGGAAGGTGAAAAAGAGGCATAGGCCTCGACCCCTTTATAAAGGGGGTGAATATCAAGAGTCCTCTGTGTGACAGTTTGAGGCTTATCTAAAAACACACGGAGCTATACCAACGGCCGTCGTGGGGTCACGCACGCCCGTATTAATGGAAAATCCCGTAATAAGAGGAACACGATCTCTAACTCGACGGGACGTGCCAATAAAACCGCCCCGCAACACGAGTCGAGGTGGGGCAAGAAACGCCGGTTCGCGTTGGACCAGGCAACGATGCAAGGGCACGAGGTACGAAGATTGCCAGCGGATCAGATTTATGCTATGGTATGCGGAGATCATCTTGCAGACCCGGACACGGTCTACGTGTTCGATAATTACCTTGGAGTATTCGGAGAAGGAACCCGCCTTGCAATGCCGAAGACAAGACTGCGTGCCGGACTCATCGTCATTGAAGCCTGGTTCAGGGGCTACTGAGGGAGTCCTGGATTAGGGGGTATCCGGACAGCCGGACTGTATACATCGTCCGGACTATTGAGGCGTGAAGATACAAGACTCAAGACTTCGGCCCGTGTCCGGATGGGACTCTCCTTTGCGTCGAAGGCAAGCTTGGCGATCCGGATATTGTGTTTCCTTCCTTGTAACCGACTCCATGTAAACCCTAGCCCTCTCCGGTGTCTATATAAACCGGAGAGGTTGGTCCTTAGAAGGCCGATCAGAATTACAATCATACCACATAGGCTAGCTCTTAGGGTTTAGCCTCTACAATCTCGTGGTAGATCTACTCTTGTACTACCCATATCTTCAATATTAATCAAGCAAGAAGTAGGGTTTTACCTCCATCTAGAGGGCCCGAACCTGGGTAAACATTGTGTCCCTTGCTTCCTGTTACCATCAGCCTAGACGCACAGATCAGGACCCCCTACCCGAGATCCACCGGTTTCGACACCGACAGTGGCCGCCCGAGGGCCCACGAGA
Organism: Aegilops speltoides; assembly: GCA_021437245.1. NCBI lineage: Eukaryota > Viridiplantae > Streptophyta > Magnoliopsida > Poales > Poaceae > Aegilops > Aegilops speltoides. The sequence continues at coordinate 180,524,350 of CM038146.1, forward strand.
CAAGGGGGCACGCCTAGTAGGGGGGCGCCCTCCACCCTCGTGGCCGCCTCGGCTGTTGCTTAACTTCCACTCCGAGTCCTCTAGATCACATTCATTCCAAAAATCACGCTCCCGAAGGTTTCATTCCGTTTGGACTCCGTTTGATATTCCTTTTCTTCGAACCACTAAAATAGGAAAAACAGCAATAGGGTTGGGCCTCCGGTTAGTAGGTTAGTCCCAAAAATGATATAAAAGTGTAAAATAAAGCCCATAAACATCCAAAATAGGTAATATAATAGCATGGAACAATAAAAAATTATAGATACGTTGGAGACGTATCATGCCCCCATCCGGCCCCCTCCCCTCATCGTACCCTAGCTCGCAGCCGCCGCCGGCACCGCCGCCAACCCCTGCCAGTCTGCCCGTTCCTCCTAGCTTAGATAATAAAGTTCAGGTTACCCAGCGATTCCCATACAGTCATCCCACTCCCCTGAGTTTCTAGATGAGGCCTGCGGTGTCCCTCCCCGCTAGATCCACATCCCCTGCTCCAGAATGTCGTGATTTTTCGAAGCGGTTGTACTCTTCTTTAGTTCAAAAACTTTTTATAATTTTTTTTGTCGGAACGGGGCGTGTAATATATCATTGGAAAGCTCTTAACAACCATATTTCAAGTATATTGAACGTTTTTGCAAAATCATTATGGTTTAAGAGTAGTTTTAAAAAATCGTTTTTTCAAAACTGAAAACATGAATCGTATTTTGGACTCAATTTTCAAACGGTTTGTCGGAATTGAGCAAATGAGATGGCGTTAGAAAGCTGATGAAAATCAGCATCTTCCATATATGTATTGTTTTTTTTCTAATTCTATATGATTTAAAAGTAATTTGAAAAATGGTGAAATTCTCGGCGAAACGTATTTTCGTGATTTTTTGCAAACGGTTTGCCGGATTGACGCAAATGATACGGTGTTGGAAAGCTACAGAAAATGCGCAACTTTTTCGTATTGAAATGCTTTTCTAATTCCTTACGGTTGAAAAACGAATTTGAATACGGTCAAATTTGATTTTGAACGCGATTTTATTTAAAAGTTTATCCAAATGGGACAAATAATATACCGTTGGATAGCTATCAAAAATGCGAAACTTAGTTATGTTGAACATTTTCTCATATTTGCAGCCGTTAAAGAGTAATTTGGATTACCGTGAGACCCATCATGGTGTTTTTCTTTAAAAAAATAGAGTACTCGTACTGATATATTTTGTGTGTTTGTACTGAGGTATTTTTCACAGTAGTTTTGAATGGTTCCGAAAAAAAGTACTTGAACGGATGTCTATATGATTTTGTACTGAGCGTGTTTCCACATTCTAGACTTTACTTTCTATTTATTTAAAAAGTTTTCAATACGGCAAGACACATCCTGTTGTTTTCCCGTCTGATAAACAAAGTACTCGTACTGATATATGTGTGTGTTTGTACTGAGCTATTTTTCACAATCCGGAATGTTCAGGTGGTTGATCACTTGAACTTGTAGAAATGTAACACAAAGTACGCGTACTGATATATGTATGTGTTTGTACTGAGACATTTTTCATAATCCGGAATGTTCAGGGGTTGATCACTTGAACTTGTAGAAATGTAACTTTTAGGTTTAGTTTAAAATGTGTTTCGACATGTCATCATCACCGAACTTGCATGGTTTATATACTTGAATTGGCTGAATTTTCTTCTCCAAGAAATGTTTTTGTGTTTTGTGGTAGTAACCATTGATGCAACAATCCATGCCGAATTTGATATGCCCTTTGAACTGGTTATAAAATACATACCAAACTATTGGACATATGGTAACGAATGAAAACAATTACATAATCATCCACGGGTTGTACTGTTGGGGAACGTAGTAATTTCAAAAAAATTCCTACGCACACGCAAGATCATGGTGATGCATAGCAACGAGAGGGAGAGTGTTGTCCACGTACCCTCGTAGACCGTAAGTGCAAGCGTTATGACAACGCGGTTGATGTAGTCGTACGTCTTCATGATCCGACCGATCCAAGCACCGAACGTACGGCACCTCCGAGGTCAGCACACGTTCAGCTCGATAACGATCCCCGGACTCCGATCCAGCAGGTGTCGAGGATGAGTTCGTCAAGACGACGGCGTGGTGGCGATGATGATGTTCTACCGACGCAGGGCTTCGCCTAAGCACCACAACGATATGAACGAGGTGGAATATGGTGGAGGGGGCACCGCACACGGCTAAGGAACGATCACGAAGATCAACTTGTGTTGTTAGAGGTGCCCCCCTGCCCCCGTATATAAAGGAGCAAGGGGTTGGGGGCGGCCGGCCTAGGAGGGGGCGCGCCAAGGGGAGTCCTACTCCCACGGAGTAGGACTCCCTCCTTCCTGTTGGAGTAGGAGAAGGGAAAGAGGGGAGAGGAAGAAGGAAAGGGGCTCGCCCCTTGTCCAGTCGGACTAGAGGGGGCACAGGCCTCCTTCCTTTTGGCCTCTCTCCTCTATTGCCGTATGGCCCAATAAGGCCCATATACTCCCGGCGAATTCCGTAACTCTCGGTACTCGAAAAATACCGAATCACTCGGAACCTTTCCGAACTCGAATATAGTCGTCCAATATATCGATCTTTACGTCTCGACCATTTCGAGACTCCTCGTCATGTCCCCGATCTCATCCGGGACTCCGAACTCCTTCGGTACATCAAAACTCATAAACTCATAATATAACTGTCATCGAAACCTTAAGCTTGCGGACCCTACGTGTTCGAGAACAATGTAGACATGACCTAGAACTATTCTCGGTCAATAACCAATAGCGGAACTTGGATGCTCATATTGGCTCCTACATATTCTACGAAGATCTTTAACCGCATAACAACATACGTTGTTCCCTTTGTCATCGGTATGTTACTTGCCCGAGATTCGATCGTCGGTATCCAATAACTAGTTCAATCTCGTTACCGGCAAGTCTCTTTACTCGTTATGTAATGCATCATTCCGCAACTAACTCATTAGCTACATTGCTTGCAAGGCTTATAGTGTTGTGCATTACCGAGAGGGCCCAGAGATACCTCTCCGACGATCGAAGTGACAAAACCTAATCTCGAAATACGCCAACTCAACATGTACCTTTGGAGACACCTGTAGAGCTCCTTTATAATCACCCAGTTACGTTGTGACGTTTGGTAGCACACAAAGTGTTCCTCCGGTAAACGGGAGTTGCATAATCTCATAGTTACAGGAACATGTATAAGTCATGAAGAAAGCAATAGCAACATACTAAACAATCAAGTGCTAAGCTAACGGAATGGGTCAAGTCAATCACATCATTCTCCTAATGATGTGATCCCGTTAATCAAATGACAACTCTTTTGTCCATGGCTAGGAAACATAACCATCTTTGATAAACAAGCTAGTCAAGTAGAGGCATACTAGTGACACTATGTTTGTCTATGTATTCACACATGTATTATGTTTCCGGTTAATACAATTCTAGCATGAATAATAAACATTTATCATGAAATAAGGAAATAAATAATAACTTTATTATTGCCTCTAGGGCATATTTCCTTCAGTCTCCCACTTGTACTAGAGTCAATAATCTAGTTCACATCGCCATGTGATTTAACACCAATATTCATATCTGTATATGATTAACACCCATAGTTCACATCGTCTTGTGATCAACACCCAAAGGGTTTACTAGAGTCAATAATCTAGTTCACATTACTATGTGATTAACACCCAAAAGAGTACTAAGGTATGATCATGTTTTGCTCGTGAGAGAAGTTTAGTCAACGGGTCTGTCAGTTACAGAGCCGTATGTATTTTGCAAATATTCTATGTCTTCAATGCTCTGCGTGGAGCTACTCTAGCTAATTGCTCCCACTTTCAATATGTATCCAGATTGAGACTTAGAGTCATCTGGACCAGTGTAAAAGTTTGCACCGATGTAACTTTTACAACGAACTCTTTTATCACCTCCATAATCGAGAAACATCTCCTTAGTCCTCACTAAGGATATCCTTGACCGCTGTCCAGTGATCTACTATTAGATGAAAATTGTATTCCTTTGTCAAACTCAGAGCAAGGTATACAATAGGTGCAGTTAATGACATAGCATACTTTATAGAACCTATGGTGAGGCATAGGAATGACTTTCATTCTCTTTTCTATTTTTCGCCGTGGTCGGGATTTGAGTCTTACTCAATTTCACACCTTTGCAACACAGGCAAGAACTCTTTCTTTGACTGTTCCATTTTGAACTACTTCAAAATCTTGACAAGGTATGTACTTATTGAAAAACCTATCAAGCGTCTTGATCTATCGCAACAGATTTTGATGCTCAATGTGTAAGTAGCTTTACCGAGGTCTTTCTTTTAAAGAACTCCTTTCAAATACTCCTTTATGCTTTCCAGAAAAATGCTACATCATTTCTGATCAACAATATGTTACTCACATATATTTATCAGAAAGGCGGTAGTGCTCCCACTCACTTTATTGTATATACAGGCTTCACCGCAAGTCTGTATAAAACTATATGCTTTGATCAACTTATCAAAGCTGTAAGTGCATCTAGTGCCCCTTAGTGATTTCGGTGTATTGAAGACTTATAGGTTAAGTAACTGATGCGTTTGTGAGTGTACACAGGTCTATAAGTCTATGAGGAGTTTGATATTTACAGAGAAAGTCGACCCCTAAAAATGAAGTTCTTCGACTGAAGACTTTGATATTCTGAAGACTTTCTAAAGACTTTGAAAGTGAAGAAATTGGTGTGACCACGAAGGCTTGATATTCATTCGAGGAATATGAAGCGTGAAGACTTTTGTTTTCGTAGTTTCATTTTCTCTTTCTTGAGTCATAGGAAACACCGTCTTTGTTAAAGGGGTCGAGGAAATACTAAGGAAAAATTTCCATGTGATGCTCAACTCAAAATCCTACACCTACCAATCCCTTGAGTGAAGCCATTGGAAATCTCATACTGATTCAGTCAAATTCATCGGTGATAGAGACGCAGTTCTTACATTCACCGAGGACTTTGCTTCTCGCGAGAGTTAGGAATTCGCCGGTCTGAATTGCCTACGATGAGGAACATGATAGCCCCGAGGACTTTGAGAGTCAAATTTCCGACCGTTCTTTGTCTTCTTGGCCGGCGGACCAAAATATCTTATCCACCTAACGGTCATATCATTGAAGGGCATTTATGTCTTATCATGTCGGGATGCTCCCTAGGCTATAAATAGCCGCCCCCTACAACCACTAGCTGGTTGGCTGCTCGAGAGAACTCGACACTTGTCATTTGAGAGCAACCCATCCTCCGAGGACTTTGGCGAAAATCATCAAGTGAGGAAAATCCCAAAACCAAACCCACACAAAACCCCAAGTGATTGAGAATCATGAAGAAATTGATCTGCGTGGATCCGACGCTTATTACCTTTGAAGGTGTGCTTCTTCCAGACGGTTAGGCGACAAGGTCTAGAGCATCAAGAGGAATTGTGGATCGCCGAGTGACCAAGTCTGAAGGTTTGGAAGTCACTGAAGACTTACCACAGTGATTGGGACGAGGCCTGCGTGGTCTTAGTTCAAGGAGAATACGGTGAGGATGGGTGTCTGAGTTGCGGCTCGAGATCGGGTGTCCGGACTGTGTGTCCTCGAGTTTAAATACTCGGCCGCTCCAACCAGACGTATAACCGAGACAGCAAGTTGGAACTGGTTTACCAAATCATTGTCTTCACCAACCGGTGGTTCTATTTCCTCAACTTATCCATTTCCTCATTACATGTTGTATGTTGTTCATATCGTGCTTGAAGACTTTGGTGAAGACTTTCACAAATTCCTCAGTTCAATTTCTTGATCTGTTTGTCTTCATCTTGTTATCCTGTGTTTACGCTTCTCGTACTCTGTTCTAGTCTTCATTTCATCATGATGACTATGTGTAATCTGTTATGTTTACCTCTGAGTACATATTCATTGCAAATAGTTCTTCACTAAGGAATTTCCTCACGGCAAATTCCTCGGTGAAGAATTTCATAAAATCGCCTATTCACCCCCTCTAGTCGATATAACGACTTTCAATTGGTATCGAGCAAGGTACTCCCTTGTTACGTGTGATTTTAGTTTAACCACGGAGTTCTAGTTATGTCGACCGCAGGTATGAAGAAAGTGACATGCCCTATCTTTGACGGTCATGACTATCCCAAGTGGAAGGCCATGATGAAGAAGCGCCTCATGGAAAAGAACGGCGAGCTGTGGACCGTCAACGAGATTGGTCTTCTTGATCTATGCAAGATGGCGAATCTTGATGATATTCGCAAGTACACTCGACTTGATATCATAGCGAAGGATATCATCTGCTCCTGCCTATCCAGAGACCAATTCGGGCGAATTATGCATCTTGGCAATTCAAAGCTCATCTGGGACCGAATCTCTGATGTCTATGAAGGTCATCGAACTTGTCATGATCCCTGGTTTGAGGACTTCAAGGAATCTCTCAAAACGATGACTTTCGAGCCAGAATCATCATCGTCTGCACCTTGTCTTATGGAAAATGGTGCTAAGGTAACCGAATGCTCCTCATCCGAGTCTTGTGATAATGATGAATCTGATAATGATGATTCTGATAATGATGAATCTGATGATGACATTGAATCCTGCTATACTAAACTCATTTGTGTTGCCACTAAACAACAAACGGTTTTGGAACAAACTCAAGATATGCTAGAAAGAAGTGATAATATGTTGCGCAAGGAAATGGATCAGTCAAAAGCCTTGGGTGAATGTCTTCAGAGAATTCACTCCAAGCTTGACGTCCTTCAAGACCAACATAATACCCTCTTGTTGATCATGAGAAGCTTTCTCTTGAAGCTATTCAAAGAAAGCGAGATCTTGAAAAGCTAAGAGTGTGTTATGAAGATCTTGAAGGAGCGCGATTCATTACTAGCTCAACAAATCAGCGCTTCTCGGGAAGAATTTGTTCCTCCATGTTTAAAGTGCATTGAGCGTGAATCGCTAATTCTTCACTGAATGTTCAAATGCTTCAACTGTTACAAATTCTTCATCGCCTCTGCTATCACTAATTCCTCATCGAGGACATTGTTAGTATCCTTGACAATGCAGGGTGAAGGAATTGTACATGACGAGCATGTACAAAAGCCTCAAAGGACATCGACACTTTGTGATGTGCTCAAAAGCAGATCCTCAATGAAACCCTAGGAAAGAGGGTATTGCCTTTGAGGAAACTCAATGCCGATGGAACATATTGGAAGCTTTGGCGGTACCCCAAAACCTCATGGGTTCTTTGCAAAGGGACCTCGATTGATCCATCTAACTTATCGGCTTTACATGTGAATCTTCTCATTCTTCGATGAGTCATTTGACTCCAACTATAAACTGTTCAAAAATCAGAATGGTGAAGTATTTGCTAGATATGTTGGCACTAAGCTGCAGAGCGGTTCCCCTATGAAGAAAATCTGGGTTCCCAAAAGCTGTGTTGAAAGTCTTGGTGAATGTCCTCATGACACCACCGTGAAGAAAGCGGAACCCCAGATCAAATTCTTCATATGGACCAAACTCTTCATATGGATCCAAGTCCTCATATGGACCAAATTCTTCACGAGGATCAAATTCCTCAACTGGATCAAAGTCCTCATATGATTATCACCATGCTAACAAATATGTCTCGCAGGGCAAAGCTAAGGGCTATGAATATGTGCATTATTCTTCAAACCATTATGTTCATAAGTCCTCGAAGAATTACTCTGCTTATTCATATGCTTACCCTAACCCCTCTCATGCTAAGCGAAATGGTTTGGCATCTTTGCCACCTTTCTCACATGGTGCTCGCAGGATGATGAACTCTTTGCCACCCCTACAGATGTGGGTGGTGAAGAAAAGAACTAATCTCTTCTGCGAGGTCAGGTCTCGGGCGTGCTCTAATGTCGAAGAATTTCTTTGAGGACGACAAAATGCACGAAAGGGCCGCAGCGAATCATGATGAAATGAACTTTCATTTCACACGTCCTCCACTTGCTATATCTGTTTACTGCTTGATGAAATTCAACTGATGAACTTGATATCATATTCTTCACTAATGAAGCATATGAGATTGTAAGTTATACTAATTCATCTGCAGGATGATCAACCCAAAACCACTGAATGGGTCCTTGATAGTGGATGTACAAATCACATGACTGGTGACAAGAATCTATTGATGGATGCTCCCTTATCACCGTCACCTCTGAAGCATATCATCTTTGCTGACAAAGGCAAAAGTCAGGTATTGGGTCTTGGTAAGGTTGCTATCTCTAAGGATAAGCACATGGACAAAGTCATGCTTGTTGAGTCCTTAGGATACAAACTCATGTCGATCTCAATGCTTTGTGATCTTGATATGGTTGTTGTCTTTGGCAAATATCATTTGTGTTGTGATTATGGAAGTGACAATTCCAAAGTCTTGAAGGCTTTAGGAGAGGAGATCGTATATTGTTGATTTCTCTCTGGGACCACAACCAGCCATGTGTCTACTTGCAAAAGCTTCAGAAGGCTGGCTATGGCATCGACGACTTGGTCATGCAGGCATGAGGAATTTGAACACGCTTGCGAAGAAGAAGCATGTCATTGGCATTGAGAATGTCAAATTCCTCAAGGATCACTTATGTGGAGCATGTGAAGCCGGAAAAATGACCAAGGCCAAGCATCCAGCAAAGACTATCATGACCACTACCCGTCCATTCGAATTGCATCACATGGACCTCTTTGGACCTAACCATTATTCAGCAGTCACTAATGATGCATCTCTATATGGTTTTGTCATTGTTGATGATTATTCTCGATATACATGGGTGCACATTGTTGCTTACAAACATGAAGTGCGGGAAGTTTTCAAGCGATTTTCCTCGAGGGCTTCAACCAACTTTGGTGTGAAGATCAAGCATATCGAAGTGACAATGGGCCGAGTTCAAGAATTCTGGTCTTGATGCCTATCTTGATGAACTTGGTATTACTCATGAATTATCTCGCTCCTTATACTCCTCGTGAGAATGGCGTCGTGGGCGCAAGAACGAAGTCTTGTTGAGATGGCTTGCACTATGCTTGATGAATACAAAACGCCTCGGCGTTTTTGGATTGATGCAATTGATCTTGCTGCCACATCATCAACAGAGTATATCTTCACAAATTCTTCAAGAAGGCGCCTATGAACTCCTCAACGACAAGAAACCCAATGTGAGTTATTTCAAAGTCTTGATTGCTAAGCGTTGGATTAGAGATCCTCACCACAACTCTAAATTTGCACCGAAAGCACATGAAGGTTTTATGCTTGGTTACGAAAGGACTCACACACCTCTGAGTCTTCAACATTGTTCTTCACAAGATTGTTGACCTTTGTAGATGTGCGGTTCGATGAAACTAATGGCTGCAAAGAGAGCACCTACCTTCGTGTTAGATGAACCAGCACCGAGGATGCTATCAAGCTCAAGGCAGCGAGGATGTCATTCCTCTTGAAGAATCTGCTGAAGAATTTATTCCTGTTCGTGAAGAGCGTCGAGTGATGCACTGAAGAACATGATGAGGAAAATGGTTTGAAGAAAGTCTTGATCAAAATCCTCGGCGACAACCCACTCATCCCGCGTTGCAAAAGAAGTGCAAGTGGAGAAGATCATCGATGACATCAGCGCACGAGGTCCTCTCACCGCTCAAAAGCCTCACACTTATCTAACTTTTGTGGGCACTATGCTTTTGTCTCTATCTCAGAGCCCACTAAGGTAGATGAAGCATTTCGAGCCGAGTGGATTAGGGCTATGCAAGAAGAATTACATCAGTTTGAGCTGAACAATGTCTGGGAATTGGTAAATCACCCAGATCCTCGCAAGCATAATATCATCGGCACAAAGTGGATCTACCGCAACAAGCAAGATGAAAATGGCCTTGTGGTGAGGAATAAGGCACGACTAGTAGCTCAAGGCTACTCACAGTTGAAGGAATTGATTTCGATGAAACTTTTGCACTGTTGCTAGACTTGAGGCTATTCGCATTTTACTTGCCTATGCTAACCATCATGATATCATCTTATATCAAATGGATGTGAAAAGTGCATTCCTCAATGGTAAGCTTGAGGAAGAAGTATATGTTGCTCAACCCCCAGGTTTTGAAGATCCCAAGAATCCTGACAAAGTCTTCAGACTCAATAAGGCTCTCTATGGCCTCAAGTAAGCCCCTCGGGCGTGGTATGACACACTGAAGGAATTCTTCGTTAAGAATGGCTTCACACCCGGTTCACTTGACCCTACTCTATTTACTAAATCCTATGATGGTGAACTGTTTGTGTGCCAAATATATGTTGATGATATTATCTTTGGCTGTACTAACCAACGATATAGTGATGAATTTGCCTATATGATGAGTGAAGAATATCAAATGTCTATGATGGGAGAGTTGAAATTCTTCTTAGGTCTTCAAATTAAATCGAGCGCAATGGCATATTCATATCTCGGAGAAATACCTCAAAGATGTACTAAGGAAATTAGGCATGCAAGATTGCAAAGGCGTCAAAATTCCTATGCCCACAAATGGCCATCTATGCCTCGATGAAAATGGTATTGACTTGATCACAAGGTATACCGCTCCATGATTGGTTCTTTATTGTACTTATGTGCATCTAGGCGGATATAATGCTTGGTGTTTGCATGTGTGCCCGATTTCAAGCTGCAGAAGGAATCACACCATAAGGCTGTGAAGCATATTCTTTGATATCTAGCTCACACACCAACACTAGGATTATGGTACCCCAAGGGCTCTGCTTTTGATCTCATTGGATATTACGACTCGACTATCTTTGGTGATCGTGTGGACCGCAAGTCAACATCGGCACTTGTCATTTCCTCGGACGATCTTTGATGCATTGGTCCTCGAAGAAATGTAGCTGTATCACTATCTCTGCTGAAGCTGAATACATTGCTGCTGGTTCATGCTGTGCTCAACTGCTTTGGATGAAGCAAACCCTCAAGGACTATGGCGTCAGCGTGAAGAATGTGCCTCTCCTCTGCGACAATGAGAGTGCCATCAAGATTGCTCACAACCCAGTTCAGCACTTTCGAAGACTAAGCACATCCAGATTCGTCATCATTTTCTTCGTGATCATGTGTTAAAGGCGATATCTCCATCGAGCATGTGAAGGCGAAGAACAGCTAGCTGATATCTTCACCAAGCCCTTGGATGAGAAGAGATTTAGCAAGTTGCGGTGTGAGCTAAATATCTTAGAATCTTGAATGTTCTTTGAAAAGGACACACATCCTAACCCTTATGCATAATTGATGACTTAGATGTGCAACACATGAAGAAAGCGTTGTTCCTCAATCAATGAAGAATAACATTCTAAGTGTGAAGAAATCAATGAAGAATTTGATTCTCGAACCCTCGACAATTGTGCGCGTGTATGCGAAATCATCATTCTTATCTGGTGAGCTACGCCACCACAAAAGTTGAAAATCTTCAATTTGAGTTTTTTTCCTCATTTTTGAAATTCCTCATTTTTCAAATTCTTCAACTTTGCAAAATCTTCAATGGTTCCGTCGTTTTTCTTCATTGGCTATATATATATATGGGAGTTTATGTCCTCTACAGCATTCACTTATTGCTAATTCTTCAAGTTGCTACTTCTGCTAAGTGAATGTGATCGGACCCTTCCCCTCTATGCTATACTCAATCCAATCTATTCACAAATTCTTCATGTGCGTTCTGATTGAAACTGGTTCAAAGTCTTCACTGGTCCTTGACAGCTGAAGAAATTGCGAACGAAACTTTTAAAACAAATATTATCCAAGTTTTCGGTTTTACCGCTCAAACCGTTCCGCATCCTACGATGTATTAGTTTAATCACCCACGATCTTACGATCTCATACGACAAGACGTGGGTGACACACGTCGCGTGAAGGAGAAAGGGTAGGGGCACGTTCGTCCCAAAATCTTCGGGCGAACAGTTTTTCACCGTGGCTATAAATACCCCTTCTCCCTTCCTTACTTCATTTACTCCGCTCGATCGCTGTCTCTCGCTCGAGCTCTCCTCAAACCCTAGCGCCGCCGCTACTCCATCGCCGCCGGTGAGGAAAAGCTTCATTGCCTCGACCTCATCACCGTCGTACTTTCGTGCGGTTATGAAATCTTCACTCCGCCGCCGCCGTAGCTGTCTCCCTCTGCCAAGTTAGGGCGTGGGAGATCTAACGTGACGAACTTCACTACAGTTCATCTCTGTTCGTCATGTTCTTCAGATTCGGGTAATTAAAAGTCACTTTTATTACTCGCGTTGATTCTCAAATCTGTCTGAAAATCTTCAATGGTGTTTTTGCTCTTCAAATCTTCACATATGAACACCTCACACACTATATGTTCTTGATTTATCTCTCTAAGCATTCAATTCTTCAAGATTCCTCAATTGTGCGGATTTTCAATCTGTACAACTCTGGAACCTAAGACGAAACGCTTAGTGAAATTCCTCAAGGCTCAACTGGTCAAATTCGTCAAAACTTGCTTCTTTTGAAAAACCTTCTGAGAACGCATATGACCTCTCCAAATTCCTCGCACCTACACTCTGTTCACAGGTACTCATGTCATTCTTTGAATCACTAGGTTCTCATCAACTTAACTCATTTGCAGCGTTCCTCGAAGAAAAACTGCATACTTCTTGAGTGCTCTATTGTTCAAATTCCTCACTGAAGAAAATGGCGAGAAGGCAAGAGACCATGAAGGGAGGAAAGAAACCGAAGTCATGACTGCCTTTGAGATTCCTGAGGAAATATACAAAGACTACTACACACCTGATGAATCCAAATTTGGCAAGGAAACCAAAAATCAGCGCAAAGTGCGCATACAGAGGATAGAAAGAAGATGGGCACGAGAATGGAGAGAATACCGCTATGTCACTCCCAAGTACATGAGGAAATTCGCTTTGAACCCTCCATGCCCAAGAGCTCCTCTGGCACCTGGCCAAGTCGCTGATCCCACTAGCATCAAGAGTGGTGAAGACTTTCCTGAAGAATGGTCCAGGCGCCAAGCCAAATTGGCAAGACAGGCCAAGGAGGCAGTGAGGAAATTCAATGAGGATACTGCTGAGCCCTTGGTCAAGCCGAGGAAATCAATGCCAAAGAAGCCTGCACGCAAGCCAAGTGCTTCACCGTCAGCGCCCTCACGGCCCAGTTCCTCAGTCGCGCCCTCACGGCAAATTCCTCAGACTGCTGCTTGCTCATTCAAAATCCTCGGCAGCTCCTCCAAGTCCTCAACACTTGTGCATCTTGCTACTTGTCAAAGGACTCGGGGCTTCTCAATTGCTTCGGTGTCTCGGCAAGTTCCTCGGTGCACCAATGTCCTCAACAGGCCCCACTGCTGAAGACAAAAGCAAGCCGCCGGACGCGGTCCTCGGCCAAGTCCAAAGAAGAAACAGGTTGCATTCAACGTTCCCTCTGATGATGAAGCCTCTGATGAAGAACTTGAAGAAATCATCAGGGACAGACTGACCAAGGCCGCTAGAGCCAAAAGAACAAGTGTGCCTCTGCTTTTGGATCCGAAGAAGATCCTTGACTTCATTGATCTGTGGCATCAGGATCCTCACACTCCCATTCCGGATCTGCCACTGACTCCTGGTCAAAGTCATATGCTGAACCATTTCATCTCTGAAGAGAAATGGAAATTTGAAAAGGCTCGTGAATTGAAGAGAGCAAAAGCAAGAAAGGAGAAGCTTCTGAGGAAGAACATCATCAACTTGACTCCTGAAGAACTTCTCAAAGCACAATCTGAAATTCAAGCCCTCAGCAAGGATTTCGATGCTTACAATGCTGATTGGCAAGGAGCCAAGGTGAGATTAAATCAACTGACGAAGAAAATGTCAGCTATTCTTGCTCCATCGCAACAAGAAAATCCTCGGGATGAAGAATCTGCTCACTCTTTGAAGAACATGCCAAGATCGCTGATGACTTTCAACATCTTGATGAGAACACAAGTTCGTGGCTGATGACTCCATTCCATTCTTGAAGAAATTCCTGTGGCATCCACTAGTGGTGCGCTGAAGAATCTGAAGAAGCAGGCAACCGCACCGATTCATACCAAGAAACTATACCACAATCCTCAGCTCCTCCTGCACCAACACCAACTCCGATTCTTCCTTCTGCCTATGAAGTGAAGAAGACAAAGGCTGCAGAACGAGCTGCAGTGAAGAAAAGGAAGGCATCAGCTGCGTTAAATTCTTCGGCTGCGAAGAAAATGAAGACAATGACCAGCTCGATTGAACACCCTATTGATGCCATTCCCATTTCCTCCATGTCATCTAAGGAAATTGTTCCTTATGGAGAAGAATACAAGATCCCAAGCGGATCAGATGAAGAAAATCAATCTGTTGCTACTTCAGAACAGCTTGATGAAGAAATCGAAGTGGAAGCTTTCCCTTCAACTCCTGTTGTTTCCTCACCCGTGCCTCAGTTCACTGCTGAAGAGGCAGGAGTTGAGGAAATTGAAAAAGAAGATGAAGACGTGGATATTGGGTGCACTACACCTGTGATGAACGATGACTTTTGGGAAAGTCAGCATCCCAATACTCCTCTCTTCACTCCGCTTCAACAAGTTCCTCTGTCCCCGCCACAAGCTGTTCAAATGGGCTCTGAAGAAACTCATCCCACATAAATCATCAATGAAGAGATTCCAGCCACTAGCTGAAGAACCCACACTGATCCTCAAACTGCACAAGGAGAGGAACAGAAATTCCTCGACTGAAGAACACGAGATCGCGATTCACGAGGTTGTCTTTGCAAATCACAGATATTCCTCTGCCCAAGCCAAAGAATCCGTTCTCAAACAAGCAAAAATTCAAGGTGAAGACTTCTTTTACGAGCACGTGTTCTTCATGCTTATAATCCATATGACTCTGCTCGAATGAGGAAAAGACGCTTCCGGACCCCAACACAAGCAAACTTCTATTCCTCAGTGCTATTTGACAAGGACAAGATCTTCGACCATGAGCATATTCCTCATGTGGATATGGAATCACCGCCGTGCTTGAGCCGATACTCGTGTTCTTCACAATGCAGGGCTGCTGAATTTCGCACCGATATATGTGATTGGAATGAAGAACTCATTCTTCGTTCTATGCCACCCGCACATCACGGAGAGATGTGAAGACATCAACTCATGGGTTTTGGATTGGATGACTGAGAACACTCACTACAAGGCACCAGCAACTGAATTGCTTCGTGTCCTTCCTCTTGATCCTCCCCATGAATCTGCACGCTGCATTTACGATGACCGTGAACTGTCTGATCACTTCATGCAAGTGCTTATGAAGCCACTGAAGCCAGGCCAAGCCCCTCGAACCAAATTCCTCGTCAAGGATTTGCTGTATGTGCCTCGGACTGTTTATAGAATCTTGACGATGACAATGAGTCCCATCAAAGGCCACGACTCAAATGAAGAAGATGTCGTTGGCATCATGAAGAACATGCTTTTCAATATCATTCATGGCGTTCCTGTCAACTTCCATGATTTCTTCATGAGGACTCTGGCAAATGTTGCAATGTCACCTTTTGAGCTTAAGCCATATGCGCCTTGGATCATGAGATTCATAAGGGCAAGATCTTCACTGAACTACAAGGCTGACACTCTGAACCATGGCAGCTTCCTGCCGCCCATTGAAGTCCTCAAGCGACCAATTTCATCATCTGATGACAAGGGCAAGGCAGCAGCTGTAATTGATGAAGGCACTCGTCCATTGGATGGTCAATTTCGCAATGCTGCATCTTACTCCACCAATGACGATTCTGCAACGCATGATACTGCCGCAAATACCTCAACCAAGCAACAGCCTCAAGCAATCGCACCTGTGGTGATGACCGATCGTGAGTTACTCCTCGGTCTTCATCGGAAGGTTGAGCATAATCGAAATGGGTGAAGCGCCAATTTGCTGCAATTCTTCACAACATGACCTCAACGCATAATGCGGTGAAGAAAACCAAGACTACCTTCATGAAACCCTCAACCGCACTTGGGCTGTTCTTAATCATGTCTATTCCGGAAGAATTGAAGACTATGGGTCTTGGGAAGCTTATGATCGGTGCGCACCACCTCCAAGAAATTCAAGAGAGTCAAAGTTCGATGTGGTGGCTAGCTCTTATTCTTCATCGCTAAACCGATGAATATGAAGATTTAGACGACAACTGCGGCAGCCCTACTTCAACATCCAACCCGACAACGCCGGGCTCCTCCATCAACTTGAATATCTTGAGCGTTAGTCCTCGGTCCTCGCCGATCCTTTTGGTCATTTGATGACAAAGGGGGAGAAATCTGAGTTAGTCTTCAAGCGGGTTTATACTATGGGCGTTTTACTATTAAGTTACAACTCTCGTTCTTCCGAAACTTTTATTGGATCGAGTTGTAATCTTAAAACCGATGGTGCCCTGATACTTTTGAACGGTGCATTGTGCTGACTTTGCACTATGCTCTGATACATGCTCTGATACATGCTCTGATACTCTTGATCGTGCTTCGATACGTTTGATGCTCTGATTTTGA
Source organism: Aegilops speltoides (assembly GCA_021437245.1). Taxonomy (NCBI): domain Eukaryota; kingdom Viridiplantae; phylum Streptophyta; class Magnoliopsida; order Poales; family Poaceae; genus Aegilops; species Aegilops speltoides. Next base: position 180,540,885 of record CM038146.1, read on the forward strand.
TACGTGTTTTGCTCTGATGCTTTTGAAGCACTAAGCTCTGAATGCGATATTTTGAGCTCTGATACTTTGATGTGTTATTCTGCATGCCTATTCCTCGTTAATATCATTGCACGCATGCTGAATCTCATCAGGCACCATATTTCATCATGCATTTCAAATTCTTCATAGTATATATATCAAATGCGTGTATGAATTACAAGATATAGGGGGAGATCCCCATGATTCAATTCTTCAAATGTGCATTGCCTCAAAAGCAAAATCCTCATTATGCACATATTCAGGGGGAGTTCTTCTATATCTTGCAATCAAATTCCTCAATATCACTATTTACACTTCATATGTTTATCCCCGTTGAAAACTTAACCTATGTTGTCATCACTCACCAAAAAGGGGGAGATTGTAAGTGCATCTAGTGCCCCTTAGTGATTTTGGTGTATTGAAGACTTATAGGTTAAGTAACTGATGCGTTTGTGAGTGTACACAGGTCTATAAGTCTATGAGGAGTTTGATATTTACAAAGAAAGTCGACCCTAAAATGAAGTTCTTCGATGAAGACTTTGATATTCGAAGACTTTACGAAGACTTTGAAAGTGAAGAAATTGGTGTGACCATGAAGACTTGATATTCATTCGAGGAATATGAAGCGTGAAGACTTTTGTTTTCGTAGTTTCATTTTCTCTTTCTTGGGTCATAGGAAACACCGTCTTCGTTAAAGGGGTCGAGGAAATACTAAGGAAAAATTTCCATGTGATTCTCAACTCAAAATCCTACACCTACCAATCCTTCGAGTGAAGCCATTGGAAATCTCATATAGTTCGATCAAATTCATCGATGATGAGACGCAGTTCTTACATTCACCGAGGACTTTGCTTTCGGCGGAGTTAGGAATTCGCCAAAGGTGAATTGCCTACATAGTGAGGAACATGATAGCCCCGAGGACTTTGAGAGTCAAATTTCCGACCGTTCTTTGTCTTCTTGGCCGCGGACCAAAATATCTTATCCACCTAACGGTCATATCATTGAAGGGCATTTATGTCTTATCATGTCGGGCTGCTCCCTAGGCTATAAATAGCCGCCCCCTACAACCACTAGCTGGTTGGCTGCTCCGAGAGAACTCGACACTTGTCATTTGAGAGCAACCCATCCTCCGAGGACTTTGAGCGAAAATCATCAAGTGAGGAAAATCCCAAAACCAAACCCACACAAAAACCCCAAGTGATTGAGCATCACTGAAGAAATTGATCCTGCGTGGATCCGACGCTTATTACCTTTGAAGATTGTGCTTCTTCCTGACGGTTAGGCGTCAAGGTCTAGAGCATCCAAGAGGAATTGTGGATCGCCAAGTGACCAATTCTGTGAAGGTTTGGAAGTCACCTGAAGACTTACCACGAGTGATTGGACGAGGCCTGCGTGGTCTTAGTTCAAGGAGAATACGGTGAGGACTGGGTGTCTGAGTTGCGCTCGAGAGGCGGGTGTCCGGATGTGTGTCCTCGAGTTTAAATACTCGGCCGCTCCAACCAGACGTATAACCGAGACAGCAGTTGAACTGGTTTACCAAATCATTGTCTTCACCAACCGGTGGTTCTATTTCCTCAACTTATCCATTTCTCATTACATGTTGTATGTTGTTCATATCTGTGCTTGAAGACTTTGACTGAAGACTTTCACAAATTCCTCAGTTCAATTTCTTCAGTCTGTTTGTCTTCATCTTGTTATCTTGTGTTTACGCTTCCTGTACTCTGTTCTAGTCTTCATTTCATCATGATGACTATGCGTGTAATCTGTTATGTTTACCTCTGAGTACATATTCCGCTGCAAATAGTTCTTCACTAAGGAATTTCCTCACCGGCAAATTCCTCAGTGAAGAATTTCATAAAAATCGCCTATTCACCCCCACTCTAGTCGATATAACGCACTTTCAAAAGCGTATATTCCAACACTGAGATGATTGCACCAGTCCATAGATGGATTGCTGGAGCTTGCACATTTTGTTAGCACCTTTAGGATTGACAAAACCTTCTGGTTGCATCATATACAACTCTTCTTTAAGAAAACCATTAAGGAATGCAGTTTTGACATCCATTTGCCAGATTTCATAAAATGTGGAAATTGCTAACATGATTCGGACAGACTTAAGTCATCGCTTCAGTTGAGAAAATCTCATTGTAGTCAACACCTTGAACTTGTCAAAAACCTTTTGCGACAAGTCGAGCTTTGTAGATAGTAACACTACTATAAACGTCCGTCTTCCTCTTGAAGATCCATTTATTTTTCTATGGTTTGCCGATCATCAAGCAAGTCCACCAAAGTCCACACTTTATTCTCATACATCGATCCTATCTCAGATTTCATGGCCTCCAGCCATTTTGCGGAATCTGGGCTCATCATCGCTTCCTCATAGTTCGTAGGTTTATCATGGTCTAGTAACATGACTTTCAGAACAGGATTACCATACCACTCTGATGCGGACCATACTCTGGAAGACCTACGAGGTTCTGTAGTAACTTGATCAGAAGTTTCATGATCATCATCATTAGCTTCCTCACTAGTTGGTGTAGGAATCGCTGGAACTGATTTTAGTGATGAACTATTTTCCAATTCAGGAGAAGGTACAGTTACCTCATCAAGTTCTACTTTCCTCCCACTCATTTCTTTCGAGAGAAACTCCTTCTCTAAAAAGGATCCAATTTTAGCAACGAATATCTTGCCTTCGGATCTGTGATAGAAGGTGTACCCAACAGTTTCCTTTGGGTATTCTATGAAGACGCACTTCTCCAATTTGGGTTTGAGCTTATCAGGATGAAACTTTTTCACATAAGCATCGCAGCCACAAACTTTAAGAAACGACAACTTGGGTTTCTTGCTAAACCACAGTTCATATGGTGTCGTCTCACCGGATTTAGATGGTGCCCTTTTAATGTGAATGCAGCTGTCTCTGATGCATAACCCCAAAACAATAGTGGTAAATCAGTAAGAGACATCATAGATCGCACCATATCCCATAAAGTGCGGTTACGACATTCGGACACACCATAACGTTGTGGTGTTCCAGGTGGCGTGAGCTGTGAAACTATTCCACGTTGTTTAATTTGAAGACCAAACTCGTAACTCAAATATTCGTCTCCGCGATCAGATCGCAGAAACTTTATTTTCTTGTTATGATGATTTTTCCACTTCACTCTAAAATTCTTTGAACCTTTCAACTATTTCAGACTTATGTTTCATCAAGTAGATATACCCATATCTGCTCAAATCATCTTGTGAAGGTCAGAAAATAACGATACTTGCCACGAGCATCAACACTCATTGGATCGCATACATCGGTATGTATTATTTCCAATAAGTCAGTAGCTTGTTCCATTGTTCCGGAGAATGGAGTTTTAGTTATCTTGCCCAAAAGGCACGGTTCGCAAGCATCAAATGATTCATAACCAAGTGATTCCGAAAATCCATCTTTATGGAGTTTCTTCATGCACTTTACACCGATATGACCCAAACGGCAGTGCCACAAATAAGTTGCACTATCATTATTAACTTTGCATCTTTTTGGCATCAATATTATGAATATGTGTATCACTACGATCGAGATCCAACAAACTATTTTCATTGGGTGTATAACCATCGAAGGTCTTATTCATGTAAACAGAATAATAATTATTCTTTAACTTCAAATGAATAACCGTATCGCAATAAGCATAATCAAATCATATTCATGCTCAACACAAACGCTAAATAACATTTATTTAGGTTTAACACTAATCTCGAAAATATAGGGAGTGTGTGATGATGATCATATCAATCTTGGAACTATTTCCAACACTCATCGTCACTTCCCCTCAACTAGTCTCTGTTTATTATGTAACTCCTGTTTCGAGTTACTAATCATAGCAACCGAACAAGTATCAAATACTCAGGGGCTACTATAAACACTAGTAAGGCACACATCAAACACCTGTATATCAAATATACCCTTGTTCACTTTGCCATCCATCTTATCCACCAAATATTCAGGGCATTTCCACTTCCAGTGACCATTTCCTTTGCAGTGTAAGCACTCACTTTCACGCTTTGGTCCAGCTTTGGTCTTCTTCACAGGAGTGACAACATGTTTGCCATTCTACTTGAAGTTTCCCTTTCTTTCCCTTTGCCCTTTTCTTGAAACTAGTGGTCTTGTCAATCATCAACACTTGATGCTCTTTCTTGATTTCTACCTTCGTCGATTTCAACATCACGAAGAGCTCGGGAATCGTTTTCGTCGTCCCTTGCATACTATAGTTCATCACGAAGTTCTAGTAACTTAGTGATGGTGACTAGAGAATCCTGTCAATCACTATCTTATCTGGAAGATTAACTCCCACTTGATTCAAGCGATTGAAGTATCCAGACAATCTGAGCACATGCTCACTAGTTGAGTGATTCCCCTCCATCTTTTAGCTATAGAACTTGTTGGAGACTTTACATCTCTCAACTCGGCTATTTGCTTCAATTCCTGAAACATCTCATATGGTCCATGACGTTCAAAACATCTTTGAAGTCCCGATTCTAAGCCGTTAAGCATGGTGCACTAAACTATCAAGTAGTCATCATATTGAGCTAGGCAAACGTTCATAACGTCTGCATCTGCTCCTGCAATAGGTTTGTCACCTAGCGGTGCATCAAGGACATAATTCTTCTATGCAGCAATGAGGATAAACCTCAGATCATGGATCCAATCCGCATCATTGCTACTAACATCTTTCAACACAGTTTTCTCTAGGAACATATCAAAATAAATATATGAAAGTGACAACGCGAGCTATTGATCTATAACAAAATTTGCAAAATACTACCAGGACTAAGTTCATGATAAATTTAAGTTCAATTAATCATATTACTTAAGAACTCCCACTTAGACAGACATCTCTCTAGTCATCTGAGTGATCACGTGATCCAAATCAACTAAACCATGTCCGATCATCACGTGAGATGGAGTAGTTTTCAATGGTGAACATCACTATGTTGATCATATCTACTATATGATTCATGTTTCACCTTTCGGTCTCCGTGTTCCGAGGCCATATCTGTATATGCTAGGCTCGTCAAGTTTAACCTGAGTATTCCGCGTGTGCAACTGTTTTGCACCCGTTGTATTTGAACGTAGAGCCTATCACACACGATCATCACGTGGTGTCTCAAAGACGAAGAACTTTATAACGGTGCATACTCGGGAGAACACTTCTTGATAATTTTTAGTGAGAGATCATCTTAAAATGCTACCGTCACTCAAAGCAAGATAAGATGCATAAAGGATAAACATCACATGCAATCAATATAAGTGATATGATATGGTCATCATCATCTTGTGCTTGTGATCTCCATCTCTGAAGCACCGTCGTGATCACCATCGTCACCGGCGCGACACCTTGATCTCCATCGTAGCATCATTGTCGTTACGCCATCTATTGCTTCTACGACTATCGCTACCGCTTAGTGATAAAGTAAAGCAATTACAGGGCGTTTGCATTTCATACAATAAAGCAACAACCATATGGCTCTCGCCGATTGCCGATAACCGGTTACAAAACATGATCATCTCATACAATAAAACATAGCATCACGTCTTGACCATATCACATCACAACATGCCCTGCAAAAACAAGTTAGACGTCCTCTACTTTGTTGTTGCAAATTTTACGTGGCTGCTACGGGCTGAGCAAGAACCGTTCTTACCTACGCATCAAAACCATAACGATAGTTCGTCAAGTTAGTGTTGTTTTAACCTTCGCAAGGACCGGGCGTAGCCACACTCGATTCAACTAAAGTGAGAGAGACAGACACCCGCCAGTCACCTTTAAGCAACGAGTGCTTGTAATGGTGAAACCAGTCTCGCGTAAGCGTACGCGTAATGTCGGTCCGGGCCGCTTCATCTCACAATACCGTTGAACCAAAGTATGACATGCTGGTAAGCAGTATGACTTGTATCGCCCATAACTCACTTGTGTTCTACTCGTGCATATGACATCTACGCATAAAACCTGGCTCGGATGCCAATGTTGGGGAACGTAGTAATTTCAGAAAAATTCGTACGCACACGCAAGATCATGCTGATGCATAGCAACGAGAGGGGAGAGTGTTGTCCATGTACCCTCGTAGACCGTAAGCGGAAGCGTTATGACAACGCGGTTGATGTAGTCGTACGTCTTGACGATCCGACCGATCCAAGCACCAAACGTACGGCACCTCCGAGTTCAGCACACGTTCAGCTTGATGACGATCCCCGGAGTCCGATCCAGCAGGGTGTCGGGGTTGAGTTTCGTCAGCGCAACGACATGGTGACGATGATGATGTTCTACCGACGCAGGGCTTCGCCTAAGCACCGCAACGATATGACCGAGTTGGAATATGGTGGAGGGGGGCACCGCACACGGCTAAGGAACGATCACGAAGATCAACTTGTGTTGTTAGAGGTGCCCCCCTGCCCCCGTATAGAAAGGAGCAAGGGGGAGGGGGCGCGCCAAGGGGAGTCCTACTCCCACCGGGAGTAGGACTCCCTCCTTCCTTGTTGGAGTAGGAGAAGGGGAAAGAGGGGGAGAGGAAGAAGGAAAAGGGGATCGCCCTTGTCCAATTCGCCCAGAGGGGGAGCGCAGGCCTCCTTCCTTTTGGCCTCTCTCCTCTATTCCCGTATGGCCCAATAAGGCCCATATACTCCCCAGCGAATTCCCGTAACTCTCCGGTACTCCGAAAAATACCCGAATCACTCGGAACCTTTCCGAACTCCGAATATAGTCGTCCAATATATTGATCTTTACGTCTCGACCATTTCGAGACTCCTCGTCATGTCCCCGATCTCATCCGGGACTCCGAACTCCTTCGGTATATCAAAACTCATAAACTCATAATATAACTACCATCGAAACCTTAAGCGTGCGGACCCTACGGGTTCGAGAACAATGTAGACATGACCTAGAACTATTCTCGGTCAATAACCAATAGCGAAACCTGGATGCTCATATTGGCTCCTACATATTCTACGAAGATCTTTATCGATCAAACCGCATAACAACATACGTTGTTCCCTTTGTCATCGGTATGTTACTTGCCCGAGATTCGATCGTCGGTATCCAATACCTAGTTCAATCTCGTTACCGGCAAGTCTCTTTACTCGTTATGTAATGTATCATTCCGCAACTAACTCATTAGCTACATTGCTTGCAAGGCTTATAGTGATGTGCATTACCGAGAGGGCCCAGAGATACCTCTCCGACAATCGGAGTGACAAAACCTAATCTCGAAATACGCCAACTCAACATGTACCTTTGGAGACACCTGTAGAGCTCCTTTGTAATCACCCAGTTACGTTGTGACGTTTGGTAGCACACAAAGTGTTCCTCCCAGAACGGAGTTGCATAATCTCATAGTTACAGGAACATGTATAAGTCATGAAGAAAGCAATAGCAACATACTAAACGATCAAGTGTTAAGCTAACGGAATGGATCAAGTCAATCACATCATTCTCCTAATGATGTGATCCCATTAATCAAATGACAACTCTTTTGTTCATGGCTAGGAAACATAACCATTTTTGATAAACAAGCTAGTCAAGTAGAGGCATAGTAGTGACACTATGTTTGTCTATATACTCACACATGTATTATGTTTCCGGTTAATACAATTCTAGCATGAATAATAAACATTTATCATGAAATAAGGAAATAAATAATAACTTTATTATTGCCTCTAGGGCATATTTCCTTCATGTACATGTTGCAAACAATTATCAAATGCTAAGCTACAGTCTGTACACTTCTTTTCTAAAATGTATTTAAAAAAGTCACACAATCTTCTATGGAACAGAGGAAAGATTTTTGTTTGTAATACAACATAAATGCTTGCTTAAACATATGTTGCACATCCTTACAACCGGCAGCGAAGCATGCCGTTGTACTATCAAGGCAAGTACTAGTCATCGGTACTAAAAACAAATTGTACAAGTATATATTGCGACATTCCACTGTTCCATATCAGCAAGATATTGAAGATAAGATTCCAAACGATCGTTAGGAGCATTAGAACTCAGAGACACTAGTCATGGAGCTCCTTCAAATCGGTGGCACTGACGGGGTGTTAGAGGATGGTCATGAGTATGCAAATCCAGTGAGGGAACTGAAACCAGCAGTAGCAGAATACTTTGTCAAACCAGGATTGCGTATACAGGTTTGCTGGAATGGAGCAGTGAAGTCTCACTAGCAGTACTTCTCATGTAGTAATACATGGAACTGCAGAAAATTAGCAAAAGTGAGCCACCAAATTCTATATAGAAGTGCAGAAATTAAGACATCAAAAGCTTAAACAAAGTAGCTAGAGTTTTTTTAACACATCAGCATTTGAACTTCTAGTTGTTCTTGTCCCCGGAACAAATTACCTTCATTTTTAACCACCGCAAATAAACTCTTAAATACTTATGGCAAGCATATTTGAACTGATGTATCCTTTTTCTAGCTATTGAATTGCTAACCACCACAAATGAACTCTTAACTACTTATGAGTTTTTAAATGCATAATACAACAGGAAATGGGTTTCAATCATATGCTAGAAGATGCCCCATTCAAAAACTAGAAATATGAGTGAGATAGAAAGAGTTGTACAAGAGTTGTTTCAACAAGAATCTACTCAACCTACAAAGACTACACCCACCGATCCATGTACCACTCGCTCCCTCATGTCCCCAACTCCATAATATGTACTAGCAGCTAACCTTAATACCGCAGACTTGTTGATCAACATCTGCCCACATTCCACTTGTTGAATGAAGCCATGAATGCGTCCCTGAGAATAAAACAAACCAGATGAGAGGACGGTAACACACGAGATTGAGTTCCGGTTCAGGTGTTTGTAAGTTAGTGAAACATGTGACGAAGAACTGAACTCAAAAAACAAGATTTTTGGAGATGGAAGAAGGCGTCAAACATCGGGTGAACCTGCCACCCCTACTCCTGCGGACTGATGGCTCCGGTGTAGTGGAGCTGATGGAGGCGTGGTTCACGAGCAGCGGCTTGGCACACTGGGATTTGGCCACTATAGGGGATCCGCTACCCCTACTCCTGTGGACTGACGGCTCTGGTGAAGTGGAGCTGATGGAGGCGGGGTTCACGAGCAGCCGCTGGGCGCGCCAGGATTTGGCTCTGTAAAGATGAAGTGCAAATCACATTAAAGGTGAACTAAATATCTTCCTAGCAACCTCGTCCAAACGCATTACTCATAACATGATCTATAGAGAGACTTACATCCCAAATAAAATACATGCAGAGATGGGCGGCCACCAGCTTGTTTATATCTGAAATTTTAAGAAGCCAATGAACTTCAGCATGACAACTAGATCAATACATCATGCAACTTACATAGTTGCTTAACTCTAAACACATGGTCAAAATTTCAGTCACTTAAGTACTATAACAATAAAGCATTACCACACTGATTTACTTGTTTCACTATTAAAAATGGGTTTCAAACACAACTTCTAAGCAGACAGTGCTTACTTTTGCTCTCCCACTTGGAGTGAACAGGCAAAAACAGAACGCATTACTTGCACTAACAATCCGGAAATCCAATGAACACAAAAAACATTAGAATTATTCCGATACCTCGGGCGAATGGCTCTACATGGAAAATCTTATGTAATTGGACTTATAACCAGCAAGTAGATGAAATGAACAGAATACAAATACCCGTTGTACTATACACAAATAACATGAAAACACAGATGAAATCGAACTTGTGATTGAAGCTACTTTGTAAGTTGTACTGATCAGTACTTTGTAAAAAAAAACTCTGAACTTGTCATATCCTCGAGTTTGAACTGATGTAAATACTTTTTGCCAAATTGCTCCAGGTTTCTGTATGGTACGCACACCAGCTTGATGAGCTAATGTACAAGTCCATATCACTTGAACTAATTGGAGAATAATATGCGAGCTTATAGCATTTCATCACTTGAACTTATACCAATAGAAACAAGAAATGTGTACGGCCTCCGACCTGTGGAAATTATAAGAAATTTGTAAATACTAGTACTGCAACCAATATTTATAAATACTAGTGAACTTGAACTTATGGTCTCTCGAGATCTGATCTGATTGTGTTACAAGCATACGCACAAAAATATTTAGAAGAAAATGGCTATATCTCTGATGCAAACTTAATTTTAGTAGCAAATGTTTCATCTTTTGACACATCAAAACCACTAGCTACAATTTTTTTGCTTCCAATCTTTGAACTGAGCAAAATTATGATTTTTTTGCTCCCAACCTCCTGCATATATATTTTGAACTGATATTTTTCTTTCATTGAACTGATCTAATTTTTGTATTTCAATTGTTGTAAAATATGTAGTTGAACTTATAGATTTCCATTTGTAATTTTTACTCTTATAAATATCCTGTGTGTTTGTTTACGTACTAAAAACAGAATAGATACTGAACTTAACGGAAACAACAATACTTCCTACTTGTCCCAAGACACTCGTTGAACGTGTGGCGGCGTGCACCAGTGCCGGCAAAAGCTCGTACATGAAGGAGCGTGGCAGGAGGTGCTCGGACAGATAAGGGAGGAATAGTTGGACTGATGTGAGCCCCATACTTGGATGAGGACCGGAGGAAGTAGTCCGTGTGGGCGGCGGGGGCTGCCTGTAGAACTGAGCTTCTTTTTTCTTGCAATCCGTCCAACCTCCCTCGTGCTGCAGTACAGAGAGAAACAAATTAAGAAGTAGCAATCATATCATCATAGACAAAAGAACTTGCAGCTGCTGCTATGTGTACGGATTGCATGTTTTTATTCTCCTCATTGCCTGCATTGTGTACTTCACCCTTAGCCTGCTTGGTATCCTTTGTGCTAGTTCAGTAGCCGCTCGCCGCGCACACCTGCTCGATGGGAATTTACACAAACTGTTTGGAATTAGGAATTGAACTTTAGTAAAATTAGAAACTGAACTGAAAAAGAATTAGAAATTGAAGGAAAATAAAATAAGAAACTGAGTGACCTAAAAATAAGAATGAACTGAACTAAAATTGGAAATTGAACTGAATAAAAATTAAGATGTTGTCGATGTAAGAAGGGCTTCTCTTTTGCAGGTAGCTTATGCGCCGTTGGCTAGCTTTGGTTGTAAGCGTCTGTGTGGTTTACACCTACCTGCTAAGGATGACCAAACACTATATTTATGAGTTCTAGAAATCGGGAGGAAATCATCTCTCATAAAAGAAAGAAACAGATATGTTGAGACTTGGTTTTCAGTTCACACCACTTAAGCTAGCCATACTGAAGTACTTGTGTTCCTCTCACTCACATATACTACATGTTGATGCTTGCCATCTCGTTCGTTACATACTACATAGGCAGAGGCTACGTGTACTGTGGTCAAATCAAATAATATAAGACTCTACATGTATCAGGACCTGACTGAGGATGCTGCCGGTATTCTTGTCTTTGTCAGTGAAGAGGCAGTCCTCTGTAGTACGCACGCAACAAATTAAAATAAGAAATGAAACTAAACTGAACTAAAAATAAGCTACAAATTTCAATCAATTCGATATTCATCAGCTACAAATTAAAATAAGAGTCCTTGGTACGAGGAATCAGCTACAAATTTCAATCAATTCGATATTCGTCAGTACCAGTATCTATTTCAGTTTGGAGTAGCTACCTGCCATGTGATTTTATCAGTACTAGCATGGCTGGAAAATTCCAGAACTGTAGCAGCTGTCACTGAACTTGCATATTTTTTTCTTTGAGCTTATTTAGGAGATATATCAAATTTCATAGGCATTTTGACAAGAACTTATAGAGCATCATTTGTTTTTTACACAGAAGCAGCATGAGATTGAATGATAGCAGCATCAACACAAGATTCTCCTCTTTTTTTGTACAGGATGCTTAAAAAAAACAAGCACATAGGCGTAGCTAAAAGCACACAGATAGTAGTGTTACTTGCAGGAAGATATTCCTCTTCTCTATGCCTTTTCCAAGTGCCTCAAGTTGGTCTCCCGTCGGTACAGGCGCATACTGACGGCTCGGATCATAGTTCGTCTCTCCAAACATAGGAACATAACTACAGGGTAAGCATGCCTCGTATTAGGACTCGAGGATGCACATGATACTAGCAAAGAAAAAACATAGCACTGCAGGTACCGGCTTGGAATGAAGTTGCTGGACAGACCAGTAAGGCCAATGTATTCGTCCTACTACTACTTTCTGTCCTCCTAGCTGAAGGTAGTTGGTGTAGACCACCCCGACTGAAACCTTGTTCGCATTTCACCATCCATGACGTGGCTGCTACTCCTACACTGCCTCTGCAAAATTTTTGATTAACTCCCATTTGAAGAAACATGTTTTAACAATATTTTTCCCACCAAAAGTGTGAAGAAATGCTACCTAGTTTTCACATATATTTGCTAGAACAAGTTAAGAAGTACAAGTACACATGCACTAGCAAAATAATTAGTACACATAGCTCCCACTTGAGAAGTACAAGTGCAAACCGAGTCACCTGTGCCGGAGCTATCTAACATATTCCCAAACATGGTTCAAGCATGTTTTAGTGCAATAAAATAAGAGAATGGATCAAAAGCTGGAACCTAGAACTGTACTTACGTTGCGGTGAACAATATAGCCATCGTTATTGGGAAGAAAAACATGGTGCTGTTTTCGGAAGAAAAAATGAGCAAAACAGGAGATATTATTATACATTGATTGTATGTTGAATCTCTAGTTCCTGAACTTTTATGAACTAACAGCACACAACACATCACTCTGTCTATATGTCCCTGCTGAACTTCTGTTGGAGTATAACATGTTCTGACGCCAGCACACAATGTGTAAGGAGTAGCCCTATTCTTTTCCATGTGAATGTTTAAGAGGAAAATCAACCTTGCGTTGCAGGAGAGAAGAGAAGTCTATGGGCGCGGGGAGACGATGGTGTCCATTCCCTCCGGCACCGACATCCAGCAAGGAGCCTCAAACAGTAAATTTGTTCACCTGCACAATAGTTGTTTTAAAAGTTTGTTTAGGTAAAAATACATGGTTCAGCATGAAGGATTTTTAGCTATGCTACCTTTTGTAGCTAACTCTCACAGGATTAAACAAAGTAGAGTAAGACAGGGGATCAGCGAGAAGTAGGTGTTCTTTTGTACTTGAACTGTCCATCGGAAGATGGAAATGATTGTACTAGCACAAGACAATTCGCATGTACACTAGTAGCACATATGCACTGATGCGTACACACTAGTACTAGCACGGGGGATGATGAACTCGAACTGTCGAACAGAACATGTTCTTGAGAGAGAAAGACAGAGAGAAACTGTGGCATGGGAGGCTCACCAAGAAGGGGAGGAGCTGGAGTGGGGCACGTCAGGGTAGCCAGAAGCACCGCCGCTACCGGAGGCTAATGTCATTGGATCCATTGGCGCCGCCGCTGCCGGATGACCGTGGGCGTGGGGCAACTATCGTGTGGCGCGTAGCTGCTCGCCGGAGGGAGCGTCGGGCGCGCTAGTAGAGTTGCTGGAGGGGGAGGGCAGGTGAGGGGGCGGCGCTAGAGTTAGCCCAGCGACGGAGGTGTTCGCCATGGCCGCGGGAGGCGGCGACCTCCATGACCTCGACGTCGCGCCGCGGGGATCCACAGACAGGGTAGCGGTGGGGGTGCGGCAGGGGCCACGGCCGCGCACGAGGTAAGGCACGCCGGTGGCGATGGCGCGCCGCTTGGCCGAAGGAAGAAGGAGGAGAGAGGAAGCGGCGCGCTTGGCCGAAGGAGGAAGGAGGACCGGGGGTGGCGGCGAGCTTGGCCGGAGGAGGAAGGAGGCCCTGGGCGGCGGCGAGCTTGGCCGAAGGAGGAAGGAGGCACGGGCGGCGGCGCGCTGATGGGAGAGGGCTCGGGCGGCGGCGGGATGCAGGGGTGGATCGGGGTCCTGGTGAAAGACGATGGGGGTGTGGGAGCTTGCGTCGAGCGATCTATATAGGGCGCGGGGTAACAGAAATAATACTCTGTTACTAGTAACAGAATAATATTCTGTTACTAGTAACAGAATAGACCAGTACTATATGTATGTATGTATGTATGTATGTATGTAGTTGGTTTTTAGTTTGGTTGCAGTGAGCATTTGTCCAGTTATTAAGCAGATGCCTTGTTTATCTGTATTTGGTTGTTAGGTTGCCTTTTTTAGCATTTGTCAAGTTTTCAAGTAGATGCCTTGTTTATCTGTATTTGCTTGTTAGGTTGGTTGCAGTGAGCATTTGTCCAGTTTTCAAGAATATGCCTTGTTTATCTGTATTTTCTTGTTAGGTTGGTTGCAGTGAGATTCTGTACAGTTTTCAATGGCTATATTTGGTTGTTATACTAATCATTTATGCCTTGTTTATTTCAGTCATTCACAATGTGTTGTTCGTTATGTGCAAGTTAGAACTGTGCCACTCGACTGCATCAATACCAGTTTGAACAGCTATATTTGGTTCCAGTTATGCCTGGTGTAGTTAACACATGCCCTTTATTTCAGATTTACACATTTATCCATTGTAATGTTTAAGCATTACCTACGTTCTATTCATTTTCAACAATACCAGTTTGAATTGCAATATTTGATGGCTGTTAAGCCTGCTGTCAGTAACATTGTCTTCCATTTTATATCTTCTTTAACAGCATGTTGAAAGCAACACCTTCAAGCTATCATTTGGAGATGGTGTTGTTTACCTTTGCTATATTTGTTTGATGTTAAGATTGTTGTACTTATCATGCCTTTCCACTACTTATGCAGGACAACAACGGGAGTGGCCACCATTTTCTGCCGAGGTTAGCTTCATCCCTCGACTTGTACTCCCCCCGTCGTTTCATAATGTAGTGCATATAGATCCAGGCCTGGACACTTGTTAGCTTCTAAATATTGACTTGTTGCCTGTAGGTACATATGCCCTTGGCAAGGATCCACGCATCAACCCTTTTGCGTATGGGGCAATGAAATATTCATGAACAAGCATCAAGTGAGGAAACTGATAAGGATTATTAGCAAAAAGATACGAATGTTGGGAAGCAAATTATTTGTTTATTCTCTATCCAACACAACAGGGAGCTGTAGGATGGTAACTATAAACTCTGCAGCCTTCTCTTTTTACTGCCTATAATGAGTTGTTAGACAACAATGTCTGAATCTTTTTCATTCGCAGTGGTTCCCGAAGAAGTTCACTCAATATTACCTCACAAAGTACATGATTGGTGGACACACAATGAAGGTTAAAGTATTTCATCCAGACTACAATGAGCATCAAGAAGTCGTAATGAAGACAGTGAAGGATGGACGAGCAGCCCTCACAAGGGGTTGGCCTAGATTCGTGCGTGCATTACTGATAACCCACAAGTATAGGGGATCAATTGTAGCCTCTTTCGATAAGTAAGAGTGTCGAACCCAACGAGGAGCTAAAGGTAGAACAAATATTCCCTCAAGTTCTATCGACCACCGATACAACTCTACGCACGGTTAACGTTTGCTTTACCTAAAACAAGTATGAAACTAGAAGGACTTTGTAGGTGTTGTTGGATAGGTTTGCAAGAATATAAAGAGCACGTAGATAAAAACTAGGGGCTGTTTAGATAAAGACGCAATAAATTTAGTATAGCGAGTGTGGAGAAGTGGTGGTAGGAGTTTTGAAATTGTCCCTAAGCAATTGACTACTTTACTAGACCGATAGCAAGTTTTATGTGGGAGAGGCCACTGCTAGCATGTCATCCCTGACTTGGAATTCTATGCACTTATGATTGGAACTATTAGCAAGCATCCGCAACTACTAACGTTCATTAAGGTAAAACCCAACCATAGCATTAAGATACGTTGGTCCCCCTTCAATCCCGTATGCATCAATTTCTATGCTAGGTTGAAGCTTCTGTCACTCTTGCCCTCCAATACATAGTCCTATCAACATACAACTAACCCTATGGGGTGATCCATGCGCGTGCTCATATGATGGGCACCAAAGGACAGCAACATAACCACAAGAAAATTAAACCAATCATAGAAATTCACCAATTACCGATAGGACAACGAAAATCTACTCAGATATCATAGGATGGCAACACATCATTGGATAATAATATGAAGCATAAAGCACCATGTTCAAGTAGAGGGTACAGCGGGTTGCGGGAGAGTGGACCGCTGTAGATAGATGGGGTAAGGTGATGGAGATGTTGGTGAAGATGATAGAGGTGTTGGTGTAGATCACGGTGATGATGATGGCCCCGGCGACGTTCCGGTGCCACCGGGAGACAGGGGGAGAGAGCCCCCTTCTTCTTCTTCTTCCTTGACTTCTCCCTAGATGGGAGAAGGGTTTCTCCTCTGGTCCATGGTCTCCATGGCGTGGGAGGGGCGAGAGCCCCTCCGAGATTGGATCTGTCTCTCTGTCTCTCTCCGTTTCTGCGTTCCAGATTCTGGCCTTTCACCATTTCTTATATTCCCGAAGATCCGTAACTCCGATTGGATTGAAACTTTGAACACGATTTTTCTCTGGATATTAGTTTTCTTTCGGCGAAATAAGGGCAACAACCGCCGTACGGGGTGTCCACGAGGGTCAGGGGCGCGCCCCCTGCCTCGTGGGCCCCTCGAGCATCGTCTCGCATTGATTCCACTTCTCAAAATTCAGATATATTCCAAAAAATATCTCCATCCGGTTTTATCCCGTTCGAACTCCGTTTGATATGGATTTTCTGCGAAACAAAAAACATGCAACAAACAGGAACTGCCACTGGGCACTGGATGAATATGTTAGTCCCAAAAATAGTATAAAAAGTTGCCAAAAGTACGTAAGAGTTGTAGAATATTGGCATGGAACAATCAAAAATTATAGATACGACGGAGACGTATCAATTACGCATGGAGGAGGGCACAATATGGGCATTCCGCTTCACCTTCTCCAGTAACCAGAATGTCTTTCGCCTCTCTCTTTATAGTCTTTAGTACAACCGTGGTTCATCATTCTTTACTTGGTTCTTCTGTAGTTCTTTAGTATATGTACATGTGCATCAAATTATGCATTCGTGGTTGAACCTATATTTGTATTAAACATGGTTGGATATGAAATAAGTGTTTGCCTACTTTAAAATTCAAAACATGTGATTTTTAAATTAGGGATTACACTGCACACGTTTGCGAAAGCGAAACGTCTGCGATAGACGTGGAGATCAGACATGTTTCTAGGATCCACTACGTGTGCGATCAATGTCCATTGCACACACGATCAGCCAAGAAAAAAGGTGTGCGATTAACAGCAACAACGCACACAGTTATTTCTTATTAAATGTTTGCGATAGTCACCTTATCACACACGCTTCAAAATGATGGACTGTTTCTAATGTTATGCGCATCGCAAAGTTTTGGTCATAGAAGAACGCGTGCGATAGGTACTTCTTGGATTAACTGTGTGGGATGTACATACTAACAGAGTTCCTTGGATTGACTGTGTGGAATGTACATACGAACAAAAACGTTTAGCGGGGACTAACTATGTGGGATGTACTTACGACCGGAAACGATTTCGCATGTATAATTCTATTTTTTCAGCACTATTGTACGTATAACCATATTTGAGCGCTCGCCGGTCGCACACGACCTCATTTTGCCGAGCATGTGTTGCCAGGAGGGCATATCCCCGACGGTTTCTAGGTCGTGTGGGAAGGACCCCCCCTATCGCAGTCACTCACTTGGCAACGGTTCCGAACGCCGTCGCGGAAAGGGGTTAAAAACCGTTTGTATAGCATCTCGTTGTACCAGTGGATGTTAATTTAAGTGGGAGTTCATTAGTAATTTGATTAATAGAACTTAATTTATCATGAACTTAGTCCTGGTAGTATTTGCATATCTATGGCTCGTGCTATTGTTCCCCTGAATTTTAATGTGTTCCTAGAGAAAGCTAATTTGAAAGATGATGGTAGCAACTACACGGACTGGGTCCATAACTTGAGGATTATCATTATTGCTGCACAGAACAATTATGTACTTGATGCATTGCTAGGTGAAAGGCCTGCTGCAGGAGCAGATGCTGATGTTTTGCACGTCTGGCAAGCTTGATCTGATGACTACTCGATAGTTCAGTGTGCCATGCTTTACGGCTTAGAACAGGGACTTCAAAGACGTTTTGAACGTCATGGAGCATATGAGATGTTCCAAGAGTTGAAGTTAATATTTCAAGCAAATGCCCGGGTTGAGAGATATGAAGTCTCCAAAAAGTTCTATAGCTGCAAGATGGAGGAGAACAGTTCTGTCAGTGAACACATACTCAAAATGTCTGAGTATTATAATCACTTGACTCATGTAACACCCCGGATGTATCTTTCCATATTTGTAACTCCAACTCTTGCCATTTTCGGATATGTGCTATGATTTTTTTCCCTCCGTGGTGGGGTGTTGTTTTCGTTTTGCATTTTGTCCATGTCATGCATCTCATATCATGTCATCATGTGCATCTCATTTGCATACGTGTTCGTCTCATGATTCCGAACATATTCCCGTTGTCCGCTTTTGCAATCCGACACTCCTATGTTCCCGGCGCACCCTCTTGTTCTTTTTCCGTGCGGGTGTTGAACATTCTCGGAATGAACCGAGCCTTGCCAAGTGGCCTGGTATAGCACCGTAGACCACCTGTCAAGTTTCGGGTCATTTGGAGTTCGCTTGGTACTCAACGGTTAACCGCACCCTCATGAAAGGCCTCTTTTGAGTTGCAGCCCAACAACCCTCCAAAACAGCCCAATAACCCATCTAACTCCCTCCATGCCCTCGGTCGTTCGATCACGATCGTGTGGTAAAACTACACCCCATTTGAACTCTCCTAGCTCCTCTATGCCTATTTAAAGACCCTCCTCGAATTCACGGCAAACCCTAAAATTCCCTCCTCGCGCCACGGACACGTCCGGATCGGACGGGACGCGTCCGTCCGCGCCGCCCAGCTAATCCCGGCGTGCCACGTGGCACTCCGGCCTCCGCCGCCGCCGCCCGGCCGCGCAGCCGCGCGAGGCCCGCCCGGCCAGCCATTGCCGTCCGCCGCCGCGCCGCTTCCGGCGCTTTCCGCCGCCGCCTGCCGCGCCGCTCCGCCGCCGCCCCCGCCTTCTTGCCGCTTGCGCTTCGCCGCCCGCTCCCGCCCTTCGCCGCCGCTCCGCCGCCGCGCCGCCGTCGCCGCCGCCGCCGCCGCCGCCCGCTGCTGCTGCCGCCGCTTCGCCGCTCCGACACTCGCGCCGCGGTAGTGCTGCGCCGCCGCCGCGCCACGCACGGCGGTGCTGCCCCGCCGGATCGCCGCCGCCCGGCCTCTCCTTCCTCCTCCCGAGCCTACTCCGGCGAGCTCCCGCGCCGGCGACCTCCAACTCCGGCGAGATCCAGATCCAGACGAACCCTAGGTTGACTTCCCCGACCCCCGTTTTTCGTCTAAGTCCTTTTCTGTAATCATTTCGTGCAGTTTCCATAGCATCACATCTCCGCAACCGTGGCTCCGTTTTGGGCGTATAATATGTCGAATTGTTCGTCTCGAAGAGTACATCATTTCATTACATTGCATCATTTGCATTTGAGGTCATCTTGATGCCCGAAATGCTGTTGGAAGATGGCTTCAGATCGTTAGTTTCAGAATCTTATCAGTTCGAGCTCTTTTGTCATTTTTGCCATGAATTATGTGTGCACCCTATGAACTTGAGTCCTACATGTGAGTTGAACATTGCCATGCCATCTTTCCAGGGGTGTTTGCCATATATTTTTGTGAGCCATGTGTTGACTAGAACAAGCATGCAAAGTAGGGATGATGATGTTGCTGATTTCAGGAACTTAGTGATTTCACTAAGTCTTGTCCTGCTGATAATTTTATGCCATATGTTCATGTTGTTACAGAGAGATCTATGCCCTTTTTGAGCATGATCAGTAAGGGTGTTTTGGACATATGGATGTGCTCTATCCATCCATGTCTTTGTTGGCATTTATGGAGTAGTCTAGCATGTCATTTTCGTGCTCTACTTTTGCTTGAAAATGTTTCCTGGCAGACTGTTTGCATGAGATTCAATTTTCGCGAGGTCGATGTAGTTGATCCGTGTATGCTATGATGTTGTTCTTGCCATGTATAGCTCCTATGCCATGTCTTCTTGATGGGTGTATGCTTAGTTTATCATGAGATGCTCTGTAGTGAGTGCATCGAGCTCACGAACATGCCATGTTGAATCTGTTTTTGCCATGTCCTGATATTTCACTAAGTCTGAAATCTGTAATAAAACTTGCAATGTTTACATGGGTGCCATCATTTCTTAGAGTCCTTTTTGGCTTATGGTCAGTAAGGGACTATTGAAATATGCTTTGAGTAGAATCATGTCATGCCTTGCTTTGCTATTATAAGTTCCTGTAGCATGTTGTTTGCTTGCTCTAAACATGCCTTCCTGATGTTAATTCCTGGCATGTTAGTATTTTCACTAAGTCTGTGAACCTGATATTTTGAGCACTTTCACCATGCTTGTTTGAACATGTTATGATGTGATTTAGCCATAGCTCAGTGTTCCTCTTTTGTTAAGCATCTCCTGTAGTTCGTTGTCATATGCTTTGTTTTTATGTTGGGGTGCTGTAGCATAGTTTCGTGTTGCGTACTAAGTAGCATCGGGCTGTTAAACGCAGTTTTGCGTCATTCTTGTTTTGCTTGTCATTTGCAAACCGTGCATCCGATTCCGGTGATCTTTATATCGATTTCAACCGAAATCACCCCATCTTTCAGCGGCATACTTGGTTTGCCAAGTTGATGCCAGTTCATCATTTTCCTTCCGGAGCATACATATGCATAGCATGTCACATCTCGCATAGCATGTCATGTATTGCATCATATTGCTTGTGCATATGTTCCTTGTTTGATTGTGGTTCCGTTGCTTGTGTTCTTGCTTTGGGTAGAGCCGGAGGCGAGTGCGTGAGCGAGGAGCCTGTTGAGAACGCCTCGAAGATCAAGCCTTCGACAACTCGAGAACCTTACGAGCAAGATGACCATACCTTCGATATCACTTCTATCTTTGCTTGCTAGATGCTCGCTCTTTTGCTATGCCTATGCTGC
Source organism: Aegilops speltoides (assembly GCA_021437245.1). NCBI lineage: Eukaryota > Viridiplantae > Streptophyta > Magnoliopsida > Poales > Poaceae > Aegilops > Aegilops speltoides. The sequence goes on from CM038146.1 coordinate 180,561,953, forward strand.
GATACCTACCACTTGCTATATCATGCCACCCATATTGCCATGTCAACCTCTAACCACCCATGTCCTAGCAAATCGTTGATTGGCTATGTTACCGCTTTGCTCAGCCCCTCTTATAGCGTTGCTAGTTGCAGGTGAAGATGAAGTTTGTTCCTTATTGGAACACGGATATTTTGGGATATCACAATATCTGTTGTTTTAATTAATGCATCTATATACTTGGTAAAGGGTGGAAGGCTCGGCCTTATGCCGGTGTTTTGTTCCACTCTTGCCACCCTAGTTTCCGTCATACGGTGTTAAGTTCCTTGATTTTGCGTTCCTTACGGTCGGGCGATTTATGGGACCCCTTGACAGTTCGCTTTGAATAAAACTCCTCCAGCAAGGCCCAACCTTGGTTTTACCATTTGCCACCTATACCCTTTTCCCTTGGGTTTCGCGAGCCGAGTGTCATCTTTATTTTAACCCCGGGCCGATGCTCCTCGAGTGTTGGTCCAAACTAGAGCCCTTGGCGCCCCCTCAAGGAAACTTGAGGTCTGGTTTTAGTTATGCGGATTGCTCATCCGTTGTGCCACGAGAACAAGATATGTGCAGCTCCTATCGGGATTTGTCGGCACGGTCGGGTGGTCTTGCTGGTTTAGTTTTACCATTGTCGAAAAGTCTTGATGTCTGGGATACCGAGTCGATCGGAGTGTCTTGGGTGAAGGTTTATTCCTTCGTTGACCGTGAGAGCTTGTTATGGGCTAAGTTGGGACACCCTGCAGGTATTATCTTTCAAAGCCGTGCCCGCGGTTATGAGGCAGATGGGAATTTGTTAATGTCGGTTGTAGAAAACCGAAGTTGACCTTAATTAAAATACATCAACCGTGTATGTAACCGTGATGGTCTCTTCTCGTGAGTCCGGAAGTGAACACGATGTTGGAGTTATGCTTGACGTAAGTAGTCGGGATCACTTCTTGATCGCTAATAGCTTCACGACCGCGCCTTGCTTCTCTTCTCGCTCTCTTTTGCGATGTAGCCACCATATATGCTAGTCGCTTGCAGCAGCCCACCTTTTGACACCAGCCTTCCTTTAAGCTTAAATAGTCTTGATCTCGCTGGTGTGAGATTCTTTGAGTCCCCGTGGCTCACAGATTCTACCAAAACAGATCACGGTACCGGTGATGCGGTAGCAGATGGCGAGCCCGAGCTGAAGTGGGAATATGATGAGGCCCTTGGTCGATACTATGTTTCCTTTCCGGACGATTAGTAGTGGAGCCAGTTAGGCGATCGGGGATCTGTGTTGCATGTGGGGTTTTCTTCTTTTATTTTGGTTCCGTAGTCGGACCTTGATTGTATCTGGATGATGTAATGCTTTATTCATGTAATTGTGTGAAGGGCATTGTAAGCCAACTATGTACCTTTTCCTTATGTATTACATGGATTGTGCGAAGATTACCTCACTTGCGACATTGCTTTCAATGCGGTTATGCCTCTAAGTCGTGCCGACACGTGGGAGATATAGCCGCATCGAGGCGTTACAAGTTGGTAATCGAGCCATCCCGACCTTAGGAGCCCCACCGCTTGATCGCTTTTAGTGGCGAGTTGTGTCTAGAAAAATGTTTTGAGTCATTTAGGATTATATATATCGGAGAGTTTAGGAATTCTTTTACTCCCGGTCCTTGACCTTACGGTGAGGTATCTGACGTAGAGTTTTGACTCTTCTCTTCTCAAATTTCACTAAAAAAATTTTTAGGATCACGCGGGTATCTTGGGATCGTTCGATATTCTTATGACGAGAACATTGTCTTGGTTGCCTCGACATTTAGGGGTTGTGGCGGTGTCCCGGGAGTTGAGCTCCGAGGTGTTGTCGTCATAATTTTATCGTTGCGTTCTGGAATACTGAGTTTAGTATGCCGACATCGAAAATCTCTTTTATGCGTTGTTGGTGAGATAACCCGCTAACTTGATCTTGTGGTGAGTACGGGAGTATTGCCATGACTCGTATAACGGATGCTTTTCGAAGGTTGAGGTACACGATTTCCGAAGGTTTCTTGGTTATGTGTTGAAGGATGGATACAGCTGGATGTAGGGATTGTTAGCTTGGGTGAGATATATATTGCTCCCTGTATCCCCAACACCGATTGCATAACCGGAAAGTTTCGGAGTTTATAGGTGGGATTCAAGTAGCTCTAGCATTTCTTCCGCAGATATTTGGTTTGTGATTGGGTAATCCTTACCACTTATTTGTTCCATTCATACCTTGTTTTTATTTTTATTCATCAATCTCTTATCAAGTGGCTTCTCACCTTTATGGACATGATGTTTACTTTGGAATTCATTCGTTCATCCTGTTGAATGTTTATTGTGAAGACTATATGTTGCAATTTCTATCCGTTGATTCAACTTGTCTATCTGCTATCAAGATGCTAACGGATGTCACCCTCTTGAGATGGCTCCGCCAACGCCGAATCCGGAACGCAGTGATGGGAGTCGGCGAACCCTCCACCTCCACCTCCGCCTCCGGAGGCATGGCAAACTTTGATGGCAACCACTAACGCCAACTTCGGTTGTTGATCCGGTGATGCAAGAGCGTAACCAAGGCCAAGGCAACCAAGGGAATCAAGGTCAAGGGCAGTTCTATCATCGCCACGTTTCCTACACTCAACCAATTCCTTGCAAATCAGCCAAAGTCTTTCACTCTCGTGCCGAGGCCACGACGCGCCGACGATTGGCTCGTGGATATCAACAAGCATTTTGAGTGCAGCAATGTCGGACACGAGGACTACGTCAAGTTCGCGTCTTTTCAGCTCAAGGATCGAGCGCTGATTGGTTCCGACAATACAAGGATTCTAGAGGTGGTCGAGTGATTACTTGGACTGATTTACATCGGGACTTTAAAGCTCACCACATTCCTTCGGTGTTGTTGAGAGCAAGCGTGAGGAGTTCCGCAATCTCAAGCAAGGAAATATGTCGATGTCTGAATACAACTTACAGTTTGAAACTTGCTCGATTCGCTAAACAAGGCGTTCTCGATGAGAAAAGTATGATCTATCGTTCAGAGGTGGCCTTAGAGAGGATCTGCAGTTATCTCTTGTTCTTTCCGAGCCTACTCGGTTTGATCAATTCTATAATATGGCACTCAAGCTAGAAGGTGCTCAGCTCAAGTGTGAGGCTTCAAAGAAGAGAATCGGGGATGCGATTCAGTCCGCTTCTTCCTCTCAAGTGGCGACAAAGCAGCAAAAGTTCTACCTTCCTCCTCCTCCGTTCCGTCGGCCTTATCGGCAGAAGAACTCGGTGGTCGTGGATCTTCCCACCCACCCAACCCAAGCTACGAGAACAAGTCTCAGCCTCAAGCTCCAAGGTCAAGTGCTCCTTATCACCGTCCGCTCTCAGAGGTGACTTGCAACAAGTGCCAGCAGAAGGGTCACTATGCGAACAAATGCCATAACCAAAGGCGCCTTCCTCCTCCTCCCCCTGTGAGGTCTTCAAGCAATGCAGTGGTCAAGCATAATCCCAAGTCTGCCAAGGTGAACATGATGAATGCAGCTCAAGCAGAGGATTCTTGAGATGTGATAATGGGTAATCTTCGATTAATGATATTCTGCAAAAGTCTTATTTGATCTTGGTGCATCACATTCTTTCATTTCAAGACCTTTTGTGGCTATGCATGATTTGGTTACTCAAGTATTGCCGAGTCCTTACTCTATTGTTTCCCGGCTCGGCAAATGACTTCTCGAGCATTGGTTGGGATGTCTCTATCAAGATGGCGACTATAGATTTCTGTCTTCTCCAATTGTTCTTGGTGACTCGGATATTGATCTAATTCTCGGGATGGGTGGCTTTCTAAACACAAAGCTCAACTTGATTGTCTGCCAGCGATTCAATTGACACATCCTTCCGAGGATGTTATCATCTATGCCGCTCGGGATGAAACCATTGGTTGTTTTCTCTCAATGAGAAGGGCGAGTTGGATGCTATCTCTCGATTCGATCGTTTGTGAGTACCAAGATGTCTTTCGGAAGAGCTTCGGGTATGCCTCCGCATCGGCGGTCGAATTAGTTATCGATCTTGAGCACCGCATCGAACCCGTTTGCAAGCGTCCTTACAAGCTTGGTCCCAAGGAGCTGAAAGAATTGAAGAAGCAGCTCGATGAACAAGAGCGTCTGGGTTTGATCAGACCGAGTTCATCTCCATGGGGATGTGGAGTTCTTTTTGTCCAGAAGAAGGATGGCACGGACCGACTTTGTGTTGATTACCGTCCATTGAATAAGAAGACAATCAAGAACAAGTATCCACTTCCCAACATCAATGAGCTATTCGAGCAACTCAAAGGTGCTAAAGTATTCTCCAAGCTTGACCTTCGTATGGGTTATCATCGATTCACATTCGTGAACAAGATATTCCCAAGACAAAGATTCGAACAAGCTTTGGTTCTTATGAATATCTTGTCATGTCTTTCGGCCTTGTCAATGCTCCTCCAACTTTCTCTCGCATGATGAACTTTATCTTCAACCTCTACACCAATGATTTCGTCTTGGTGTATCTCGATGATATTTTGGTCTTCTCCAAGAACAAGCAGGATCATGCCAAACATTTGCGATTGGTGCTCGACAAGCTCAGAGAACATCAATTCTATGCGAAGTTTTCTAAATGTGAGTTCTGGCTTGATGAAGTTCTTTATCTTGGTCATATCATCTCCGCCAAGGGAATTGCTGTTAATCCCGAGAAGGTGTCTTCAATTGTGAATTGGGAACCTCCTCAGAATGTCAAGCAGCTCCGCAGTTTTCTCGGTCTTGCAAGCTATTGTCGAAGATTCGTTGAGAATTTCTCCAAGATTGCAAAGCCTCTTTCCAACCTCCTCCAGAAGCATGTCAAGTATGTCTGGACGCCTGAGTGTGATGTCGCTTTCAATACCCTCAAAGAGAAGCTAGTTACAGCTCCTGTGTTGACTCCTCCTGATGAATCCAAGCCATTCGAAGTTTTCCGTGATGCTTCCTTGCAAGGTCTCGGTGCTGTGTTAATGCAAGAGAAGAAAGTTGTGGCATATACCTCTCGTCAGTTGAAGCCCAACGAAAAGAACTACCCCACTCACGATCTTGAGTTGGCGGCAGTTGTCCATGCATTGATAACATGGAGACATCTCTTGTTGGGAAGGAAAGTGGACATTTTCACCGATCACAAGAGTCTCAAGTACATCTTCACTCAACCAAACCTCAACCTCAGGCAAACTCGATGGGTCGAAATGATTCAAGAGTACAATCCAAGTATTGAATATACTCTGGCAAGGCAAATGTGATTGCAGATGCTCGAGCGAAAGGCTTATTGCCTTGACTTAATTCTCAAGCCCTTCCAACGGATCTTTGTGAAGCTTTCCATAAGCTGAATCTTCAAGTTGTTCCTCAAGGATTTCTTGCCAACCTCATAGTCTCTCCTACTTTGGAAGATCAAATTCGTGAGGCTCAACTTCGGATACCATGGTGAAGAAGGTGAAGCGTGGTATTGACAAGGGCATTTCCAAATACAAGTGCTATCGATTGGATGACAAAGACACTCTTTTCTTTGAGGATCGTATTGTGGTTCCTAAAGGCGATCCGAGAAAAGTCATCATGAATGAGGCACACAATTCCCTCCTATCCATTCATCACGGAAGTGCGAAGATGTACCATGACCTCAAGCGGTCGTATTGGTGGACTCGAATGAAGCGAGAAATTGCTCAATTCGTGAATGAATGTGATGTCTGCGCAGAAGGGTGAAAGCAGAACACCAAAGACCAGCTGGTCTCCTCCAACCTCTTGCTATTCCGAATGGAAGTTTGATCATATCGAGATGGACTTAGTGACTGGTTTTCCTAAGTCCAAGCGTGGAAATGATGTTATCTTCGTTGTCATTGACAAGCTTACTAAAGTGGCTCATTTTCTTCTGTCAAAGAATCTATCACAGCAGCTCATTTGGCAGAGCTATACACCTCCGAATTGTCTCCTTGCACGGTATTCCACAATTGATCTCTTGAGACCGTGGAAGCATCTTCACTTCTAAGTTCGGGATTCTTTTGAGGAAGGCCATGGGCACCAACATTCGTTTCAAAGACAGCTTTTCATCCTCAAACTAGTGGCCAAGTCGAGCGAGTCAATCAAATCCTTGAAGATATGCTCGGGGCTTGTGTCATTTCCTTTGGCTTGAAGTGGGAAGAATGTCTTCCATATGCTGAGTTCTCTTACAACAACAGCTTCCAAGCAAGTTCGGCAAGGCCCCATTGAAATTCTCTATGGTAGAAAGTGCCGTACTCCTCTCAATTGGTCCGAGACGGTGAGCGCCAACTTCTTGGCAGCGACTTGATCACGAAGCGAAGAAATGTGCAAAGTCATTCGTGAGAATCTTAAAGCGCGCAATCGCGCGGAAGGGCTATTATGATGACAAGCACCGTGATGTGGCTTTTGAAATTGGAGACCATGTCTACCTCCGCGTCTCTCAATGAAAGGCACTCGCCGCCCGGTATCAAAGGAAGCTTGCCCCTAGATCGTGGGTCCTTTCAAGATCATTGGCAAAAGAGGCGATCTCGCCTATCAACTGAGCTTCCATCCAACTTTGCAAGCGTGCACGATGTGTTTCACGTGTCACAGCTCCATAAGTGCTTCAAGATTCTGGCGCACTATCAACTTTGAAGAAATTGACCTCCAAGAAGATCTTTCTTATCATGAGCACCCGTTGCTATTCTTGAAGAAACCGAGCGCAAGACTCGCAACAAGTCAATCAAATTCTGAAAATAAAGTGGTCACACCATTCGACCGAGAAGCCACACAGGAGCGCGAGGATCACCTCCGTTCCGAATATCCGGAGTTCTTTCAGTCCTAGATCTCGGGACGAGATCCTCTTGTAGTGGTGGAGTGTTGTAACACCACGGATGTATCTTTCCATATTTGTAACTCCAACTCTTGCCATTTTCGGATATGTGCTATGATTTTTTTCCCTCCGTGGTTGGGTGTTGTTTTCGTTTTGCATTTTGTCCATGTCATGCATCTCATATCATGTCATCATGTGCATCTCATTTGCATACGTGTTCGTCTCATGATTCCGAACATATTCCCCGTTGTCCGTTTTGCAATCCGACACTCCTATGTTCCCCGGCGCACCCCTCTTGTTCTTTTTCCGTGTGCGGATGTTGAACATTCTCGGAATGGACCGAGCCTTGCCAAGTGGCCCTGGTATAGCACCGGTAGACCACCTGTCAAGTTTCGGGTCATTTGGAGTTCGTTTGGTACTCAACGGTTAACGCACCCTCGCAAAGGCCTCTTTTGAGTTGCAGCCCAACAACCCTCCAAAACAGCCCAATAACCCATCTAACTCCCTCCATGCCCTCGGTCGTTCGATCATGATCGTGTGGGAAAACTACACCCCATTTGGACTCTCCTAGCTCCCTCTATGCCTATTTAAAGACCCTCCCGAATTCACGGGCAAACCCTAAAATTCCCCCTCGCGCGCCCGGACACGTCCGGATCGGACGGACGCGTCGTCCGCGCCGCCAGCCAATACCGGCGTGCCACGTGGCGCTCGGCCTCCGCCGCCGCCGCCCGGCTTCGCAGAGCCGCATGAGCCGCATGGCCAGCGCCGCCGCCCACGCCACCCGCCGCCGCCTCGCCGCCGCCCTTGCCGCGCCGCTCCCCTGCCGCCTCCGCCGCCGCCATTGCCGCCGCGCTTCGCCGCCCACTCCCGCCGCCATCATTGCCGCCGCCGCTGCGCCGCCCGCCGCCGCCGCCCGCTTGCTGCCGCCGCTTCACCGCCCGCTCGCCCGCCGCGCCGCCGCCATTGCGCCGCCGCCGCTGCCACCCTGCCCGCCGCCTCGCCGGCCTCTCCGCTCCGCCATGGCCAGTGGCGCATGCGCCGCCGCCAGCGCCGCGCCGGTGCCGGCCCCGCCGGATCCGCCGCCGCCCGGCCTCTCCTTCCTCCTCCCGAGCCTACTCCGGCGAGCTCCCGCGCCGGCGACCTCCAACTCCGGCGAGATCCAGATCCAGACGAACCCTAGGTTGACTTCCCCGACCCCCGTTTTTCGTCTAAGTCCTTTTCTGTAATCATTTCGTGCAGTTTTCATAGCATCACATCTCCGCAAACGTGGCTCCGTTTTGGGCGTATAATATGTCAAATTGTTCGCCTCGAAGAGTACATCATTTCATTCCATTGCATAATTTGCATTTGAGGTCATCTTGATGCCCGAAATGCTGTTGGAAGATGGCTTCAGATCGTTAGTTTCAGAATTTTATCAGTTCGAGCTCTTTTGTCATTTTTGCCATGAATTATGTGTGCACCCTATGAACTTGAGTCCTACATGTGAGTTGAACATTGCCATGCCATCTTTCCAGGGGTGTTTGCCATATATTTTTGTGAGCCATGTGTTGACTAGAACAAGCATGCAAAGTAGGGATGATGATGTTGCTGATTTCAGGAACTTAGTGATTTCACTAAGTCTTGTCCTGCTGATAATTTTATGCCATATGTTCATGTTGTTACAGAGAGATCTATGCCCTTTTGAGCATGATCAGTAAGGGTGTTTTGGACATATGGATGTGCTCTATCCATCCATGTCTTTGTTGGCATTTATGGAGTAGTCTAGCATGTCATTTTCGTGCTCTACTTTTGCTTGAAAATGTTTCCTGGCAGACTGTTTGCATGAGATTCAATTTTCGCGAGGTCGATGTAGTTGATCCGTGTATGCTATGATGTTGTTCTTGCCATGTATAGCTCCTATGCCATGTCTTCTTGATGGGTGTATGCTTAGTTTATCATGAGATGCTCTGTAGTGAGTGCATCGAGCTCACGAACATGCCATGTTGAATCTGTTTTTGCCATGTCCTGATATTTCACTAAGTCTGAAATCTGTAATAAAACTTGCAATGTTTACATGGGTGCCATCATTTCTTAGAGTCCTTTTGGCTTATGGTCAGTAAGGGACTATTGAAATATGCTTTGAGTAGAATCATGTCATGCCTTGCTTTGCTATTATAAGTTCCTGTAGCATGTTGTTTGCTTGCTCTAAACATGCCTTCTGATGTTAATTCCTGGCATGTTAGTATTTTCACTAAGTCTGTGAACCTGATATTTTGAGCACTTTCACCATGCTTGTTTGAACATGTTATGATGTGATTTAGCCGTAGCTCAGTGTTCCTCTTTTGTTAAGAATCTCCTGTAGTTCGTTGCCATATGCTTTGTTTTTATGTTGGGGTGCTGTAGCATAGTTTCGTGTTGCGTACTAAGTAGCATCGGGCTGTTAAACGCAATTTTGCGTCATTCTTGTTTTGCTTGTCATTTGCAAACCGTGCATCCGATTCCGGTGATCTTTATATCGATTTCAACCGAAATCACCCCATCTTTCAGCGGCATACTTGGTTTGCCAATTTGATGCCAGTTCATCATTTTCCTTCCGAGCATACATATGCATAGCATGTCACATCTCGCATAGCATGTCATGTATTGCATCATATTGCTTGTGCATATGTTCCTTGTTTGATTGTGGTTCCGTTGCTTGTGTTCTTGCTTTGGGTAGAGCCGGAGGCGAGTGCGTGAGCGAGGAGCCTGTTGAGAACGCCCACGAAGATCAAGCCTTCGACAACTCGAGAACCTTCTGAGCAAGATGACCATACCTTCGATATCACTTCTATCTTTGCTTGCTAGATGCTCGCTCTTTTGCTATGCCTATGCTGCGATACCTACCACTTGCTATATCATGCCACCCATATTGCCATGTCAACCTCTAACCACCCATGTCCTAGCAAACCGTTGATTGGCTATGTTACCGCTTTGCTCGGCCCTCTTATAAGCGTTGCTAGTTGCGGTGAAGATGAAGTTTGTTCCTTGTTGGAACACGGATATTTTAGGATATCACAATATCTATTGTTTTAATTAATGCATCTATATACTTGGTAAAGGGTGGAAGGCTCGGCCTTATGCCGGTGTTTTGTTCCACTCTTGCCACCTAGTTTCCGTCATACGGTGTTAAGTTCCTTGATTTTGCGTTCCTTACGGTCGGGCGATTTATGGGACCCCTTGACGGTTCGCTTTGAATAAAACTCCTCCAGCAAGGCCCAACCTTGGTTTTACCATTTGCCACCTATACCCTTTTCCCTTGGGTTTTCGCGAGCCGAGTGTCATCTTTATTTTAACCCCGGGCGATGCTCCTCGAGTGTTGGTCCAAACTAGAAACCCTTTGCGGCGCCCCTCAAGGAAACTTGAGGTCTGGTTTTAGTTATGCGGATTGCTCATCCGTTGTGCCACGAGCGAGATATGTGCAGCTCCTATCGGGATTTGTCGGCGCAGTCGGGTGGTCTTGCTAGTTTAGTTTTACCATTGTCGAAAAGTCTTGATGTCTGGGATACGAGTCGATCGAGTGTCTTGGGTGAAGGTTTATTCCTTCGTTGACCGTGAGAGCTTGTTATGGGCTAAGTTGGGACACCCTGCGGTATTATCTTTCAAAGCCGTGCTGCGGTTATGAGGCAGATGGGAATTTGTTAATGTCGGTTGTAGAAAACCCGAAGTTGACCTTAATTAAAATACATCAACCGTGTATGTAACCGTGATGGTCTCTTCTCGTGAGTCCGGAAGTGAACACGATGTTGGAGTTATGCTTGGCGTAAGTAGTCGGGATCACTTCTTGATCGCTAATAGCTTCACGACCGCGCCTTGCTTCTCTTCTCGCTCTCTTTTGCGATGTAGCCACCATATATGCTAGTAAACTTGCAGCAGCCCCACCTTTTGACACCAGCCTTCCTTTAAGCTTAAATAGTCTTGATCTCGCGGGTGTGAGATTCTTTGAGTCCTGTGGCTCACTGATTCTACCAAAACAGATCACGGTACGGTGATGCGGTAGCAGATGGCGCCGAGCTGAAGTGGGAATATGATGAGGCCCTTGGTCGATACTATGTTTCCTTTCCGGACGATTAGTAGTGGAGCCAGTTAGGCGATCGGGGATCTGTGTTGCATGTGGGGTTTTCTTCTTTTTATTTTGGTTCCGTAGTCGGACCTTGGTATATCTGGATGATGTAATGCTTTATTCATGTAATTGTGTGAAGGGCATTGTAAGCCAACTATGTACCTTTTCCCTTATGTATTACATGGATTGTGCGAAGATTACCTCACTTGCGACATTGCTTTCAATGCGGTTATGCCTCTAAGTCATGCTTCAACACGTGGGAGATATAGCCGCATCGAGGGCGTTACAACTCAGTTGGGAGTTGATCTTCCAATTGATTGTGTCATTGACAGAGTTCTTAAATCACTGCCACCAAGCTACAAAGGCTTTGTGATGAACTATAATATGCAAGGGATGAAAAAACAATTCCCGGGCTCTTCCCAATGCTTAAAGCCGCGGAGGTAGAAATCAAAAAGGAGCATCATATGTTGATGGTTAACAAGACCACTAGTTCAAGAAAAAGGGCAAGGGAAAGCAAGAGAACTTCAAGAATAATGGCAAGAAAATTGCTACTCTCAGAAAGAAGCCCAAAGTTGGACCCAAGCCTGAAACTGAGTGTTTCTACTACAAAGGGACTAGTCACTGGAAGCGGAACTGCCCCAAGTATTTGGCGGATAAGAAGGATGGCAAAGTGAACAAAGGTATATTTGATATACATGTTATTGATGCGTACCTTATGCTCGTAGTAGAGCCTGGATATTTGATACTAGTTCAGTTGCTCATATTTGTAACTTGAAATAGGAGCTACAGATTAAACGAAGATTGGCTAAAGACGGGTGAAGATGCGCGTCGGAAATGGTTCCAAGGTCGATGCGATCGTCGTCGGCACTCTACCTCTACATCTACCTTCAGGATTAGTTTTAGACCTGACTATTTGTTATTTGGTGCCAGCGTTGAGCATGAACATTATATCTGGATCTTGTTTAGTGTGAGACGGTTATTCATTTAAACCAGAGAATAATGGTTGTTCTATTTATATGAGTAATATCTTTTATGGTCATGCACCCTTGAAGAGTGGTATGTTTCTGTTTAATCTCGATTGTGGTGACACACATATTCATAATATTGATGCCAAAAGATGCAAAGTTGATAATGATAGTGCAACAAATTTGTGGCATTGCCGTTTAGGTCATATTGGTATAAAGCGCATGAAGAAACTCCATGTTGATGGGCTTTTGGAATCACTTGATTATGAATCATTTGATACTTGTGAACCATACTCCATGGGCAAGATGACTAAAACTCCGTTCTCCGGAACAATGGAGCGAGCCAATGACTTATGAAATAATACATACCGATGTATGCGGTCCAATGAGTGTTGAGGCGTGTGGCGGGTATCATTATTTTCTGACCTTCACATATGATTTAAGCAGATATGGGTATATCTACTTCATGAAACACAAGTTTGAAACATTTGAAAAGTTCAAAGAATTTTAGAGTGAAGTGGAGAATCATCGTAACAAGAAAATAAAGTTTCTACGATCTGATCGCGGAGGGGAATATTTGAGTTACGAGTTTGGCCTTCATTTAAAACGATGTGGAATAGTTTCACAACTCACGCCACCTGGAACACCATAGTGTAATGGTCTGTCCGAACATCATAACCGTACATTATTAGATATGGTGCGATCTATGATGTCTCTTACCGATTTAACACTATCGTTTTGGGGTCATGCATTAGAGACAGCTACATTCACGTTAAATAGGGCACCGTCTAAATCCATTAAGAGGACAGCGTATGAACTATGGTTTGGCAAGAAACCTAAGCTGTCGTTTCTTAAAGTTTGGGGTTGCGACACTTATGTCAAAAGGCTTCAGTCTAATAAGCTCGAACCCAAATCGGAGAAGTGCGTCTTCATAGGATACCCCAAGGAAACAATTGTGTACACCTTCTACCACAAATCCGAAGGCAAGATCTTTGTTGCCAAGAATGGAACCTTTCTAGAGAAGGAGTTTCTCTCGAAAGAAGTGAGTGGGAGGAAAGTAGAACTTGATGAGGTAAATGTACCTTCTCTCAGTTTGGAAAGTAACACATCAGAGGAATCCATTCCCATGATGCCTACACCAACTGAAGAGGAAGTTAATGATGATGGTCATGAAACTTGAGATCAAGTTACTACAAGACCTCATAGGTCAAACAGAGCATGTTTCGCACCAGAGTGGTACGGTAATCCTGTCCTGGAAGTCATGCTACTAGACCATGGCGAACCTACGAATTGTGCGGAAGCAATGATGAGCCCAGATTCCGAGAAATGGCTTGAGGCCATGAAATCTGAGATAGGATCCATGTATGAGAACAAAGTATGGACTTTGGTGGACTTGGCGATGATCGGCAAGCCGTAGAGAATAAATGGATCTTCAAGAAGAAGACTGACGTTGATAGTAATGTTACTGTCTACAAAGCTTGACTTGTCGCGGAAGGTTTTCGACAAGTTCAAGGGTTTGACAACGATGAGACTTTCTCACCTGTAGTGATGCTTAAGTCCATCCGAATCATGTTACCAATTGCCGCATTTTATGATTATGAAATCTGGTAAATGGATGTCAAAACTGCATTCTGTAATGGATTTCTTAAAGAAGAGTTGTACATGATGCAACTAGAAGGTTTTGTCGATCCTAAAGGTGCTAACAAAGTGTGCAAGCTCCAGCGATCCATCTATGGACTGGTGCAAGCATCTCCGAGTTGGAATATACGCTTTGATGAGGTGATCAAAGCATATGGTTTTATACCGACTTTCAATGAAGCTTGTATTTATAAGAAAGTGAGTGGGAGCTCTATAGCATTTCTGATATTATATGTAAATGACATATTGTCGATTGTAAATGATATACTCCCTCCGTTCCAAATTACTCGTCGCTGAAATGGATGTATCTAGAACTAAAATACATCTAGATACATACATACGTGCAACAAGTAATTTGGAACGGAGGGAGTAGAATTTCTGGATAGCATAAGAGGATACCTGAATAAGAGTTTTTTAATGAAAGACCTCGGTGAAGCTGCTTATTGATAACCCACAAGTATAGGGGATCGCAATAGTTTCCGAGGGTAGAGTATTCAACCCAAATTTATTGATTCAACACAAGGGGAGTGAGGGAGTCCTGGACTAGGGGGTGTCCGGACAGCCGGACTATCATCGTCCGCCGGACTCCAAGACTACGAAGATACAAGATTGAAGACTCCTTCCCGTGTCCGGATGGGACTTTCCTTGGCGTGGAAGGCAAGCTTGGCGATACGGATATGTAGATCTCCTACCATTGTAACCGACTCTGTGTAACCCTAGCCCTCTCCGGTGTCTATATAAACCGGAGGGTTTTAGTCCGTAGGACACAACAATCATACCATAGGCTAGCTTCTAGGGTTTAGCCTCCTTGATCTTGTGGTAGATCCACTCTTGTACTACCCATATCATCAATATCAATCAAGCAGGAGTAGGGTTTTACCTCCATCGAGAGGGCCCGAACCTGGGTAAAAACATCGTGTCCCTTGTCTCCTGTTACCATCCGCCTAGGCGCACTGATTCGGGACCCCCTACCCGAGATCCGCCGGTTTTGACACCGACATTGGTGCTTTCATTGAGAGTTCCTCTGTGTCATCACCAATAGGCTCGATGGCTTCTTCAATCAACAACAACGCCGTCCAGGGTGAGACTTTTCTCCCTGGACAGATCTTCGTATTCGGCGGCTTCACACTGCGGGCTAATTCACTTGGCCATCTGGAGCAGATCGAAAGCTACGCCCCTGGCTGTTAAGTCAGATTTGGAAGCCTAAACTTCACGGCGGACATCCACGGAGACTTGATCTTCGATGGATCCAATCCGCAGCCGAGTGTGCCGCACTGTCGCGATGGGCACGATCTAGTTCCGCCGCCGGACAGTGCCTTGGAGGCCGCACATGAATCCGCTCCGACCCATAGTTCGGAGCCGATCGCGCAGATCGAGGACGAGTGGCTGGACACCGCCTCGGGAGCTACAACATCCGCGGCGATGGAGCCGAACACTGACCTTGTCCCCTATAAAACTCGTGACTCCGAGGTGCCGGACTCCCTGCCGGACTCCGAACCTCCTGCGCCCCGGCCAATCGAATCCGATTGGGCGCCGATCATGGAGTTCACCACTGCAGACATCTTTCAGCACTCACCCTTTGGCGACATCCTAAATTCGCTGAAGCGTCTCGCGCTATCCGAAGAGCCCTGGCCGGACTATGGCCGGGATGGTTGGGATGCGGACGACGAAGAAATTCAAAGCCCACCCACCACCCACTTTGTAGCCACTGTCGACGATCTAACCAACATGCTAGACTACGACTCCAAAGACATCAACGGTATGGACGACGATGCCGGAGACGACCAAGAACCAGCGCTCACACAACACTGGAAGGCCACCCCAACCCATGATATATATATGGTGGATACCCCAAAAGGAAGCGATAACGAGGACCAACGGGGCGCGGCAAAGGATAATCCCGCCGATAAACAACCAAAATGGCGAAGCGAGCGCGCCCTAAGTCCCGCCGACAACAACAGCGCTCCTAATGACCCAGCAATAGAGCAGGGCAAACCAGTGGATGACGAACATGCAGCCAAGCAACCGTCCGAACAGGACGAATCGGATAATCAATCCATGCCCGGCAAAACCAACAGTCCAGACGACCTCACGCCGGACACACCACCGGAGAATAAGAGCCTTCGCAAAAGACTCGTTGCCACTACAAGAAGTCTGAAGAAGGAAAAACGGAAGCTCAAAACAGCGGAAGACATACTCAGAATGAGGTGGAGCAAAGTGCTCAAAACCGCAGACAAATACGGCAATGGCCATCAATCAAAGAGCTACCCGAAGCGCAAGCTGCTGCCAGAATTTGACGAGGAAGCCATAGAACCCCCACAATCAAAAAACAAAGAGGCCGGCTGGCCGGATAGACGGCGAGATGATAGGCCAAAAACTACAAGCGGCGCCGCACACAAGCCGACTCATGATCCTGGGAAAACAGATGGCCCAGCCAGGTCCATTTACGGGCCAAAAATAGGATTATATACTACACATACACATGGCTAGAGGAGATGACCTCCACGCCATAAAATATCTACCCCTCAAACTCAAAGGGCCAGCTCGGCATTGGCTCAAAAGCCTCCCAGAAAACACTGTTGGAAGTTGGGAAGATCTTGAGGACGCGTTTAGAGCAAATTTTCAAGGGACTTATGTCCGCCCTCAGGATCTGAGACGATCTAAGTCATATAACTCAACAGCCGGAGAGTCGGTAGCATAAATCTGGAACAGGTTCCTTACTAAAAGAACCAAATAGTCATTGTCAGGACGCGAAGCCTTAGCAGCTTTTAAACACAACGTCCCGAGACGAATGGCTCGCCGGACACCTCGGCCAAGAGAAGCCGAGGACAATGTCGCGCTAACAAGCCTCATGACCCGCTTTTTGCGGGGAAGACAAGTAGCTAGCAAGATGCAGCACCAGCGACCCAAGTACATCCGAGATCGAGATGGAAGCGGAAAATCACGGCGCAGAAAAGATCAGCGCGAAATAAAGAGAAATGCCCAAAAGCACGGCGGTCAATGCGGATTCAAAAGCTCATGGCCAAACAACAAAACACTTGCCTCTTAAGGACAACGGTGGCGAGCTATCCAACAAACAAAATTTTGGATCGGATATGTCAAATCCACGATACCTCGGAAGGCTCGCAAATCACACCCACCGAGATTGTTGGGTTTTCAAACAGTCGGCCGACTCAATGCCGAACACAAGGGCTTGGCGCACCAAGCGAGGACGACAGCGAACCCCACCAGCAGGCACCGGAAAACAAAAGACTTTCCCACAAGAAGTCAAAGCGATAAACTCACTACATGTGATAATACGGAAAAATAATGCGGCACCCGCTAAGATGGGTCTCGCACGGTCCACCCCAGCGGAACCTCGAGATTGGATGACAAAACCAATCACTTTTGACCACCTGGATTATTCCAGAAGTGTTCGAAATGCAGGATGGACTGCCCTGATATTGGATCCTATAATCGACGGACTACAATTTACACAAGTCCTGCTGGATGGCGGCAGCGATTTAAACCTGCTATATCCGAACACAATCCGCAAGTTGGGGATAGACCTTACTAAAATTCGACATAGCCGCACTTCCTTTAAAGGAGTGGCGCTTGAGCCCTTACGCCAAGTGCACAGGCTCCTTACTCTTTGGAAGTTGTGTTGGTCACGGACAACTTCCGACGCAGCAACTAATCTTTCATGTCGCCCCATTCAAAAGTAGCTATCAAGCACTATTGGGGCGTGAAGCTTTTGTCGCTTTAACGCAATACCACATTACGCGTCTCTTACACTCAAAATGCCGGTCCACGAGGCATCATTTCATTAAAAGGGTCATTCAAAGACCCGGACACGGCTAGACGAGTCCGGCATAAATAAACTAGGGCTCCCCACCGCACACCCCTTCACAAGGGCTGGGCATATAAGCAACAATGAGCTGATATAGGCTCAGCTTTATTAATTTCTAAATATTTTAATTTTTATGCACTTTTATACGATTTCTTTCAAACTAAGTTCCTCTCTTTTCTGAGATGAACACCGTGCACACCCGTCGAGGATAACAAAGACAACGGAGACACGGTAGCAGAGCGTGCGGTAGGGACCCGTTGCTAGGATTCTTTTGATTAAGACCAGCGTAAACCTTTTTTGTCTCTTGTTGCTATAATCCCTGGTTTTCATGATAACGAGAGGAGGTCGACGTTTTGGCATCGGCGCGTCGAGTACCTTGCCGTGCACAGACACAAGGGCTTAGGGCATTGTTTCGCCATTATTATAAAGACCGAACACCTTAGGGAGTGTTGGCGTCTCGAGATTAGGCATTATATGCATCAGCTCGAATCATGTCTTTGGTCAAATGTTGGGTTTGCCCGGCTCCTGTGTTTTGCTGCCTTACGTTCCGTATCATCGCTAACGCGGCACCGGAGAACTCTGCGATTGTGCCCCGATTCGGTTGGCGAGCACCTCGATGAAAGCCAAAACGATTGTCATGATCTGACGAGAGACTGGTCGACCACTCGATCGACCACCGGAATGTTTAGAATTCCTCCGCTTTGTGAAGGACCGTTTCGGTCGAGCACATACGCCCCAATTCGGAGAGCGCGGTGCCCCGAGGGCTATATCGTAGTCCCACCTCGAACTCAATGGCTAAGTGAAAGTGATAAAGCATCATAGTCCGGTTGCCTCGTTTGCTACGCTACCACCTCCTCAACAGGACCGAGGCGTCGGATTAAGTGTGAAAATCGCTATTTATGCGAACACCCCGCACCTTGTGCGTGGGGCTGAAAGCCAAAGACTGCCATCTTCGGGTTATACACACATATACATAAGCGGCCGCATAGGAGATATTTCAATACTTGAACACACAAGTATAAAAAGCGATTACATCATAACCATTGTTTTACAAAATAAAGCGTTCATTTGAGCGTGACATTTTCGAAAAACTGCGACTCTATTACATGAGCACCACGCATAACTTCCCCAAAATAGTGCTCGGCGGGTAACGGTTTTCGTCCCCACAGGTGCATAACAATGATGGCATCCATCTCTGCCCAATGTGTCTTCACAGGCGAGGCCATCGCGCACCCTCTATGCAGGCCGACCGCTTCATCGCCTTGATATGCGGCACCACCCCAAGAAACTGCTGCAATAAGCCAAAATAGCTCTTCGGCTTGGGCCTCTCCGGCCAGACATGGGTCACGATATCCGTCATGGCAAGTCCGGACAACCTATTCAGCTCAGCCCGTTCGGCCAACCGATCGGTCAGCGGAAGTGAACGATCCGTACTATGGAATTGAGACCAAAACATCTCTTCCGTCTTGTGATCCCTCTGGCTCCGGAAGTGAACAACGGCATCCGCCGCACTTGCCGCTAAGTCCATATAAGGATCCTCCGGACCCAAAGCTGGCCAAGTTGAGCATACTTAGGATCCGTAAACCTTCAGCGCAGCAGAAAGGGCTTGCCAGCCACAATGTCTCGGCCTTGGCGCAGCTCCTCCTTTATAGCCCGCATTGCAGATCGGGCGTCCTTGGCTTCGGCGGTGGCCTTCCCCAGGTCTTCTCGCTCCGATAGGCGCTCCTTTTCAAGAGCCTCAGTGCGGTCGGTAGCATCTTTTAACTTCACGGCCATTTCAGCCATCTCTTCCCTGCTTCGGCAGTGTGCAGCCCTTTCGGCTTCTAACTCCTCGGCTGCCCTCAAGGCCGCCGCATTATTCCTTCTGGCTTGCTCCTTGGCTTGAGCAAGTTTAGCCCAAAGACTCTCCACAGCAGCAGTACCATCTGCGTCAAGCATAAATATTGTAAGAAGTGGGCTTTGACTCCCTTAATAGGTGACTGCGGGGAAACAACTTACCTTGCGACTCGTCAAGTCGCTTGTTGACTAGCGCGATGTCTGCATCCGCAACATCGAGTTGCCGCATTAATTCAGCAACTCCATCAGTCCGGCTAGCCCTCGGACTATCCGCCACCTGCATAGGAAAGGCGACACTCAATACCTGCGATTTTGATCCTCGGCATGCTGTCTCTTTTCGACAACCTACCGAGTCTCAGGGGCTACTATCTATACAGGGCGCACTTTATGTGCAAAACTGTCAAAAAGAGGTGTCATTTTTACATACCTCAAACCCCGCCAGCAAACTCCTGACGGCATTATGCAATCCGCTTCCGGCGGACGAAATCCTTCTAATCACCGTACTCATCAACGCACGGTGATCTTCTGAGATGGACGCCCTCCCAAGCAGATCCTTCAGCTCCCCCGGCCGAACACTAGTCGGCGTCGAACTCTTCGGCTCCGCCGGGTTAGGGGATACCCTCCGTGACGACACTTTAGGCTCGTCCACCCTCTCCGACAGCGCAGCAGACGGAGGCGTCTCGCTCTCCATCATCTCCGGACGAAGATCCCCCGAAGACGAGCTCATCTGAGAAGGTTGGAGATCCGAACTACAAGGTAAAAAACTCAGTTATCCTCAGAAGCACAAATAGGGATGTCTTTCGTTACCGAACTCCCTTTTTTCCACTCCCGGCTCGCTGGAGGGCTGATTCTTTAGAGAAGACTGTGCGGCTGGGACCTCCCCGAACGCAGGACCCTGTGGTGAAGATTTCTTCCCCCGCTTAGGGGCTTTGGCCTCCGGGTCTTCGGAGGCGGTCCTCTTCTCCCCCTGGAGGGAGGGATTCTCGATCCCCCCTTCTTCAAGCACCCCCTTGGGCGAGGCGGTAGCTCCTCTATTTTCCCCTTCGCCTTCTTACAGGCGCAACCTCAACATTCGACCCGGCCACGGGCTCCGTGCGCGGTCTGGGAGGGCGAACACCGTATCAGCTTTGCTTGCGCTATCCACTCTGTTGAAGGATAACGGGTTAAAAGGCGAATTGTAGAAAGGCAAACAAATGGTGCGTCCAACACCGAGCTACTTACTTGAGTATCCGGCGATTGCAGCTTAGGCGGCATCCTCGGTCAATTCGGACACGCCGCTTTGTGATCCGAAGAACAACTTGTACATCTCCACGGGTGTCGTACCCATGAAGTGTTGGAGAATCCGTGGTCCTCGAATTGAACTCCCATAGCCGGAGAGGGCGGCGTTTGCGAGGAGAGGCGCCTAATTAGCATAACTGCATCACCAAGACCAGATCGATCTCCCTCGCTTGGAGGTCTCGAATCCGGCCTGCAATAGGGGCACGTCTTTTGTGGCCCCAATTGAGCCCTTGGTTGACCCACGACATCAACCGTCATGGAAGTCCGGCGGAATGAAGGCGGCGGCCACACTGCTGCCCTTCGGAGCGGTGATATAGAACCACTCCTGCTGCCACAAGCCGAGCTCCTCTTGGAAGGAGCCCTCGGGCCATGGGGCATCGGCCCTCCTGCTTATGGCCGCCCCGCTGTACTCTGCTTGATGCCCCCCGATCATCTTCGGCTCCACATTGAAGGTCTTTAGCCACAGGCCGAAGTGAGGGGTGAGCGGAGGAAGGCTTCGCAGACGATAATAAATGCGGAAATATGGAGGATAAACTCCGGAGCCAAGTCGTGGAATTCCAATCCATAGTAGAACATGAGCCCTCTCACAAAAGGATCCGTCGGGAAGCCTAAACCCCGACGGAGGTGGGATACAAAGACGACATGCTCGCGGGCTCGGGGTGGGGATGGCCTGCCCTTGGCGGGCAACTGTGCGAAATCTCGTGGGGCAGTACTTGGCCTCTCGCAGCTTTAGCACGTCCTCCTCCGTGACGGAGGAGGGCATCCACCGACCACGAAGGTCGGAGCCGAACATTGTTGAAGGTCAAGCGCTCGAATCTAGGGCTCGGGTGTTGGAACTTGGAGCAAGGAGAGGATTCGATGGAAGATTGAAGAAAAAAGCGAGCCTTGGTCCTATTATAAAGAGGAGAATACCAAGAGCCGTCTCGTGACCGTTCGGGACTCGCCGATAGAGGCGTGGCGGCGAAGCGGTTGGGTTACCTACGTCCGTATTGATGAGAATCCCGGAATAAGGGGAACACGATCTCTGCTTCGACAAGACGTGCCAAGGAAACCGCTTCGCTAAACGCGCTGAGGTGGTATAATAAAAAACGATTCAAGTAAAGGCTTGGTAGTGGTGTGACGTCATGCCGCAAAATATGTCAGCAGATTGAACTTGTGTACATATTATTCTCTCTACGGTGGAATGTGGAATTTATTTTGCAGAGCCGGACACTATCCTGGTGTTCACAATCTTCTATGGATTATTCGGAGGAGGAACCCGCCTTGCAATGCCGAACATTATGCGCGCGGACTCATCGTCATTGAAGCCGAGTTCAGGGCTCTTGAGGATCTGGACTAGGGGTGTGCGGATAGCGGACTATCATCGTCGCGGACTCCAAGACTACGAAGATACAAGATTGAAGACTCCGTCCCGTGTCCGGATGGGACTTTCCTTGGCGTGGAAGGCAAGCTTGGCAATACGGATATGTAGATCTCCTACCATTGTAACCGACTCTGTGTAACCCTAGCCCTCTCCGGTGTCTATATAAACCGGAGGGTTTTAGTCCGTAGGACACAACAACCATTACAACAATCATACCATAGGCTAGCTTCTAGGGTTTAGCCTCCTTGATCTCGTGGTAGATCCACTCTTGTACTACCCATATCATCAATATCAATCAAGCAGGAGTAGGGTTTTACCTCCATCGAGAGGGCCCGAACCTGGGTAAAAACATCGTGTCCCTTGTCTCCTGTTACCATCCGCCTAGACGCACAGTTCGGGACCCCCTACCCGAGATCTGCCGGTTTTGACACCGACAGGGAGCCAAAGAATATTCTCAGGTATTAGCAGTTGAGTTGTCAATTCAACCACACTTGACAGACTTAATATTTGCAGCAAAGTATTTACTAGCAAAGTAATATGGGAGTAACAGTGACTGTGGCAAAAGTAACAGTAGCAGTTTTGTAGCAATCCTAACAGTGGCAATGGAGAAGTAACTTAGCAAAGATCAATATGTGAAACGCTCGTAGGCAATGGATCATTGATGGATAATTGTGTAGGATGTAATTCATCATGCAACAATTATAACATAGGGTGACACAGAACTAGATCTAGTTCATCAATTTAATATAGGCATGTATTCCGAATATAGTCATACGTGCTTATGGAAAAGAACTTGCATGACATCTTTTGTCCTACCCTCCCGTGGAAGCAGGGTCCTATTGGAAACTAAGAGATACTAAGGCCTCCTTTTAATAGAGTACCGGTCCAAAGCATTAGCACTTGGTGAATACATGAACTCCTCAAACTACGGTCATCACCGGGAAGTGTCCTGACTATTGGCACTCCGGGGGTTGCCGGATCATAACACATAGTAGGTGACTATAACTTGCAAGATAGGATCAAGAACTCACATATATTCATGAAAACATAATAGGTTCATATATGAAATCATGGCACTCGGGCCCTAGTGACAAGCATTAAGCATGGCAAAGTCATAGCAACATCAATCCTAGAACATAATGGATACTAGGGATCAAACCCTAACAAAACTAACTCGATTACATGGTAAATCTCATCCAACCCATCACTGTCCAGCAAGCCTACGATGGGATTACTCACGCATGGCGGTGAGCATCATGAAATTGGTGATGGAGGATGGTTGATGATGACGATGGTGACGGATTCCCCTCTCCAGAGCCCCGAACGGACTCCGGATCAGCCCTCCCGAGGAAGAACAGGGCTTGGCGGCGGCTCCGTATCGTAAAATGCGATGAATCCTTCTCTGATTTTTTTCTCCCCGAACGTGAATATATAGAGTTGGAGTTGAGGTCGGTGGAGGTACAGGGGACCCACGAGGCAGGGGACGCCCTGCACCCTCGTGGACAGGGTGCAGGCCCCCTTCTGTTGATTCTTTCGAGTTCATACCAGCTTTTCCTTATCTCAATCATTTCATCATATATCGTCATTATTGCCTTTCACTCGCACGACCGAACGGTGTGTATAATAGTAATAGTGAACGTGCATTGGACTAAGCTGGAATTTGCAAACATTTAATTCAAAGGAGAAGACAAGGTAATATGGGCTCTTTGTTAGTTCAACAATAATGCATACGAGAGCCACTCATCATTTTCGTCGTGGTCTTCTCTTCTCGACCCCAAAAGAAAATAAAAGAAATTGAAAGAAAATAAAACTATTTACACGGGAAAGCTCCCAACAAGCAAAAGAAGAACGAGTAATCTTTTTGGTTTTTCTTTTAACTACTACTACAAGCATGGAAAGTAAACTAGCTAAAAGCTACAACAATTTTTTTGTTTTTCTTAAAGTTTTTCAAACACACAAGAAGAAAGTAAGAAAAGAAAATAAACTAACATGGATAATACAATGAGAAAGTATGAACGCCAACAACTAGAATGAGTGTGTGAACAAGAATGTAATGTCAGTGAGGAATACGTACTCCCCCAAGCTTAGGCTTTTGGCCTAAGTTTGTCTATGCCCATGGCTGGCCTGGCGGATATCAAAAGTTGTAGTCGGGGTTGTACTGAGATGCAGCAGCTACTGCATGAAGAGCTACAGCCTGGAGGCGAGCAGCCTCCGTCTTCCTCTCATATTCATTTGCCCTCTCTCTAGTTATAAAATATCTCCCATTTGCCTGAAAGTTAAAGAAGTAGGGGCAGGAAGAGTAATATAGACAGCACACCGTCTGTCAAAGATTAGTTGGTACAGGAGGGACTAATCATTCCTCTCAAGGAGCTTGGCGAATCATAGCATTATAATCTAGAAAAACAGGTGGCAACTCAATATCATTTTCATTTATGGATACACCAAGATAATCAGCTAAACGAGTTGCATAAACTCCACCAAATAAATCTTCATTTTTAGCATTAAGATGTAACCTCCGTGCAACAATGGCTCCCAAGTTATATCATTTATCACCTAATACCGCACTCTTGAGGACACTAAGATCTGGGACACACATGTGACAAAGCTCATCTTTACCGTTAATGCATCTACCTATAAAGAGAGCAAAGTAATGTATGAAAGGAAAATGAATGCTCCCTATGGTAGCTTGTGTGATATCTCTGGTTTCTCCCACGGTGATATTAGCAAGAAAATCATTATATTCATATTTGCGAGGTTCACTAAAGATGCCCCGCAGTGGGATTTTACAAGCAGTGTTAAAATCTTCAAGGTCCATGGTATATGATTTATCATAGAGGTCAAATATAATAGTGTGAGTGTTGCGCTTAGATGAAAAGTTAAACCTCCGCACAAAGGAATCAGTGAGGTCATAGTATTGGCGGCACTTATCTAATATGAAGTCTTCAAGATCAGCATTACGCACATACTCATCAAGTTCATCCTTGAAGCCAACTTGGATCATAACTTCGTCCAACGGCCATTCGTAAGGCCGGACTGGAGCTTCTCTTCGTGGCTCAAGGTCCAGCTCACGTATCGCGAGCCTCGGTGCTTGCTTCCTTGAAGAACCACCTTGGTACATTTTCCTAAACATTTTTCTCCCTTTGATTTTTTTTTTTGAAATTTTTAGTGACTCCAAATAAAAGTGAACCAAACTCAACAAGATTAATAGCAACTACTCCCACAAGTGCCTAGAGGCTATATCATGCATTAAAACTACTTTGGACGATATAATTTTGACATGCAAGCTCAAGAACAGGGTCACCTTAGCAGCAAAATTTTACAATAAATAAAGCACTAGAACAAAAACTAATTGGACCATTGGAGGAGTTACATACGGAAGAACAATCCCCCAAAGTAGTTTCGTGAATGGAGCTTTGATCAAGGAGATCGAAAATGCAAACCGAGCAAGAACACGAGTTTGAGCTACGGGGTGATTTTTTCTGGAGGAAGACAAAGTGTGTGGGTACTGGAATAAGTGGAGGGGGGCCACATGGGGCCGACGAGGTAGGGGGCACGCCCAGGGGGTAGGGCGTGCCCTCCACCCTCATGACCAAATGGTGGGTCCCCCTTGTGTGTTCTAAGTGCCAGAAATTCTCAAATATTCTACAGAAAATCATACTCAATTTTCAGGGCATTTGGAGAACTTTATTTTCGGGGTATTTTTTTATTGCACGGATAATTCAGAAAACAGACAGACAATACTATTTTTGCTTTATTTAATCTAAATAACAGAAAGTAAAAGGAGGGTACAGAAGGTTGTGCTTTCTAACTTCATCCATCTCATGCTCATCAAAAGGAAACCACTAACAAGGTTGATCAAGTCTTGTTAACAAACCTCTTTCAAATAACATGAAACCGGAGAATTTTTTAATAACACTAGGTTACCTCAATGGGGATATGCATATCCCCAACAATAAAGATATCATATTTCTTTTTGACAGTAGGAAGAGGGAATTCAAAACCTCCAATAGTAATCATTGAAAATTTTCCATTAGAATTGATGTTATGAACTTGAGGTTGTTTCTTTGGAAAGTGTACCATATGCTCATTACCATTAACATGAAAAGTGGCATTGCCTTTGTTGCAATCAATAACAGCCCCTGTGATATTCAGAAAAGGTCTACCAAGGATGATCGACATACTATCGTCCTCGGGAATATCAAGAATAACAAAGTCTGTTAAAATAGTAACGTTTGCAACCACAACAGGCACATCCTCACAAATACCGATGGGTATAGTAGTTGATTTATCGGCCATTTGCAAAGAGATTTCAGTAGGTGTCATCTTATTCAAATCAAGTCTATGATACAAAGAGAAAGGCATAACACCAACACCAGCTCCAAGATCATATAAAGCAGTTTTAACATATTTTCTTTTAATGGAGCATGGTATAGTTGGTACTCCTGGATCTCCTAGTTTCTTTCGTATTCCATCCTTAAAGTATAATTAGCAAGCATGGTGGAAATTTCAGCTTCCGGTATCTTTCTTTTATTTGTAACAATATCTTTCATATACTTAGAATAGGGATTTGTTTTAAGCATATCGGTCAAACGCATACGCAAAAAGATAGATCTAATCATTTCAGCAAAGCACTCAAAATCCTCATCATCCTTTTTCTTGGATGGCTTAGGAGGAAAAGGCATGGGTTTCTGAACCCATGGTTCTCTTTCTTTACCGTGCTTCCTAGCAATGAAGTCTCTCTTATCATAACGTTGATTCTTTGATTGTGGGTTATCAAGATCAACAACGGGTTCAATCTCTACATCATAATTATTAATAGGTTGAGCATCAACATGAACATCATCATTAACATTATCACTAGGCTCATGTTCATCACCAGATTGTGTCTCAGCATCAGAAATAGAAATATCATTGGGATTCTCAGGTGTGTCTATAACAGGTTCACTAGAAGCATGCAAAGTCATATCTTTATTATTTTTCTTCTTCTTAAAAGGACTAGGTGTATCAACATTAGTTCTCTGAGAATCTTGCTCAAACTCTCTTAGGATGGCCATCGGGATACAAAGGTTCCTGGGTCATTTTACCACCTCTAGTCATAACTCTAACAGCATTATCATTGTTCTTATTATTTAATTCATTGAGCAGATCATCTTGTGCCCTAAGTACTTATTCTACTTGAGTGGTAACCATGGATGCATGTTTACTAATAAGCTTAAGGTCACCTTTAACTCTAGACATATAATCACTCAAGTGTTCAACCATATGTTCATTACGTTTCAATTGTCTACCAAAGTAAGCATTGAAGTCTTCTTGTTTAACAGTAAAATTATCAAACTCATCCAAGCATTGACTAGCAAACTTAGTAGATGGAATTTCACACTTATCAAATCTATAAAGATAATTTACCTTTACTACTTGTATCGGGTTATCAAGACCATGTATCTCTTAAATAGGTGGTAAATTCTTAACATCTTCAGCTTTAATACCTTTTTCCTTCATAGATTTCTTTGCCTCCTGCATATCTTCAGGACTGAGAAATCGAATACCCCTTTTCTCCGGAGTTGGCTTAGGAGTTGGTTCAGGAAGTGTCCAATCATTATCATTACTCAATATATTATGCAATAGCAATTCAGCTTGCTCAACAGTTCTTTCCCTGAAAACACAACCAGCACAACTATCCAGGTGGTCTCTGGAAGCATCAGTTAGTCCATTATAAAAGATATCTAGTATTTCATTTTTCTTGAGAGGATGATCAGGCAAAGCATTAAGTAATCGGAGAAGCCTCCCCCAAGCTTGTGGGAGACTCTCTTCTTCAATTTGCACAAAATTAAATATTTCCCTTAAGGCAGCTTGTTTCTTATGAGCGGGGAAATATTTTGCAGAGAAGTAATAAATCATATCCTGGGGAATACGCACACAACCAGGAGCAATAGAATTAAACCATACTTTAGCATCACCCTTTAATGAGAAAGGAAACAACTTAAGAATATAGTAATAGATTTTTTTTCCTCATGAGTGAATAGGGTGGCTATATCATTCAATTTAGTAAGATGTGCCACAATAGTTTCAGATTCATAGCCATAGAAAGGATCAGATTCAACCAAAATAATTAACTCAGGATCGACAGAGAATTCATAATCCTTATCAGTAAAACAGATGGGTGAAGTAGCAAAAGCAGGGTCATATTGCATTCTAGCATTCAAAGACTTTTCTTTCAACTTAGCTAACAGTTTCTTAAGATCATATCTATCACTGCAAGCAAGAAAGTCTCTAGCAGTTTCTTCATCCATAACATAACCCTCAGGTACAATATGCAATTCATATCTAGGGGGAGAATCTTCATCATCACTTGCATTAATATCATCATTTTCAATAATTTCATTCTCTCTAACCCTAGCAAGTTGTTCATCTAGAAATTCATCTAATGTCACATTGTTATCAAGCAGAGAAGTAGTATCATCATAAGCATCATGTATAGCAGAAGTGGCATCATCAATAACATACGACATATCAGAATCAATAGAAGGTGTAGGTGTTGCAAGTTTACTCAAAACAGAAGGTGAATCAAGTGCAGAGCTAGATGGCAGTTCCTTACCTCCCCTCGTAGTTGAGGGAAAAATCTTGGTTCTTTGATCTTTCAAATTCCTCATAGTGATCAACAGATGTAAATCCCAACTAACTCAAAGAATAGAGCTATGCTCCCCGGCAATGGCGCCAGAAAAAGGTCTTGATAACCCACAAGTATAGGGGATCAAACAGTTTTTGAGGGTAGAGTATTCAACCCAAATTTATTGATTCGACACAAGGGGAGCCAAAGAATATTCTCAAGTATTAGCAGCTGTGTTGTCAATTCAACCACACCTGAAAGACTTAATATCTGCAACAAAGTATTTAGTAGCAAAGTAATATGGAAGTAACGGTGAAAGTGGCAAAATTAACAGTAGCAGTTTTGTAGCAATCGTAACAGTGGCAACGGAGAAGATCAATATGTGAAAAGCTCGTAGGTAATGGATCAATGATGGATAATTATGTCGGATGTAATTCATCATGCAACAGTTATAACATAGGGTGACACAGAACTAACTCCAGTTCATCAATGCAATGTAGGCATGTATTCTGAATATAGTTATACATGCTTATGGAAAAGAACTTGCATGACATTTTTTGTCCTACCCTCCCGTGGCAGTGGGGTCCTATTGGAAACTAAGGGATATTAAGGCCTCCTTTTAATAGAGTACCGGACCAAAGCATTAGCACCTGGTGAATACATGAACTCCTCAAACTACGGTCATCACCGGGAAGTGTCCCGACTATTGTCACTCCAGGATTTGCAGGATCATAACATGTAGTAGGTGACTATAACTTGCAAGATAGGATCAATAACTCACATATATTCATGAAAACATAATAGGTTCAGAGCTGAAATCATGGCACTCAGGCCCTAGTGACAAGCATTAAGCATGGCAAAGTCATAGCAACATCAATCCTAGAACATAATGGATACTAGGGATCAAACCCTAACAAAACTAACTCGATTACATGGTAAATCTCATCCAACCCATCGCCGTCCAGCAAGCCTATGATGGGATTACTCACGCACAACGGTGAGCATCATAAAATTGGTGGAGGATGGCTGATGATGACGATGGCAACGGATTCCCCTCTCCGGAGCCGCGAACGGACTCCAGATGAGCCCTCCCAAGGAAGAACAGGGCTTGGCGACGGCTCCGTATCGTAAAACGCGATGAATCCATCTCTCCGATTTTTTCTCCCTGAACATGAATATATACAGTTGGAGTTGAGGTTGGTGGAGGTCCAGGGGACCCACGAGGCAGGGGGCGCGCCCTACACCCTCGTGGACAGGGTGTGGGCCCCCTTCTGTTGATTCTTTCGCCAATATTTTTTATTAATTCGAAAACGTGACTCCGTGGAGTTTTAGGTCATTCTGAGAACTTTTATTTCTGCACAAAAATAACACCATGGCAATTCTGCTAAAAACAGCGTCAGTCTGGGTTAGTTCCATTCAAATCATGCAAGTTAGAGTCCAAAACAAGGGCAAAAGTGTTTGGAAAAGTAGATATGTTGGAGACGTATCACTTATATATTGGGCATCAAGATCTATAGAGATATATCGAGATGCTTAATAAGACTTTCAAAAAGCACATACCTTGAAAAAGTTTTGAAGAAGTTCAAAATGGATCAGTCAAAGTAAGGTCTCTTGCCTATGTTACAAGGTGTGAAGTTGAGCCAGACTCAAAGCCTGACCACTATAGAAGGTAGAGAGAAAATGAAAGTCATTCGCTATGCCTCAGCCATAGGTTCTATCATGTATGCTATAGTGTGTACCAGATCTGATGTGTGCCTTGCCATAAGTCTGGCAGGGAGGTACCAAAGTAATATTTGGACAGCGATCAAGAACATCCTGAAGTACCTGAAAAGGACAAAGGATATGTTTGTCGTTTATGGAGGTGACAAAGAGCTCACCGTAAATGGTTACGTTGATCCTAGCTTTGACACTGATCCGGATGACTCCAAATCACAATCCGGATATGTATTTATATTCAATGGTGGAGCTGCCAGTTGGTGTAGTTCCAAGCAGAGCGTCGTGGTGGGATCTACATGTGAAGCAGAGTACATAGTTGCTTCAGAAGCAACAAATGAAGGAGTCTCGATGGAGATTTCATAACCGATCTAGGTGTAATACCTAGTGCATTGGTTCCAGTGAAAATCTTTTGTGACAACACTAGAGCAATTACCTTGGCGAAGGAATCCAGGTTTCACAAGAGAATCAAACACATCAAGAGACGCTTCAACTCCATTCATGAACAAGTCAAGGATGGAGACATAGAAATTTGCAAGATACACACGGATATGAATGTGGTAGAACCGTTGACTAAGCCTCTTCTGCGACCAAAACATGATCAACACCAAGACTCCATGGGTGTTAGATTCATTACAATGTAATCTAGATTATTGACTCTAGTGCAAGTGGGAGACTGAAGGAAATATGTCCTAGACTCAATAGTAAAGTTGTTATTTTATATTTTCTTATTCATGATAAAGGTTTATTGTTCATGCTAGAATTGCATTGATCGAAAACCTTAATACATGTGTGAATATGTAAACAAACAACGTGTCCCTAGTGAGCCTCTACTAGACTAGCTCATTGATCAAAGATGGTTAAGATTTGCTAACCATGGACATGAGTTGTCATTTGATAACGGGATCACATCATTAGGAGAATGATGTGATGGACAAGACCCATTCGTTAGCTTAGCATAATGATCGTTCAGTTTTATTGCTATTGCTTTCTTCATGTCAAATACATATTCCTTTGACTATGAGATTATGCAACTCCCGGATACCGGAGGAATGCCTTGTGTGCTATCAAACATCACAACGTAACTGGGTGATTATAAAGATGCTCTACAGGTATCTCCAAAGGTGTTTGTTGAGTTGGCATAGATCGAGATTAGGATTTATCACTCTAAGTATCAGAGAGGTATCTCTGAGCCCTCTCGGTAATACGCATCATAAGCTTGCAAGCAAACGACTAAAGAGTTAGTCACAAGGTCATGTATTACGGAACAAGTAAGGAGACTTTCCGGTAACGAGATTGAACTAGGTATGAAGATACCGACGATCGAATCTCGGGAAAGTAACATACCGATGGACAAAGGGAATTACATATGTTGTCATAAGGTTCGACCGATAAAGATCTTCGTAGAATATTTAGGAACCAATATGGGCATCCAGGTTCCGCTATTGGTTATTGACCGGAGAGGTGTCTCGGTCATGTCTACATAGTTCTCGTACCCGTAGGGTCCGCACGCTTAACGTTCATTGAAAATATAGTATTATATGAGTTATGTATGTTGGTGATCGAATGTTGTTTGGAGTCCCAGGTGAGATCATGGACATGACGAGGAGCTCCGGAATGGTCCAAAGGTAAAGATTGATGGGATAATAGTGTTTGGTCTTGGGAAAGGTTTCGGAATTCACCGAAAGAGGTTCCGGATGTTTCCTGAAATGTTTGGGTACGAGAACACTTTATTTTGGGCCAAAGGGGAAAGCCCACGAGGATTTTGGAAAGTGCAACAGGAATTTTTGCAGAGACCAAGGACCATACGCCAGGAACCCTGGCGTCTGGGGATAGATGCCGGGAACCCTCGCATCTAGCCCTGGATTCCGAGAAGGACTCTTGCCTTTCGGGCAAAACCAAATTTGAGGAGGCTTTTACTCCAAGTTTCGATCCCAGTGCTCAACATATAAATAGAGGGGCAGGGCTACCACCCAAGACACATCAAGATTCACCAAGCCGTGTGCCGGGAACCCCGTCCCCTCTAGTTTATCCTCCATCATAATTTACATTGTGCTTGGTGAAGCCCTGCGGAGATTGTTCTTCACCAAAACCGACACCATGTCGTCGTGCTGCCGGAACTCATCTACTACTTCGCCCGTTTTGCTGGATCAAGAAGGTGAGGACGTCATCGAGCTGAACGTGTGCTGAATGCGGAGGTGCCGTACATTCGGTACTTGATTGGGATGGATTGCGAAGGTGTACGACTACATCAACCACGTTGATAAACGCTTCCGCTTAGAGATCTTCAAGGGTATGAAGATGCTCTTCCCCTCTCATAGCTATGCATCTCCATGGATAGATCTTGTGTGTGCGTATAATTTTCTTTGTTTTCCATGCAACGTTTCCCAACACAGTATCTCAAAATCATACTACAGGTGAAGGGATTCATAGGAGATGACCAACTTAGGGGCGACGCTGGAGGTCCTGATGTGTTCACCATCCCGGCCCTGCGTTCAGGAAGGCTGACATGAACAAGGACTACCTTTTCAAGATCACTTGCATGGCTCATTTTTTTCTTCCCTCCTCTATCTACCATTATTTATTCCATTAATTGGTTATTATTCTGTGTACATGTTAGATGACAATTATTGATATTTCCTCCTTCTAACCATGATCAGTGTTGGTTAATTTCTCAAGCAGGTATTTAGGTCTGTGAGACGAGACAAAATGACTTCTACAATTAATTTTCTTACGGATGGGTGACATCTTTTTTCCCGTTCCATTATTACATGTTTGTGGCACTTGCTTTAATGTTCATAATGATTTGCTTCAATCCCAAGTTACATGATAGTTCTCAATTGTCTGTTTCGAACAAAAAATAGTTCTTGATTTATTTTAAGGTGACAAAAACAGACTCATCTTCCTATCAGATCAGTCATTTGGGTTAGTTGGTTGATATGTATATCTTCTCATACATGACAACCAAATTTTCAAGAATGTTGTTCTGTATGCAATATATCAAGGAGCAATATAAAGAAGTCAATATTCAAGGATGAGTATGAATCTAAACTGATGCTATTTGTGATTACATTGAGGATATATACCTCATATATGTTTATTACTTTAAGAATGTTCTTCTAGGCTCACTTAAATTTCTACTAAGTTACAGGAAAGCATAGTTGCACGTGTATTTCATTTTCTCTACTACTTAACAAAATACTAAGGTTCCTTTTCCTGCTAAAAACTGCGTTCTGCCCCACCCTTCGCCCAACCTCCCATTTCGCCCATCAACCCTCTCGAACCTATCGCTCTCCCACGTGGTTTTCTCATGGGAAAAAAACCCACAAAAACACTCTGGAGCATGCCTGATTGAACTCTACGTGACTCTCTCCGCACATGCGCCCCAACCTTGACCTTATTCTCTCTCGATTTAGCTGCCACAGTGAGCAACACATTCAACACCGCGCACCCCCTCTCTGACATCTTGCGAGTGATAGAGGAGTCCGCGATCTCTAGCACTAATACTTCTTGTTCACCCCCGCCAACAGATGCCGCACCAATAAGGCACCAACACGGATGATCCAGCGATTCGATGTTGCCGCCTCTAGCTACTTCGTCAATGGCATCGAGGAGGGTGTGAAGCTCCTAGCCTCCCTGAGGCCACCTCCATGGGACTCGTCTTGTCGGGCCGCACAGTGCCGACGTGGCCATCACTATCCTCACTACCGCTGACTTCTCGCCATTAGCCATACCCGGCGTCACCTGCATCAGTTGTCCCCCGCTGGTCTGTTTGTACCACGAAATGCAACCGCGTTCATTGCTCTCATGTTTATGTGTAGTAATCTCAAACATTTGTTGTAGGTGAAGGGATTCATGGATGATGACTAGCTCAGGAGGGGGACGCTGGAGGCTCCCAACATGTTCATCATTCCGTCCCTGGTCTTTAGGAAGGCCGGCATGACCAAGGACTACCTCTTCATGATCACTTGCATGGCATGATTTTTTCTTCCCCCCTCCATCTATGATTATTTATTCGATGGACTGGTTATTTTTACTACGTACATGTTAGATGACAACTATTGATATTTCCTCCTTTTAACCATGCTCCATGTTGGTTAATTCCTGAAGCAGGTATTTAGGTTTGTGAAGGACAACAAAATGAGTTCTACAATTTGTTTTCTTATGATGGGTGAAATCTTGTTTCCCGTTCTATTATTACATGCTTGCGGTGCTTGCTTTGATGTTGATAATGATATCCTTCAATCCTAAGTTACATGATACTTCTTCTTTCCTCTTTTTTTGAAGTGAGAAAACAAACTCCTCTTCCTATCAAATCAGTCTGTTGGGATAGTTGGTTGATAGGTATATGTTAGCATACTGACAACTAATTTTGAGGAATGTTCTTTTGTACGCAATACATCAAGGAGGCAATGTTAATAATTCAATATTCAAGAATGACTATGAATCACCGATGTTGTTTTGATTACGTTGAGGGATACATACCTGATACTCCCTCCATTTCTTTTTAGTCTGCATATAAAAATTGGTCAAAGTCAAACTTAGTAAATTTGACCAACTTTGTAGAAAAAAATCAACATCTACAATAGTAAAGCTATATGGTATGAAAATTAATTTCATGATGCATCTAACATTATTGATTTCATATTGTGAATCTTAATATTTTTTTCTATAAACTTAGTCAAAGTTAATAAAGTTTGACTTTTACCAAATCTTATATGCAAACTAAAAAGAAACGGAGGGAGTATATGTTTATTATCTTTAAGAATGTTCTTTTCTATTTCATTTGCAAGGCTCACATCAATTTTATCCGAGTTACAGGAAAGCATAGTTGCACATGTATTTCATTTGCATGGCTAACATCAATTTCTTTTTGATGTATCAGGTGAGGAATGGGAGAGCCACTTTTCTTTCCGCAATGGAATCGACTTAAGCTCGTCCTTGTACTTGCTTTCTCATTCCTGGGAATCCTTCAAGGGTATCAGATCTTGATGAGGCAACTTGCCGCAAGTTAGACTAGACTTTAAGACCAACTTGGTGTAGAGACAACTATGATGGTCGGCCTCCACAAACTGAACACGAGAGATTCGAGTTACACTAAAGCATAGTTGCATCAGTGCAGTGACGAATTAGAGATTTTATTGATCCAAGGCTTGATTACCTTCATAATTAAAATAGTCGCCTTTTCAGTTGGTGCTCATTAAGGAGCCATGGAACCATATTAATATGGCATCTTAAGTATTTTGTTAGCTTATTTCTTATATTATAACATCCCCATTTTTGAAATGTTTAGGATTTTTTTTGTTCAAAAAAGTAGGGTTAGAAAATTTTGTTTGTTTTATCTGTCAATTGAAGATTAAACAAAAGCTTAAATTGAGTTTGTTTCAAAAAAGTAGGGTCAGAAAAAGTTTGTTTCAAAAAAGTAGGGTCTTAAATTTTGCTTATTTAATTTGGGTCAACTAAAGTTAAATTTGAGTATTTCTCTTTTCTTTTAGTTGGGTTTTATTTTTCCTCTTGAGCATATTTAAATACGTAGCTCTACATTTTCTTGGATTTCTCGGTTCGTTTGATATTTGTTTGAGCTTCTAATAATACACTCTCATTTCCTAAAAGGAAAATCAATTTCATTTCAATCTGTCAAACTCCAGACAGAATTTCCTAGTCCCAATCTGTCTCTCTCTTTTCTATGTGTATCTTATTTTCTTTTGTGCCCCAAATAGGCCAATTCCAGGGTGCCCCTATATCTCGCCTTCAGCCAGATGGGAGGAACACCTCGCTGAACTCGAGGTGCGCCGACCCAGCGCAAGGGAACATGCAGCCTCGTGTTTTGTTTGGTTTTCTCTTTCTCGTTTTTTCCTTTTTGATTTTATGTTTGTTTATACTTCCAAATATCCTAAAAAACATAGAAATAACTCTAAATAAATTTTTGAGAGATGTTGATCAAGAACTTGAAAAATATTAAATGTGTATAGAGAAAAAATTTATGATGTATACAAAAAAACTTGTATGGAACAATTTGATCATGTATTTAAAACTGTTAATCAAGCATTTGAAAAAAAAGTTGAACAAGTGTTTGAAAAATGTTATTCAAGCATTTGGAAAATGTTAAATGTGTATAGAAAAATGTTAACCATGTATTTCGAAAATGATGAATATTTTTTATCATGTATGTAAAAATGTTAATCAAGCATTTGAATGTCGAAAAGGTATTTTTAAAATTTTAGTCAAGCATTTGTAAAATATTAATGTGTATAGAAAAATACTAACCATGTATTAAAAAACGATGAATTTTTGGATCATGTATAAAAAATTATTAATAAAATTTTGATAAGTTGAAAAACTATTTTATTAATAGAGCATTTGAAAGAATGTTGAACAAGTATTTAAAAATATTAATCAAGCAAAAATGTTAAATGTGTATAGAAAAATGTTGACCATGTATTTAAAAATGATGAAAAAATTGGATCATGTATGTATAAATGTTAATCAAGCATTTTAAAAATTGAACAAGTATTTGAAAATGTTATTCAAGCATTTGAAAAATGTTAAATGTCTATGGAGAATATTAATCAAGAATTTGAAAATGTTTAAAAATATGTATAGAAAATATGTTAACCATGTAATAAAAAGATGTTAATTTTGTATTTTGGAATTGTTAATCAAACATTTTAAAAATGTTAAAAATATGTATATAAAAATGTTGACCATGTAATGAAAAATGGTAAATTTGTATTGGGCAAATGTTAAACAAGTATTAGAAAAATGTTTTTGATATATACAAAAGAAGTAGAGTAAAAATCAAAAGAAAAAAGGAGAAGAATTAAGAAAAAAACAAAAAACCAATGAGAAACGAGAAAGAAAGAAACAAAACCTAAGAAATAAAGAAAAAACTGAATGATAGCCGAAAAATAACTAATAAAATGAAGGAAAAACAATGGAAAAAACAAATGAAAACAGAGACAAAATAGAGAAAAAAATGGTGAAAAAACAATACGAGAAAAAACTGAAAAAGGAGAAGAAAAGTGTGGAAACCATGGTCATTTCGAGGTAGGCGCTGTGGCAAGCAGCGTCTCCTATCAACTAATAGAGCATGGTATGAATCTCCATCGCGCCCATTTATTTTCTTATTTGCCTTAACTTTTTACCTTAACGGTGTGTGCTAATGGGGCGGCCTGATTATGGTTTGCCCTTCGGTGAGTGATCCTTCTATCTGGCATAAAGCCAGATATAGCTCTCGCATCAATTTCATCTCTCACTTTTATTTTTATGTTCTATATTTCTTTCCCTTGGCGCAGCTCAACTCATCTCTTCTATTTTTTATTCCTCCAACCGAATGAGCCTAGCGATTTGTCTCTCTCTATCTCTCTCGGGAGCTCCTACTCAGTGCATTAAGCATTGTGGAATGAACCAACGCTTATCTGTTGGCTGGAGTGGGTCGGCCATCAACGTTGACTATGCAGGATTGCTTGGCCATTCGCCCTTACCTCCTTCTTTCGGTCAGTCAATGGTTGACCTGTCAACAAGAAAGGTTCATCAATTTAGAAAAAAAATCAATTTTTTAAAAAAAAATCATCAAATTTGAAGAAAAAATCATCTGTTTTAAAAAAGTTCACAAATTTGAAAAAAGAACATCAGTTTTGAAAAAGTTCATACGATTTGAAAAAAGTTCATCAATTTTGAAAAAAAATCATCGACTTAAAAAAAGTTCATCAAATTTGAAAATGATCATGGACTAAATAAAAAAATCACTATTTCTAAAAAAAGTTCATCAAATTTGAAAAAATTGTGCATTTTGAAAAAAACAAAAGGAAAAGGGAAAAGGGAAAAGATTAAAGATAATAAGCAAAAAGTATTTCACACATTTAAGAAAAGAAAAAGAAAACAAAAAGGAAGAGAGAGAAAATAAAACCAAGCAATGGAAAAGTTGCGTTTTTACGAATTGCATTTTATGAATAAAGAAGAGGTATCTAGCATATCAGGTTTGGTGGCTTGGTCAGTGGTTCGGTCGTAAAATGTGATGAACGCAGTTCGAATCACGTGTGCACCGTTTTCGGGGGTTTAAAATAGAAAAAATAGTAAATGGGTCAGCCCAGAGTTTGTTGGGGGGGGGGGGGGTGCTGTGCGGCAAGTTACAAAATGAACTATAAGGGGTTTGTAACGCCAAATAGGAAACTCCCTGACCCCGAGTCATTCGTTTGTCTTCTCCTATTTCACGCCTTAAGCAATGAAATGCCGCTAAATTGCGCGGATGGGCTAGGCTCAATACCTACCCATGACTACCACTCGATTGTTACCCATACTTTGCCGCACGTTTGGTTTATTTTTTTCCTTCCTTTTTTGACAGAAAGACTGTAAGGGATCCCCTTATAGTATGACTAGCACTGAAGAAGTGCGGTGCACACCGTGCCCGTGATCATTTCTGTCTATATTTTACCGAAATAAGCAAGAAAACAACATGTATTAAGTGATAAAATAAAATGAAGAGGAGAACACGGTTCTATCTTTACCCCATGATTGGTGTAGGCATGTAACCAACATTAAATTATTTAACAAATTAAGAAAACCGGCTGGCCTATTAATATTTTTTTTGTATGTTGTTCCGGTTTATTCGGGTGTACTATTCTAGATTACAATTCGGTTATTGTTTCGGTTTATGGTTCGTGTGGGTTAAATTTTTTGGTGTTTCAGCTCTTGTTTCATTTTAACTGGTTATACGGTTTCGTGTTATTGGGATTTGTTGTTTCTGTTTATTTGGGCTATTGTTTCGGTTAACAGTTGTTGTTCCGGTTTATTCGGGAGTATTGTTTTGGGTTACAATTCGTTTACTGTTTTGGTTTATTGTTTGGGTGAGTTAATGTTATCGGTTTATTGAGGTGTTGTTCCGTTTCACTGGTTTTTCTGTTCCAGCTTATTCGGGGTTGGTGTTTTGGTTTATTTCGGTTATTGTTTTGGTTAGCAGTTTTCCTGGTTTATTTAGATATTGTTTCGGTCTTTGTTCAGGTAATTGTTAGTAAACTATTCGCTGATGCCGTGGTGTAAAAATGGACAGTAATCGGTCAAGAACTTATTTTCCCCACGAATTACTGTTTATGCAAATATACTGTTCCGACCTACTATTTTGTGCCTCGGCAACACCATCATCGGAAAGGACCAGGAGACGATTGAGACGGCTCTGCTTCGGTATGCTGGTGGAGAGAAATGAATATAAAAAAATCCTAAATTTTAACCCTACATATATGGACACGGTGGTGGATGAGTAGGAGGACAGAAATTATGTGCAAAAGAATCCAGTTTTTGTCAACAACGTGTGTATTTTTCTCCAGTGAAAGTAAAAAAAGGGGAAAACAGATTATTCAGGAGCACTGTTCACTGGTGGTACTGTTCACGCATGGGGTATTGTTCATGCATGATGCTGTTCACTATTACTATTCACTGACATGTATGTAAATGAGCAGTAGAAGCTTCAAATAATTTTTTTTTTAAAACAAAGCCTTCCCGCTTTAGTATAGTAATAACTTATTGGTGCAATAAAACTGAAATTGTAATTACCATGCCTTGAATCTGGGTGTGTGGTGCAATAAATCTGAGAAAGATCACAAATTTAAAAATATAATAAATTTGAAAAAAATCAGGAATTTTGAAGATTGTTCAGAACGTATAAAAAATCTTACGAAATAAAAAATGTCACACATTTGACAACATTCAAGAATTTGAAAATATTTATGAATCAAAAAATGTCCACAGATTTAAAATATTAGGAATTTTGAAAATGTTCAAAATTAAGAAAAATACATGAATTTTAAGATGTTAAAAAAAATTAATGTGTGGCCGACTTGGTATTTTGTTAACATCATAAAATTCATGTGTTTTTCTAAATTGAGAACATTTTCAAAATTCATGATATTTTTGAACAAGTTGCTATATTTTGTAAAAGGCATAGCCCAGTAGATCAAGGTATAGTACTTGCAATAGGTTTTTTTTGCACCAATTATACTTTAGGATCGGCCCATATACCCTTTTATTATATGTAAACTCTAGAAAAGTTGTCAACAATCAGATTCAAACTCATAACCTGACCTTGTACGGCGAGCGCACTAACCAC
This sequence comes from Aegilops speltoides, assembly GCA_021437245.1. Lineage (NCBI taxonomy): Eukaryota > Viridiplantae > Streptophyta > Magnoliopsida > Poales > Poaceae > Aegilops > Aegilops speltoides. Next base: position 180,602,178 of record CM038146.1, read on the forward strand.
TCGGCAATCAAATCGGCTAAGAAACTTGCTTTTTATTTTCTTTTATAGCTTTCTCCATTTCATGGGTTTTTTCTAGAAGTTTTTATTCAGTTTTCATTTACTTTTTTATTCCTTTTTTCCTTTTTCTTTTTCCTTAAATGCGTGGATGCTTCTAGAATTATGAACTTTTTCTTCAAAATCAATGATTTTTTTCCAAAATCCAAGAACCATAACCTTTATTCAAATTCGTGAACATTTTTCAAACCGATGTACTTTATTTCAAATTTGTGAACATTTTTTCGAAAATCCATGAGCTTTTATTCAAATTTGTGAACTTTTTTGAAAATCAATGTACTTTTTTCAAAATGGATGAACTTTTCGATTTTTTGAACTTTTTTAAAACTCAATGATCTTTCTGAATTCAAGTTTTTTTAATTAGTTCTTTTTTTTACAAAATGTGATCTAGCGAACTAGGAAAATAAATGTGAAATGTAAATGCGGCAGTGTGTGGGCGCCAAGGAGTTTCCCTAGCGCGTGAAGCCCCGAATAGGAGCTCCCAACAGCATTGCCATGGCCGGAATAGAGAAGAGAATCAAGAACAATAACATATCATGACATGCAGGATAGAGTACATCACTGGTTCCAGTTTCCCATAATCCACACATATCTTTTATCCACTGACCAACATAGCCCATTGGCAAATAACAAGATCAATCTACCTTCTACTGTGAATTGTTTTTCTAAAAAAATCTACTTTTAATTGATAGGATAGAGGCATATCCATCTCTTGATCCTAATATATAGTATCATCTAGTCTGGTATCGTCTATCTACTTTATCTATCTTTTCCGAATCTTGCTAAGGTATGCTACTGGATCAGTTTCTTCCCTTGTAATCTACTTGAACTTTCAAGGTAAAACCTTTCATATCTACGCACAAAGGCTTCCGGTTGTTTGATCAAGAGAGCAAGCCAAGCTGCCAAGTAACCAATTCATCCCCTTATGCTAATTGGCGCTGAATGCACTCTTACCTGGGCCGGCCAACGTACCCTTCTATTTTATGTAAACTCTACAAAAGGTGCGAACAACCTGATTCGAACTCACAACATCACCTTCGATGGCGAGTGCACTAGCCACTCGGCTATCAAAACGATTGTGAAATACTTGCTATTTATTTCCTTTTATTGCTTTCTCCAGTTCATGGATTTTTTCTGCTGGTTTTTATTTAGTTTTATTTTACTTTTTTCTTGCCTTTCCCTTTTTATTTTCCTTAAATGTGTGGATTCTTTTAGAAATTATGAACTTTTTCTTCAAAGTAAATGGAACTTTTTTCCAAAATCCATGAACTTTTATTCAAATTTGTGAACATTTTTTTCAAAACCGATGAACTTTTATTCAAATTCGTGAACATTTTTTTAAAATCCATGAGCAAAGGTTTGGACTTAGTGTGGTAACACGTATGGTATAGTGCCAAGTATATGCAAACCCACACAAGCCATTCGGTCGATTAAATTTGACAAAATCTTCAACTAAAAGTGCCCGGTTCTATCAGACCATATCAAATAAACATTCAACGCAGCACATGCCCATGTCCATTAAAGGAGACGGTAAGAAGTTTTAATCACCCTTGCTTACATTTAAGCTTCAGGTCGCTACTTTTCATACTTCCCTTTAATAAACTACACTTTCTCTTTTTGTTTCATAATTTTCTTAATATTAGTTCTTGCAAAGTTCTAAGCGCGGTGAAGTTATTTTTGCATGTGTAGAGTCTTGTGCAATGATCTTCATTTGTTAAATACTATGCAATCATGTGACCTACTTTTTGACATGCTCACTTAAGTATGGTTGCACTATATTTCTATAAGGGAATCACTTGCTCAAGTTAGGCCCCACATTGCCAAGTTAATGTTTTTATGCACTTTGTTCAAGTTTTTGCTTAGCTTGGGAACAATCTTGTGATACTATGAAAGACATCGTCACAATCTTTACCTTTACGAAAAGAAAAGGAAAATGAATGATGGTTAAATAAAAAGTTTGACACTTGTTAGAATTGTTCTAAAAGAAAAGAGTTATGCAGTAGCTCAACCCCATGGTGTTTGATACAATAAACTCAATAGCCCTTATGGATAAAATTTTCCGGGGGAACTTACTTGAAAGGTGAATAGATTATACCAAAATATGTGTTGCATTTATACATGGCACTTCAGCTTCTCGTTTGTGTCATGACCTTGTCATTCTATGTGCATCTACCTGCGTAACTGTGGCTTTGTCACCGTTCTTGATGTTATGTTGAGAATCCGTTGGCCAATGAATGATCCACCAGAGTTTTGCCTTGGATTTGGGCCATGAGTGTGTTACCTTATGTAGTGGCAACACTACATAGAATATTATTCAACTTTCTCTTGAATGTGTGTGTATGTTGAAATAACTGAGTACTCGTTGCAAGAGCTCTGATATGTCTCCTCTATAATTTTTTATTGTTCCATGCTATTATAATATCGATCTTGGATGTTTTACATGCATTTATATGCTATTTTATATCATTTCTTGGGACTAACCTACTAACCTAGTGCCCAATGCCAGTTGATGTTTTTTTTCTTGTTTTTGGCTTTTCACAAAATCATTATCAAATGGAGTCCAAACACGATGAAACTTTATGGTGATTTTTTATGGACTCGAAGGGACCCATGAAGGTTCGGGAGAAGACCACATGAGTCACGAGGGAGTGACAAGCTCATAGGGCACGCCCCAGGGTGCCGTCCCTTAGCTTGTGGGCCCCTCGTGGCACCTCTTGACCTAATTCCACCTCTATAAATTCCCAAATATTACCAATATACCAGAGAGCCACCTGAAACACTTTTTCCACCACCGCAAGCTTATGTTCTTCCGCGATCCCATCTGGAGGCCTTTTTACTCTGTCGGAGGGGGAAGTCAATCACAGAGAGCTTCTACATCATCCTCGCTGCCCTACCGATGATGCGTGAGTTGTTCACGACAGGCCTACGGGTCCATAGCTAGTAGCTAGATAGATTCTTCTCTCTCTTTGATCTTCAATACAATGTTCTCCTTGATGTTTTTGAAGTTCCGTCTGATGTAATCTTTTTTTAGGGTGTGTTTGTTGGGATCCGATGAATAGTGGGTTTATGATCTGAATATTTATGAATATTAATTGAGTCTTATCTGAACTCTTTTATGCATGATTGTTATATCTTTGTATTTCTCTCTGATCCATCCGTTTGGTTTGGCCAACTAGATTGATTTATCTTCAGTGAGAGACGTGCTTTGTGATGGGTTCAATCTTGCAGTGCTCTATTCGAGTGACAGAGTAGGGGACAAGACATGTATTTGTATTGTTGCCATTAAGGGTAAAACGATGGGGTTTATTCATATTGATTGGGTTTACTTCGTCTACATCATGTCATCTTTCTTAAGGTGTTATTCTGTTTTATACTTAATACCCTAGATACATGCTAGATAGCGATCGATGGGTGGAGTAATAGTAGTAGATGCAGGAAGGAGTCGGTCTACTTGTCTCGGACACGATGCATATATACATGATCATTGCCCTGAATATCATCATAACTATGCGCTTTTCTATCAATTGCCCAATAATAATCTGTTCACCCACAGTATGCTATGTGCTTGAGAGAGAAGCCTCTAGTGAAAACTATTGCCCTCGGGTCTACTTTTATCATATATAAAAACACAACAATACGTTGCTGCAATTTTATTTATTTTACTTTTTTTGCAATTTATCTTATTACCTACCACTACGAGATTTAATCCTTGCAATTAACAGCCGAGGGGATTAACAACCCCCTTGTTCGCCTTGGGTGCAAGTATTTGCTTTTGTGTGTGCAGGTGTTGTTCACGAGGCTTTATGTGATTCTCCTACTGGATTGATAACCTTGATTCTTAACTGAGGGAAATACTTATGTCTACCATACTGCATCATCCTCTCCTCTTTGAGGAAATCTCAACGCAACTCACAAGTAGCAGGAAGAATTTCTGGCTCCATTGTCGGGGAGACATCATCAAACCCTATCAAGTACCTTTGCACAAACTATCATCTACTTGCTCTTATTTTTTTATTTGCCTTTGCCTCTCATTTTCATCTCCCCCACTTATATTTTTTATACAAAAACACAAAAATATCTTTTGTTTTCTTGTTTACTTGCTTTTATTGCCTTCATGTCAACACTCAAAAACAGAAAAGGAAAGCAAAAATTTAAGATAACTATGGATCCTCATCCGCTTGCTAATCCTTTCAAAAGATCCAATTATGATGAACCAATTGCTAGTGAGTTGAGTGCACTTGATTTCCTCTATGAAGTTTTGCTTGAAAATCATGAATCTGAAAATTGTGATGAAGTGTTGAAAGAAGAAATTTATAAAGTGATTCATGATAGCTCTTTTTAATGAAAATCATGATCGCAATGATGTCATTATAAATTCTATTAATGTCAATTGTGTTAATGATATGCAAAACTACAAGCTTGGGGATGATGAATTTGTTATGTCCTCTACTTATTGTAATGATCATGATTGGGATGATGCTTCTTATGATCTTGAAAATCTATTTAAGCCTAATGACTAATATGATATTGATGATAATGTTTGAAATAATGTTGAAAGTGGGTTTGGAGAGGTCATGACTTTAGTTGGTGTTAATCCCACTATCTTGGAAGATTATAAAACTTCTATGCATGTGGATGATGGAGAGAATATTTTATATGATAGCTATACTGTTGAATTTGATTATTATCCTACATGTAATTATTATGAGAGAGGAAAATATGGTTGTAGAAATTCCCATGTTACTAAATTACCTCTTGTTATGTTGAGATTGCCAATGTTTTATTCTCTGAAAGTGCGTTATATCGACTAAGGGGGGTGAATAGGTGATGTTTACAAATTTATCACTGAGTAATTTATAGGTGAAGAAATTCCTAAGCAACGACACAGTAGCAGCAGAATAAGTACTCAGGTATAAGCATAACAGAGCAACAACATAGTCATCATGATGAAATGAAAGCAAGCACAGAGTACAGAAAGCGTGAAAACAGGATAAGCAGGCTGAGGACTATGTGACTGAAGAATTAGGAATGAGGAATTAGAGAAAATCTTCAGTCAAAGTCTACAGATAGTAATGATCAGGTTCATCAACACATGAATGAGGAAATGAAAGGGTTGAGGAAATAGAACCAGTTGCTTGGTGAACACAATGATTTGGTTGACCAGTTACAACTGCTGTGACAGTTGTACGTCTGGTTGGAGCGGCTGAGTATTTAAAGTCAAGGACACACAGTGCTCACTGTATTCTCCTGGAGCTAAAGTCACACAGACCTCGCCCAACACTCGTGGTAAGTCTTCAGGTGACTTCCAAACCTTCACAGACTTGGTCACTTGGCGATCCACAATTCCTCTTGGATGCTCAGACCATGACGCCTAACCATCTGGAGGATACACAGTCCTTAAAGGTAACAAGCGTCGGTTCCACATAGGAACAATCTCTTCAGTGATGCTCAATCACTTTGGGTTTGTAGGTGTTTGGGTTTGGGTTTTGGGTTTTCCTCACTTGATGATTTCGCTCAAAGTCCTCGGACGACGGGATGCTCTCAATGACAAGTGTCAGTTTCTCTCGGAGCAGCCAACTGGCTAGTGGTTCTAGGGGGCGGCTATTTATAGGGAGCAGCCCGACATGATAAGACATAAATGCCCTTCAACGATATGACCGTTAGGTGGGTAGATATTTTGGACAGCTGGCGCATAGCACAGCACGGTCGGAAATATGAGGTTCAAATTCCTCAGGGTTATAATGTTCCTCACAGTGTAGGTATGAAAGTGCAACTAATCCCCGGGTGGTTTTGGTAATTAATAACAACATATATATAATTGAACTAATAGTTACTTGAGAATCATTTCAGAGAGTTCAGTGATATGGGTATGGCAAGGACTGAAGAAGTGGACCCCTCAAAATACTAAGGCAAGCATTGGCACAAGCTCAAGACTCCATTTTTGGTTTAGTGATCCAAGATCACATTGAGTCTGTAGGAAAAGCCAATACTATTAAAAGGGGATGAGGATATGATGATGATCTGGTTGCTCAAGTGCTAGTGATACATCTCCTAAACTATCAGCAACTTTCATTGCCATATACACTCATAAGTAGTCTCGGTCCCACCGATATCCAAACTCAGTCACACCGAGATGAACCACCTCAGCCATAAAGCCAAACCCTAGCAAACTCGGATTTTCCGATTCAGAACTCGGTCTCACCGAAACATGAGTTGCCAAGCTTCTGTAACCTTCTGTCATCAAATCGGTGTCATCGAGATGATGAAGTCGGTCCCACCGAAACTGGCATGCTCTTGTCATTGCACGAATCGGACTAACCGAGATTGTATTTTCGGTCCCACCGAAAATCCCAACGTTCACATTATTTGAACTATCGGTCTCACCGAGTTGTCCACTTCGGTCCCACCGAGATTGCTCAAATGTGTGTAAATGTGTGTAACGGTTGGATTTTGTGTGGAGGCTATTTATACCCCTCCACCCCCTCTTCATTCGTGGAGAGAGCCATCAGAAAGAACTACCACTCCTACCTTACATTTCTGAGAAGAGAACTACCTACCCTTGTGTTGAGATCAAGTTGCTCCACTCCCACCATATGAAGCTTGATCTCTAGCCTTCCCAAGTTGCTTTCCACTCAATCCTTTCTTCCACCACAGCCAAATCAGTGAGGAGAGTTGAGTGTTGGGGAGATTATCATTTGAAGCACAAGAGCAAGGAGTTCATCACCATCTACAACATCTATTACCTTTTGGAGGGTGGTGCCTCCTAGATTGGTTAGGTGTCGCTTGGGAGCCTCCGTCGAGATGTGGAGTTGAACCAAGAAGTTTGTAAGGGCAAGGAGATCGCCTACTTCGTGAAGATCTACCCCGAGTAAGGCTAGCCCTCCGTGGGCGTAGGCCATGATGGAATAGACAAGGTTGCTTCTTCATGGACCCTTCGTGGGTGGAGCCCTCCGTGGACTCTCGCAGCCGTTACCCTCCGTGGGTTGAAGTCTCCATCAACGTGGAAGTACGATAGCACCACCTATCGGAACCACGAGAAAATCACCGCGTCTCCAAAATTGCGTTTGCTCTTCTCCACCTCTCTTTACTACATGTGCAATTTACTTTCCGCTGCCTATACTCTAGAATTGCATGTGTAGGGTGATGCTTGACTTGATCATAATTGTGAATCTGCCAAAAACTGTTCTTTGTCAAAAGGCAGAATTTTTATATTGTCAAGTAGTCTAATCACCCCCCCTCTAGACATACTTTCGATCCTACAAGTGGTATCAGAGCATTGGTCTCCATTGTATTGGTTTCCATTGCATTGGACTCCATAAGCTTGGTTTCACAACCTAGGAGAGTATGGCGTCTAGTGAGGGTAATTTTCAGAGAGGTCCTTACTTTGATGGTACAAATTTTGCTAGTTGGAAGCATAAAATGAAAATGCATATTCTTGGTCATAACCCAGCCGCATGGGGCATTATTTGTGTTGGTATGCAAGGTGAATTCTTGAGGAAGGAAAAGTTCCGGATCGCGGGCTACAACGGAAGAAGCTGCGGATGTTGCAAAACAATGCTCAAGCTTGTGACATTCTCTTCAATGCCTTGTGTCCCGAGGAGTTCAACAAAATCAGCCGTCTTGAGAATGCAAAAGAGATTTGGGATACTTTGGTTGAAATGCACGAAGGTACCGAGTCCGTGAAGGAATCAAAGCTAGATATTCTTCAAGGTTAACTTGACAAGTTCAAGATGAAGGATGGTGAAGGTGTCGCTGAAATGTACTCTAGGCTTGCTCTCATCACAAATGAGATTGCCGGCTTAGGAAGCGAAGAAATGACCGACCGATTCATCATCAAGAAGATTCTCGAGCTTTGGATGGAAAGTATGACACCGTGTGCACTTTGATCCAAATGATGCCAAACTACAAGAATCTCAAGCCAACCAAGTCATTGGAAGAATTGTTGCTCATGAGATGACACTTAAGGATAAGGAAGAGCTTCACAACAAGTCAAGTGGTGCTTACAAAGCTACAAGTGATGCTCCCACAACCTCAAGTGACAAGTTAGTTTCCAATGAAGAGATAAGCCTAATGGTCAAGAACTTCAACAAATTCTACAAGAATAGAGGCAAAGAGAGAAGCTCAAAGTCTAGATCATATGATGAAAAGAGATCTTCTAGTCGTGATCGAAGCTGCTACAATTGTGGAAGACCGGACACTACTCAAATGAGTGTACGGCTCCCCACAAGAGAAGAGAAGAATCTCCAAGAAGAAGAAGCTCAAGAGATGAGTCACCTCGGAAAGAGAGAAGGAGCAGAGATGATCGTTATGAGCGAAGACCCTCTCGGAGAAGCAAGGATTCAGAGAGGAAAGACAAGTCATCAAGGAGCTACACAAGAAGAAAACATCAAGCTCATGTAGGTGAATGGGTCTCGGCTCCGACTCCGACAATCAATCCGAAGGAAGCTATCACTCCAACTCCGACTACTGATCAAGATGAAGGTGTTGCGGTCTTGCTCTCGTATCCTCCAACTCCAACTCCTCGACTTATTTGATTCACCAAATGAGGGAATTGGAAGATGCTTCATGGCTAAAGGCCCCAAGGTATCACACCCTGAATTCATTGACTTCAATAGTGATGAGGATGACTTGCTTGGTGAAGATGAGCTCTTGCTTGATAAATCCAGTGAGCCTAGTAACGATGAACATGCTAGTAGTCTTTATAGTCGAGAAGAGTCGAATGACAATGCTATGAAGGAGATTGAGCGTCTAACTAAAGAACTAAACACTCTTAAATTAGCTCATGAAACAACTCAAGAAGATCATAGAGAGCTCCTAAGATCTCATGAGAAGCTACGCTTCGAGAAGCTCACTCTAGAGCAAGAACATGAGTTTCTAAAAGCAATCAATGACGATCTTGAAAGAAGAGTTCTTCATATCTTGCCAAACGACTTCTCTTGTCTAATTTCTTGCCACCCATTAAGACTAAGCATGACAAGCATAAGAAAAATTCTTCCTCTAGCAGTAACAATAACCATGCTAAATCCAATATTGTTGCTTCTAGTAGTTCTCTTGATTCCACTAACAATGTTTCAAGCCAAGTTACACTTGAGCAAGAAAATAGTTTATTGAAAGGGATCATAGAGAAAGGTGTCTACAAGAGCCTTGCGGAAGCAAGAACTTTGAGGAAATTGTTCGCAAGCAAGGAAGGCACGGAAGAATCAAGGAATTGGTTTTGAGCGAAAGTTCAACGCCGAAGGTGTTGAGTGGGAAGAAGGTCAATATCCTACTCCACAGTTTGTTCCTCAAAAGGAGAAGTATGATCCTACTTATTCCAATGTGGAACAAGCTCAAGATGACCTTCCACCACAAGACCACAAGCTAAAAGGTAAGGACAAGCTTCAAGAGGAGATTGATGCATTTGTTGAAGCACCTCAAGCCATGGTCAAGTGGGTTCCCAAGGAAACGTCAAGTTCTACTTCGTCAAGCTCAACTACAACCCCAAGGATTCCCATCAAGATGATGTGGATCCCGAAGAAGAAGAACTAGAAAGTTCTTGAGGGTGACTCCGCCAACATACTTCACTCACATTCATTTTGGCAAAAACTTGTGCAATCAACTTCCACATCGTGCACTAGTTCATGGAGTCACAAACCCTCTTGTTTGTAAGTCAAGGGACAAGGTAATCATTGCTTTCATGGACATCATCTATTGTGAACTTCAATCTATGTCCATGGATATCCTTGTTTGTTCCTTGTGGGACTAACCCATGTAGGTATTGAAAGTGCCCGAATCCAAAGGATAGCTCCCAATTCTTGATGATCTCCATCAACATTGAGCATCCACATCTTCAACATCTACATGAAGTCTTCTCGACAACCCAAGGTTAGTTTGACCCTTTAAAAGGGTTCTCACATCTAGGGGAGCTTTGCTCTAAAAATTGAGCTAAAGCATCTTCAAATGATGTGAACACATCAATGCTTTATGTAAAAGTGGTAACCCCACTTGTGCTTAAACGATGAGTATGACCTATGATCAAATGTTCTCATTTGGCTCCTAAGTCAATATACTCATATAAAGATGACCTAGTCATCGACAAATTGTGTGTTAGTTGCTAGAGTTTTGGTTGTGCATGTTTGACACATATTTCATTTGCTATCTTATTGTGTGAGCATGTTGGATGCATAATTTTATCCATTCGAGGACATCCATTTGTTGTTTTGGTCGTTTTGATTTTTCTGACCAAATGGATGGACAAGAAGGCCTAAGTACCTCCCCTAGCTATCTATGCTTTCTTGTCTCAAATTCTATTCATGCTTACATCACAAATATTGAACAAGTCATTTTCGGACCCTCCGGGTGAGGAGCACTCGGAGCCACCGATCCGTCAAGGGCTAATTTCCAAAACCTTCTAATTGATTTCGGTTAGACCAACTCACTCAAACTCGGTCGAACCGAAAGCATTTAGATTGATCTAGGTTTTCATCTCGGTGAAACCGAGTTGTGATTTTCGGCGTGATCAAGTGCATAATCGCCTAGCGATTATCCATCTCGTGCCACCGAGTTTTACAACTCGGTCCCACCGACAATGAAGGGTATATATATTCCGAGGGCGCGCTGATTCCTCCTTCAAACGTTTCGCCCCACACCCCTTGCCGTTGCCTTGGTCTCCGGATCGTCGCCGTCGTCGCCAGGCGCCCTCGCCGCAGGTCTCCGTCGCCGTCAACGGACATCTCCTCCGAGCCGTTGCCGCCGTAGAAAAACTCCACCAAGTTAGGGTGAGTTTTGATCCCACTCGTGCTCCCATCTCCGATTCAATGCACGTTTGGATTGCCTAGAATCTTGCCACGATTGAAATCCTCCTGTACATTAGATTAGTTCGTTTGAACTAGATTCGAGTAAAAGTTTTAGGGTTAGGTTTCCGCGGAACACATCTCGGTGAGACCGATTTTATATTTTTGGTATGACCGATTTGGCCTATGGCCATTGCACTGCACCCTTCGGTCCAACCGAGTTGTGCAAATCGGTGTGACCGAAATAAAAATTCTGTGAAACCCTAGTGTTTTCGGCAGGACCGAAACCCACTTCGGTCAAACCGAAAGTGGTGTGCCAAGCTCCTGTTTAACACTTCGGATTCACGAATCTTAAACTCGGTCGACCGAAATGTCTTCGTGAAAACTTAATACTATAATTTGAACTCATTTTTTTGCAAAACTTCGCAGTTTGTGATGACTCTTCTTCTCTGCCTACACCTTATCTATTCACGGGTTGTCACCATGTCGATGCCGGTGACAAATCGAACAGGTCAGAGACACCCATTGCAGACATTCCAGAGGCAGGCACTAGTCCTGATCCTAGTAGCTCATCTGATGATGGTGAGAGGAGTACACCAAGTGGCTTGCCTCCTGCAGCCACCAGAGCTAGAAAGAATAGGAATTCAGATGATGAAGATTCAGATTTTGTCGTTGAGGAAGAGGTGACCTCAAAGCCTAAAAGAAAGGTTGTTGCCAAAGAGCAACAAGGTCAACAATCTAAGAAGGGCACCAGCAAAGTCAAGCAGTCAACTGTTGCTAAGAAGCTGAATTTGGGAGAGGCAGCTGCAAGCAAAGTGAAGAAAACCTCCAAGAGAAAGAGGATAGTACATGATGCAGCAGTAGAGGATGAGGATGAGGAAGCACCCCAGCCTACTCCTCAGAAGCCGAAGCTCATGGGTGATGCCATTAAGGCTGGAGCCACATCAAAGCCCAAGAAATCTGCTCCAGCTAAGGCAGCTCCAAAGAAAGTCTCTTGCCAAGCCCAAGAAGACCGTCAGAACATTCCAGCGTCTGAAAAGAACAAGGATGATGTGCCACCAGTGAGTCGATGATGAAGGACCAGTTTTCTTTGAAACTTCGTCCAAAACTGCCATCCATAATGATGCTCATCCTCAAGCTGAAAATATGAAGGCAAGGAAAGATAAAGGTCTCGGGCTATGGAGACAAACGACCCATATGCCGTGAGGAGAAGAACTGCTGTAGATCCCAGATTTCACACCGAGAGCAGCAGGACTTCTATGAGACCGTCTTGATGGACAAGAAGCCCATAGTCTCGCATACACCGATATGTTGACTTGAAGTACATTGTGACAAAGAGCACAGAGATTTCTTTCCACATGTGCATGAAAGTTTCACCGCATGTGGAGTTGCAGACTTTGTAGGTCGAAATTGACCAGTTGGAACGATGAGATGATAATGCAATTCTATGCCACACTCACTTCTACCCCGATGGAAAGATTATATGGATGGTGAAGGTCAAAGATTTTCTTTTCTGTTGAAGAATGGGCAGAAATTTCAATGCTCCAAAGGCAACGAGAAGATGATATTGATGTATATGGGATTCCAAAGAAGAATCATGAATCCATGAAGAACATGTACAAAGAGATTCCAGCAGAGGATTTGGGAATCTGGAAGCTCGGCTCGATCTACTATCTCGAGCAGGCTTACCTACCACTAATACCATTTTGAGGCATACCTTGATGCCCAAGTCCGAGATGATCACATGATCGAGGATACTCTATCAACATGCTGCACATACTTGATGAGAGAGCACCTTTCAAGGTGATGGACTTGATGGTAGAGACCATTAAGAGGACTGCGGTGACCACAAAAGGTCGTGTGGATTTGCCCAGATTCAGATGCTTATCAATGCCAAGTTTGGCACGGGCACATTCTTGTTGGATAGAGAACATTTACCGTTGCAGCCAGAGCATGAAGACAATGTTGTTGTGATGAATGAGGAGGATCCAACATCTGTTGAAGGTCAAGCCAAGATCTAAGCTGCTAAGAAAGCCAAAGCTGACAAGGAAGCAGCAGCAGCTAAACCAAAGAGTTTTGGAGAGAAGATTCTTGAAGCTACTCAAAGGATTGAACAACGCCTGGCCAGCATTGTACAGTCTCAGGAGAGCTTAGAGAGGATTGTTGAGGACAAGATCCACGCTCTGGACGTGAAGTCGATCAAGTGCAAGTGATTGTCAACAAGCTCGAGGCGACATTGAGGAAGCAAAGCAGGAGAAGGAAGAGCTTATGCGTGAGTTGCAGGATGACTTAGTCCAGATTCTCATCAACAGATCGCTCCGGTTCCCAAAGGACCCGATCACCTGCTATTCGATGGATCGACACGGGACTACAGCTTCAAAGACATCCCACAGTTCAGTAGTTGTTCCTACTCCAGCTCCAGCTCAAAGTGTCCACTCCTCCAAAGAGACATCGGTGAAGTCTTCGCCGATCTTGTCATATCCACTCCGACATCAACCCGGATGGGAGCCGCCCACAGAGTCCACATGGACGCTTAGCTCTATGATTTTTGAACTTTTGGTAACTTGTTGCCAAAGGGGGAGAAATTGTATAGATCATAGGACTTCGAGAGAGAGAGAGTGTTGTTGTCGCTTTTGCTCTTTCGTTCTTTTGCGGTTTCTTTGAGATACTTTTGGTCTTCGAGACTTTCAGTGTGTTTGATACTCCGTTTGATTCTACCTTAATGAGTGTTGGTCGTACTATGCCTTAATGTGTGCTTAATGCTTATCATATGCCATTCCTATCTCGTATGACCATTTACTCATGTCTTGGTGATTGGGTGCATGCTGTTCATTCTTATCATTTTGTGCGCTCCACCAAGATGTATGTGACATGGAAGAGTGACCCATGATCCTAATCGATTGTGCATTTGCATTCAAACGCAAATCTTAAATAATGCACAAATTTAGGGGGAGCTCTTTCTTATCACATACTTCTCAAAGCGACGATATTATTCATTGATTATATCCTTTGTCGAAGCTTTGATCTATATGTTGTCATCAATTACCAAAAAGGGGGAGATTGAAAGTGCAACTAATCCCCGGGTGGTTTTGGTAATTAATAACAACATATATATCATTGAACTAATAGTTACTTGAGAATCATTTCAGAGAGTTCGTGATATGGGTATGGCAAGGATCAAGAAGTGGACCCCTCAAAATGCTAAGGCAAGCATTGGCACAAGCTCAAGACTCCATTTTTGGTTTAGTGATCCAAGATCACATTGAGTCCGTAGGAAAAGCCAATACTATTAAAAGGGGATGAGGTTATGATGATGATCCGTTGCTCAAGTGCTTAGTGATACATCTCCTAAACTATCGGCAACTTTCACCGCCATATACACTCATAAGTAGTCTCGGTCCCACCGATATTCCAAACTCACCACATCAAGATGAACCACCTCAGCCATAAAGCCAAACCCTAGCAAACTCGGATTTTCCAATTCGAACTCGGTCTCACGAAACATGAGTTGCCAAGCTTCAGAATCTTCGTCATCAAATCGGTGTCACCGAGATGATGAAGTCGGTCCCACCGAAACTGGCATGCTCTTGTCATTGCACGAATCGGACTAACCGAGATTGTATTTTCGGTCCCACCGAAAATCCCAACGTTCACATTATTTGAACTATCGGTCTCACCGAGTTGTCCACTTTGGTCCCACCGAGATTGCTCAAATGTGTGTAACGGTTGGATTTTGTGTGGAGGCTATTTATACCCCTCCACCCCCTCTTCATTCGTGGAGAGAGCCATCGAAAGAACTACCACTCCTACCTTACATTTCGAGAAGAGAACTACCTACCCTTGTGTTGAGATCAAGTTGCTCCACTCCCACCATATGAAGCTTGATCTCTAGCCTTCCCAAGTTGCTTTCCACTCAATCCTTTCTTCCACCACAGCCAAATCGGTGAGGAGAGTTGAGTGTTGGGGAGATTATCATTTGAAGCACAAGAGCAAGGAGTTCATCATCATCTACAACATCTATTACCTTTTGGAGGGTGGTGCCTCCTAGATTGGTTAGGTGTCGCTTGGGAGCCTCCGTCGAGATGTGGAGTTGAACCAAGAAGTTTGTAAGGGCAAGGAGATCGCCTACTTCGTGAAGATCTACCCGAGTAAGGCTAGTCCTCCGTGGGCGTGAGGCCATGATGGAATAGACAAGGTTGCTTCTTCGTGGACCCTTCGTGGGTGGAGCCCTCCGTGGACTCTCGCAGCCGTTACCCTCCGTGGGTTGAAGTCTCCATCAACGTGGAAGTACGATAGCACCACCTATCGGAACCACGAGAAAAATCACCGCGTCTCCAAAATTGTATTTGCTCTTCTCCACCTCTCTTTACTACATGTGCAATTTACTTTCCGCTGCCTATACTCTAGAATTGCATGTGTAGGGTGATGCTTGACTTGATCATAATTGTGAATCTGCCAAAAACTGTTCTTTGTCAAAAGGCAGAATTTTTATATTGTCAAGTAGTCTAATCACCCCCCCTCTAGACATAATTTCGATCCTACAAGGTAATCCGCACTAGCGAATTTCTAACTCCTCATTCAGAACAAATTCCTCAGAGACTAGAAGATCTTCATCTCTGTCACTAAAGAAATTGACTGAACTGATATGAGATTTCCAATGGCTTCACTCGAAAGGATTGGGTAGGTGTAGGATTTTGAGATGGGCATCACTTGGAGATCAGTTTCCTTAGTATTACCTCGACCCCCTTGAACAATACGGTGTTTCCTATGACTCAAGAAAGAGAAAATGAAACTACAAAAACAAAAGTCTTCATGCTTCATAATCCTCGCATGAATATCCAAATCTTCAAGGTCACACCAATTTCTTCACTTTCAAAATCTTCAGGAGAACCAAAGTCTTCAGCTGAACACATACATTTTTAGGGGTCAACTTTCATCGTCAATATCAAACTCCTCATCGAGTTATAGAGCCTGTGTACACTCACAAACATATTAGTCCCTTAACCTATAAGTCTTCAATACACCAAAATCACTTGGGGGCACTAGATGCACTGATAACCCGCAAGTATACGGGATAGTTGTAGCCTCTTTCGATAAGTAAGAGTGTCGAACCCAACGACGAGCTAAAGGTAGAACAAATACTCTCTCAAGTCCTATCAGACACTAATACGACTCTATGCACGCTTGACGTTCACTTTACCTAGAACAAGTATGAAACTAGAAGTACTTTGTAGGTGTTGTTGGATAGGTATGCAAGAAAGTAAAGAACGCGTAAATAAAAAGTAGGGGCTGTTTAGATAAAGATGCAATAAAGTAAATATAGTGAGTCTGGAAAAGTGGTGGTAGGAGTTGTGAAATTCTCCCTAAGCAATTGACTACTTTACGAGACCGATAGCAAGTTTTATGTGGGAGAGGCCACTGCTAGCATGTCATCCCTCACTTGGAATTCTATGCACTTATGATTGGAACTATTAGCAAGCATCCGCAACTACTAACGTTCATTAAAGTAAAACCCAACCATAGCATTAAGATATATTAGTCCCCCTTCAATCCTGTATGCATCAATTTCTATGCTAGGTTGAAGCTTCTGTCACTCTAGCCCTCCAATACATAGTCCTATCAACATACAACTAACCCTATGGTGTGATCCACGCGCGCGCTCATATGATGGGCACCAAAGGACAGCAACATAACCACAAGCAAATTAAATCAATCATAGCAATTCATCAAGCACCAATAGGACAATGAAAATCTACTCAGACATCATAGGATGGCAACACATCATTGGATAATAATATGAAGCATAAAGCACCATGTTCAAGTAGAGGGTACAACGGGTTGCGGGAGAGTGGACCGCTGTAGATAGAGGGGGGAAGGTGATGGAGATGTTGGTGAAGATGGCGGAGGTGTTGGTGTAGATCGCGGTGATGATGATGTCCCCCGGCAGCATTCCAGCACCACCGGAAGCAAGGGGGAGAGAGCCCCCTTCTTCTTCTTCTTCTTCCTTGACTCCCTAGATGGGACAAGGGTTTCCCCTCTGGTCCTTGGCTCCCATGGCTTGGGAGGGGCGAGAGCCCCTCCCAGATTGGATCTATCTCTCTGTTTCTCTCTGTTTCTGCATTCTCAGATTCTGCCCCTTCACCGTTTCTTTTATATCCGGAGATCCGTAACTCCGATTGGGGTGAATCTTTCGCCTAGATTTTTCTCATAAAATTAGCTTTCTTGCGCAAAAGAAGAGAGTCAATTGCCGTACGGGGGCACATGAGAGTGCCAGGCGCGCCCAGGGGGGTGGGCGCGCCCCCTGTCTTGTGGCCACCTCGGGCACCGTTTCACATTGATTCTTCCTCCGGAAAATCCCAAATATTCCAAAATAATTCTCCGTCCGTTTTTATCCCGTTTGGACTCCGTTTGATATAGGGTTTCTACAAAACATAAAGCATGCAACAAACAGGAACTGGCACTGGGCACTGGATCAATATGTTAGTCCCAAAAATAGTATAAAAAGTTGCCAAAAGTATATGAAAGTTGAAGAATATTGGCATGGAACAATCAAAAATTATAGATACAACGGAGACGTATCATGCACTTACAATCTCCCCCTTTTAGGTGATTGATGAAAAATAGGTTAAGTTTTCAACGGGGATAAACATATCAATTGAAAATGCTAAACATTGAGGAATTTGATAGCAAGATATAGAAGAACTCCCCCTGAAGATGTGCATATGTGAGGAATTTGCTTTCAAAAAGCAATGCACATTGTAGAGTAATATCATGGAGATCACCCCCTATATCTTGTAATTACATACACGCATTTAACATATCGAATGAAGAATTTGAAATGCATGATGAAATATGGTGACAGATGTAATTCAGTATACGTGCATTAACATATAGGAGAAAATAGCGTGCAGAAAAACAGAGCAAAATATCAGACCACCATAGGACTTAAGTTTACAACTCGATCCAACAAATACTTCAGAAACGAGAGTTGTAACTTAGCAAAAAACGCCCATATATAGACCCACTTGAAGACTAACTCAAATTTCTCCCCCTTTGTCATCAAATGACCAAAAGGGATGAAAAGTGAGGACTAATGCCCCTGAAGAATATCATCATGATGTTGATGGAGGAGCGCTAGCGTTGTTGGGGTCGTCCATTGTTGTAGGGCCTGCTACAGTGTCGTCCAAATCTTCAGCTTCGTCCATCTTCCGCGATGAAGAATATGAGCTAATGACCAGCTGAGAAACTTTGACCTTCTTGAATTTCTTCGAAGGTGGCTGAGACCAGTCAAAGTCCTGTTGGAAGTCCATCTCCTTGAGTTCATTAGTAGTGCAGATATGTGAAAGAATAGCCCAGGTGCATTCGAAGACTTGATGCAGATAATAGTGATTCTTCTTCACTGAGTTTTGAGTGACGGTCATGTTCTGAAGAATTGCACCAAACTGACGGTTGACCCACCTGTGATTTCTATCCACCTTCTGATGAAGACTTAGGAGTAGCTCACGATCAGTCATCACACATGGAGCAGTGGCCTGAGGATTTTGCTTTGAAGCATTGACATCAGAGTCTTGAGTAGCAGAGTCATCATTTGTAGAATAGGATGCTGCCTTTCGAAATTGGCCATCCAAAGGACGAGTGCCTTCATCAATAATTGCAGCCTTGCCCTTCTCATCAGCTGAGGAAATGGTCCGTTTGAGGACTTCAAGTGGTGCCAAATAGCTGAGATGATTCTGAAAGTCATCCTTGTAGTGAATTGAAGTCCTTGATCTGATGAATTTCATGATCTAGGGAGTGTAAGGCTTCAACTCAAAAGGTGAAAAAGCAGCATTGGCCAAGTTCCTCATGAAGAAATCATGATAGTTGATTGGGATACCATGCATGATGTTGAAAAGCATGTTCTTCATGATGCCAACAACTTCTTCTTCTTCAGAGTCGTGGCCCTTAATGGGATTGAGGGTTTTGTCCAGAATGTGATAGACAGTCCTTGGCACATACAGCAAATCCTTGATGAAGAAATGTGTCCTTAGAGCTTGGCCAGCCTTCAAAGGCTTCATCAACACTTGCATCAAATGATTCTGCAATTCAGGTTCTTCATATAGTTTCAGAGCTCCTTCAGTGGGTGGACTGACTGGGACGGCATGAAGCAATTTAGAGGTCGGAGCTTTGTGATGAGTATTTTCCGTCATCCAGTCCAGAACCCATGAATTCACATTGTCAACATTGCCTGTCAGATGCAAAGTGGCATAGAATTGAAGAATTAGCTCTTCATTCCAGTCGCAAATGTCTCTGCAGAAGTTGAGTGAAACATGGAAGTGACTCCATATCCACATGAGGAATTTGCATATGGTCAGACACTTTATCCTTTTCAAACAACATAGTTGGATAGAAGTTCATCTGAGAAGCAGTCCAGAAGCGCTTGTGGCGAAGGCAAGCAGAGTCATATGGATTGAAATCTGAGAAGAAATAATGCTCAGCAAAGAAGTCATCAGTCTTGAACTTTTGCTTCTTGGAGTGAGGATTCTGTGGCTAGGGCTGAAGATTTGCAGTGGAAGTCTTCACAGCTGCTTCAAGAACAGCCTCCGGAGCCTCAGGCCGAGGAATCTCAGGAGCAGTTTCTTATGTTGTCTTCTTCTCCATTTCATCAGCAGTAGTGGCTGGAATTTCTTCATGGATGAAGTGAAGTGAAGCTTTACCTTGATCAGAACCCGTGTGAATTTCTTCAGTATGCACAGGGGACGGAGGAATTTGTTGCAGAGGAGTGGTCAAAGGAGAATTGGGATGATGACTTTCCCAATAATCGTCATTCATCACCGGAGTCGTAGACCCTATGTCCACATCCTCTTCTTCAGCTTCCACTTCTTCAGCACCGGCCTCTTCAGCAGTGAACTGAGGCATCGGCGATGATAACTGTAGAGGTGAAGGGATAGCATCCACTTCAATTTCATCATCCAAGTGCTCTGACGTAGCAGCAGATGGATTTTCTTCATCACTGTCATCAACGATGACATATTCTTCACCAAAAGGAACAATTTCCTTTGATGGCATGACAGTCAGCGGAACAACATCAATTGGATTCTCGAAAAAGCTCGTCAAAGTCTTCACTTTCTTCGGAGCTGAAGACTCTGAGGCGTCTGATGCTTTCCTCTTCTTTGCAGCGGCCCTTTCGGCAACCTTGGTTTTCTTCGGTTCTGATGCAGATGGAAGGAGAGCGCTTTTCATCTGTGAAGACTTTGCAGGGGGAGCAGATGAAAGAGGCACAGTTTCTTTAGGCACAACTGTTTCAGTTGCCATGGCAGGTTCAGATTCTTCAGGCGCAACAGCAGATTCTTCAGCTGGCCTAGGTGCAACATTGGTGGTTGCCCTGGCAGTATCATGAGGAGCTGGAATAGCATCATCAGCCCTGGCACTCTAAGTTTCTTCAACAACCTGTGTTTCATCAACGGTGCTGGCATGTTCTTCAGTGGGCTCAGCTGATGCTTCACCCTGAGGAATTTCTTGTTGCGCTCCAGCAACAACATTGGGCTTGAGGCCTTTTGCCAGCTTGACAAATCTGACTTTGGCACCTAGCCAATCAGCTTTATACGTGTCAAATTCATCACTGAGAGCTTTGATTTTAGACTGAATAGTCACAAGTTCTTCAGTTGTCATTTTCAGGACATTTTTCTTTAGATAATGCTCCTTCTTGTACTGAGATTTCTTCACTGATCTGGCCTTCTCAAACTTCCACTTTTCTTCAGCAATGAAAGCAGTCAACATGTGACTTTGTCCTGGTGTGAGGTTCAGATTAGGAAGAGGTGTGCTGGGATCTTTATGCCAAAGATCGATGTAATCAAGGATCTTCTTCGGATCCAACAAGAGCGGCACAACACTGCCTTTGGCACTAGTGGCCCGGTATTGTCGGTCTCTGATGATTTCTGCAAGTTCTTCATCATCAGCTTCATCTTCAGACGATGGAACTTCAAAGGTGACCTGCTTCTTGTGAGGACTAGGCCTTGTGCCGCGTCCAGCAGTGACCTTTTTCTTCAGCAGCTGAGGCTGAGCTGAGGAACTTGTTCAAGCTCCTGAAGAAGTTGAAAAACCTGTAGTCCTTTGGCACGTGGAAAGATGCACTGGTGCTGAGGACTTTGCAGGTGCATCTGAGGGCTTTGCTTGAGAAGATGGCCCTGAGGGCTTTGAGGAGCTGGGCCGTGAGGGCATAGCAGAAGAAGATGGCTTCACCACTGATTTCTTCTTCATAGCCTTCTTGGGCTGACTAGCAGAGGCTTCAGCAGCAGAAGTAGCAAAATCTTCATTGAATTTCTTCACTGCCTCTTTTGCTATTTTAGCCAATTTTCTTTGGCGCTTGGCCCATTCCTTTGGAAATTCCTCACCTCTTGTGATGCTAGAGAGATCAGCTTCTTGGTCTGGTGCCAATGGAGGTCTTGGGCATGGAGGATTTACTGCGAATTTCTTCATGTACTTAGGAGTGACATAGAGGTATTCCCTCCATTCCCGTCCCCATATGCGTTCAATCCGCTGAATGTGCATCTTGCGTAGATTTTTGTTCTCCTTGCCATGAGTGGCCTCATTAGGAGTGCAATATTCTGAATAAATATCTTCAGGGATCTCAAAAGCAGTGTTAGTTTCAGGCCTCTTGCCTCCCTTGTGAGAACGCTTTTCTTCAGCCATATTGTTCAGCTGAGGATTTTGAACAATGGATGTCTCTGAAGAAGTATGCAGTTTTTCTTCGAGGAACACAGCAAATGAGTGAAGTTGATGAGAACCTAGTGATTCAACAGCAGACATGTGTACATGTGAAAAGAGTATAGGTGCGAAGAATTTGAAGAGGTCATATGCGTTCTTAGATTTTTTTAAAGCAATTAAGTTTGAGGAATTTGACTAGGGGAGTCTTGAGGAATTTCACTAAGAGTTCTTGTCTTAGGTTCCAGAGTTGTATAGATTGGAAATCCACACAATTGAGGAATCTTGAAGAGAAGTACATCTTAAAGAGATAGATCAAGAACAAATGCAACTGTGGTGTTTAAGAATACGAAAGTGGAAGAATAAACACCTTTTGAAGATTTTGTGTAAATCATCAGAATCAACAAGGGCAGTAAAAGCGAGTTTTATTTACCCTTGACGAAGAACACGACGAACTGTGAGATGAACTGTGGAAGTTCGTCCGTTCAGATCTTCCACGCCCTAACTTGGCGGAGGAAGACACCTACGGCGGCGGTGGAGGTGAAGATTTCTGCGGCCGGCAAGAGTACGATGGCGATGAGGTCAAGGCAGCTAAGCTCTTCCTCACCGACGACGATGGAGATTTGTGGCGGCGCTAGGTCAGAGATCTCGAGCGAAGGAGAGAGAGAGAGAGGTCGAGCAGAGTAAATGTGCTCAGGTGAAAGGGGAGGGGTATTTATAACGAAGTGAAAAAACCGTTCGTCTGAGGAATTTGGACGAACGTGCCCCTGACCCTTGCTATCCTAGCAACATGTGTCACCCACGTACTGAGAGGTGGAGGTCATGTGAGATCGTGGGTGAGTTGTTTAATCCTGTCGTGGGATGCTGAAGTATTTGAGTGGCAAAAGCCGAAAAATTAGGTATGAAAATTTTAACATTTCATTCGCAAATTCTTCAGCTGTCAAGGACACAGTGAAGATTTTGAACGGGTTTCAAATAGAATGCACATGAAGAATTTGTGAACAGACTGGGTTGAGTTTAGCATAGAGGGGGAACGGGTCCGCTCACATTCACTTAGATGCAAAAGCAACTTGAAGAATTAGCTATAAGTGAATGCTGTAGAGGGCATGAAAAACTCATAATATATATAGCAATGAAGAAAAATGATGGAATGACTGAAGAAATTGCAAAGTTGAAGAATTTGAAAATCAGAAGAAATTGCAAAAATTCAAATTGAAGATTTTCAACTTTGGTTGGTGGCGTAACCCACCGTGTAAGAATGATGATTTCAGACACCACGTACAATTGTCGTAGGGTTCTGAGAATCAAATTCTTCATTAATTTCTTCACACTTAGAGGGTTAGTCTTCATTGATTGAAGAAAAACGTTACTTCGTGTGTTGCACATCTAAGTCATCAATTTTACATAAGTGTTAGGGTGTGTGTCCTTTTTCAAAGAACATTCGAAGATTCTAAGATATTTAGCTCACACCGCAACTTACTAAATCTCTTCTCATCCAAGGGCTTTGTGAAGATATCGGCCAGCTGATCTTCAGTATTCGTGTGGTCGATGGAGATGTCACCCTTCAACACATCGTCATGAAGAAAATGCTGACGAATCTGGATGTGGTTTGTCTTCGAGTGCTGAACTGGGTTGTTAGCAATCTTGATAGCACTCTCATTATCGAAGTAGAGTGGCACATTCTTCACAATGCCATAGTCTTTGAGGGTTTGCTTCATCCATAGCAATTTGGCACAACAATGTACTCAGCTTCAGCAGTAGAGAGTGATACACAGTTCCGCTTCTTCAAGGACCAACATACCAAGGAACGTCCAAGGAAATGACATGTGCCTGATGTTGACTTGCGGTCCACCCGATCACCAGCATAGTCATAGTTAGAATATCCAATGAGATCAAAAGAAGAGCCCTTGGGATACCATAATCCAAGTGTTGGAGTGTGTGCTAGATATCGAAGAATATGCTTCACAGCCTTATGGTGTGATTCCTTCGGTGTAGCTTGAAATCGGGCACACATGAAAACACTAAGCATAATATCCGGCCTAGATGCACATAGATACAATAAAGAGCCAATCATGGATCAGTATACCTTTTGATCGAAGTCTTTACCATTTTCATCGGTGCATAGATGGCCATTTGTGGGCATAGGGATTTTGACGCCTTTGCAATCTTGCATGCCGAATTTCCTCAACACATCCTTGAGGTATTTCTCCTGGGATATGAATATGCCATTGTGTTGTTGACGAATTTGAAGACCTAAGAAGAATTTCAACTCTCCCATCATGGAAATTTGATATTCCTCACTCATCATATAGGCAAATTTATCACTGTAATGTTGGTTAGTACAACCAAAGATAATATCATCAACATATATTTGGCACACGAATAATTCATCATCATATGCTTTGGTGAAAAGAGTTGGGTCAAGTGAACCGAGTTTGAAGCCTTTCTTCATGACGAATTCCTTAAATGTATCATACCATGCCCGAGGTGCTTGCTTGAGGCCATAGAGGGCCTTTTTGAGTCTGTAGACGTGATCTAGAAATTTTGGATCCTCAAAACCTGGTGGTTGAGCAACATATACTTCTTCCTCAAGCTTACCATTGAGGAATGCACTTTTCACATCCATTTGTTGTAATATGATATTATGATGGTTAGCATAAGCAAGCAATATGTGAATAGCCTCAAGTCTAGCAACAGGTGCAAATGTTTCATCGAAATCAATTCCTTCAACTTGTGTGTAGCCTTGGGCTACAAGACGAGCCTTATTCTCACCACAAGGCCATTTTCATCTTGTTTGTTGCGGTAGATCCATTTGGTGCCGATGATATTGTGCTTGCGTGGGTCTGGTCGCTTGACAAGCGCCCACACACTGTTGAGCTCGAATTGATGCAATTCATCTTGCATAGCTTGAATCCACTCAGGCTCCATGAATGCTTCATCAGCTTTGGTGGGCTTTGTGATAGAGACAAACACAAAATGCCCACAAAGTTAGACAAGTGTGAAGCTTTTGAGCGAGTGAGAGGACCTGGTGCATTGATGTCGTTGATGATTCTCTCAATCTGCACTTCATTTGCAACGCGAGGATGAGCAGGTTGACGACTTTGATTTGGCCCAACAATTTCTTCAGGGCCATTTTCTTCAGTAGCACCAGCTTGATTTTCTTCACGATCCAGAATGACTTCTTAAGCAGATTCTTTGGTAGGGATGACATCCTCAGTAGCCTTGAACTTGATGGGTTCCTCAGGTGACATTTCATCTAGCACAGGAGGTAGGTGCCCTCTTTGCGATCCATTAGTCTCATCAAACCGCACTTCTACAGTTTTAACAACCTTGTGATGATAGGTGTTGAAGACTCTGTAGGTGTGCGAGTCCTTTCTATAACCAAGCATAACACCCTCATGTGTTTCAGTGCAAATTTAGAGTGGTGGTGAGGATCTCTAATCAAGCATTTAGCACCGAAGACTTTCAAATAACTTACATTGGGTTTCTTGTCAGTGAGGAGTTCATATCAGGCTTTTTGAAGAATTTGTAAAGATATACCCTGTTGATGATGTGGCATGCAATATCAATAGCATCTGGCCAGAAATGCTGTGGAGTCTTGTATTCATCAAGCATAGTGCAAGCCATCTCAACAAGAGTCCTGTTCTTGCGCTCCACGACACCCTTTTGCTGAGGAGTACATGGAGCAGATAACTCGTGAGTAATACCAAGTATATCAAGATATTCATCAAGACCAGTATTCTTGAACTCGGTTGCATTATCACTTCTGATATGCTTGATCTTCACGCCGAAATTTGTAGATGCTCTTGAGGAAAATCATTTGAAGATTTCCTGCACTTCATTTTTGTAAGTGATGATATGCACCCAAGTGTAGCGAGAATAATCATCAACAATGACAAAGCCATATAATAATGCGGAATTAGTGAACGTGGCATAGTGAGTAGGGCCAAAGAGGTCCATGTGAAGTAATTCAATGGGACGAGAAGTGGTCATGATAGTCTTCGCGGGATGCTTGGCTCTGGTGTTCTTTCCAGCCTCCCAAGCCCACAGAGATGATCTTTGAGGAATTTGACACCCTCGATGCCAATGACATGCTTCTTCTTCGCGGGTGTATGCAAGTTCCTCATCCCAGCATGACCAAGCCATCGATGCCATAACCAGCCTTCTGAAGCTTTTGCAAGTAGACACGTGGCAGACTGTGGTCTTGCAGACAAATCAACAATATACAAGTATCCTCTCCTAAAGCCTTCGAAGACTTTGGAATTGTCAGATTCCATTAGCACAATGCAACGACATTTGCCAAAGATGACAACCATATCAAGATCACAAAGCATTAAGACAGACATGAGGTTGAATCCTAAGGACTCGATAAGTATGACTTTGTCCATGTGTCTATCCTTTGAGATTGCAACCCTACCTAGACCCAATACCTTGCTTTTGCCTTTGTCAGCGTAGGTGATATGCTTCACATGAGATGGAGATAAAGAAGTGTCCATAAAAAATTTCCTGTCACCGGTCATGTGATTTGTACATCCACTGTCGAGGACCCACTCAGTAGCTTTGGGTTGTTCATCCTGCAGATGAATTAGTGCAACTTACGAACCCATATACTTCATCAGTGAAGAATATGATATCAATTTCATCAACAGTAACCGATATAGAAATATGAGGACGTGAGAAATGAGTAATTCATTTCTTAATGATTAGCATGCGTCCATTCAAGCATATTCAGGTCTCCAGCAAATTCTTCAGACGATTAAGTTCGTCTGGAGACCTGACCCTGCATAAGAGATTAGTTCCTTTTCTTCAGTACCCACATCTGGAGGGGTGGCAAAGAGTTCATCATTATGCGAGCTCCATAAGAAAAAGATGGCATTGAAGCTAGTGCACTTCATTTCACATAAGAGGGGTTAGGATAAGCATATGAATAAGCAGAGAAATTCTTCTAGGGCTTATGAACATAATGATTTGAAGAATAATGCACATATTCATAGCCTTTAGACTTTCCCTGCGAAACAGAAGTGTTAGCACGATGATGTTCATATGAGGATTTGGATACACGTGAGGAATTTGATCTAGATGAAGAATTGGTCCACTAGAGGACTTGGGTCCATATGAAGATTTTGATCCATATGAAGAATTTGATCTGGGGTTCCTATTCTTCATAGGTGGTGTCATGATGACATTCACCTGAAGATTTTCAAGGCACCTTTTGGGAACCCAGATTTTCTTCATAGGGGGACCGTTCCTGCAGTTAGTTCCAACATATCAAGCAAATACTTCACCATTCTAATTCTTGAATAGTTTATAGTTGGAGTCAAATGACTCATTAGAGGAATATGAAGATTCACAGGTAAAGCCAGATAAAGTGCATGGATCTACAGAAGGTCCTTTCGCAGGAACCCATGAGGTGTTGGGGTACTGCTCAGGTTTCCAGTAGGTCCCATCAGCATTGAGTTTCCTCTCAAAGGCAATACCCTCTTTCCTAGGGTTCCTGTTCAAGATCTGCTTTTTGAGCACATCACAAAGAGTCTGATGCCCTTTGAGGCTGTTGTATATGCCTGTCACATACAATTCCTTCAACCCTGCATTATTGTCAGTGATACTTGTGGTATCCTCAGATGAGGAATCTGTGACCACAGGGATAGTTAAAGAAGTTGTAGTAATAGAAGAATTTGAACATTCAGGTGAAGAATTAGCAGATTCCGCTCAATGCATTTCAGACATGGTGGAATAAATTCTCCCTGAGCAGAACTGATCTGTTGAGTAAGCAATGAATCGTTTTCCTTCTGAAGATCTTCATAACTCATTTTAACTTCTCAAGATCTTGCTTTCTCTGAAGAAATTCATAAGAAAGCTTCTCATGATCAGATAAGAGAGTGTTATGATGACTCTGAAGGTTGTCAAACTTAGACTTAAGTCTCTGAAGATTATCAGTCAAAGTCTTAGTTCGATTCAATTCCTCACCCAACATATCATCGCGATCATCAAGCATGTTTTGAACTTTTTCAAGAGCTCTTTGTTGTTTAGTGGCAAGGGAAGCAAGTTTAGTATAGCTGGGTCCAAATTCATCACCAGATTCATCATCACTAGATTCAGAAAGGTAGCATTCAGTTACCTTGGCACCTTTTTCCATAAGGCATGGTGCAGAGGATGATGATTCTAGAGTGAAAGTCATCTCCTTGAGTGATTCCTTGAAATCCTCAAATCAAGGATCATGACGAGTTCGATGACCTTCCTAGACCATAGAGAGTCGGTCCTCAATAAGCTTCACATGGTTGAGATGCATGATGTTCCTGAACAGATTTTGGGACAAACTGGAGCAGATGGTGTCCTTTGCAGTGAGGTTAAGTAGAGTGTAATTGCGAATATCATCAGCTTCCGTCATCTTGCGTAGATCGGTAAGACCAATCTCAGTGACGGTCCACAGTTCATTGTTCATCGCCATGAGGCGCTTCTTCATCATGGCCTTCCACTTGGGATAATCATGACCGTCAAAGATGGGGCATGTCACTTTGTTCATTCCTACAGTCGACATAACTAAAACTCCAGGTGGTTAAACCAAAATCACACAGAACAAGGGAGTACCTTGCTTTGATACCAATTGAAAGTGTGTTATATCGACTAGAGGGGGGTGAATAGGCAATTTTTACAAATTTGTCACTGAGGAATTTCTAGGTGAAGAAATTCCTAAGCAACGACACAAAAGAAGCGGAATAAGTACTCAGGTATAAGCATAACAGAGCAACAACATAGTCATCATGATGAAATGAAAGCAAGCACAGAGTACAAAAAGCGTGAAAACAGGATAAGCAGGCTGTAGACTATGTGACTGAAGAATTAGGCATGAGGAATTAAAGAAAATCTTCAGTCAAAGTCTTCAAACAGTAATGATCAGGTTCATCAACACATGAATGAGGAAATGAAAGGGTTGAGGAAATAGAACCAGTTGGCTTGGTGAAGATAATGATTTTGGTAGACCAGTTCCAACTGATGTGGCAGTTGTACGTCTGCTTGGAGCGGCTGACTATTTAAACTCAAGGACACACAGTCCCGAACACATAGTCCTCACCATATTCTCCTTGAGCTAAAGTCACATAGACCTCACCCAACACTCATGGTAAGTCTTCAGGTGACTTCCAGACCTTCACAGACTTGGTCACTCGGTGTTCCACAATTCCTCTTGGATGCTCAGACCATGACGCCTAACCGTCTGGAGGATACACAGTCCTCAAAGGTAACAAGTGTTGGTTCCACACAGGAACAATCTCTTCAGTGATGCTCAATCACTTTGGGTTTGTAGGTGTTTGGGTTTTCCTAACTTGATGATTTTTGCTCAAAGTCCTCGGAGGATGGGATGCTCTCAATGACAAGTGTTAGTTTCTCTCGGAGCAGCCAACCAGCTAGTGGTTGTAGGGGGCGACTATTTATAGCCTAGGGAGCAGAACGACATGATAAGGCATAAATGCCCTTCAATGATATGACCGTTAGGTGGGTAGATATTTTGGACAGCTGGCACATAGCACAATAACGGTCGGAAATATGAGGTTCAAATTCCTCAGGGCTATCATGTTCCTCACTCTGTAGGCAATCCACACTAGAGAATTCCTAACTCCTCATTCAGAACTAATTCCTCAGAGACCATAAGATCTTCGTCTCTGTCACTGAAGAAATTAACTGAACTGATATGAGATTTCCAGTGGCTTCACTCGAAAGGATTGGGTAGGTGTAGGATTTGTAGATGAGCATCACTTGGAAATCAGTTTCCTTAGTATTACCTCGACCCCCTTTAACAGTACGGTGTTTCCTATGACTCAGAAAAGAGAAAATGAAACTACGAAAACAAAAGTCTTCACGCTTCATAATCCTCACATGAATATCCAAGTCTTCAAGGTCACACCAATTTCTTCACTTTCAAAATCTTCAGGAGAACCAAAGTCTTCAGCTGAAGACATACATTTTTAGGGGTCGACTTTCATCGTAAATATCAAACTCCTCATCGACTTATAGAGCATGTGTACACTCACAAACATATTAGTCCCTTAACCTATAAGTCTTCAATATACCAAAATCACTAAGGGGCACTAGAGGCACTTGCATCCCCCCCCTTGCATATGCTAGATAATTCTTGTCTTGATAATTGGTTTGCTTATAAAATGCCTATGCATAGGAAATATGTTAGACTTAAATGTGTTCTTCACATGCTACATGCTGCTCCTTTTGTGTTTCATTATTATCTTTCATGTGAGCATCAATAAAATCTCAGGCCTATCTTAATGGCTACAAAGAAAGAGCTTGTTGGGAAAAAAACCAATAGTTATCATTTTATTTTATTTTTGTCCACACAATTATGCTACTATTATGATTGTGTTTTATGTTTTAATTAGTGTTTGTGCTAAGTAAAGCCTTTGGGATGATTTGGTTGATAGTTGACTTGATTTAGTGAAAAAACAGAAACTTTTGCACCCAGTACTGGAATTCTTTAAATTCACTAGAACATGATAAAATTCAGAATTTATTAATAAATTTTAATATACAAATTTTCCAAGCTGTCCTAATTTTTCAGTTTTTTTTGGAGTTACAGAAGTATTGTGTTTGTTCAGATCATTACAAACTGTTCTATTTTTGACTATTATGTTTTTGTTGCATAGTTTGCTTGTTTTCATGATGCTATGGATTATATCAGGGGGTATAAGTCATGGAGAAGTTAGAATACAGTAGGTATTATGCAATTATAAAATATGAATGGGTTTAAAACAGTACCTAAAGTTTATGTATTGCTTGTTATACTAACGGATCTCATGAGATTTCTATTGAGTTTTGTGTGATGAAGTTCTCAAGTTTTGGGTGAGATCACAATGGATGAAGGAATAAGGAGCTGCAAGACCCTAAACTTGGGGATGCCCAAGGCACCCCAAGGTAACATTCAAGGACCACCAAGCATTTAAGCTTGGGGATGCCCCGGATGGCATCCCCTCTTTCGTCTACAATCCATCGATATATTACTTGGACACTACTAGGGAAAACCTTATACACAGAACTTTAGCAGTAGCGCGGGTTACAAAAGGGCGCTAGTGTTTGATAGCAGTAGCACGTGCGGGAAAAGGGTGCTACAGATACAAATGTAGCAGTAGCGCGTGTTCCTGTAAAAGCGATACTACTAATATTCCCATTGCTAAGCCGATAGGCTACACATAGTAGTAGCGGGCTTGTAGAAAGCGCGCTACCGCTAGGATCTATGTAGTAGCGCGTTTTCTATGAGAAGCGCTACTGCTAATGGAAATAAAATAAAATGAAAAAAATAGAAAAGTAAATGAAAAGGAAAGAAATAGAAAAGGACAAAGGAAAAAAATAAAATGTAAAGAAAAATAAATGAAAAAGGGAAAAAAGGAGAAAGGCATAGCAGTAGCATCTGTTCATAAGAGGCGCTATAGGTAATATAGTAGCAGTGCATTTCCTAGACCCCCGCTATAGAAACAGAAAAGGAAATAAGAAAATAAAAGGAAATTACATAGCTATAGCAGTAGCGCGTTCACCGCTATAGCTATCTTAGCTATAGCGCGTTTTGCAAGACGCGCTACCGCTAAGTTTGACTTAACCCAAAAACGGTTTCCCCCCGGCCACCACTTCTCCCCAAAATCCCTTGCCCACTTCGTCGTCGTCTCCTTAATTCGCTGTCGCCCCACTTCACCGCCATCTCCTGCCGACGTCCATGCACCCGGAGCCACTAGAGCCGTGCGCCATCGATGCCACCGGAGCCGCCCCCAACGCCACCGGAGCCGCACAACATCATCAACGCCATCAGAGCCACCGTCGACGCCACCGGATCCTCCCTCGCCACAACTGCCTTCCTCGCCATCACCGAAGACGCCCCTGCCTCCCTCGCCACCACTGCCTCCCTCACCACCACCGGAGCCATCCTCTATAAGCCCCACCCCTCCTCTCTCTCTCTCTCATGCATAGCACAAACACTGGACAGAGAACTAGCTAGCTAGGTTACTAGTTTAATTAGGTTAATTATCTAGGTTAGTTCAAAAATTTAGTTAGGGCTTTGACAGAGAACTAGGTTAACTAGTTTAATTAGGTTAATTATCTAGGTTAGTGCAAAAATTTAGTTAGGGTTTTGACAAAGAACTAGTTAGGTTAACTAGTTTAGTCAGGTTAATTATCTAGGTTAGTGCAAAATTTTAGTTAGGGCTTTGACAGAGAACTAGCTAGGTTAACTAGTTTAATTGGGTTTATTAACTAGGTAAACTAGATTAACTAACTAGGTTAAATAGGTAGGTTAATTAGGTTCGTTAGGTTAACAAGCTAGGTTAAGTAGGTCGGCTAGGTTAGAGCAAAATTTTATTTTAGAGCATTAGGTTAGAAGGGTTAGAGAAATGTAGTCCCTTTGCAATTTAATTGGGTTTTGTCCTAGGCAGAGAAGGGTTAGAGAAAATAATGTGTGTGTGTGTGTGACAGAGAGAGAGAGAGAGAGAGAGAGAGAGAGAGAGATAGAGAGAGAGAGGAATAGCTAGATCATCATAATTTGGGTTCTGTCCTAGGCAGAGAAGTGTTTAGTGAGGTCATTTTGCAAAGGTTTTTGATTTTTGAAAAGACCACTATTTTTCAAGGAAAAGAATTTCGGTAAGTTTTATTTTAAAGATGATCCCTTCCTAGACTTTTATTGTTTATTATATCTTTTCATTGAAGTGGTCATGTTCTTTTTTCATTGAAGTGGTTCAATTCTGCCCAAGTGGCCTTTTGTTGTTTCCAGGGAATGAAGCCGAGTGGCCTATGTTTTGCCGGAATGTTGATTCATTTCCATTCCGGCAAATTTCAAGTGCTCGATTTGTCCACTTTTTAGCAAAGGTCATGCTGAAATTTTCCGTGAATTTTGGGATGACTTGTGCTACAAACTAGGACATGCCGAGTGCCCGAGCTTTGCCGCACCGGGAAGGAATCAACCTTCCTGCAAAACATAGGCCTTTTTATGTCATTCTTCATTTTATTAGGTCTAGAATTAATTGATTAGATATAATCGTAGGAAACATGGCTAGCAACGATGAAGGGCAGGGTTCTGGTGATTGCGACGACGTCTACCTGGCGGCAAACGAATATTTGAGCCTTGCCAACGATCAACGGTTGTTGTTGCTGGGCCCACCTGTCTCATCTGAGACCGACATTGAGACCGGTGTCGAGACTGGCGTTGAGACCCAGACTGGCACCGAGACCAGCACCGAGCCCGGCACCAAGACTGGCACCAAGACTGGCAAAGCCATGGAACCAAAAGCGAAGAGGAAATATCGACGCCTAAACCAGCTCCCCACTACTAGACTAGTGGTCACGGAGGTGGATGGCGACAATTTTGAGCCAAAACTGCCTGAGGAAGTGCGCTCCTGCTACGCCAATCAGATAGGCTGCATCGTACGGACGTGCGCCACCATCAATGATGAGAAACTAAAGAAGAGGCCAAATATGAAGAAATCCATCCTAACCCTACTGCACCAGATATTCTTGTTCCTGGGTTGGGATGAAATCCAATATAAAGATCCACAGAAAGACCCGGCAATGAAGTGGATAAAAAAACGCGCCATGACCAAGTGTAGCGACGTGTTGGCTGCCTGGAAAGGAAGGGTGAAACGTGCCATCGACAAAAAGGAACCCTACTCTGAGATTGTGAAGGAAAATCTGACAATCACGCTAGAGCAGTTTGAACTATTCAAGGCGGCTTGCGCTGCCGAAGATGCCAAAAAAGTCAAAGTACATGAAGGGGCTTCAACAGAGGAACATGGGGGCACCACCACCTCGGAAGCTGTGGTTACGCGGGGAAGAGGTCCATATGGTCCAAGGAGGACGTGGAATGCGAAAGTCTGGGCATCCCAGACCCCTTGGCGGAGTTCACCGTCCCGCAGGAGTATGACGTCCTCAGGGCCCATTACCGTTGGGACCCAGTCAAGAAGGTTTTCGAGACAGACCCGGTCACGACGGAGTTCATGAGATTGCTAGTAATTTTAGTTTTTGATCATTTCGACTGCACGTTTATTCATATTTGTAAACGATCCTTGTTCCTTTTGCAGAGAGAGCATCACAGGATTGCAGCCGAAAGCGAGTCGCCGTTTGAGGCATTGGCGAGGCCCAAGTGGGACACCCCATTCAACCGGGCGTTGAACATATTGAAACAACTCCCGGTGGACACTCGGCCATCGTATGGACACGTGCACGGTGTTGGAGACAACGCCACATGGAAGAAGTACTACGCTGAGACCACAGAGGAGAGAAAGGAAAGATGGAGGTTAACTAAAGAAAGCATCGACAAGAAGGTTGAGGTTGCGGTTGAGAAGAATTCAGCTAAGACAGTCGCAACAAACGGTAGCTGCCGTAAAATGGGAGCTGACAGTCTTGGTTCCGGCTATCATCAGTTGGAGCAAGCGAAATCTAGAAAAAGATGCAGCGGACTTTCCCCTTGCCGACTTCTTAGGGAGCAGCTCGACTAGCGTTGCACCAGCACCTGCACTAGCACCTGCACCTACACCAGCACCTGCTCCTGCATCGCCCCCGCACCTGCTTCATCTTTGGCTGAGCTCGATGCCCTCACGATACCTGTCACACCGGCCCTCTTCAATAAATGTATAATCTCCTGTTTCCGTTGCCTTTCGGATGTCTCACATCGCAGACATGTCTTTGCAGGTCGACGCCCTGTGCACCATATTGTACGACATCAACGGCCAGAAGGTGGACGTGGGGAAGGCGATGATAACGAATCCGAAGGAACAATTGTTCAACAGCCGCCGACGCCCTGACATCTTGAGGTTTCGTGGCGATGTCAAACAGGCCACGAATTTGGTTCCTCCAAAGATTAGGGGAGATGACGACGAGACCCTGTGGCGGTTTGGCGATTGCAAGACATGGGTCCTATTGTGGCCAAAGAGTCTGCTTCGTCTGGAGGCGGCCGGGAGCACACCCACGACCACGCAGCCTCCGCAAGGTATGAACATCAGCACCCCACCTACCCAATTAGAGTCACCTTTCGTGCTAGGTAATAGCGGACTGGGTGAGGAAGAGGCTCCATTAGTCGCTGATGACGTCGCCATAGATGAGGATGAGGATGACGATGACACTCAACAGTATCTCAATACTGGCGCCACTGATGACGGAGGATCAATGGCTCAGCAGTATGAGTACTCAAGGTTTGAGCGCCATGAGCTGGTGCCTGAATTGCCGCCTCCAAAGCCTGAACGTACTTTAGACGACCTTCCACCAAAGAAACATCGGAAGAGATCGAGGAAAGGCAACAATAAAGCTACTGCTATGATCCAGCCGCCTTTGCAGCCTCGTGTTCAAGACCGTATACCTGTCCCCGGTGCGATGAAATACCATATCGCCGGTGAACCAATCCTACCTAAGGCATCGGTATAGGCCATACATGGCGATCTAAGGAGACTTCATGACGATGTGCTGCAAAGAGAGAAAAGCCTAATTGCCTCGGAAAATATAGGAACCCACTCTACGTGGTTAACATGCCACGGCAAAGGTTGTACATCGACACAATCCACACGGAGAAGTTCTTCCTTCGTTTCAATTACATCTTCGACATGTTTCACTTGAAGAAGCTGGATTTTATGTTTGTCCGCCTTTATGCCTTGTACATGAACTACATCATCGGGATTGAGAAGATACCTTATATCTATGCCGCTGACCCGTACTTCATGCACGGGAGCTTCTTGGCAGTCTGCGTAGAGCACCGTGAATACGCGAGGGAGTACCTCGTCAATTTCATGCTCGCCATAAGGACAAGGAGACGATTCTCATGCCTTATCATCCCATGTAATTCATCCGCGCAGATATCCTTCCTTTGATTTCAAACATTCATTTGCACAATGGAGGCTAATTAATTTGAGGTGTACTTATTTTGTGCAGCAATAGGTGCGCCGTCCTCATCATCCTTTACCCCCAATACTCCCACGCTCTTTACTTGGACTCGTCGAAGAACATAAACAAAAATGATTACACCCACATCAAGTCTGTTCTCGACAGTGTTATCTTTTTCTACAGCGTACGGGGTGGAGAGGTCAAGATCAAGAAGACTAGGAATGGTAGGGCCGCCTTCGGCCATAAGACCGACTTCAGCTACATCCAGCAACCGAGTGATAGTTGAAGGAAATATGCCCTAGAGGCAACAATGAAGTTATTATTTATTTCCTTAATTCATGATAAATGTTTATTATTCATGCTAGAATTGTATTAACCGGAAACTTAGTACATGTGTGAATACATAGACAAAACCTATAGTCCCTAGTATGCCTCTACTTAACTAGCTCATAAATCAAAGATGGTTATGTTTCCTTACCATAGACATGTGTTGTCATTTGATGAATGGGATCACATCATTAGGAGAATGATGTGATGGACATGACCCATCCGTTAGCTTAGCATTATGATCGTGTTAGTTTCATTGCTACTACTTTCTTCATGACTTATACAAGTTCCTCAGACTATGAGATTATGCAACTCCCGAATACCGGAGTAACACTTTGTGTGCTACCAAATGTCACAACGTAAATGGGTGATTATAAAGGTGCTCTATAGGTGTCTCCAAAGGTGTTTGTTGGGTTTGCCTAGATCGAGATTAGAATTTGTCACTCCGTGTTTCGGAGAGGTGTCTCTGGGCCCTCTCGGCAATACTCATCACTATAAGCCTGGCAAGCTTGTGACTAATGAGTTAGTTGTGGGATGAAGTATTACGGAACGAGTAAAGAGACTTGCCGGTAACGAGATTGAACTAGGTATTGGGATAGCGACGATCGAATCTCGGGCAAGTAACATACCCATGACAAAGGGAACAACGTATGTTGTTATGCGGTTTGACCGATAAAGATCTTCGTAGAATATGTAGGAGCCAATATGAGCATCCAGATTCTGCTATTGGTTATTGACCGGAGATGTGTCTCGGTCATGTCTACATAGTTCTTGAACCCATAGGGTCCGCATGCTTAACGTTCGATGACCACTACAAGAAATATGTCAACTTGTGACCTTGACTATTGGTCACTCAAAGGTCATTGTTTTTCATTTGCGACCTTTTTGTGACCAAAAACAGAAGGTCAAAAGCTGGCGGCCGTAAACTGAAATTAACGACCTTCTCTGTGAGAAGGTCGTAGACCTTTACGACCAAAACAGAAGGTCGTTGAACACATGACCTTTTGTTTTGGTCACTGGCTGTCTGCCCAGGCCACGTCGGATCCGACGTGGCAAAATTGCGACCAATTCAAAAGGTCGTTACTTAGAATCAACCCGGTCCATTTCGATGCTTTAGATGGGCCAAGCCCATTAATTCATCCTTTTTAATATTTTTTCCTATAAGTTACATGGGCCTAGCCCATTTCAGCCTTTTATTTATTTCTGGGCCGGGGCCTTTTAACATTGTTTGGGCCATTATATTTTGGAGCTGGTCCCACTTGTCATCTTCTCACACATTGGGCCCACTTGACAGAAAATTAAAAAATGCTCAAATTATTTTCATAAGTGGATCCCACAAGTCAGGCTTCCATTCCACACGTTTTCAAATCACATACATAATCAATATTTCAAATAGAACAGTACAGATGTAGTACGTCAAATAACATTAACTAATTCTACTACAATCTGTACATAGTTATTACAACGCAGATATGCCTACTATTACAATATTACAATATTTACATTATATTACAATCAAACAGAAGAGACGGCTCTTTGCTGAGTAGAGCTATATGGTTTCGAACTTCAAATTTTGTAGACCTCGAGCTCCTGAACACAAAGACAAACATCATTAGAGATTAGAGTGTACACATGCTAGGACTAGCATTGCTTAAAAATAACTAATAATCACATGATGAAGTCCTAGAATGAAATTTCAGTAGTGACCAGATCTAGATCTATAGGAAACAGAACAACCACGACAAAATCCTAACCAGAAAGCATTTAGTAAAAATGGATTGCATCTGGTTACTGTAGTGCAAGCTAACGACATGAAGGTTCCATCAGGCAATGATCAACTACTCAAAACCATTCCATGCTTTGCAAAAAAAAAATACTAGATGAATCTCACTAACAAGAGCACTAGGCGATTAATAGAAGAACTAATCAACAGATGACACAATAACAAGTGAAGGATTTATCTATCTCCCTGTGGAAGAGATGGAATCAGGGTATGCAAATGGTTCATCATCAGCTAGTAAAAGGTAGATGTGAGTTTCTAGCCATACCGATATGGTTGGTTGCAATCTTGCCATCCTTTGAGGAAGAAAGGTGTTGCCATCACCCCTGCGTTGTTGCTGCCAGAAAAAGCACCATGTAATCAGGGGGTGTGGTGAGCCATTAAGTACATTTCAACAGATGTGAGAGCGAGCAGGCATGAAAGGACTAGACATAAAAATAGATGAGGTTTCTGCTATCCAGTTGTTATACAAGGACTCTCATACATACAGAATGAACTATTACAAATCAATTACCCTTACATGAAACTGTCCATTCCTATAACATCCTACAAACTAGTAACTGTCTTCAAACCTAAATTAAACCCATACAAATATATAAGCCCGGCTGCAATTGATAACTACAAGCCTACAACAGCTCAAAGTGGCAGTAGCTAAAACACAAGCATTGTTCAAAGACAAACCACAACAATCATCAGTACTGGATTAAACTCAATGCTATCTTCATATTAATATGGTCAGTATGAAGAAGAACAGGACTAATGAAGACACACAGAAGCAGACCTTCATGCCGTCCTCAGTCTTGGCGACCTGGGACTGGATGCTGGCGACGGTCTCCTTGACTGGGGCGTTGACAGGGTAGTTGCCCTCATCCAACACGAATCTACAACAATCCAGTACAGTTGAAGATTGTACGCTATGGGCAGATGAAAAATGTAAGCAACGGTACTGGCCACAGGCAGATTGAGGGACCTGGTGAGGTAGCTGTCGATGCGGACGCAGTCGACAATGAGGGTGTCGAGATACATCCAGGCAACGAGGAGGGGTCGGGTCCAGCAGCATCCGTCGGGGACGCAGCTATCTCCAGCTTGGATGAGAGCCCGTAAGGGAGGAGGAAGAGTCGGGACGCGTATGTATTGGCACGGTGCAGAGCCTGGAGGAGCGGTAGCAAATGAAGCGCTATAAATAGCCAGTACATGTGTATCTACTAGAAAGTAATCAGACCAGTACACAAGACATAGCAAGCACCGATTCCTACATCACCAAGCCAGAAACATAAACCACAGTAGTTAAATGGAGATATATGAGCTCAAGCAGTGCATAATTCTAGGATGGCATCTCCCATGCCTATATGCATAACACCGACAGAACAGCAGCAGCACAAACAGTAGTATAGAAACTTAAAACAATAACATCCCCTACATAGTAGTAACCAGGGAATTAATTGATAGTTGGTAGAGGAAAACAAAATCACAGACACTACTGGTAGTAGCATGTGCATCAGTTTTTGACTGTACAGAAGATTACTTATATTGAAATAACACAGATTAAGAACTAAGATTACTTTGTTGTAACTCATGAGCTCTCTGTCATGTTATGCTAGGTGTAATGTGACATCACAATACCACCAAACTATTCAGCAATAAGAGCATAGACCTACAACAAAGCATAGCAGAATTCATTTCTAATCTGCATGACTGAAACTGTCAATTAATACCGGTCAAAGCACAACACCTACATAAAAGCAGAGCAAAATTGCCATAGTGTGTAAATCATTCCACTGGTCAAAGCACAACACCAGAATCACAAGTCCAAGGCCACCACGAAGGCAGAAGCACAACCGGCCGTGGCTGTAGCAGAGTTCGTCGCCTCCGTCCCACTGGTTGCCTTGCCGACCTGAACAAAATAAGCATCAACCGGATGGCAACTAGTTAGCATTTGCATTATCAGCATAAATGTTTCATAAACACCACATGAAAAACCGAATATCAAACAAAATGAGATATATTGTAAGCGTGAGACGAATCATGCATTCCTGCTATTCTTTAGAAGTAGTAAATGATAGGTTGCAGATATAATCCAACTGGGTACATCGATCTTCGGGGTTGCTGACTTGCACAAATTGGAAGAGGAGGGGAGAGAGAGAGAGAGCTACCTTCCATTGCATGGCATCCATCAAGGTCAGATCCCTCCTCTCCCGCAGCTTCTACATCGGCCAAGAATGTCCTCCTCTCCGGCATGTCCATGGCCCTGCAGCCTCTCCATGGCCTGGCCCCTTCAACTGCCTCTGTGTGCACTTCACACATCAGTTCGAGGGAATAAGGAAGAAGCAGAGGAGGGAGAAGGAGAGAAGGCACTCATGCGTCAGATGATTTGCCGGCTTCGGGTGGCAGTGGAGGTTGGACGCCGCGGATCTTTCCCTGCCTGTGTGTGCTTCGTGGTGGACAAGGAAGCAAGGGAGGACTCCCCCTCTACCGGAGGAGTTCCTCTGCTGGTTGCCGCAGCCCGACCACGGCGGTGGCGAAGAACGTCGCTGACGTTGGGGGAGGAAGACGTCCTAGTCGTCGTCGTCCCTTCAAGGTGGCGGTCCAGGAGGCATCAGCGGCAGCTGCGTGGGAAGGATTGGGAGCCGCGGCAGCGTGGGTTGTGGATGCGGTTGGGGGCGTGCTGGATCTGATCTGGGACGGGGAAGAGGTGCTCCATGGCCGCCGACGATAGAGCTCCCTTCCTTTCTTATTCTCTTGTCTTGTGATGAGTGGAGGGGAGGGGAGGGTGCAGACAGCTGCAGACCGATGGTGAGGGGAGAGGTGGGTCGCGGAGGCGAGGGGAGAGGTGGGCGGCGGAAGGAAGGGGAGGACGGGGCTGCGGCGGAGGGATCTGGATCGGGGGAGAGGAGTGGGGGCGGGGAGGGATTTGGATCGGCTAGGGTTCACACGCGTGTGTGTGAGAGAGGCTGCTGTGGGTTGGATGGATGGATGGATGGATGGACGGATGGACGGATGTTTGCCACGTCATCGATCCATGCCACAACGGATTCCACCAATTAGAATTCGGCTTATGTTTCTCTTATAGTTTTTATCCTCTTATTTAGGGCAAACATTCAACATATTAACCACGTATAGTTTGTTAAAATGAATGAATATTATGCACATGTGTGTATCTTGTGATGACAAAAAATATTGATATGGGGAATTTTCATTTTCTTTGGACGAAAAATCAATTTTCCATTTTTTGAGTGTCCAAAATTAGTTTTTTTGTGAAGGACCTACCGTATATTTGTTGCAAAATTGAACCAAATCAATTTTCCAAAATATTAGGCCATATTTAATGTACAATTGACCAAATGGTTGGGTGTCAAAAGATTTTATCCACCTATCATGAAAAAGATAAGTTTCCACCGATTCAGTAGGAAGCGGGTCAAATTTGAACTGCAGCTGCCTTATAGTTTACTCTTTATTTTTTTCCAAAAATTATTTCTAGGTACATAAGTATCTATTTAATCAGAGAAACACAATTTTTTTCCAAGATTCAACTAGTAGCTAGGAACAGTCATGCCCGCGGCTTTGACCACATTTTGAAACGGGCATGGAAAATTCAAAAAAAAAATCAAAAACTTGGAAAACCTCCGCATTGTGTCATTACATGTGACCAAGTTGCCAGAAAAAATAATAAACTTGTAATACGGTAATTATTTTAAAAAAGTGTTCTCGGAAATGAGCTCTCACGTGTGAAGATTCAAGGATTTCAAGCCAAATGATCAATCTTATGGCCACATTTATGGCATAGTTTGTTCAAATGATCTCATATTGTGCACAAGGGTGCATATTGGAATGACAAACAATGTTTCTTAAGGAAGTTTTCATTTCCTTTGGACGAAAAATTCATTTTCCATTTTTCGAGTGTCCAAAATGAGTTTTTTTGTGAAGCACCTACCATATATTTGTTGCAAAATTGTACCAAGTCAATTTTCTAAAATACTAGGACATATTTAATGCACAATTGACAAAATGGTTGGGTGTAAAAAGTTTTGATCCACCTCTCATGAAAAAGACAAATTTCCGCCGATTTGGCTAGAAACGGGTTAAATTTGAACTGTAGCTACCTCGTAGTTTGCTTTTTATTTTTTCAAAAAATCATTTCTAGGTACATAAGTATCTATTTAATCAGAGAAACACCAAAAAAATTTCTAAGATTCAACCACTAGCTAGGAACGGTCATTCTCGCCGTTTTGACCGCATTTTGAAACGGGCATAATAAATAAAAAAAAATTGGAAAATCTTCGCATTGTGTCATTATATGTGACCAAGTTACCAGAAAAAATTATAAACTTGTAATACGACAATTATTTTTAAAAAGTGTTCTCGGAAACGAGCTATCAAGTGTGAAGATTCATGGCTTTCAAGCCAAATGATTAATCTTATGGCCACATTCATGACATAGTTTGTTCAAATGATCTCATATAGTGCACAAGGGTGCATATTGGAATGACAAACAATGTTGCCTAAGGAAGTTTTCATTTTCTTTGGACGAAGAATTCATTTTCCATTTTTCGAGTGCCCAAAATGAGATTTTTTGTGAAGGATCTACCAAATATTTGTTACACAATTGTACCAAATAATTTTTCTAAAATACTAGGACGTATTTAATGCACAATGGTGGGTTTCAACAGCTTTTATCCACCTCTCGTGAACAAGACAAATTTCTGCTGATTCAGTTGGAAGCGGGTCAAATTTGAACTGCGGCTGCCTCATAGTTTGCTCTTAATTTTTTTTTCAAAAATCATTTATAGGTACATAAGTATGTATTTAATCAGAGAAACACAAAAAAATTCCAAGATTCAACCACTAGCTAGGAACGATCAAGCACGCCGTTTTGACCGCATTTTGAAACGGGCATAAAAATTCAAAAAAAATCAAAAAAATTGGAAAACCTTCGCATTGTGTCATTATATGTGACCAAGTTACCAGCAAAAATTATAAAATTGTAATACGGCAATTTATAAAAAGTGTTCTTAGAAATGAGCTATCATGTGTGAAGATTCATGGCTTTCAAGCCAAATGATCAATCTTATGGCCACATTCATGGCATAGTTTGTTCAAATGATCTCATATTTTTCACAAGGGTGCATCTTGGAATTCCAAACAATGTTGCCTAAGGGAGTTTTCATTTTCTTTTCACGGAAAATACATTTTCCATTTTCCGAGTGCCCGAAATGAGTATTTTTTGTGAAGGACCTACCATATATTTGTCGCAAAATTGGACCTAATCAATTTTATAAAATACTAAGCCATATTTAATGCACAGTTGACAAAATGGTTGGGTGTCAAAAGTTTTGATCCACCTCTAGTGAAAAAGACAAATTCCCGCCGATTCAGGAGGAAGCGGGTCAAATTTGAACTGCAACTGCCTCATAGTTTGGTCTTTATTTTTTTCCAAAAATCATTTCTAGGTACATAAGTATCTATTTAATCAGAAATACATGGTTTGGTGGCGAGACATCGAGGTTTGGACGGTGGCTGAGGGCCCCAACCCTAGAGCGCATAAGCTCGCATGCCCGCCGCATGGTCACCGCGTGACCGTGGCGTTGCCATGCGTTCTTGGTGGCCTAGGCATGTCTAGTGGGTTGGGAACTCCCCAGGTAGGTGATAGGAAGAAAATTACAACATAAGATTCTCATGAGGAGACCAAACTATGCTCAAAGATGAATTAGCAGCCAAGTGTTTGATTAGCGGTACGGGAAATGCACATGGCCAATGGGCATGAAATTTGGCTGAGGATGATCATATACTAAGAAGAATGTCTTCACAAATTTTTAGGGAAATCAAGAATCTATAAATAACACTTCCTTCACAAAGTGCTGCTTTGAACAGAATAGGAAAATGAATATTGTTGAGTTATTTTTGAACTAGGCAAGGAAGGTTTTTGGCATATTTGATTAAGATATGATCCAAACAATTTATGAGAATTTTTTGGGAATATTTGGAATAACAAAAATATAGGTTGCTTCACAACCTAGGGCAAAAATTGACACATTGACATGACACATAGGCAAAACTGATGAGATGGCGCCTAGTCATCACAACCCACCACAATTTACAAGGCTATGACCATCTATATTGGTCGTTAACAACTACAAATAAGGCATCAGACCAGCGTTGTTTGCTTTATGACCATTTTGTGTAAGGAAATTACGACCTTTCTGACCAAAATGGTCGCAATGGTTTAGGGTTTGGAGCCCCCCGAACAGCTTTTGACCAATTGGTCTCAAATGGTCATAGATCTATGACCAATTCTCCCAGGGTCACTGACAGAAGGTC
Source organism: Aegilops speltoides (assembly GCA_021437245.1). Lineage (NCBI taxonomy): Eukaryota > Viridiplantae > Streptophyta > Magnoliopsida > Poales > Poaceae > Aegilops > Aegilops speltoides. Next base: position 180,645,960 of record CM038146.1, read on the forward strand.
ACTAGTTGACATATTTCTTGTAGTGGACGATTGGTATTATGAGGTTATGTGATATGATGTACCGAAGGTAGTTCGGAGTCCCAGATATGATCATGGACATGACGATTAGTCTCGAAATGGTCGAGACATAAAGGTCGATATATTGGAAGACTATGTTTCGACATCGGAATGGTTCTAGATGAGTTCGGGCATTTACCGGAATACCGGGGGTTACGGGAACCCCCCGGGGAGTGTATGGGCCTTATTGGGCCTTAGTGGGAGAGAGGAGGAGGCGGCTAGGTGGAGGGCGCCCCCCAAGCCCAATCCAAATTGGGTGGGGGCCGGCCCCACCTTTCCTTCCCTCTCTATCCCCCTTCCTTCCTCTCCTACTCCAACTAGGGAAGGGGGAATCCTACTCCCACCGGGAGTAGGACTCCCCCCTTGGGCGCACCATGAGAGGGCCGGCCGTCCCCCTCCTCCACTCCTTTATATATGGGGGAGGGGGCCCCCATAGACACACAAGTTGATTGTTTGGCAGTGTGTGGTGCCCCCCTCCATAGTTACACATCTCGGTCATATCGTCATAGTGCTTAGGCGAAGCCCTACGCCGGTAACTTCATCATCACTGTCACCACGCCATCATGCTGACGAAACTCTCCCTCGACCTCAGATGGATCTAGAGTTCATGGGATGTCACCGAGCTGAACGTGTGCAGATCGCGAAGGTACCGTACCTTCGGTGCTAGGATCGGTCGGATCGTGAAAACATACGACTACATCAACCGCATTGTCATAACGCTTCATCTTTTGGTCTACGAGGGTACATGGACAACACTCTCCCCTCTCGTTGCTATGCATCTCCTAGATAGATCTTGCGTGATCGTAGGAAATTTTTGAAATTACCGCGTTCCCCAATAGTGGCATCCGAGCCGGGTCTATGCGTAGATGTTATATGCACGAGTAGAACACAAAGAGTTGTGGGCGATAATAGTCATACTGCTTACCAGCATGTCATACTTTGGTTTAACGGTATTGTTGGATGAAGCAGCTCAGACCGACATTACGCGTACTCTTACGCGAGACTGGTTCTACCGACGTGCTTTGCACATAGGTGGCTGGTGAGTGTCTATTTCTTCAACTTTATTTGAATCGAGTGTGGCTACGCCCGGTCCTTGTTGAAGGTTAAAACAACACACTTGACAAAAAATCGTTGTGGTCTTGATGCGTAGGTAAGAACGTTTCTTGCTAGAAGCCCGTAGCAGCCATGTAAAACTAGCAACAACAAAGTAGAGGACCTCTAACTTGTTTTTGCAGGGCTTGCTGTGATGTGATATGGTCAAGGCATGATGTGATATAAAGTTTTGTATGAGATGATCATGTTTTGTAACAAAGTTATCGGCAACTGGCAGGAGCCATATGGTTGTCGCTTTATTGTATGCAATGCAATTGCTATCTAATTGTTTTACTTTATCACTAAGCGGTAGCGGTAGTCGTAGTAACAATAGGTGGCAAGACGACAACGATGCTACGATGGAGATCAAGGTGTTGCGCCGGTGACGATGCAGATCATGAGGATGCCTCGGTGATGGAGATCATGAGCACAAGATGATGATGGCCATATCATGTCACATATTTTGATTGCATGTGATGTTTATCCTTTATGCATCTTATTTTGCTTAGAACATCGGCAGCATTATAAGATGATCCCTTACTAAATTTCAAGGTACAAGTGTTCTCCCTGATTATGCACCGTTGCTACAGTTCATCGTGCCGAGACACCACAGGATGATCGGATGTGATAAGCTCTACGTTCACATACAACGGGTGCAAGCTAGTTTTGCACACGCAGAATACTCAGGTTAAACTTGACGAACCTAGCATATGCAGATATGGCCTTGGAACACTGAGACCGAAAGGTCGAGCATGAATCATATAGTAGATATGATCAATATAGCGATGTTCACCATTGAAAACTACTCCATCTCACGTGATGATCGGACATGGTTTAGTTGATTTGGATCACGTGATCACTTAGATGATTAGAGGGATGTTTATCTAAGTGGGAGTTCATAAGTAATATGATTAATTGAACTTTAATTTTTCATGAACTTAGTACCTGATAGTATTTTTCATGTCTATGTTGTTGTAGATCAATGGCCCGTGCTACCGTTCCTTTGAATTTTAATACGGTCCTAGAGAAAGCTAAGTTGAAAGATGATGGCAGCAACTACACGGACTGGGTCCGTAACTTGAGGATTATCCTCATTGCTGCACAGAAGAATTACGTCCTGGAAGCACCGCTAGGTGCCAGGCCTGCTATAGATGCTACTGATGATGTTAAGAACGTCTGGCAAAGAAAAGCTGATGACTACTCGATAGTTCAGTGTGCCATGCTTTACAGCTTAGAATCCGGACTTCAAAGACGTTTTGAACGTCATGGAGCATATGAGATGTTCCAAGAATTGAAGTTAATATTTCAAGCAAATGCCCGAGTTGAGAGATATGAAGTCTCCAACAAGTTCTATAACTGCAAAATGGAGGAGAATAGTTCTGTAAGCGAACACATACTCAAAATGTCTGGGTATCATAATCACTTGACTCAACTAGGAGTTGATCTTCCAGTTGATTGTGTCATTGACAGAGTTCTTCAATCACTTCCACCAAGCTATAAAGGCTTCGTGATGAACTATAATATGCAAGGGATGAGCAAGACTATTCCCGAGCTCTTCGCGATTGAGGGAGTCCTGGACTAGGGGGTGTCCGGACAGCCGGACTATCATCGTCCGCCAGACTCCAAGACTACGAAGATACAAGATTGAAGACTCCGTCCCGTGTCCAGATGGGACTTTCCTTGGCGTGGAAGGCAAGCTTGGCGATACGGATATGTAGATCTCCTACCATTGTAACCGACTGTAACCCTAGCCTCCTCCTGTCTCAGATAAACCGGAGGGCTTTAGTCCGTAGGACACAACATACATTACAACTATCATACCATAGGCTAGCTTCTAGGGTTTAGCCTCCTTGATCTCGTGGTAGATCTACTCTTGTACTACCCATATCATCAATATTAATCAAGCAGGACATAGGGTTTTACCTCCATCGAGAGGGCCCGAACCTGGGTAAAAACATCGTGTCCCTCGTCTCCTATTACCATCCGCCTAGACGCATAGTTCTTGACCCCCTACCCGAGATCCGCCGGTTTTGACACCGACATTGGTGCTTTCATTGAGAGTTCCTGTGTGTCGTCACCGATAGGCTTGATGGCATCTTCAACCAACAACGCAGTCCAGGGTGAGGCTTTTCTCCCCGGACAGATCTTTGTATTCGGCGGCTTCAAGATCGCGGGCTAATTCGCTGGCCGTCCGAGCAGATCGAAGCTACGCCCGCCGTCAGTCGATTCGAAGCTTAAACTTCACGGCCGATGTCCACGGAGACTTGATCTTCGACGGACCCGAGCCACAGCCAAGCGCGCCGCACTGTTGCGATGAGCATGATCTAGCTCTGCCGCCAAACAATGCCTTGGTGGCCGCACACGAATCCGTTCCGGCCATTAGTCCAGAGCCGATCGCCCAGATCGAGGGTCGGTGGATAGACGTCGTCCTGGGGGCTTCGACATCCACGGCGATGGAGCCGAACACTAACCTTGTCCCCTGCGAAACTCGTGATTCCGAGGCGCCGGACTCCTTGCCGGACTCCGAACCTCCCTCGCCCCTACCACTCGAATCGTATTGGGCACCTGTTATGGAATTCACCACCGCGGACATATTCCAATACTCACCTTTTGGCGATATCCTGAATTCACTAAAGCATCTCTCGTTATCAGGAGAGCCCTGGCCGGACTATGGCCAGGATGGTTGGGATGCGGACGACGAAGAAATTCAGAGCCCACCCACCACCCACTTTGTAGCCACTGTCGACGATCTAACCGACATGCTAGACTATGACTCCGAATACATCGACGGAATGGACGACGATGCCGGAGACGAACAAGAAACAGAGCCTATAAGGCACGGGAGGACCACCTCGTCACATGACATATACATGGTGGATACCCCAAAGGAGAGCGATAACGAGGACCAATGGGCCGCGGTAGAAGATAACCCCGCCGATAAACAACCAAAACGGCGGCGCAGACGCCGCCCTAAGTCCCGCCTCGACGACAACAACGCTCCAAAGGAGCCCGTAATACAGCAGGGCTCACAAGCGGACGACGAACATGCAGATAAGCAATCGTCCGAACATGGCGAGTCAGATAATCAGTCCAGGCCCGGCGAAAACGACAGTCCGGACACGCCGTCGGAGAGCAAAAACCTTCGGAAAAGACTCGTCAACACTGCAAGAAGCCTGAAGAAGGAAAAGCGGAAGCTCAAAACAGCGGAAGACACACTCAGAATGAGATGGAGCAAAGTGCTCAAAACTGCAGATAAATACGGCAATGGCCACCAATCCAAGAGCTACCCGAAGCGCAAGCTGCTACCAGAATTCGACGAGGAGGCCATAGAGCCTCCACCGTCAAAAAATAAAGAGGCTGCCTGGTTGGATAGATGGCCAGATGATAGGCCAAATTCTGAAAGCAGCGCCACACATAAACCAACTAATGAACCTGGAAAGACAGATGGCCCAGCCAGGTCCATCTACGGGCCAAAGAAGAGGGCCCCAGGAAGCAAGGCAACACGTAAAGTGTCCGAAGATAGCGGCACACCCAAATACAGGGGCACCGCACACCCACTATGTTTCACCAATGAAGTCCTGGAACATCCATTCCCAGCAGGGTTTAAACCCATAAACATAGAGGCCTATGATGGAACAACAGACCTTGGAGTCTGGATAGAAGATTATATACTACATATACACATGGCCAGAGGAGATGATCTCCACGCCATAAAATACCTACCCCTCAAGCTCAAAGGGCCAGCCCGCCATTGGCTTAAAAGCCTCCCAGAAAACACCGTGGGAAGTTGGGAAGAGCTCGAGGATGCGTTTAGAGCAAATTTTCAAGGGACTTATGTCCGCCCTCCGGACGCAGATGATCTAAGTCATATAACTCAACAGCCGGAGAGTCAGCATGAAATTCGGAACAGGTTTCTTACCAAAAAGAACCAAATAGTCGACTGTCCGGACACCAGAGCCTTAGCAGCTTTTAAGCACAATGTCCGAGACGAATGGCTTGCCAGGCACCTAGGTCAAGAGAAACCAAGGACAATGTCCGCACTAACAAGCCTCATGACCCGCTTCTGTGCGGGAGAGGACAGTTGGCTAGCAAGATGCAGCACCAGCGACCCCAGTACATCCGAGATAAGGGATGGAAACGGAAAATCACGGCCAGAAAAGAACAGCGCCGGAATAAAGAGAAAAACCCGAAGAGCACGGCAGTCAACGCCGGATTCAAATGCTCATGGCTAAACAACAAAACAACACCTCTTAAGGATGACAGCGACGATCTGTACAACTTAAATAAGATTCTAGGTCGGATATGTCAAATCCACAGTACCCCCGGCAGGCCTGCAAACCATACCCATCGGGATTGTTGGGTTTTTAAATAGTCCGGCCGACTAAACGCCGAACACAAGGGGCTCGACACGTCAAGCGAAGACGATAAACCCCACCAGCAGAGCACCGGAAAACAAAAGACTTTCCCACAAGAAGTCAAAACAGTAAACTCACTTCATGTGAGAATACGGAAAAATAGCGCGGCACTTCCTAAAAAGAGCCTCGCACGGTCCAACCCAACAGGCCATAGAGATTGGATATCAAAGCCAATCACTTTCGACCACCTGGACTATTCCAGAAGCGTTCGAAACGCGGGATGGACTCCCCTGATATTGAATCCCATAATAGACGGATTACAATTTACTAACGTCCTAATGGACGGAGGCAGCGACTTAAACCCGTCAGATTCAAACACAATCCGTAAGATGGGGATAGACCCTACCAAAATTTGGCACAGCCGCACTTCCTTCAAAGGAGTGACGCCAGGCCCTTACGCCAAGTGCACAGCTCCATATTACTAGAAGTCGGTTCGATCATCGAACAATTTTCGACGCTAAAAATTAATTTTCACATCGCCCCATTTAAAAGTAGATATCAAGCACTCTTGGGACGAAGGCTTTTGTTCGCTTCAATGCCGCATCGCATTACGCCGCCTCTTACACTCAAGATGCCCGTCCGCGTGGCGCCATTTCAAGGCGAGGGTCACTTAAAGACCCGGACTCGGATAGACGAATCCGCTTCAAAGAAAGTTAGGGCTCCCTAGCCGCATACCTCTTCACATGGGGCTGCGCAAGATAAACATCCGCGGGTTCATACAAACCCCACTTTAATTATTTATATTTCTTCTTTTTTCGCATCTAACCGCTTTCAAACTAAGCATTCTCTCTTTTTACGCATTTAACAACGTGCATACCCGTCCAGATAACGGCACAACGGAGACACAGCGCAGACGCAGCAGGACCCGTTAGAGGATTCTTTTCAGATTAAGACCTGCGTAAACCTTTTTACTGTCTCTTGTTGTTATTCTCCTTGGTTTCTTCCTATAGCCAAAGCGAGCTCGACGTTTTGGCATCGGCGCGTCGAAGACCATGCCCGCATTCGACACTAGGGGCTTAGGCGTGTTCTCGCCCATTTATTATAAAGACCGAACACCTTAGGGAGTGTTCGCGCCTCGAAGTTAGGCATTATATGCATCAGCTCCGAATCATGTCTTTGGTCAAATGTTGGGTTTGCCCGGCTCCGTGTTTTGCTGCCTTACGCTCAGATCATCGCTAACGCGGCACCGGAGAACTATCGCGATTGTGCCCCGTTCGCCGGGCGAGCACCTCAAGAGAGAAAGCCAAAACCGATCGCATGATACTGCGAGAGACCGTCAACCACTCGATCGACTCATCGGAATGTTTAGAATTTCGCTTTGACGAAGGACCGCTTCCGGTCAGCACACACGCGCCCAATTCGGAGAAGTGCGGTGCCACCAGGGCTATATCGTAGCCCCACCCTCGAGCTCCACCGCTAAGTGAAAGTGATAAAGCATTATAGTCGGATTGCCTCGTTCGCTACGCTACCACCTCCTCAAACATGACCGAGACGCCGGATTAGTGTGAAAATGCGCTATTTTGCGAACAACCCGCACCACTGCATGGGGGCTGAAGCCGAAGACTGCAATCTTTCAAGTTATACAAATGTATACGTAAACGGCCGAACAGGAGAAGTTTTACTACTTGGGACGCACAAGTATAAAAAGCAGTTATAGCATAATCATCGTTCTACAAGCTAAAACATTCATTTGAACGTGACATTTTTCGAGCACTGCGACTCTATTACACGAGCGCCACGCATAACTTCCCCGAAATAGTGCTCGGCGGGGAGCCGGCTTTCATCCGATCCCTGGGCGGCTACAGCAGTGGCATCCATCTCCGAACATTGCGCCTTCACACGGGCAAGAGACATCCGCGCGCCCTCGATGCAGGCCGACCGCTTCATCTCCTTTATATGCGGCACTGCTCCAAGGAATTTCTGCAGAAGTCAAGTAGCTCATCGCCTTTGGGCCTCTCGCCGCATATGGGCCACGGCGTCGGCCATGGCAAGTCCGGATAATCTATTTAGCTCGCCCATTCGCCAACCGGTCTGTCAACGGAAGTGAGCGATCCGCACTATGGAATTGAGACCAATATAGTTTCTTCCGCCTTGTGATCCTTCCGGCTCCGAAGTGCTCAACGGCATCGGCCGCACTTGCCGCTAAGTCCATATACGGATCCTCCAGACTCCAAAGCCGCCAAATTGAGCATACTTTTGATCCATAAACCGGCGACGAGCGTAAAAGGCTTGCCACCACGATATCTCCTACCTGGCGCAGTTCCTCCTTCATGGCTCGCATTGCAGAGCGGGCATCCTTGGCTTCGGCGGTGGCCTTCTTCAGTCTTCCCGCTCCGATAAGCGCCTTTTCAAGAGCCTCATTGCGGTCGGCAACATCTTTTACTTTCATGGCCAATTCGCCACCTCGCCTAGCTTAGACAAAGGCGCAGCCCTTTCGCTTTCAACTCCTCGGTCGCCGAGGCAGCAGCCGCGTCACTCCTTCGGGCTTGCTCCTTAGCTTGAGCAAGTTCGCCCAAGGCTCTCCACAGCAGCAGCACCGTCTGCATAACGGCATAAAATTTATCGAGGAGGGCTTGACCCCTTAATAAAGCGACATCATGAGAACTCATTTACCTTGCGACTCATCAAGTCGCGGTTGACAAGTGCGATGTCCGTGATCCGCCACGCTGTTGCCAATTTAACTCGGCAAACCCACTAGTCCGGCTAGCCCTCGACTATCCGCCACCCGCATAGGAACGGCGGAATTCATTATTGATTTCGATCCTCGACGACGCCGTCGTTTTCGACAACCTACCGAGTCTCGTGGGCTACTATCTATACAGGCGATTTTCATGTGCAAGGCTGTCAATAGACAAAGAGATGCATCATTCTCACGCACCTCAAACCCCGCCAAAGAAACTCATAGCGGCATTGCGCAATCCGCTTTGGCGGACGAAATCCTTCAGATCACCATACGCATCAACGCACGGTGATCTTTCGAGATGGATGCCCTCTCAAACAGATTCTTCGATTCCCGCCGGATACTAGCGGTGCCGAACTCTCGCCCCTCCGACTCGGGATACCTCCGTGACGATACTTCGTGCTCGACCGCCTTTATCTCGACGGGCTGCAGACGGAGGCGTCTCGCTCTCCATTATCTCCGAAAGAAGGTCCCCCGAAGATGAACTCATCTGAGAAGGCTGCAGATCCGAACTGCAAGATAAATATTTCGGTTACCCACAAAAGCACAAATGGAGGTCTTTCCTTGCTAATTGAACTCTCCTTTTCATACTTCCAGCTCGCTGGAGGGCCGACCCTTTGGCGATGATTGTGCGTCCGGATTCTCTCCGAACGCCGGACACCCCGGTGAAGATCTCTTCCCACGCTTAGGGGCTTTGGCCCCCGGATCTTCGGAGGCGGTCCTCTTCTCCCCTTGGAAGGAGGGGTTTGTGATTCCCCTCTCTTCGGACGCCCCTTTGGGCAAAATAATAGCTCCTCTACTTTCCCCATCGCTCCCGTCCATGGGCGCGGCCTCCAACATTCTGACCAGCACAGGCTCCAGTGTGGTCTCTGGGAGGGGGGCCAGACACCTTATCAGCCTCGAATGTGCTACCCACTCCTGTGAAGAGTAATGGGTCAGGAGGCGAACTCTAGAAAAGAAGATAAAACAGAGCGTCCGGACTCTGAAGCTATTTACCTGAGTATCCGGTGATTGCGGCTTAGGCCTGCATCTCGGCCAATTCGGACACGCCACCGCGGTCCAAGAACAACTTATACATCTCCACGGTGTCGCACCCATGAAGTGTTGAGAATCCGAGGTCCTCCGGTTGAACTCCCACGACGGAGAGGACGACGCTTGCAGGCGTAAGATGCCCGAGTAGCATAACCTGCATCACCACAATCGATTGATCTCCTCGCCGAGGTCTCGAATCCGCCCCGCAATAAGGGCACGTCTTCGGATGGCCCCCAACTGAGCCCTTGGTTGACCCATGACCTCAGTCGGCATGGAGGTCTCGGGCGGAAGGAAGGCGGTGGATTTTGCTTGCTGCCCTTCGGAGCGGTGATATAGAACCACTCCTGTTGCCACATCCGAGTTCCTCTTGAAGGAACCCTCGGGCCATGGGGCATCGGCCTTTTGCTTATGGTCGCCCTGCAAGACTCCGCTTGACGCCCCGATCATCTTCGCTCCACTTGAAGGTCTTCAGCCACAGTCAAGTGGGGAGGACGGAGAAAGGCTTCACTGATTTATAATGAATGCGGAGATGTGGAGGATGGACTCCAGAGCCAAGTCGTGAAAGTCCAGCCCATAGTAGAACATGAGCCCTCTCACGAAGGGATCCGTCGGGAAGCCTAAACCCCGATGGAGGTGGGATATGAAGACAACGAACTCACCGGGCTCGGGGGCAGGCGCGGCCTGCCCTTGGGCGGGCAACCTGTGCGAAACTTCGTAGGCCAGGTACTTGGCCTCGCGTAACTTCAATATGTCCTCCTCCGTGACGGAGGAAGGCATCCACCGGCCCTGGAGGTCGGAGCCGGACATGGTTGAGAATCCAAAGTGCTCGAATCTAAGGCTCTGGGTGTTGGAACTGGGAGCGAGGAGGAGATTCGATGCGAGATTGAAGAACAAGGACAAGCCTTGGTCCTCTTATAAAGAGGAAAAAATACCAAGGGCCGTCTCCGTGACCGTTTGAGATTCACCTTCGATAGAGGAGGCGTGGCGACAGGAACGGTTGGGTTACCCACGCACGTACTGATGAGAATCCCGGAATAAGGGGAACGCGATCTCTCGACAAGACGTGCCAAGGAAACCGCTTCGCTAAACGTGCTGAGGTGGTATAGTAAAAAACGATTCAAGTAAAAGCCTGGTAGCGGTGTGATGTCACGCCGCACAATACGTCAGCAGATTGAATTGGTGTACATTTTATTCTCTCTACGGTGGAATGTGGAATTTATTTTGCAGAGCCGGACACTATCCTGGTGTTCATGATCTTCTCTGGATTATTCAAGGGAGGAACCCGCCTTGCAATGCCGAACATTATGCGCGCCGGACTAATCGTCATTGAAGCCTGGTTCAGGGCTACCGAGGAGTCTCGACTAGGGGTGTCCGGACAGCCGGACTATCATCGTCCACGGACTCCAAGACTACGAAGATACAAGATTGAAGACTCCGCCCCGTGTCCGGATGGGACTTCCCTTGGCGTGGAAGGCAAGCTTGGCGATACGGATATGTAGATCTCCTACCATTGTAACCGACTGTAAACCCTAGCCTCCTCCGGTGTCTATATAAACCGGAGGGCTTTAGTCCGTGAGGACACAACATACATTACAACTATCATACCATAGGCTAGCTTCTAGGGTTTAGCCTCCTTGATCTCGTGGTAGATCTACTCTTGTACTACCCATATCATCAATATTAATCAAGCAGACGAGGGTTTTACCTCCATCGAGAGGGCCGAACCTGGGTTAAAACATCGTGTCCCTCGTCTCCTGTTACCATCCGCCTAGACGCACAGTTCGGGACCCCCTACCCGAGATCCACCGGTTTTGACACCGACAACGATGCTAAAAGCCGCGGAGGTATAAATAAAAAAGGAGCATCAAGTGTTGATGGTCAATAAGACCACTAATTTCAAGAAAAAGGGCAAAGGGAAGAAAGGGAACTTCAAGAAGAACGGCAAAAAGGTTGCTGCTCAAGAGAAGAAACCCAAGTCTGGACCTAAGACTAAAACTGAGTGCTTCTACTGCAAAGGGACTGGTCACTGGAAGCGGAACTGCCCCAAGTATTTGGTGGATAAGAAGGATGGCAAAGTGAAAGGTATATTCATGTTATTGATGTGTACTTAACTAATGCTCGCAGTAGCGCCTGGGTATTTGATACTGGTTCTGTTGCTCATATTTGCAACTCGAAACAGGGGCAGCAGATTAAGCAAAGATTGGCTAAGGACAAGGTGATGATGCACGTGGGAAATGGTTCCAAAGTCGATGTGATCGCGGTCGGCACGCTACCTCTACATCTACCATCAAGATTAGTTTTAGACCTGAATATTTGTTATTTGGTGCCAGCGTTGAGCATGAACATTATATCTGGATCTTGTTTAATGCGAGACGGTTATTCATTTAAATAAGAGAATAATGGTTGTTCTATTTATATGAGTAATATCTTTTATGGTCATGCACCCCTGCTGAGTGGTCTATTCCTATTAAATCTCGATAGTAGTGATATACATATTCATAGTGTTGAAGCCAACAGATTGAAGTTTCATAATGATAGTGTAACTTATTTGTGGCACTGCCGTTTGGGTCATATCGGTGTAAAGCGCATGAAGAAACTCCATACTTATGGACTTTTGGAATCACTTGGTTATGAATCACTTGGTACTTGCGAACGGTGCCTTATGGGCAAGATGGCCAAAACTGCGTTCTCCGAAACAATGGAACGAGCTTCGGACTTATTAGAAATAATACATACCAATGTATGTGGTCCAATGAGTGTTGATGCTCGTGGTGGGTATCGTTATTTTCTCACCTTCACAGATGATTTGAGAAGATATTGTTATATATACTTAATGAAGCATAAGTCTAAAACATTTGAAAAGTTCAAAGAATTTCAGAGTGAAGTGGAAAATCATCGTTACAAGAAAATAAAGTTTCTATGATCTGATCATGGGGGAGAATATTTGAGTTACGAGTTTGGTCTTCATTTGAAACAACATGGGATAGTTTCACAATTAACGCCACCTGGAACACCACAGCTAAATGGTGTACCCGAACATCATAACCGTAGTTTATGAGATATGGTGCGATCTATGATGTCTCTTACTGATTTACCGCTATCATTTTGGGGTTATGCTCTAGAAACGGCTGCATTCACTTTAAATAGGGCACCATCAAAATCCGTTGAGACAACGCCTTATGAACTCTGGTTTGGCAATAAACCAAAGTTGTCATTTCTTAAAGTTTGGGGCTGTGATGCTTATGTGAAAAAGCTTCAATCTGATAAGCTCAAACCCAAATCATAGAAGTGCATCTTCATAGGATACCCAAAGGAAAGTGTTGGGTACACCTTCTATCACATATCCGGAGGCAAAATCTTTGTTGCTAAGAATGGATCCTTTCTAGAGAAGGAGTTTCTCTTGAAAGAAGTGAGTGCGAGGAAAGTAGAACTTGATGAGGTAACTTTACCTTCTCCCTTATTGAAAAGTAGTTCATCACAGAAATCAGTTCCAGTGATTCCTACACCAAATAGTGAGGAAGTTAATGATGATGATCATGACGCTTCAGATCAAGTTACTACCGAACTTCGTAGGTCTTCCAGAGTAAGATCCTCACCACAGTGGTACGATAATCCTGTTCTGGAAGTCATGTTACTAGACATGATGAACCTACGAACTATGAGGAATCGATGACGATCCCAGATTCCGCGAAATGGCTTGAGGCCATGAAATCTGAGATGGGATCCATGTATGAGAACAAAGTGTGGACTTTGGTGGACTTGCCCGATGATCGGCAAGCCATAGAAAATAAATGGATATTTAAGAAGAAGACCGACGCAGATGGTAATGTTACTGTTTACGAAGCTCGACTTGTTGCGAAAGGTTTTCGAAAAGTTCAAGGAGTTGACTACAATGAGACTTTCTCACCCGTAGTGATGCTTAAGTCTGTACGAATCATGTTAGCAATTGCTGGATTTTATGATTATGAAATTAGGCAAATGGATGTCAAAACTGCATTCCTGAATGGAATTTTGGAAGAAGAGTTGTACATGATGCAACCGGAAGGTTTTGTCGATCCAAAGGGTGCTAACAAAGTGTGCAAGCTCCAGCGATCCATTTATGGACTGGTGCAAGACTCTCGGAGTTGGAATAAACGCTTTGATAGTGTGATCAAAGCATATGGTTTTATACAGACTTTTGGAGAAGCCTGTATTTACAAGAAAGTGAGTGGGAGCTCTGTAGAATTTCTAATCTTATATGTAGATGACATATTGTTGATTGGAAATGATATATAATTTCTCGATAGCATAAAGGGATACCTGAATAAGAGTTTTTCTATGAAAGACCTCAGAGAAGCTACTTACATATTGGGCATCAAGATCTATAGAGATAGATCAAGACGCTTAATTGGACTTTCACAAAGCACATACCTTGATAAAGTTTTGAAGAATTTCAAAATGGATCAGTCAAAGAAAGGATTCTTGCCTGTGTTACAAGGTATGAAGTTGAGTAAGACTCAAAGCCCGACCACTGCAGAAGATAGAGAGAAAATGAAAGTCATTCCCTATCCTTCAGCCATAGGTTCTATCATGTATGCAATGCTGTGTACCAGACCTGATGTATGTCTTGCTATAAGCATAGCAGGGAGGTACCAAAGTAATCCCAAAGTGGAGCACTGGACAACGGTCAAGAACATCCTGAAATACCTAAAAAGTACTAAGGATATGTTTCTCGTTTATGGAGGTGAAAAAGAGCTCGTCGTAAATGGTTACGTTGATGCAAGCTTTGACACTGATCCGAATGACTCTAAGTCGCAAAACGGATACATATTTTTATTGAATGGAGGAGCTGTTAGTTGGCGCAGTTCCAAGAAGAGCGTCGTGGCAGGATCTACATGTGAACCGGAGTACATTGCTGCTTCGGAAGCAACGAATGAAGGAGTTTGGATGAAGGAGTTCATATCCGATCTAGGTGTCATACCTAGTGCATCGGGTCCAATGAAAATCTTTTGTGACAATACTGGTGCAATTGCCCTGGCAAAGGAATCCAGATTTCACAAGAGAACCAAGCACATCAAGAGACGCTTCAATTCCATCTGTCATCAAGTGTCGGAAGGGGACATAGAGATTTGCAAGATACACAGATCTGAATGTTGCGCACCCGCTGACTAAGCCTCTTCCACGAGCAAAACATGATCAGCACCAAAGCTCCATGGGTGTTAGAATCATTACTATGTAATCTAGATTATTGACTCTAGTGCAAGTGGGAGACTGAAGGAAATATGCCCTAGAGGCAATAATAAAGTTATTATTTATTTCCTTAATTCATGATAAATGTTTGTTATTCATGCTAGAATTGTATTAACCGGAAACTTAGTACATGTGTGAATACATAGACAAAACCTATAGCCCCTGGTATGCCTCTACTTGACTAGCTCGTAAATCAAAGGTGGTTATGTTTCCTAACCATAGAAATGTGTTGTCATTTGATGAACGGGATCACATCATTAGGAGAATGGTGTGATGGACATGACCCATCCATTAGCTTAGCATTATGATCATGTTAGTTTCATTGCTACTGCTTTCTTCATAACTTATACAAGTTCCTCGGACTATGAGATATGCAACTCCCGAATACCGGAGGAACACTTTGTGTGGTACCAAACGTCACAACGTAATGGTGATTATAAAGGTGCTCTACAAGTGTCTCTGAAGGTGTTTGTTGGGTTGCCATAGATCGAGATTAGAATTTGTCACTCCGTGTTTCGGAGAGGTATCTTTGGGCCCTCTCAGTAATACTCATCACTATAAGCCTTGCAAGAATTGTGACTAATGAGTTAGTTGCAGGATGAAGTATTACGGAACGAGTAAAGAGACTTGTCGGTAATGAGTTGAACTAGGTATTGAGATACCGACGATCGCATCTCGGGCAAGTAACATACCGATGACAAAGGGAACAACGTATGTTGTTATGCAATTTGACTGATAAAGATCTTCATAGAATATGTAGGAACCAATATGAGCATCCAGGTTATTGACCGGAGACGTGTCTCGGTCATGTCTACATAGTTCTCGAACTTGTAGGGTCTGCAAGCTTAACGTTCGATGACGATTGGTACTATGAGTTTATGTGATATGATGTACCGAAGGTAGTTCGGAGTCCCGGATATGATCACAGACATGACGAGGAGTCTTGAAATGGTCGAGACATAACGATCGATATATTGGAAGACTATGTTTGGACATCGGAATGGTTCCGGGTGAGTTCGGGCATTTACCGGAGTACCGGGGGGTTACCGGAACTCCCCGGGGAGTGTATGGGCCTTATTGGGCCTTAGTGGGAGAGAGGAGGAGGAGGCCAGGTGGAGGGTGCGCCCCAAGCCCAATCCGAATTGGGTGGGGGGCGGCCCCCCTTTCCTTCCCTCTCTCCCCCTTCCTTCCTCTCCTACTCCAACTAGGGGAGGGGGAATCCTACTCCCACCGGGAGTAGGACTCCCCCCTTGGGCGCGCCATGAGAGGGCCGGCCCTCCCACTCCTCCACTCCTTTATATACGGGGGAGGGGATCACCCCATAGACACACAAGTTGATTGTTTAGCCATGTGCGGTGCCCCCCTTCAGAGTTACACACCTCGGTCATATCGTTGTAGTGCTGAGGCGAAGTCCTGCGCCGGTAACTTCATCATCACCATCACCATGCCGTCATGCTGACAAAACTCTCCCTCGACCTCAGCTGGATCTAGAGTTCATGGGACATCACCGAGCTGAACGTGTGCAGATCACGGAGGTGCCGTACCTTCGGTGCTAGGATCGGTCGGATCGTGAAGATGTACGACTACATCAACCGCATTGTCATAACGCTTTCGCTTTCGGTCTATAAGGGTACGTGGACACCACTCTCACCTCTCGTTTCTATGCATCTCCTAGATAGATCTTGCGTGATCGTAGGAATTTTTTTGAAATTACTGCGTTCCCCAACAATAGTCTTAATGATGGATTCTATGTCATACACCAGATGCTAGAGTAAAGACGGGATCTGCAGAACCTTCGCATGTCACCTACAGCCTGGGATGCCAATATTCTGCAATGGGCAAGGACCGTAGGAGATATCGATGATCATCGGCTTCGAGCTGAGTTCTATCGCATCGAGCATGAACTTGCCCAAATCATCATGAAGGAGGTCCTTGAAAAAACAGGGTTGTTCTACGAGGAAGGGGAAATGTCGTGGTAAGACGTCCGAACACATGTAGCGGCTCAGCGTCTCGACCTGAAGCCTTTCACTAAGCTCGGGGACTATCTCCCTGACTTGGATGGATGGCAAGACATGCTTGAGTGATAGTCAATATATGACAATGTGTTTGTTTAGTCCATACTTTATGTATGACGAAACTTTGAGTTATGCATGACGAAACTTTATTTTTTATGTAATTAAACCGTCCTCCTCGACTAGCGAAGATCATTCTAGTTAGGGCATTTTGGGTACGATGAACTTTGTTATTTATGCTTATGATATGTTGCTTCTATTTTTGCCAAGTCAGTCTCTTTCTGTTGCTCAACTATATATGTTGCATATCATCGAACCATGTGATGATGCAAGTGCATAGATCATCGATGGCGAAGAAGTGCTACGCCAGGAGTATACGAAGAGTGCCCGGAGTGTCAGGCCCAGGTGTACCGGTTTCCGTTTCCGAGCGACAGCCAATAGTTAGTTTAGGTTCACGCTAGTGCGAGAGAGGGGTACGAACTCATGTACTTCATAGTTCCACTCTCACTCATAGAGATAGCTCTTCTCGCGTATATCATTGTTTAGATGGATGACGATGTAGTTGCAAGAACTTGTATCGCTATTTTCGAGATGATGATGAGAGACCACTTTGTGTTGTATGATGATGACATGATTTGATGCTATGATTACATTTGTATGTGTATGATGCTAAAGATTATTGTATAAAGCCTGTTCATATACAAAACAAATATGCAGAAAAAACTGATAAAACTAACAGTAGTGAGGGGAGTATAGTTAGCAGCAGCGCGCCCTTACCAGTAGTGTGTCCTGAACGAAAGTGCTGCAGATATTAGCAGTAGCAAGTTGCCCAAAAGCCCGCTGCTGCTAGCCATGTATAGCAGTAGCGTGGGTCACCACACGCTACTGATACACGTTAGCTATAGCACCGTATCAGTAGCGCGCCACCCCACGCTACTGATACACCTAATACGCATGCTACTGCTAGGCTTTTCCCTAGTAGCAGGAGCTATATTTTTTATTCATCACATTGTATGAGTTCTACTTGGAGCGTCATGTATTATAGTAGTCTTTGCTTTGTCTGCCTTTTAGTTTGCCACAATCATTTTTTTCTACACACACCTTTTGAAAAGGACACACATTTATTCGCGATTTGCTAGGATACTCTATGTGCTTTACTTATATCTTTTGAGCTAGGCAACTGCTCTAGTGCTTCACTTATATCTTTCAGAGCACGGCGGTGGTTACATTTTAAACAAATATTTGCACTCTCATGGTTCACTTAATCTTTTTGAGAGTGTAATAGTAATGGCAATATACACAAGTTATGAAATTGTTCCTGATATGATAGGTATTCAAGAGGGATATAATAAAAACTTTCATGTAGATCACTGAATATGATAAGTTTGATTTCTTGCAATAGTTTTTTGAGATAGAGATGGTGATATGTGGGTTGTACTAGTGAATAATTGTGGTTTAGTAAGAATATTGGTGTTAAGGTTTGTGATTCCCGAAGCATACATGTATAGTCTCTCGTTATGCTAAGAAGTTGGAGGACAATTTATTATTGAGTGTCTTCCTCTGCGTGAAGGTCGGGGCACGCGATGGTTAACTCCTGCCAACCTCCCTCATAGGGGCACGCATAGTAGTACTTTTCTTCGAGGGCTAATAGACATCCGCAACAAGTTTGTGAGTCTTTATAACTGATGTGAGTCCATGGATTATACACACTCTCACCTTTCCGCAATTTTCTAGCCTCTTCGGTACTGTGCATTGCCCTTTGTCACCTCAAGAGTCGGTGCAAACTTCGCCGGTGCATCCAAACCCCATGATATGATACGCTCTATCACACGTAAGCCTCCTTATATTTTCCTCAAAACAGCCACCATACCTACCTATCATGGCATTTCCATAGCCATTCCGAGATATATTCCCATGCAACTTCCACCGTTCCATTATTATGCCATACGCCTTCATTGTCATATTGCTTCACATGATCATATAGCTGACATAATATTTATGGCTCAGCCACCGTTTATCATCATCATACATGTTACGCTAGTATCATTGCACATCCTGGTACACTGCCAGAGGCATTCATATAGAGTCATATGTTTCAGTTTTATCGAGTTGTAATATTGAGTTGTAAGTAAATAAAAGTGTGATGATCATTATTATTAGAGCATTGCCTCAGTGAGGAAATGAAATAAAAATAAAAGAAAAAAGTGGCCACAAAGAGCCCAAAAAATGAGAGAAAAATATAGAAGGGGCAATTTTACTATCCTTTTACACACTTGTGCTTCAAAGTAGCACCGTATTTCTCATATAGAGAGTCTCCTATGTTGTCACTTTCATATACTAGTGGGAATTTTTCATTATAGAATTGGCTTGCATATTACAATGATGGGCTTCCTCAAATGTCTAAGGTCTTCATGAGCAACCAAGTTGGATGCACACCCACTTAGTTTTAGGTTTGAGCTTTCATACACTTATAGCTCTTAGTGCATCTATCGCATGGCAACCCCTACTCCTTGCATCGACATTAATTGATGGGCATCTCCATAGCCCGTTGATTATCCTCATCAATGTGAGACTTTCTCCTTTTTTGTCTTCTCCAAATTATCTCCATCACCATACTCTATTCCACCCATAGTGCTATATCCATGGTTGTGCTCATGTATTTCATGAGAGTTGAAAAAGCTAAAGTGAATTAAAAAGTATGAACCAATTGCTTGGCTTATCATCAGGGTTGTGCATGATAAATACTTTGTGTTAAGAATACTCTTAGTGCATCCATTACATGGCAATCCCTAATCCTCGTATTGACATCAATTGATGGGCATCTCCATAACTCGTTGATTAGCCGCGTCGATGTGAGACTATCTTCCATTTTTGTCTTCCCATTATTAATCCCTACCACCGCATTCTATTCCACCCATAGTGCTATGTCCATGGCTTACGCTCATGTATTGCGTGGGGGTTGGCAAAGGTGAAGCATGTTAAAAAGTATGAACCAATTGCTTGTTCACACCGAGGTTGTACATGATTTATATTTTGTGTTAAGAAGATGGAGCATGACAAGGCTATATGATTTTGTAGGGATAGCGTTCTTTAGCATTTTTATTTTGAAAAGCATGATTGTTTGTTGGTATGCCTGAGTATTGATGTCTTTATGTCAAATTATAGACTATTGCTTTGAATCATTCGGATCTTAATATTCATACCATAAAAGAAAGATTACATGATAGACATGTTAGGTAGCATTCCACATCAAAGATTCTGTTTTTACCATTTACCTACTCGAGGACGAGCAGGAATTAAGTTTGAGGATGCTTGATATGTCTCCAACGTATCTATAAGTGTTGATTTTCCATGTTGTTATAGTATCAATCTTGGATGTTTTATATGCTATTTTATATCATTTTTTGGGACTAATCTATTAACCGAGTGCACAGTGCTAGTTGCTATTTTTTTGCTTGTTCTTGGCTTTTCAGAAAATCAATATCAAACAGAGTCCAAACATGATGAAACTTTACAATGATTTTTTATGGACCAGATGGGTCCCATGAAGGTTCGGGAGAAGACCAGAGGAGTCATGAGGGAGCGACAAGTTCATAGGGCGCGCCCAGGGGGGACACGCCCCTGAGCTTGTGGGCCCCTCGTGGCACCTCTTGATATGATTCCACCTCTAGAAACTCGCAAATATTCCCAATATACCAGAGAGCTAGCCGAAACACTTTTTCCGCCTCCACAAGCTTCTGTTCTTCCGCGATCCCATCTGGAGGCCTTTTCTGGTACTCAGCTGGAGGGGGAATCGATCAAGAATTGGTTATACATCATCCTTGCTGTCCTACCGATGATTTTTGAGTAGTTCACCACAGACCTACGGGTTCATAGCTAGTGTCTAGATGGCTTCTTCTCTCTCTTTGGTCTTCAATACAATGTTCTCCTCAATGTTCTTGGAGTTCTATCCGATGTAATCTTCTTTTGCGGTGTGTTTGTTGGGATCCGATGAACTGTGGCTTTATGATTGGAATATTTATGAATAATAATTGAGTCTTCTCTAAACTCTTTTATGCATGATTTTTATAGCTTTTTATTTCTCTCCGATCTATCTGTTTGGTTTGGCCAACTAGATTGATTATCTTCCGTGGGAGAGGTGCTTTGTGATGGGTTCAATCTTGCGGTGCTCTATCCCAGTGACAAAGTAGGTGACAAGACACATATTTGTATTTGTTGCCATTAAGGGTCAAATGATGGGGTTTATTCATATTGATTGGGTTCACTTTGTCTACATCATATCGTCTTGCTTAAGACATTATTCCGTTTTATACTTAATATCCTAGATGCATGTTGGATAGCGGTCGATGGGTGGAGTAATAGTAGTAGATGCAGACATGAGTCGGTCTACTTGTCTTGGATGTGATGCCTATATACATGACCATTGCCTTGAATATCGTCATAACTATGCCCTTTTTTATCAATTGCCCAACAGTAATTTTGTTCACCCACCATATGCTATGTGATCGAGAGAGAAGCCTCTAGTGAACACTATGGCCCGGGTCTACTTTTATCATATATAAAAACACAAATATACCTTGCTACATTTTTATTTATTTTATTTTGTTTTGCAATTTATCTTATTACCTACCACTACGAGATTGAATCCTTGCAAGTAACTACCGAGGGGATTGACAACCCCCTTGTTCGCATTGGGTGCAAGTATTTGCTTTTCTGTGTGCAGGTGTTGTTCACGAGGCTTTGTGTGATTGTCCTACTGGATTGATAACCTTGGTTCTTAGCTGAGGTAAATACTTATCTCTACTGTACTGCATCATCCTCTCCTCTTCGAGGAAATCCCAACACTGCTCACAAGTAGAAAGTTCAAAAGAGACAACATATTGGTCCATAGTACTCGAGCTTAAGCCAGTGCAAAAAAACATGTGTGATCATTTCCTTGTCATGACCCCATCACCAGACAACTAAAGTTTCAGCAAACAATGATTGAAGTAAGTGCCTGAGAGCCTTGACTTGAGAACGTTAGTGCGCAGTGATGAGAAACTCTATATCTTGACTCTTTGAAAACTCTTTGTGCTCAAGTTTGTTAAAATAAAACAACAAAAATAAATGAATAAGCTAATAAGTAAGAGTATCCAAGTATTTGTTTTCATTCTAGATTAACTACGACAAGGGGCATATAATTTTTTTACTATAACTTTAGCGGTTTAGTTATCAAAATGTATATTACCCAGTTTAGCATGTGCTACCTTGTACAAATATGTTCTGTCTTCATTATAGCTTGTAGAGAAGAGAAGGATGCGACTATGGGGAACGATATTTATTGATGAGCTAGATGGATAACTTTGATTTATAAAACCTATTGCTTGAAGACGAGCAATGTTTAAACTTGGGGAAGTTGATGAGTGGATTTTATGCAACTTTGTAGAGAATATTTTAGTGCCAAAATCCCTCATAACATATCCATTTAGCACTTATTCATGTCCCCATTGCATAGTTTATGGCTTTTACTCGTTTTAGCAAGTTCATTGCATAACTTTTATTTTTATTTAGTTTCCCCCTTTTTTGTCTTTGTAGGTGTGTTGACATGTTGATGGACTTGGGACATCAAAAGGACCAAGTTGAAAGTCAAACTGAAGAAGATCCAGTCACCAGATCAAGGCCCTACAGATTGTTTGATGTTTTGACATTTATTAAAGTTCTCAAATTGAATATCCAAGGCCACTGATACATCAGGATTTTCTCTAGCAATCCAGTGATACCAAGAACGTCAAAATTGAAGTTTGTATGAAGAAATGGTGACTAAAATATGAAACATATCCCAGTGTCCAGAGTGTATGACAGCCTTCCATAGGAGTGCAACTACCTTCCATACAACCTTCCATACAAGCTCCCGGCAGCTTTATAATTTGGCCAGAACTTTCCCGATTTTGCTTTGATTTTGTCCTAATTTGTTCCTTCGGGGTTCTTGACAACCAAGACTTGTATTGGACATGGATTTGTCTCTCCTAGAGCCCTTGGATGAAAGGGAGGAGTCTACTTCAATGGAGGACACCTAAGGAGGACTCCTATAAGAACACCACCAACCCTAGCCGCTGTGAATCTCTACTAAAGTGGAGGAGAAAAAGTGATAGTAGTAACCTCCACCTATCCCGTCTCTGCCAATTCGATAGGGGAATAGTGGTGACCACCCATTGGCTGCATCCACAGGGAAACCCTTAATCATCATTTTTGTAACCTGTGATACGTCTCCGTCGTATCTATAATTTTTGATTGTTCCATGCCAAGATTATTCAACTTTTATATACTTTTGGCAACTTTTTATACTTTTTTTTGGGACTAACATATTGATCCAGTGCCCAGTGCCAGTTCTTGTCTGTTGCATGTTTTTTGTTTCACAGAAACCCCATATCAAACGGAGTCCAAATGGAATAAAAATGGACGGAGATTTTTTTTGGAATATTTATGATTTTTTGGGAAGTAAAATCAAAGCGAGACGGTGCCCGAGGGGGCCAGGAGATAGGGGGGCATGCCCCAGGGAGGCAGGCGCACCCTGGACTCCCCTGGGCCCCCCGTAAGGCGGTTGACACTCTTCTTTTGCCACAAGAAAGATAATTTTATGAGAAAGATCTGGGCGAAAGATTCACCCCAATCGGAATTACGGATCTCCAGATATAAAAGAAACGGTGAAAAGGCAGAATCTGAGAATGCAGAAACAGAGAGATAGATCCAATCTCGGAGGGGCTCTCGCCCCTCCCAAGCCATGGGAGCCAAGGACCATAGGGGAAACCCTTCTCCCATCTAGGAAGAAGTGAAGGAAATATGCCCTAGAGACAATAATAAAGTTATTATTTATTTCCTTATTTCATGATAAATGTTTATTATTCATGCTAGAATTGTATTAACCGGAAACATGATACATGTGTGAATACATATACAAACATAGTGTCACTAGTATGCCTCTACTTGACTAGCTCGTGAATCAAAGATGGTTAAGTTTCCTAGCCATGGACATGAGTTGTGATTTGATTAACGGGGTCACATCATTAGGAGAATGATGTGATTGACTCGACCCATTCCGTTAGCCTAGCACTTGATCGTTTAGTATGTTGCTATTGCTTTCTTCATGACTTATACATGTTCCTACGACTATGAGATTATTCAACTCCCGTTTACCGGAGGAACACTTTGTGTGCTACCAAACATCACAGCGTAACTGGGTGGTTATAAAGGAGCTCTACAGGTGTCTCCAAAGGTACATGTTGGGTTGGCGTATTTCGAGATTAGGATTTGTCACTCCGATTGTCGGAGAGGTATCTCTGGGCCCTCTCGGTAATGAACATCACTATAAGTCTTGCAAGCAATGTGACTAATGAGTTAGTTGCGGGATGATGCATTACATAACGAGTAAAGAGACTTGTCGGTAACGAGATTGAACTAGGTACTGGGATACCGACGATCGAATCTCGGGCAAGTAACGTACCGATGACAAAGGGAACAACGTATGTTGTTATGCGGTTTGACCGATAAAGATCTTCGTAGAATATGTGGGAGCCAATATGAGCATCCAGGTTCCGCTATTGATTATTGACCGAGAATAGTTCTAGGTCATGTCTACATTGTTCTCGAACCCGTAGGGTTCGCACGCTTAAGGTTTCGATGACAGTTATATTATGAGTTTATGAGTTTTGATGTACCGAAGGAGTTCGGTGTCCCGGATGAGATCGGGGACATGACGAGGAGTCTCGAAATGGTCGAGACGTAAAGATCGATATATTGGACGACTATATTCGGAGTTCGGAAAGGTTCCGAGTGATTCGGGTATTTTTCGGAGTACCGGAGAGTTACGGGAATTCGCCAGGGAGTATATGGGCCTTAGTGGGCCATACGGGAATAGAAGAGAGAGGCCGAAGGAAGGAGGCGCGCAGCCCCCTCTGGTCCGAATTGGACAAGGGTGTGGCCCCTTTCCTTCCTCCTCTCCCCTCTTTCCCCTTCTCCTACTCCAACAGGAAGGAGGAGTCCTACTCCGGTGGGAGTAGGACTCCCTTGGCGCGCCCCTCCTAGGCCGGCCGCCCCTCCCCCTTGCTCCTTTATATAGGGCAGGGGGCACCTCTAGGCACAACAACAATTGATCCTTGGATCTCTTAGCCGCAGCGGTGCCCCTCCACCATAGTCCACCTCGATAATATCATAGCGGTTCTTAGGCGAAGCCCTGCGACGGTAGAACATCAAGATCGTCACCACGCCGTCGTGCTGACGGAACTCTCCCTCGACACTCGGCTGGATCGGAGTTCGAGGGACGTCATCGAGCTGAACGTGTGCTAGAACTCGGAGGTGTCGTAGTTTCGGTGCTTGATCGGTCAGGCCGCGAAGACGTACGACTACATCAACCGCATTGTGTTAACGCTTCCGCTTTCGGTCTACGAGGGTACGTGGACACACTCTCCCCTCTCGTTGTTGTGCATCACCATGATCTTGCGTGTGCGTAGGAATTTTTTTGAAATTACTACGTTCCCCAATAGTGGTATCAGAGCCAGGTTTTATGCGTAGATGTTATATGCACGAGTAGAACACAAGTGAGTTGTGGGCGATACAAGTCATACTGCTTACCAGCATGTCATACTTTGGTTCGACGGTATTGTTGGATGAAGCGGCCCGGACCGACATTACGCGTAGGCTTACGCGAGACTGGTTTTACCGCCGTGCTTTGCACACAGGTGACTAGCGGGTGTCAATTTCTCCAACTTTAGTTGAACCGAGTCTGGCTACGCCCGGTCCTTGCGAAGGTTAAAACAGCACCAACTTGACAAACTATCGTTGTTGTTTTGATGCGTAGGTAAGAACGGTTCTTGCTAAGCCCGTAGCAGCCACGTAAAATTTGCAATAACAAAGTAGAGGACGTCTAACTTGCTTTTGTAGGGCATGTTGTGATGTGATATGGTAAAGACGTGATGAGATATAAGTTGTTGTATGAGATGATCATGTTTTGTTGAAGTTATCGGCAACTAGCAGAAGCCCTATGGTTGTCTCTTTGTTGCATAAAGATGCAAGTGCCAAATAATTGCTTTACTTTATCGCTATGCGATAGCAATAGTTGCAAGAGCAATAGTTGGCGAGACGACCATGTGACGACACATTGATATAGATCAAGATGATGAAGATCATGGTGTCGTGCCGGTGACGATAGAGATCATGATAGTACTTTGGAGATGGAGATCAAAGGCACAAGATGATCATGGCCATATCATGTCAAACATTTTGATTGCATATGATGTTTATTCTTTATGCATCTTATCTTGTTTTGATTGATGGTAGCATTTTAAGATGATCTCTCACTAAAAATTATCAAGAAGTGTTCTCCCTGAGTATGCACCGCAGAAAGTTCTTCGTCTTTGAGACACCACGTGATGATCGGGTGTGATAGGCTCTACGCTCAAATACAACGGTGCAAAACCGCTGCACACGCGAATACTCAAGTTAAACTTGACGAGCCTAGCATATAACAGATATGGCCTCGAACACGGAGACCGAAAGGTCGAGCGTGAATCATATAGTAGATATGATCAACATAGTGATGTTCACCATTGAAACTACTCCATCTCACGTGATGATCGGGCATGGTTTAGTTGATTTGGATCACGTGATCACTTAGATGACTAGAGAGATGTCTGTCTAAGTGGGAGTTCTTAAGTAATATAATTAATTGAACTTAAATTTATCATGAACTTAGTCCTGGTAGTATTTTGCAAATTTTGTTGTAGATCAATAGCTCGCGTTGTTGCTTTCATATGTTTATTTTGATATGTTCCTAGAGAAAACTGTGTTGAAAGATGTTAGTAGCAATGATGCGGATTGGATCCGTGATCTGAGGTTTATCCTCATTGCTGCATAGAAGAATTATGTCCTTAATGCACCGCTAGGTGACAGACCTATTACAGGAGCAGATGCAGACGTTATGAACGTTTGGCTAGCTCAATATGATGACTACTTGATAGTTTTGTGCACCATTCTTAACGGCTTAGAATCGGGACTTCAAAGACGTTTTGAACGTCATGGACCATATGAGATGATCCAGGAATTGAAGTTAATATTTCAAGCAAATACCCGAGTTGAGAGATATGAAGTCTCCAACAAGTTCTATAGCTAAAAGGTGGAGGAGAATCGCTCAACTAGTGAGCATGTGCTCAGATTGTCTCGGTACTACAATCGCTTGAATCAAGTGGGAGTTAATCTTCCAGATAAAATAGTGATTGACAGAATTCTCTAGTCACCATCACCAAGTTAGTAGAACTTCGTGATGAACTATAATATGCAAGGGATGACGAAAGTGATTCCCAAGCTCTTCGTGATGTTGAAGTCGACGAAGGTAGAAATCAAGAAAGAGCATCAAGTGTTGATGATTGACAAGACCACAAGTTTCAAGAAAAGGGCAAAGGGAAAGAAAGGGAAACCTCAAGTAGAATGGCAAACAAGTTGTCACTCCCATGAAGAAGCCCAAAGCTGGACCTAAGCCTGAAACTGAGTGCTTCTACAACAAAGGAAATGGTCACTGGAAGTGGAACTACTCCAAATATTTGGTGGATAAGAAGGATGGCAAAGTGAACAAGGGTATATTTTGATGTACAGGTTATTGATGTGTACCTTAGTAGTGTTTATAGTAGCCCCTGAGTATTTGATACTTGTTCAGTTGCTAAAAATTTAGTAACTCGAAACAGGAGTTACAGAATAAACAGAGACTAGTTGAAGGGGAAGTGACGATGAGTGTTGGAAGTAGTTCCAAGATTGATATGATCATCATCACACACTCCCTATACTTCGGGATTAGTGTTAAACCTAAATAAATGTTATTTAGCTTTTATGCTGAGCATGAATATGATTTGATCATGTTTATTGCAATACGTTATTCATTTAAAGTCGAGAATAATTGTTGTTCGCTTACATGAATAAAACCTTCAATGGTCATACACCCAATGAAAATAGTTTATTGGATCTCGATCGTAGTGATACAGATATTCATAATATTGATGCCAAAAGATGCAAAGTTAATAATGATAGTGCAACTTATTTGTGGCACTGCCATTTGGGTCATATCGGTGTAAAGTGCATGAAGAAACTCCATAAATATGGATTTTCGGAATCACTTGGTTATGAATCATTTGATGTTTGCGAACCGTGCCTTTGGGCGAGATGACTAAAACTCCGTTCTTCGGAACAATGGAACGAGCAACAAACTTGTTGGAAATAATACATACTGATGTATGCAAACCAATGAGTATTAAGGCTCGTGGCGGGTATCGTTATTTTCTGACCTTCATAGATAATTTGAACAGATATGGGTATATCTACTCGATGAAACATAAGTCTGAAATAGTTGAAAGGTTCAAAGAATTTCAGAGTGAAGTGGGAAATCATCATAGCAAGAAAATAAAGTTTCTGCGGTCTGATCGTGGAGATGAATATTTGAGTTACGAGTTCGGTCTTCAATTAAAACAATGTGGAATAGTTTCACAAACTCACGCCACCTGGAACACCACAATGTAATGGTGTGTCCAAACGTCGTAATCGTACTTTACTAGATATGGTGCGATCTATGATATCTCTTATCAATTTACCACTATCGTTTTGGGGTTATGCATTAGAGACAGCTGCATTCACGTTTGATAGGGCACCATCTAAATCCGTTGAGACGACACCGTATGAACTATGGTTTAGTAGTAAACCTAAGCTGTCGTTTCTTAAAGTTTGGAGTTGCGATGCTTATATGAAAAAGGTTTTCAACTTGATAAGCTCGAACCCAAATCGGAGAAGTGCGTCTCATAGAATACCCAAAGGAAACTGTTGGGTACACCTTCTATCACAGATCCGAAGGCAAAACATTTGTTGCTAAGAATGGATCCTTTCTAGAGAAGGAGTTTCTCTCGAAAGAAGTGAGTAGGAGGAAAGTAGAGCTTGATAAGGTAATTTGTACCTTCTCCCGAATTGGAAAGTAGTTCATCACAGAAATCAGTTCCAGTGATTCCTACACCAATTAGTGAGGAAGCTAATGATGATGATCATGAAACTTCAGATCAAGTTACTACAAAACCACGTAGGTCTTCCAAAGTACAGTCCGCACCAGAATGGTACAATAATCCTGTTCTGGAAGTCATGTTACTAGACCATGATGAACCTACGAACTATGAGGAAGCGATGATGAGCCCAGATTCCGCGAAATGGCTTGAGGCCATGAAATCTGAGATGGGATCCATGTATGAGAACAAAGTGTGGACTTTGGTGGAGTTGCGCGATGATCGGCAAGCCATATTGTATAAATGGATCTTCAAGAGGAAGACAGATGCTAATAGTAGTGTCACTATCTACAAAGCTCGGCTTGTCGCAAAAAGGTTTTCGACAAGTTTAAGGTATTGACTACAATGAGATTTTCTCAACTGTAGCGATGCTTAAGTCTGTCTGAATCATGTTAGCAATTGCCACATTTTATGAAATCTGGCAAATGGATGTCAAAACGGCATTCCTTAATGGTTTTCTTAAAGAAGAGTTGTATATGATGCAACCAGAAGGTTTTGTCAATCCTAAAGGTGCTAACAAATGTGCAAGCTCTAGCGATCCATCTATGGACTGGTGCAATCATCTCAGTGTTGGAATATATGCTTTGATAAGTTGATCAAAGCATATAGTTTTATACAGACTTGTGGTGAAGCCTGTATTTACAATAAAGTGAGTGGGAGCACTACACCTTTCTGATAAATATATGTGAGTAACATATTGTTGATCAGAAATGATATAGAATTTTTCTGGAAAGCATAAAGGAGTATTTGAAAGGAGTTCTATAAAAGAAAGACCTCAGTAAAGCTACTTATATATTGAGCATCAAAATCTATTGAGATAGATTAAGACGCTTGATAAGTTTTTCAATAAGTACATACCTTGTCAAGATTTTGAAATAGTTCAAAATGGAACAGTCAAAGAAAGAGTTCTTGCCTGTGTTGCAAAGGTGTGAAATTGAGTAAAGACTCAAATCCCGACCACGACAGAAAATAGAAAAGAGAATGAAAGTCATTCCCTATGCCTCAGTCATAGGTTCTATAAAGTATGCTATGCTATGTACCAGACCTATTGTATACCTTGCTCTGAATTTAGCAAGGGAGTACAATAGTGATCTAGGAGTAGATCACTGGACATTGGTCAAGAATATCCTTAGTGAGGACTAAGGAAATATTTCTCGATTATGGAGGTGATAAAAGAGCCAGTCGTAAAAAGTTACCTCGGTACAAGTTTTCACACCGATCCAGATGACTCTAAGTCTCAATCTGGATACATATTGAAAGTGGGAGCAATTAGCTAGAGTAGCTCCGTGCAGAGCATTGTAGACATAGAATATTTGCAAAATACATACGGCTCTCAATGTGACAGACCCATTGACTAAGCTTCTCTCACAAGCAAAACATGATCACACCTTAGTAATCTTTGGGTATTAATCACATAGCGATGTGAACTAGATTATTGACTCTAGTAAACCCTTTGGGTGTTGGTCACATGATGATGTGAACAATGGGTGTTAATCATATACATATATGAATATTGGTGTTAAATCACATGGCGATGTGAACTAGATTATTGACTCTAGTGCAAGTGGGAGACTGAAGGAAATATGCCCTAGAGGCAATAATAAAGTTATTATTTATTTCCTTATTTCATGATAAATGTTTATTATTCATGCTAGAATTGTATTAACCAGAAACTTGATACATGTGTGAATACATAGACAAACATAGTGTCACTAGTATGCCTCTACTTACTAGCTCATGGATCAAAGATGGTTAAGTTTCCTAGCCATGGACATGAGTTGTCATTTGATTAACGGGGTCACATCATTAGGAGAATGATGTGATTGACTCGACCCATTCCATCAGCCTAGCACTTGATCGTTTAATATGTCGCTATTGCTTTCTTCATGACTTATACATGTTCCTATGACTATGAGATTATGCAACTCCCGTTTACCGGAGGAACACTTTGTGTGCTACCAAACGTCACAACGTAACTGGGTGATTATAAAGGAGCTCTACAGGTGTCTCCAAAGGTACATGGTGGGTTGACGTATTTCGAGATTAGGATTTGTCACTCCGATTGTCGGAGAGGTATCTCTGGGCCCTCTCGGTAATGAACATCACTATAAGTCTTGCAAGAAATGTGACTAATGAGTTAGTTGTGGGATGATGCATTACATAACGAGTAAAGAGACTTGCCTGTAACGAGATTGAACTAGGTATTGGGATACCAACGATCGAATCTTGGGCAAGTAACATACCGATGACAAAGGGAACAACGTATGTTGTTATGCAGTTTGACCGATAAAGATCTTCGTAGAATATGTGGGAGCCAATATGAGCATCCAGGTTCCCCTATTGGTTATTGACCGAGAATAGTTCTAGGTCATGTCTACATTGTTCTCGAACCCGTAGGGTCCGCACGCTTAAGGTTTCGATGATAGTTATATTATGAGTTTATGAGTTTTGATGTACCGAAAGAGTTCGGAGTCCTGGATGAGATCGGGGACATGAAGAGGAGTCTCGAAATGGTCGAGACGTAAAGATCGATATATTGGACGACTATATTCGCAGTTCGGATAGGTTCCGAGTGATTCGGGTATTTTTCGGAGTACCGGAGAGTTACGGGAATTCGCCGGGCAGTATATGGGCCTTATTGGGCCATGCGGGAATAGAGGAGAGAGGCCGAAAGGAAGGAGGCGCGCAGCCCCCCTCTAGTCCGAATTGGACAAGGGTGCGGCCCCTTTTCCTTCCTCCTCTCCCCTTTCCCCTTCTCCTACTCCAACAGGAAGGAGGGAGTCCTACTCCCGGTGGGAGTAGGACTCCCCTTGGCGCGCCCCTCCTAGGCCGGCCGCCCCCTCCCCCCTTGCTCCTTTATATACGGGGGCAGGGGGCACCTCTAGGCACAACAATAATTGATCCCTTGGATCTCTTAGCCATGTGTGGTGCCCCCCTCCACCATAGTCCACCTCGATAATATCATAGCGGTGCTTAGGCGAAGCCCTGCGCCGGTAGAACATCAAGATCGTCACTACGCCTCGTGCTGACGGGACTCTCCCTCGACACTCGGCTGGATCGGAGTTCGAGTGATGTCATCGAGCTGAACGTGTGCTAGAACTCGGAGGTGCCGTAGTTTCGGTGCTTGATCGATCGGGCCGTGAAGACGTACGACTACATCAACCGCGTTGTGCTAACGCTTCTGCTTTCGGTCTACGAGGGTACGTGGGCACACTCTCCCCTCTCGTTGCTATGCATCACCATGATCTTGCGTGTGCGTAGGAATTTTTTTGAAATTACTACGTTCCCCAACAAGAAGGTCAAGGAAGAACAAGAAGAAGTGGGGCTCTCTCCCCCTTGCTTCCGGTGGCGCCGGAACGCCGCCGGGGGCCATCATAATCACCGCGATCTTCATGAACAACTTCACCACCTTCATCACCAACTCTCCCCCCTCTATGCAGCGGTGTAACCCCTCTCTTACCCGCTGTAATCTGTACTTGAACGTGGTGCTCAATGCTATATATTATTTCCCAATGATGTATGGCTATCTTATGATGTTTGAGTAGATCCGTTTTGTCCTATGGGTTAATTGATGATTGTGATTGGTTTGAGCTGCATGTTTTATTATTGGTGCTGTCCTATGGTGCTGTGACGCCACCGATTCAATTGTACACTAATCATGCACGCAAATGTGTACGATCAAGATCAGGGACTCACGGGAAGATATCACAATACAACTCTAAAACATAAATAAGTCATACAAGTATCATAATACAAGCCAGGGGCCTCGAGGGCTCGAATACAAGTGTTCGATCATAGACAAGTCAGCGGAAGCAACAATATCTGAGTATAGACATAAGTTAAAAAGTTTGCCTTAAGAAGGCTAGCACAAACTGGGATACCGATCGAAAGAGGCGCATGCCTCCTGCCTGGGATCCTCCTAAACTACTCCTGGTCGTTGTCAGCGGCCTGCATGTGGTAGTAGGCACCTCCGGTGTAGTAGGAGTCGTCGTCGACGGTGGCGTCTGGCTCCTGGGCTCCAGCATCTGGTTGCGACAACCAGGTAGAAAGGAAAGGGGAAAAAGTGGGGAAAGCAACCGTGAGTACTCATCCAAAGTACTCGCAAGCAAGGAGCTACACTACATATGCATGGGTATATGTGTAAAGGGCCATATTGGTGGACTGAACTGCGGAATGCCAGAATAAGAGGGGGATAGCTAATCCTGTCGAAGACTACGCTTCTGGCAGCCTCCGTCTTGCAGCATGTAGAAGAGAGTAGATTGAAGTCCTCCAAGTAGCATCGCATAGCATAATCCTACCCGGCGATCCTCCCCTCGTCGCCCTGTGGAAAAGGGATCACCGGGTTGTCTGTGGAACTTGTCTAGGTGTGTTTTATTAAGTATCCAGTTCAAGATGTCATAAGGTCAAGGTACAACTCCGGGTCGTCCTTTTACCGAGGGACACGGCTATTCGAATAGATTTACTTCCCTGCAGGGGTGCACCACATAACCCAACACGCTCGATCCCGTTTGGCCGAACACACTTTCCTGGGTCATGCCCGGCCTCGGAAGATCAACATGTCACAGCCCCACCTAGGCACAACAGAGAGGTCAGCACGCCGGTCTAAATCCTATGCGCGCAGGGGTCTGGGCCCATCGCCCATCGCACACCTGCATGTTGCGAGGGCGGCCGGAAGCAGACCTAGCCCCCTAATACAAGAGCAGGCATTCCAGTCCAATCCGGCGCGCACCGCTCCGTCGCTGATATCAAGAAGGCTTCGGCTGATACCACGACGTCGAGTGCCCATATCTTTCCCGCGTAGTTGGTTAGTGCGTATAGGCCAGTGGCCAGACTCAGATCAAATACCAAGATCTCGTTAAGTGTGTTATTATGAAGTAACCGCGGACGCCGACCAGGGCCAGGCCACCTCTCGCCTAGGTGGTCTCAACCTGCCCTATCGCTCCGCCACATAGTAACAGTCGGGGGCCGTCGGGAACCCAGGCCCACCTCTACCGGGATGGAGCCACCTGTCCTTTCAGCCCCCACATCGGAATCACTTGCGGGTACTCAACGAGCTGACCCGACTTTAGTCACCATCTGAATAGTATGTATATATGTATAGTATATACCCGTGATCACCTCCTGAGTGATCACGGCCCGATAGTATAGCATGGCAGACTGACAAGAATGTAGGGCCAATGATGATAAACTAGCATCCTATACTAAGCATTTAGGATTGCGGGTAAGGTATCAACGACTGTAGCAACAATGATAGGCTATGCAACAAAATAGGAGTAACCGAATAGTAACATGCTACACTACTCTAATGCAAGCAGTAGAGAGAAGAATAGGCGATATCTGGTGATCAAAGGGGGGGCTTGCCTGGTTGCTCTGGCAAGAAGGAGGGGTTGTCAACTCCGTAGTCGAACTGGGCAGCAGCAACGTCGGTCTCGTAGTCTACCGGAGAGAAGAGGGGGAAGAAACAATAAATATAATGAAAACATAAGCATGACGATGCAAGACATGAAAAGGAGCGGTGCTAGGTGTGCCTAACGCGGTAGTAGGTGGAACCGGCGAAAGGGGGAAACATCCGGGAAAGTATCCCCGGTGTTTCGCGTTTTCGGACAGATGAACCGGAGGTGAAATGTTGCAGGTTCACTATGCTAGGGATGTGTGGCGGACAAACAGACTGCGTATCCGGATTTGTCTCGTCGTTCTGAGCAACTTTCATGTACAAAACATTTTCATCCGAGTTACTGTTTATTTTATATTCATTTTTAAAGATTTAAATCAATTTAAAAATTAATATTATTAATTTAATCCAGAAATAGCATTCTTGCATCAAGATGACGTCAAGATGACATCATCAACAAGAGGTGTCGGCGGGTCAAGCTGACGTGTGGGTCCCATCTGTCATTGACACATTGCCCTAACTAACAGATTAGTTAGTTTAATTAGATTTTTAGGTTAATTAAGTTTAATTAATTTAACTAAGCGGGATTAATTAATTAATTAATTAGATTTTATTTTCATCTATTTTTTTAATATCCGTTCTAGGGCGTGGGCCCCATGTGTCTGGCCTAGAGGGGCCTCAACGGGTGCTGGCATCGGGTAATAGCCGAACAGGCGATGGGCGCCAGCGGGCAGTGGGCGCCCAAACGGGCAAATCCATGGCGCGGGCGGGTGACTCGCCGGAGCCCGGCCACGGACGGCACCGACGGACGGCGGCGGGTCGGCGAATGGTGGTCACGGGAGGGGGGCGAGCGCGTGAGTGGCATGGCTTGATCGAGGTGCGTGGAACGAGCGGAGCGCGGAGTCTGTGGGTGTGGCGTGAGTGGCATGGCCTTGTGACCAAGGGGTGGCGCGACTGGTGGTCAGGGGAGGGGAGCGAGCACGCGGGCGAGCATGGGGGCGCGCAGGTGCAGGACGGCGGGCACGGCGACGTCGAAACGGGGAAAGAGAGTGCGAGGAGAGGGAGGCCGTGGCCTCACCGGCGTTGCAGAGACGATGGTCGACGAGGCTCGATGGAGCCTTTGGGGAGGAGGATGGGGACGACTCAGCGGAGAGGTAGCAGGCCGGCAGGGAGGCTGTCCGGCGATTGCGTCCGGCAAGGTGGCGGGGGCGCCGGTGATGGAGAGGACCGCGGCGACGGCGTCTGGCGATAGTTCGCAGGGCGGGTCGAGCGGCTCCAGGCTCGGGCGATCCGATGGGAAAGAAGACGAGGAGGTGCTCCGGCGACGGGGTGGCTCCGGCGAAGCAGTGGCGGGACGAGGCGGCAACGGTGGAGTCCCGACGTGTGACGAGCGGCTGGGGCGCGTCCTGGGTTCGTTCCCCCGATCCCGATCTGGATCGAGGAGGAGGCGAACGTGTGTGTGGGGGGGGGGAGTGGGGCGACGGGGGTTAGGGTTATGGGGAGTGGGTGGGCTGGCCTGGTGGTCCGATTGGGCTGCCGGCTGGGTGAGATGGGCCGACGCCCATGGGAAGGGGGGTTCATTTGTTTTGTTTTGTTTTCACTTTTGTTTTTCTTATTTATTTTACCTTTTCTGTTTTAGTTTTGTTTCCTATAATTTTACTTTTGGTAAAATATACACTTAGTATCTAAAATTAGTATTTCAGCTCAGTCCATAGCCACAAAAGGTCTAGTCCTCAGATAAATTAGTTTGAAATTTTATTAATTACAAAAGGCATTTAAATAATTGTTTTTGCTACTGTTTTATTCATCTTGTAGTATTTAAACATTTTGTATAGGTGTGGTTTCTCCACCATAATCATTTATGATTTATTTGCTACAATTTGAACAGTTTAGATTTGATAATTGAAAACTTTTATTGTTTGACTTCAATTCAAATTTGAATTTGGATCAGTTCTGAACTAACACGAGATTAGCAATGGTAATCATGGTGAGTGGCATCACTACCAGAGGGTTACTGTAGCTTGATTACCCGGGCCTCACAATTCTCCTCCACTACAAGAAATCTCGTCCCGAGATTTAAGAGGTAGAGAGGGGGGAGGTCTAGTTACGAAAACGAATCTTCTCGGCCTTGGTTGCTCTTCTTGAAGAGGTCGATCCATTACATTGAAGTCTTTATTCCTATGCTTCAGTCATCATGATGAAGCCGACATCCTTCCTTCAAGATCTCCATCGTACTTACGACAGAATAAGGGGGTATTCCGGAAGAACGGATCTCTGCAAGGTTGACTATCTGGTCGATAACATCGGGGAAGGTGGCGGAAAGTAACTCTCAAGTTGAAACTTAAGAAAATATCGAGAGCAAAGTAAGGAGGTGTCATGGGAAGTTTCAAGCAGGTAGGCAATCGTTTGTTGCCTGAAACAAAGTGTGAAACGGGTCTAGAGCAACAAGAATAAGTATTGCGTCTGATACCAGAGTAGATCATCTGTAGGATGGTGACTCGTGAATTACATATGAAGCTAAGTGCAAAGGATACTTCAGAATCAAGGATGTACAAGAGGGTCAGGTCTCGATCCTGTGGAACAGTGGGTTATGGGCCCACCATGTGGGTTAAAGTAGGAGGAGCGGTGACTTCTTACATGGTCAAAATAGCAAGGCAGGTCAGAATGTAGCCTGTCGATTATGTCGGTAACAACGTCGGTACCAAGGGCGAGGGACGAAGAGAACCATTTTCCTGCTCGTTGAACGAGGCGGACCAATAGGCAAAGTTCTCGTCCATCGGTGGCTACCAGAATGTCATCATCAATAGTAACAGGGTCTTGCTGACAGAATTGTACAACGAGGTGTTTACATAAGCAGGAAAATGTTACTGCTTATATAATATAGATCACAAGAAGGTTTAAACAAACCAAGGAAAGGAAAAGTGGTTATCAGGTTTAAACAGAACAATGGAAGGGAAAATGTGTATACACACATATTTTGGGGGTTATATCCTTCCCAAGGACAAGCGGAGCATGATATCCATGACAGGATAGAAAGTAGAAAACCATTTAGGTAAGGGGAGAGAAATTTCATGACATTACCCATACAACGGTGTTTGGATAATTGAGCAGGAAACATTTAGCATCGCGCCTCCAATGTTCTTGTTGATGAGCGAGGTATCATAGTCATGCTTCGAGGTAGCAATGATATGGTGTTTCAATCAAGGGCCAGACTTTGGATACACAAATGATCCATCAGGAGCAACTTATAAAATAAGTCCTACAATTTCCTCCAGGAAGAATGGTTATCCTTGCAAAAGAAATTATAATGATAGGTCCTCCAGCCAGGGGAGGGAGGTTGTCGGTGTCAAAACCGGCGGATCTCGGGTAGGGGGTCCCGAACTGTGCGTCTAGGCGGATGGTAACAGGAGACAAGGGACACGATGTTTTTACCCAGGTTCGGGCCCTCTCGATGGAGGTAAAACCCTACTCCTGCTTGATTGATATTGATGATATGGGTAGTACAAGAGTGGATCTACCACGAGATCAAGGAGGCTAAACCCTAGAAGCTAGCCTATGGTATGATTGTTGTAATGGTTGTGTCCTACGGACTAAAACCGTCCAGTTTATATAGACACCGAAGAGGGCTAGGGTTACACAGAGTCGGTTACAATGGTAGGAGATCTACATATCCGTATTGCCAAGCTTGCCTTCCACGCCAAGGAAAGTCCCATCCGGACACGGGACGAAGTCTTCAATCTTGTATCTTCATAGTCTTGGAGTCCGGCTGACGATGATAGTCCGGCTGTCCGGACACCCCCTAGTCCAGGACTCCCTCAATAGCTCCTGAACCAGGCTTCAATGACGATGAGTCCGGCGCGCATATTATTCGGCATTGCAAGGCGGCTTCCTCCTTCGAATAATTCATAGAAGATTGTGAACACCAGATAGTGTCCGCTCGCAAAATAAATTCCACATTCCACCGTAGAGATAATAATATATACACAAGTTCAATCTGCCGACGATACGTGGCATGACGTCACGCCACTACCAAGCCTTTACTTGAATCATTTTTATACCTCGGTAGCGTTTAGCGGCGGTTTTGGCACGTCTTGTCGAAGCAGAGATCGTGTTCCCCTTATTCCGGGTTTCCCATCAATACGGACGTGGGTAACCCAACCGCGCCATTGATGGTGGCGATTGGGAGATAAGCAAGTTTTACCAGGCCGGTGGGGACGCATAGTCTTAGTCCGCCTATATAT
This sequence comes from Aegilops speltoides, assembly GCA_021437245.1. Lineage (NCBI taxonomy): Eukaryota > Viridiplantae > Streptophyta > Magnoliopsida > Poales > Poaceae > Aegilops > Aegilops speltoides. The sequence goes on from CM038146.1 coordinate 180,684,175, forward strand.
AAGGGGATAAGGATCCACCTTTTTACCTACGCCTCCTTCCTCCTTTGCTTATCCATCTCCGCACACTCGAGCTCCAGTGCCCAAGTCCGCACATCTCGTCTCGACCTTCTCTAGCCATGTCTGGAGCGGGAGGCAAGTGGTTGGCCTCCTCCGTTTCGGAGGAGCACATCGAAAAGCTGCGCGGCGCCGAATACCTTTCCAGCGACATCGTGCACCAGCTGCCCGACGAGGGGCAGCTCATCCCCACCCCCAGGCCCCATGAGAGGGTCGTATTCCTTCCCCACTTCCTCCGTGGACTGGGCTTCCCACTTCATCCCTTCGTCCGGGGGCTCATGTACTACTACGGCCTGGATTTCCACGATCTGGCGCCAACTTCATCTCAACATCTCGGCGTTTATCGCGCAGCGAGGCCTTCCTTTGCATCCGCCTCACTTCGCTTGTGGCTCAAGACCTTCAATGTCAAGTCAAGGTGGTGAAGGGCTCTCAAGCGGAGTGCGGAGGCGCCATGGTGGGCAAAATGCCCAACGCCACCGCTCGAGGGGGCCTTCGTGGAGTCCATCAAGGGATGGCAATCGGGTGGTTCTACATCACCGAGCCGCGGACCCTAAATGGGCAGCGGCCCCGAGTTCAGATCTGGTATCCCCATGCAGCTCACCTCGGAAAGAGAAGTGCTTGCTATGGGGCAGTTCGAGGAGCCGACAGACTCATCCTGTCTTCAGACCTTGGTGAACAAGAAGCTTAGGCTTGTCAATGTGATCCAGGTCATGCTCGTCCACCGGATTCTCCCCTGCCAACAGCGGGCCTTCACCGAACCCTGAGCGGGCTCTTCGACATGACGTACGAAGCTGCCTGGAGGGTGCTGTTCAAGGGCGGAGAAGCCCCCGCGTCCGCGACTGAAGATCGCGGATTCAGCACCAAGCGCCCGGCCGGCGAGGTAAGCTTTGTTGTCCTCTATGGGACAGTTATTTTCTTTCATAGTTTAATTCTATGTGGGATCTAAAAATCCCAATGCCTTTGACAGATCTGCAGAGGACGTCCGGACAGTAGACTGTCCGCCCCTTCCCGAAGACTCCAGCGGACGCCTGCTTAACGGGCTGCTAGTCCGGCACTCTATGTGGTGCCGGAGAAGAAGGCTAAGAAGAAGGCCACGGAACTCAAGAAGTTCCGGCGCCAGTGATATCGGACTCATCGTCCGATGGCTCCGAGGCGGACTCCTCCCCCGAAGACGAGGAGGAGAAAGAAGACTCTCTCCCGGAGAGGGAGAGAGGAAGAGGAAGGCTTCCCCAACGGGGAAGGCCGAAGGGTCCAAGAGGGGAAGGACTCTTCCCCCGGATAGCTCCGCCAACACCAACGTTGGCGACGAAGAGTGGCCCTCAAGGGCCAGGCCTCCGGCAAGATCGTAAGTATCCGGATTCCTGAATGGTTTATAATATCTACTTTGTGTCACATAGTGTCCTTCTAATGCCGCACACTTCCTGTAGTCCGGCCGATGATGATCTTCCCGCTTCGTCGAGCGGGTCCTTGGCTTCGTCGGACGTGGATTCCATTCCGACCGCCTCCACCCCTCGTGCCGACGACGCCGAGGTGGGATCCCAGGAGGGGACCCATCAGGAGGAGGCTCCGGAGGTGCCGCAAGGCGGCCTCCCGGACTTTGTGCCGGACTCCATGCCGGAACCCGCAGTGGTTCCGGAGTCCGCAGGCCGCCCCTTTGTAAGAAGGGCAAGACCGTGACGCCGCAGCCTCCAATCGAGGCGCCGGACAACTTGTTGGAGGCGCTTAATGGCGCTTCCATCGAGGAAGAACACCGCACTATCATGAGTGCGGTGATTGAAAGGTTCAGCTTCGCCAAGAGCGGGCCGACCGAAGCTCGCAGAGCCTTCTAACAGGCTTTGAGGTAAGAAGTTTAAAATATGTAATGTAATACCGCATAGACAGTAGCCCCTGATGCTCGGTTCGGTGTTTGGGAAGAAAAACCGGATCGAGGATCTAAAAAAAAAGATATACACAGGAGTGCTAAAAATTATGTCAATATGGGTTTGTGTCTTGCTGCTTGACCTCGGCCAAGACCGATCATGCGGAGGTCGGTGCTTTGAAGCAGGACCTCGAGCGGTCCGAGCAAGAGCTCGGCCTTGCCAAGAAGCAGCTCGAGGACAAAGAAGGTGAGTAACACCACTTTGAAGTTTGTACCTTACAGAAAAGAATTTTTGTTGCGATAGGAATAACAAGGATAACTTGGGTACTTCAGGGGCCAAGAACGAGGTGGCAACCCTGAAGGAGGCCGTGTCCGCGGCTGAACGCAATGCGGCCGCGGAACGGGAGAAGCGAGAAAAGCAGGAGGCGCGGGTGGCGGAGGTGCGGCAAGAGCTCCAGGCTCTCATGGAAAAGCATGATAGTTTGGAGCGCGACTCGAAGACTCGAGAGTTCGAGCTTGCCACGGCTCTTGAAAGTGCCAAAGCTGCTAAGGCCGAGGCCCATAAGGCCCTCCAGGAGATTGAGGCGGTGAAGAAAATAGCGGTGGGTAAGGCATTTTTCATGCAAAGCAAGCATGTGAATGTAAATTACCTGTTACTTACCCGAATTCGGAGCTCTCCAGGGGCGTTTGTAGATCTTCCTCGCAGCGTGTCCGACGCCGCCACATTCAACCGGGCCGAGGAGGGGAGCTCAACGGAGAAGGTCTTCTGGTCTCAATACGCTGAGGACGGACACCCGGTGCCCCCTAGCGACCAGCTGAAGCAGCTGGTCGAGCTCCACAAGGTAGCCGAGCAGGCCATGAAGAGCCTCATAGTCCGGCTATGGCCTGGAGAGGCCATGCCTGGGAGCTACTTCGGCCTTGTGCGGCGGCTGGTGGATGCGTGCCCCTAGGTGGAAGTCATCAAGCGCTCCGCCTGCATTGAAGGTTCCCGTCGGGCCTTGCCAGCGCAAAGGTGCACCGGGCAGGCTGGATCTTGAGAGGCTTATCACGGATGTGCCGCCAAGCGGCAAGGAGTATCGACGCCAAATGTACTATAAGAGTGTCTAAAGGGTGCCCGCAAGATTGCGGACGAAAGTGCCCCAAAGATGTAATTATTGAGTAAACTCGCAGCAGTGTTATCCCGCGCCTGAAAACTTTGTTCATATGCGCTAAGCAATGCTTATTGATTTAAAATATTACCTTCATGCGGCCGCTTATAAAATCGAGAGATGGCAAGTCGTCGGCTTCAAAGCCCCCATGCCACGAGTCTTTGGGGTGTTGGGATAAACTTGAGCACTCTTGTTCCCATTTTGGGTCCATCTAGGAGGCGCCAACACAATGAACAAGGCAACCGGACTTATAATCCTTGAACACTCTCACTTAGTAGAATTCTATAATTTTAAATTTCGCGAAGCCCCTAGTATTCGAAGACCGAGTTCGGGGCGCTATCCACGCCTGGGCCGGACACAACCAGTTCCTCGCTCAAGCGGCATAAGTCTTTAGGGACGAAAAGACCTCTCGAACAGCGACCGCTCTCGCCTTATCATGACAATCGCTTTTAGCTTTCCTCCGAGGCGCCACCCAGCTCATCCGGCGCAATCGCAGTGGTTCTCCCGCTACCTTAGCCGATGTAACGGAACGTAAGGTACCAAAACATGGGAGCCGGGCAAACCCAACTATTGACCCAAGACATGATTCAGAGCCGATGCATATAATGCTATAAGTTCGGGGTGCCGCACTTGTGAAAGTGTTCGGACCTATCACACCATAATACGGGGAACACAAGCCCCTGGTGTGTTCTGCCGTACCAAAATGTACGGGTGCAAGATGTCATGAATGAACATATATGTAAAAAAGGTAATGCAATTATAGGCAAAAAGTGCTGGATAGTTTATTCAAGGAATTCTGCTATGAGTGCAGAACGATACAAATAGTGAGGCAAGCAAGGGATGGGACTAATTAAACATATCCCCCTCCGGGGGTAGGCTATGAACTAGTGTTTTTAACAAATTTAATGCTCATAATGGAGACCACCTGAGTGTTCGTCGTAGCCTTTGTCCCTCCCTGGCTGTTGCATCGTGAGTTCGGCAGATCTCATCGCAGCATGTGGCCTCCGTGAACGAAGTCCTATGGAAAAAATAAAAAAAGAAGAAAAAAGAGTGACACACTTGGGAGCCCCTGGTGTGGTTAATCCGCACTCTGGGCCTGTTGTGGTCGTGCCCCTCCCCCTATGCCCATGGTATCTCCAGAGCGTAGTGATGTACGTGAAGAGCTGGTCTTGCAATCATGCGGGGGCTGGGATTGGGGCCGCATTGCTACGCATGCTCAGAACGTGCCAGGTGGTCTTGGTTGATGTTACTCCGGGCGCGTTTGGCCATGTCTGGTCGTTTAACGGCAGGACTCGAAAATTGCCTTAAAAGGCTGGTCTCTACTTCTGCCGCGAGAGCCACTGTGTGTTCCTCCGTTCGTAGGGAGCGCTCCGTGTTTCCGTTGACCGTGATGACTCCACGAGGACCTGGCATCTTGAGCTTGAGGTATGCATAATGCGGCACTGCGTTGAATTTTGCAAACGCAGTTCGTCCGAGCAGAGCGTGATAGACACTGCGAACGGGACTATGTCAAGATTAACTCCTCGCCGAAGTTATCCGGGATCCAAGACCACTTCAAAGATGACCGAGCCTGTATAATTGACTCAACACCTGGTATGACGCCTTTGAAGGTCGTCTTTGTAGGTTTAATCCTTGAGGGGTCTATGCCCATCTTGCGCACTGTATCCTGATAAAGCAGGTTTAGGCTGCTGCCGCCGTCCATCAGGACTCTAGTGACGTGAAATCCATCGATGATTGGGTCTAAGACCAATGCGGCGAACCCACCATGTCGGATACTGGTAGGGTGGTCCCTTCGATCGAAAGTGATCGGGCAAGAGGACCATGGATTAAACTTGGGCGATCGCTCCATCACAGATACGCCCTAAGTGCACGCCGCTCCCTCTTGGGTATATGGGTTGGGTATATCATGTTTACCGTCCGCACTTGTGGGGGAAACCCTTCATCCTCATCGCTCGGGCGGCCGAAGTCTCTTCCTCATCGTCATTGTGCAACCCTTGTCATTGTTTTCGCAATTAACTTGCTCGCCGCTTGAATACCCAACAATCTCTCTGGTGTGATTAGCTGGCTTTTCGGGCTGCCATGTATCCGCAAGAGCGGTCGAGTATTCGGTCCAAATTGGACGGACCCGAGGAGTTCTTTTAAATGGCTTCTTCCACGACCGGGTTAGAGCCTCTGAATCCGCGCCATCGTCAGATCCTCATTGTTATCACCGCTAACGCGGCGCTTGTTTTTGTTTCGACGCGACCGCCATTGTGGTCCTTAGTATCCGGACTCACAAGATTTTTGCCGAGGTTGTTGCTACGAAGCTAGCCAACCGTCCTCTCCAAAGCCTGAAGCGGGTCATGAGTGATGTGAGGGCTGCCATGGATTTCGCTTTTCCTGTCCCCGGTACCGGCCAGCCACTTGTCGCGGATGTTATGTTTGAAGGCTGCGAGGGCCTCTGCATCCGGACAGTCGATAATTTGATTTTTCTTTGTTAAGAACCGTGTCCAGAACTGTCTGGCCGATTCGTCTGGCTGCTGAATTATGTGGCTTAGGTCGTCGGCGTCTGGTGGTCGCACATATGTGCCCTAGAAGTTGTTGAGGAATGCGGCTTCCAGGTCCTCCCAACACCCAATTGACTCTGCGGGCAAGCTGTTAAGCCAATGCCGAGGTGGTCCTTTAAGCTTGAGTGGGAGATACTTGATGGCATGGAGATGCCGCCGGGCCATATGGATATGAAGGAGATAATCTTGATCCAAACCGCTGGGTCTTGTGCCATCTAGGATTCAATGTTCACGGTTTAAACCCTTCAGGGATTTGATGATCCATTACTTCATCAGTGAAGCATAGTGGGTGTGCGGCGCCTCTATATTGAGCAATATCACGACGTAGCTCAAGAGAGCATTGTCTGCTGTGTTCGGCCCGGCCGGAGTTGCTGTATCCGGCGCGACGGTAGTCGTCGTGGGTCGTGGGGCGCCCACATGATCCGTAGATAGATCTGGATTGTCTTGCCTTATCCTCCAATATATCCCGCAAGTCCGACGCATTCCCTCATGGCTTCGTACTTTTCGAGCGGTGCCGGGGTACGGTCCTAATGGAGGGCCTAGATGCCTCTCTATCGCGACCACGGGGTGGTCGGTCTGCCGTATTGTGCGCTGGTGATGAAGGTTTGTATGCTTCCTCCTCTAGTCGGGGGAGCAACTTGCGTTTTGGGTAGCTCTTGGAGGGCGTTCGAGTTCATACTCTTCGGCCGCGAGGACCTCGGTCCATCTGTCGGCCAGCAGGTCTTGATCAGCTTGAAGCTGTTGCTGCTTTTTCTTTAGGCTATTTGCCATGGCTATAAGCCTGCGTTTAAAAAGCTCTTGTTCGACGGGATCCTCTGGCACGACGAGTCGTCGTTGAGGCTTGCCTCGTCTCCGGAGGGAGGCATGTAGTTTTCATCCTCCTCGTCTACCGCTCTCTCTCGAGGGCTGGCTTCCCCGTCCTCCTGTGCTGAATCTTGCTGGAGGGGGTTGTCTTCGGCACTCTCTAGGGTGTTACTATCTCCGGTGCCGGAATCTCCATTCTTACTGTGGCGGGATTTAGAGCGGCGCCGCTGACGTCGGCGCTTGGGCTGTTTCTTAGAAGAATCTGCCTCCGCTGCTTCTTCGCCGTCCCCATCCTTTGGGTGTCCACCATGTATATGTCGTATGGTGAGGTGGTCTTCCAGTGCCCTGTAGGCGCTGGTTCTTGATCGTCTCCGGCATCATCGTCCATGCCGTCGATGTCTTCGGAGTCGTAGTCTAGCATGTCGGTTAGATCGTCGACAGTGGCCACAAAGTGGGTGGTGGGTGGGCTTTGAATTTCTTCGTCGTCCGCATCCCAACCCTCCTGACCACAGTCCGGCCAGGGTTCTCCTGATAACGAGAGATGCTTTAGCGAATATAGTATGTCACCAAAGGGTGAGTGCTGAAAGATGTCCGCGGCGGTGAACTGCATGATCGGCGCCCAATCGGATTTGATTGGCAGGGGCGCAGGAGGTTCGGAGTCCGGCAAGGAGTCCGGCGCCTCGGAGTCACGAGCTTTATAAGGGACAAGGTCAGTATTTGGCTCCATCGCCATATAAGTTGCAGCTCCCGAGACGGCGTCCAGCCACCTGTCCTCGTTTTGTGCGGTCTCGCTCAACTATGGGTCGAGCGACTGCAGCTTGACTCTCGTGGCACCGTCCCGCGGCGAGCTAAATCATGCCCATCGTGACAGCTGCACGCTGGGCCGTGGCTCAATCCGTCGAAGATCAAGTCTCCGCGACGCCGGCCGTGAAGTTTAGGGCTTCCAAACCTGACCGATGGCCAGGGCATAGCTTCGATCGCTCTAGATGGCCTGCTTAATTGGCCCATCAGGCAAAGCCGCCGAACACGAAGATCTGTCCGGGGAGAAAATTCTCACCCTGGACTGCGTTGTTGTTGATTGAAGAAGCCATCAAGCCTATCAGTGACGGCACAGAGGAACTCTCAATGAAAGCACCAACCGGCAGATCTCGGGTAGGGGGTCCCGAACTGTGCGTCTAGGCGGAATGTAACAGGAGACAAGGGACACGATGTTTTTACCCAGGTTCGGGCCCTCTCGATGGAGGTAAAACCCTACTCCTGCTTGATTGATATTGATGATATGGGTAGTACAAGAGTGGATCTACCACAAGATCAAGGAGGCTAAACCCTAGAAGCTAGCCTATGGTATGATTGTTGTAATGGTTGTGTCCTACGGACTAAAACCCTCCGGTTTATATAGACACCAAAGAGGGCTAGGGTTACACAGAGTCGGTTACAATGGTAGGAGATCTACATATCCGTATTGCCAAGCTTACCTTCCACGCCAAGGAAAGTCCCATCCGGACACGGGACGAAGTCTTCAATCTTGTATCTTCATAGTCTTGGAGTCCGGCTGACGATGATAGTCCGGCTGTCCGGACACCCCCTAGTCCAGGACTCCCTCAGGGGTGCTAGGCATGACATCATGTTACCGGGTCATCAAAGGACCCACATCATAACTCTTGGAAAGTTTTCCCAACCATCATATCTGACCGAGATTCAGATCCGATTGGTGTCATGCTACCTCAGACTCAGGATGTCCGAGAAGAAAAGGTGCAACACAAATCGATGAAATGACATTGCAAGATTCTCGGGAAATGAACTATGGGAACGGGTTCCTGAAACAATACTTCATCATTAAACCAATAAGGGGATGAGGAGGTGGCTGATGGGCTCAGCGACAATTCATCAAGAATTCCAAACGGATGGATTTCCACAATAATGTGAACAGGAAGATGACACTTGTTAATTCAAATGATATAATCGTGTATGCTCGAGGAAAACATACACCATCAATCACTAGTTGAAAGGTGTGCCCGAAATATGACCTTAGGCAGCAAGACCAATGTTAGAGTGACGATTCAATAACCAACAGTCTAAGAACGAACTGTCGATCGTTAACTTCAAAGCAATAGGGTTGCTAGAAGTACATAACTCAAAGAGCATCGTTAGCATATTGGTATCCTAGTTATAAACAACACGGGGACCAAGGAAGAATGGTGATGGTGAGAAGTATCATCATACCGAGAATTTCTAAGAGGTGGAGAAATCCCCACAACACTCTCGACAGAAAAGACAGTAATACTTCAAAGCAGAACACAACACTAGCTAGAGAGCAAGTTATATTCATAATGTGGACAAGTTCGCGATGAAAGGAAGTCAAGGGTGTTGTCGATGATAATAAAAATCATCGAGGGCAAGGAGGGTATTTCTCATCATGAACACAGTTTACATCTCAAAAGAAGTCAAAGTGTTGAAGGTGAACCGACACATTTGTTGAGAGATTTCATGAAGATGTAATCGATCGGCGATGGCCTCAAGTCAAAGGAATGATGAAGCGAATGGCTATTGGAACCATGGGTACGATACAAACTCGAAATCAAGTTTGTTATTCAAGGATAAATGATTTGACGAGGAAGATCGACGTAAGATTAGCTCACCGTCGAAAGTTGTGCTCCAGAAAGAAGGACCAGTTAGCATAGTTAAAATTAGCACGATAATGATGTAGCCGTACACGCTAGGAAAGACATGATGGAGTATTTAAACTTGTAAGCAATGAAGATCTCTAATCCTCGTTGAATCGCAGTGCGGACTCAATTCAGTTGTCAGTGTCTTTGAGTGTATAATAACTCAGAGCCCGTAAAAAAATTCGAAATAGTGAGAATGTAGTACTTGATGGAGAACTCATAAGAAGTTATACAGTTCCGTGACAATTTCGAGATACCAGGGGGTAATACTCGACGACAGACCAAAGTAGAGGTTGGACTGGGGTGTTGCTCTGTAGAAGACAAGTGCTTAAACTTTCACGAGAAATGGTATTTAAAGGAGAACATGGTCGAAACCACGATTGCAAAAGGCCAGATCCCAAATATAAGATGTACTTATACCAAGGGAATAATTAATTTAAGTGAAGCTTTAATGATAAGATCTACATCGTGTCCATGGGCATGAACACAAAGTTCAAAGTCGACTCCCACTTCCTCAATGCATAACCTTCCATTCACCTCTCGTATTTCAAAAAGGACATTAGTTGTTAAAAGTTTTACTTGGTGCAATACCAGATAAATATGACCCGTGAATCTTTCAGGTTCACACAAATTAGGGAAGGCGTTGGTTCAACCCATCGGAGCATCTTAGAAACAGATACCACGAACTTCAGGAGTAATCAACAAGCTCAAAAACAGAGCATGTTCGACAAGACAGAGGATACAATTTACCAAAGGCATTATGTATCCGAGAAAGGACTCACAAAGTTATTGAATACGAAGGACGTTGTCGGATAAAATCCAATAAAGGACCCGGTGGTCCTCAAGGGATCTTATGTGAGCATTTGTACTCAACCAGAGAAAGAAAGAATGTAAGGAGATCAAATTATAGAAACACCTGATTGATTGAAATCTCAAAAATTAAAGGAATTATGATTTCCAAATCAAGGGATCAGAAGCAAACGCTCTGATTAAGGAAGGATAAGATGAGTAAACTTAGGGGTACAATCGACGACAATTTGATTGGTCGAGAACCAGCTCATGTTAAAAAATGACGTCTGAGCCAAAAGGATGAATTCTAGGATCCGATTGAGGATTGCGAGCATTCGCAACATATTGAACCAAGAGACTCGAAATGATAACGACAAAGGGTACTAAATGAATATTGCTGGTCTTAAGGAACGCAACCAAAAATGCAAGCACACAATTGTAGAGCAATAGCGGGCAGAGGATTACCGAAATATTAGATAATATCTCAATGTATCTTGTGCATCATATGCACAATGGGGGAAGAATGGATACTCGATAAGTGCGAGAACTATCCGTAGGGAGTATTCATGAGGCAAGAACTACTAGGCAGTAAGCTCAAAGGATTCTCGGAACATCGAAGAGTATTTCGGGGCATCTTGCAATAACAAGAGCAACAGAGAATGATTGTATGAACGACAAGTGTATGACGTTATCCATAAGGATATGTCGGTGGTAGGAAAATGCAAAGGCGGTAGGCACAAAGGTCTCGGGGAAACATTAAATAGTATATTCGGAAGTTTCTGAAGCACCAAGCAATCATTTGGAACGAAGGGCTCTCCGGGAGGAAGTAGTTACGAGAACCTAGAGTTAGTTTTGTTTTTAACAAAATCATTTAACCTGAATAGAAGAGAGATCAGAATCCCAGAGTATAGACGAGGAATAAAAGATCCTAATACCACCCAATGGCGACGTGGGCCCGTAAGGCACACATCCATGTTAGTAAAAGTTTTGCAATGACTAGACTCGACTTCGGCCAAGGAGTGTGGAAGGGGGATTCCTACAGGCAGTCGGCTCTGATACCAACTTGTGACGCCCCCGATTCAATCATACACTAATCATGCACACAAATGTGTACGATCAAGATCAGGGACTCATGGGAAGATATCACAACACAACTCTAAAACATAAATAAGTTATACAAGCATCATAATACAAGCCAGGGGCCTCGAGGGGTCGAATATAAGTGCTCGATCATAGACAAGTCAGCGGAAGCAACAATATCCGAGTACAGACATAAGTTAAACAAGTTTGCCGTAAGAAGGCTAGCACAAACTGGGATACCGATCGAAAGAGGCGCAGACACACTTTCCTGGCTCATGCCCGGCCTCGGAAGATCAACACGTCGCAGCCCCACCTAGGCACAACAGAGAGGTCAGCACGCCGGTCTAAATCCTATGCGCGCAGGGGTCTGGGCCCATCGCCCATTGCACACCTGCACATTGCGAGGGCGGCCGGAAGCAGACCTAGCCCCCTAATACAAGAGCAGGCGTTCTAGTCCAATCCGCGCCAGCGCGCCCTGTCACGACCAAGAAGGCTTCGTTGATACCACGACGCGAAAGTGCCCATATCTTTCCCGCGTAGTTGGTTAGTGCGATAGGCGCTGGCTAGACTCAGATCAAATACCAAGATCTCGTTAAGCGTGTTATTATGAAGTAACCGCGGACGCCAACCAGGGCCAGGCCCACCTCTTGCCTAGGTGGTCTCAACCTGCCCTGTCGCTCCGCCACATAGTAACAGTCGGGGGCCGTCGGGAACCCAGGCCCACCTCTATCGGGATGGAGCCACCTGTGCTTTCAACCTCACATCGGAATCACTTGCGGGTACTGAACGAGTTGATCCGACTTTAGTCACCATCTGTATAGTATGTATATATGTATAGTATATACCCGTGATCACCTCCCGAGTGATCACGGCCCGATAGTATAGCATGGCAGACTGACAAGAATGTAGGGCCAATGATGATAAACTAGCATCCTATACTAAGCATTTAGGATTGCGGGTAAGGTATCAACGACTGTAGCAACAATGATAGGCTATGCAACAGAATAGGAGTAACCGAACATTAACATGCTACACTACTCTAATGCAAGTAGTAGAGAGAAGAATAGGCGATATCTGGTGATCAAAGGGGGGGGGCTTGCCTGGTTGCTCTGGCAAGAAGGAGGGGTCGTCAACTCCGTAGTCGAACTGGGAAGCAGCAACGTCGGTCTCGTAGTCTACCGGAGAGAAGAGGGGGAAGAAACAATAAATATAATGCAAACATAAGCATGACGATGCAAGACATGACAAGAAGCGGTGCTAGGTGTGCCCTAACGCGGTAGTAGGTGGTACTGGCGAAAGGGGGAAACATCCGGGAAAGTATCCCCGGTGTTTCGCGTTTTTGGACAAATGAACCGGAGGTGAAATGTTGCAGGTTCACTATGCTAGGGATGTGTGGTGGACAAACGGACTGCATATCCGGATTCGTCTCGTCGTTCTGAGCAACTTTCATGTACAAAACATTTTAATCCGAGTTACGGTTTATTTTATATTCATTTTTAAAGATTTAAATCAATTTATAAATTAATAATATTAATTTAATCCAAAAATAGCATTATCAAGATAAGATGACGTCAAGATGACGCCATCATCAACAGAGGTGTTGGACGGGTCAAGTCGACGTGTGGGTCCCATCTCTCATCGACACATCGCCTAACTAATGATTAGTTAGTTTAATTAGATTTTTAGGTTAATTAAGTTTAATTAGTTTAACTAAGCGGGATTAATTAAGTTAATTAATTAGTTAATTAAATAATTACTTAGATTTTATTTTCATATATTTTTTAAAAAAATCCGTTCTGGGGCGTGGGCCCCATGTGTCTGGCCTAGAGGGGCCTTAACGGGTGCTGGCATTGGGTAATACCCGAACAGCCGACGGGCGCGAGCGGGCAGTGGGCGCCCGAACGGGCAAATCCATGGAGCGGGCGGTTCACTCACGGAGTTCGCAACGAACGACGACAACGGCGGACGGCGGTGGGTCGGCGAACGGCGGCGATGAAGCGGGCAGCAGACCGGGGCTGCGGACGAGGCCAAGGGAGCGGGGGCGTGGGCGCCGGCAGCGGGCAGGCTCGCCCCGACCGAGGTGTAGGGAGCGAGCGGAGCGCCGGAGTGCGCGGGGTGAGCGCGTGAGTGGCATGGCACGCGCGTCCAAGGGGTGGCACGACTGGTGGTCAGGGGGGCGCGAGCACGCGGGCCGGCGAGGCCGCAGGCGAGCACAGGGGCGCGCAGGTGGCACGGCGACGTCGAAACGGGGAAAGAGAGTGCGAGGAGAGGGAGGTCGTGGCCTCACCGGCGTTGCAGAGACGAGCGTCGACGATGCTCGATGGAGCCTTTGGGGAGGAGGACGGGGACGACCCGGCGGAGAGGTAGCAGTCCGGCGGGGAGGCTGTCCGGCGATGGCGTCCGGCAAGGTGGCGGGGGCGCCGGTGATGGAGAGGACCGCAGCGACGGCGTCCGACGATGGTTCGCAGGGGGGGTCGAGCGGCTTCGGGCTTGGGTGATCCGACGGGGAAGAAGACGAGGAGGTGCTCTGACGACGGGGTGGCTACGGCGAAGCAGTGGCGGGACGAGGCGGCGACGGTGGAGTCCCGGCGTGTGACGAGCGGGTCGGGCGCGTCCTGGGTTCGTTCCCCCGATCCCGATCTGGATCGGGGAGGAGGCGAACGTGGGGGGGAGTGGGGCGACGGGGGTTAGGGTTTGACCGGGGAGTGGGTGGGCTGGCCTGGTGGTCCGATTGGGCTGCCGGCTGGGTGAGATGGGCCAACGCCCATGGGGAGGGGGTTCATTTGTTTTCTTTTGTTTTCACTTTTGTTTTACTTATTTATTTAACCTTTTCTATTTTAGTTTTGTTTCCTATAATTTTACTTTTGGTAAAATATACACTTAGTATCTAAATTAGTATTTAAGCTCAGTCCAGAGCCACAAAAGGTCTAGTCCCCAGATAAATTAGTTTGAAATTTTATCAATTACAAAAGGCATTTAAATAATTGTTTTTGCTACTGTTTTATTCATCTTGTAGTATTTAAACATTTTGTATAGGTGTGGTTTCTCCACCATAATCATTTATGATTTATTTGCTACAATTTGAACATTTTAGATTTGATAATTGAAAACTTTTATTGTTTGACTTCAATTCAAATTTGAATTTGGATCGGTTCTGAACTAACACGAGATTTGCAACGGTAATCGTGGTGACATGGCATCACTACCAGAGGGTTACTGTAGCTTGATTACTCGGGCATCACAGGTGCCCTCCGTGTCACGCAAGTGTGAGGGATTCCCGCTGTAGGGTGTTGCAATACATTCATGATTCGCTTATAGTGGGTTGCTAGAGTGACAGAAGCTTAAACCCGAGTTAGGGGATTGTTGCGTATGGGATAAAGGGGACTTGATGCTTTAATGCTATGGTTGGGTTTTACCTTAATGAATCTTTAGTAGTTGCGGACTGCTTGCTAGAGTTCCAATCATAAGTGCATATGATCCAAGTAGAGAAAGTATGTTAGCTTATGCCTCTCCCTCAAATAAAATTGCAATAGTGATTACCGGTCTAGTTATCGATTGCCTTGGACAAATAAATTTCTCGTAACAAAAAGCTCTCTATTAATATTTACTTTATTGCATCTTTATCTAAACAGCCCCTACTTTTTATTTACGTGTTCTTTATTATCTTGCAAACCTATCCAACAACACCTACAAAGTACTTCTAGTTTCATACTTGTTCTAGGTAAAGCGAACGTCAAGCGTGCGTAGAGTCGTATCAGTGGCCGATAGGACTTGAGAGAGTATTTATTCTACCTTTAGCTCCTCATTGGGTTCGACACTCTTACTTATCGAAAGAGGCTACAACTATCCCTTATACTTGCGGGTCATCAAGACCTTTTTCTGGCGCCGTTGCCGGGGAGTCATAGCGTGGGGTGAATATTCTCGTGTGTGCTTGTTTACTTTATCACTAAGTAATTTTTATTTGCTGTTCTTAGTTGTTTCCTATCTTTAGTTATGGATATGGAACACGAAATACCAAAAAAATTAGGTGTAGATGCTACTCATGGAGATGGGGAACCTCCTAAAACCCTCAATACTCGTTATGTTTGATATATTATGTACTACTTTAACAATGCTGAGAAAACCCCATTCAATTATGTTATGGGAGAAACGTTGGATCAACGTGAATACTTTAGGGGTTATCGCTTGACACAAAAAGGGAAACTATTACGGGATCAAATTCAAATGTTAAAGTGGTATGCTCGGGATCTATGCTTGAGATATGATATTACTTGTTGCTCTAGGATGAAGACTCCACACCTTCCCTTTTCATGCAAATTTAATGATAATGAAACCTTAGCTTCTTATGCTAATGGTATATATGATTACTATGATGTTGAACAAATAGAAGAATTTGTTGCTTTTAAGGCTGCTTATGAAATTGAATCTTTGTTTGAAAAGTATGAAGCTTTTGATGATGATGGTGTTTATAGGCCTGAAAATCTTGCTATACTTAGATATTGCTATGAAAATTATGAATACAATTACAATATTAATGCATTTATTGAGAAAGTCTCCGCTGTCCGAGAAGAGATTAATATTTTGCAGGAAGCTATGGAAGAAGAAATTGATGAAACTCTGAGCTCATTAGATGGAAAAGATGACAAGGAGAGCGAAGAACAAAAGGAGGAAGAGCGAATTGATCACCCGTGCCCACCTTCTAATGTGAGTAACTCTTCAACTCATACATTGTTTAATTCCCCTTTGTGCTTACCGAAGGATGATTGCTATGACGATTGCTATGATCCCTTAAATTTGTTTGAAATATCCCTTTTTGATGATGCTTGCTATGCTTGTGGCCAAGATGCCAATATGAATTATGCATATGGAGATGAAATTGCTATAGTTACTTATGTTAAACATGAAATTGTTGCTATTGCACCCACGCATGATAGTCCTATTATCTTTTTGAATTCTCCAAACTACACTATATCGGAGAAGTTGGTGCTTATTAAGGATTATATTGATAGGTTGCCTTTTACCATTGCACATGATGATTTTGATAGATATAATATGCATGTGCTTGCTGCTCCTACTTGCAATTATTATGAGAGAGGAACTATATCTCCACCTCTCTATGTTTACAATATGATAGAATTGCAAGAAACTGCTTATACTATGCATTGGCCTTTACTTGGTGTGCATGAATTGGTCTTTTATGACATGCCGATGCATAGGAAGAGAGTTAGACTTCGTTCTTGCTTGATATATGTTACTTTGTGCTCACTACTAAATTACAAATCATTGTTAATTAAAATTGGCTTGGATATACCTTGGGATCCGGGTGGATTCATTACTTGAGCACTAAATGTCTAGCTTAATGGCTTTAAAGAAAGCGCTGCTAGGGAGACAACCCAGAAGTTTTAGAGATTCATTTATTTCTGTTGAGTGCTTTTATATAGTCTAAAAACAAAATAAAATAAAGAGGGGAACCCAAAACTTTTCAAAAAGGGAAGTGAAAGTGAGAGAGACAAGCATTGTTGAAGTGGGAGAGCTCCTTGAACTTTGTTCCTGCTCACGGAAACTTTGTGAATTTTAATTACAGAAACTTTTCATCAAAAATAATTACCCCCTTGTATAATTCCATTGTAATATAAAAATAATGTGCTAAGGTTTGCCTTTAGGATGTTTACAATGCTTGTTGGTTTGTACGGTGCAGGACAGAAACTTTTGCTGTAGTGCGCGATTTGACATTTTTAACTGGAGTGTCA
The DNA here is from genome assembly GCA_021437245.1 of Aegilops speltoides. NCBI lineage: Eukaryota > Viridiplantae > Streptophyta > Magnoliopsida > Poales > Poaceae > Aegilops > Aegilops speltoides. Next base: position 180,700,870 of record CM038146.1, read on the forward strand.
ATCGGTTCTAATTCCTTTTGCAGTGTCTTGATGTACAACTTGTTTATGTTTCCTAATTTTGGTAGAATTTTTGGGGTACCAGAAGTATGGTGGATGTTCAGATTTCTACAGACTGTTCTGTTTTTCACAGATTCTGTTTTTGATGCATAGTTTGCTTGTTTTGATGAATCTATCAATTTATATTAGTGGATTAAGCCATGTAAAAGCTATATTATAGTAGACACAATGCAAACATAAAATATGAATTGGTTTGCAATAGTACTTAGAGTAGTGATTTGCTTTATTATACTAACGGATCTTACTGAGTTTTCTGTTGCAGTTTTGTGTGGATGAAGTGTCTAAACGAGGAGGTCTCGATATGAGGAAAAATAAAAGAGGCAAGAGCTCAAGCTTGGGGATGCCCGAGGCACCCAAGTAAATATTCAAGGAGACTCAAGCGTCTAAGCTTGGGTGTGACGCCCCCGATTCAATCGTACACTAATCATGCACGCATATGTGTACGATCAAGATCAGGGACTCATGGGAAGATATCACAACACAACTCTAAAACATAAATAAGTCATACAAGCATCATAATACAAGCCAGGGGCCTCGAGGGCTCGAATACAAGTGCTCGATCATAGACGAGTCAGCGGAAGCAACAATATCTGAGTACAGACATAAGTTAAACAAGTTTGCCTTAAGAAGGCTAGCACAAACTGGGATACAGAGATCGAAGAGGCGCAGCCTCTGCTCGGGATCCTCCTAAACTACTCATGGTCGTAAATCGCCGCCTGCATGTAGTAGTAGGCACCTCCAGTGTAGTAGCCGCCGATGGTGGCATCGGCCCTGGTTCCAACATCTGGTTGCGACAACCGTAAAGAATGGAAAGGGGGAAAAGGGGAGAAAGCAACCGTGAGTACTCATCCAAAGTACTCGCAAGCAAGGAACTACACTACATATGCATGGGTATATGTGTAAGGAGGCCATATCGGTGGACTGAACTGCAGAATGCCGTAATAAGAGGGGATAGCTAATCCCGTCAAGACTACGCTCGCAGCCTCCGTCTTGCAGACATGTAGAAGAGAGTAGACTGAAGTCCTCCAAGTAGCATTGCCAAGTAGCGTCTCCAAGTAGCATCTCCAAGTAGCATCGCATAGCATAATCCTACCCGGCGATCCTCTCCTCGTCGCCCTGTTAGAGAGCGATCACCGGGTTGTATCCGCACTTGGAAGGGTGTGTTTTATTAAGTATCCGGTTCTAGTTGTCATAAGGTCAAGGTACAACTCCGGTCGTCCTTTACCGAGGGACACGGCTATTCAATAGATTAACTTCCTGCAGGGTGCACCACATAACCCAACACGCTTGATCCCATTTGGCGGACACACTTTCTGGGTCATGCCCGCCTCGGAAGATCAACACGCCGCAACCCCACCTAGGCACAACAGAGAGGTCAGCCCGCCGGTCTAAATCCTATGCTTGCAGGGTCCGCACATCGCCCATTGCACACACTGCGCTTGTAGGGCGGCCGGAAGCAGACCTAGCAACCTCCATTACAAAGGAAGTTGTGTTAACGCAGTCCAATCTGCGCGCGCGCGTCGCCGATGTCAAGAAGGCTTCGCCGATACCATGACGCGGGATACCCGTAACTACTCCCGCGTAGATGGTTAGTGCATATAGACCAAATGGCCGACTCGGATCAAATACCAAGATCTCGTTAAGCGTGTTAAGTATCCATGAACGCCGAACAGGCCAGCCCACCTGCCTCCTAGGTGGTCTCAACCTGCCTGCCGCTCCGCCACAAAGTAACATCGGGGTCGTCGGGAACCCAGCCCACCTCTACCGGGATGGAGCCACTTGCCCTTTCAGCCCCCTCATCGTAATCACTTGCGGGTACTCCTCGGTGACCCGACTTTAGTCACCATCTCAGATAGTATGTATGTATGTAGTATATACCGTGATCACCTCCCAAGTGATCACGGCCCGATAGTATAGCAAGGCGCATCGACAAGAGTGTAGGGCCAATGATGATAAACTAGCATCCTATACTAAGCATTTAGGATTGCGGGTAAGGTATCAATGATTTAGCAACAATGACAAGGCTATGCAATGTAATAGGATTAACGGAAAGCAGTAACATGCTACACTACTCTAATGCAAGCAGTATAGAGGAGAATAGGCGATATCTGGTGATCAAGGGGGCTTGCCTGGTTGCTCTGGCAAGAGAGAGGGGTCGTCAACGCCGTAGTCGAACTGGGGGTCGCCGGCAGTCTCGGGGTCTACCGGAAAGAAGTAACAGGGGGAACACAATAAATAATAGAGCAATCAAGGTAACACAAAGCATAACATGGCAAATACGCGGTGCTAGGGGTGACCTAACGCGGTAGTAGGTGGTACCGGCGAAAGGGTGAAACACCCGGGAGAGTATTCCCGGTGTTTCGTGTTTTCGGAGAGATGAACCGGAGGGGGAAAGTTGCGTGTTTGCTATGCTAGGGATGTGTGGCGGACGAACGGGCTGCGTATCCGGATTCGTCTCGTCGTTCTGAGCAACTTTCATGTTGAAAATAATTTAATCCGAGTTACGGATTAAAACATATGATTTTCTAAAGATTTTATTAATTTCTAGAATTTAATTAACTATTTAATTTAATTCGAAAATGGAATTATGACATCAGCATGATGTCATCGACGTCGGCAGTCAGCAGGGTTGACGGGTCAATCTGATGGTGGGACCCAGTTGTCATTGTCTAAGACTAGCTAATCAGTTTAGTTAGTCTAACTAAAATGATTAGGTTTATTAACTACAATTAATTAGATTAACTAATCAGGATTAATTAAGTTAATTAATTCTTTAATTAATTAATTAATATTTTAATTATTTATTTATTTACTGCTCTTTTTTTTAAATCCTTTTTTTTATTTTTCGTTCTGGGGTGGGGCCAACTTGTCATAGGGCTAATGGCCTTAGCGGCCATGGGTGCTAATGGTATTGGCGCGGGCGCCGCCAAATCTTGGGCGCCGATGGCGGCGGGCGCCGTGGGCGGCGGTGGTGGCGGCGTCGAGGCGGAGCCGGAGGGCCACTAGGCGACGTCGTGGCCTCATGGGGCGGCCGGGGCAGCAGAGGAAGGCAGTCTTGGCGGCCCGTCGGCGAGGCACCACGGCGAAAGGCAGAGTGGGGAGCGCGGGCACGGCAGGCTGGCCATGATGATGGCGGGACGCGGCGGCATGTGCGGTGGAGGTCAAGGCCGGGCTTGGTCGACGCTGCTGCCGTGGTAGCGTGGTGATGCCACACTGGGCGAGGAGCGAGACAGGCGGACGGCGACGGAGAGTACGCAGGACGAGGGAGAGAGGAGGTCGGGCCTCACAGTGGTCTGAGGGCACGGGCCATGGGGTCGAGGAGGAGGCGAGACGAGCGACGCAGGGAAGGGATCCGCGAGAAGCAGTCCGCGAGGTCTTGGTGGCGCGAAGTCGAGATCCGCGAGGGAGTCCGAGGAACAGAGGTCTGCGGCGACGGGTCGGGAGCCGGCCGACGACGGTGCTCGGGCGCGGCGATGGGGTTCGATCCGGGTGGCGGCGAGGGGCGCAGGAGGCGACGCGGTGGCGTCTGGTGGCGGCGGGGACAGGCGACGCCGGCGAGGCGTGTGGCGGCGATGGCAGGGGGTCGGGGTGGTTCGGTCCCGATCCGATCTGGATCGAGAGGGGAGCGAGTGGGGGGGAGCGAGTGGGTGACGGGGTGGTTAGGGTTCTGAGCATGGGGATATGGGAGTGAGGGTGGCGGTTGGGCGGCTGGTGGGTCGTGTGATTGGGCGGTAACTCTTGGGCGGAGCCCCGGGGGTGAGTGCTTTCTCTTTATTTATTTTTGTTTTGTTTTATATTTCTGCTTTACTGTTTTATTTTAGTTTCCTTTTGAATTTGGTTTTATAAACTACACCACTGGTTCCTAATTTAGTTTTAATAAGTATGCCACTGCCCTATAAGTTTTTGGCAATAAAACAAACAGTTTAATATTTTATCAAATTGAAAAGGGTAGGTAGTTAAATGTTTTGCTGCTGTTTTAAATAATTTAGTGCACTTAATCCTTTTATAAAATTGTGGTTTCTCCACAATAATTACCTATGCATTATTTGGCAACACCCCAACATTTTAGTTTTAATATTTGAAAATATTTTATTGTTTGCTTGATTTTGAATTTGAATTCTAACCGGTTTCGAACTAAAGCGAGATTAGCAATAATAATTGAGGTGACGTGGCATCATTAACGTGGGATTACTGTAGCCTAATTACCCGGGCGTCACATTGGGGATGCCCCGGAAGGCATTATGTGCAAGTCTTGCAGCGTCTTTTGCATTTAGTTTTCACTTTCTTTTATGCACCATGCTGGTATGAGATAGTCCTTGGTTGATTTATAGAATGCTCATTGCACTTCACTTAAATCTTTTGAGTATGGCTTTATAGAATGCTTCATATGCTTCACTTATATCTTTTGAAGTCTGGATTGCCTGTTTCTCTTCACATAGAAAACCGCCATTTGTAGAATGCTCTTTTGCTTCACTTATAATTGTTAGAGCGTGGGCATATCTTTTGTAGAAAGACTTAAACTCTCTTGCTTCACTTATATCTTTTTAGAGAGATGACAAGAATTGGTCATTCACATGGTTAGTCATAAAATCCTACATTAACTTGTAAGATCGCTGAATATGATATGTTTGATTCCTTGCAATAGTTTTGCGATATAAAGGTGGTGATATTAGAGTTGTGCTAGTTGAGTAATTGTGAAATTGAGAATTACTTGTGTTGAGGTTTGCAAGTCCCATAGCATGCACGTATGGTGAACCGTTATGTAACGAAGTTGGAGCATGAGGTTCTCTTTGATTGCTTTCCTTATGAGTGGCAGTCGGGGACGAGCGATGGTCTTTTCCTACCAATCTATCCCTCTAGGGGCATGCGTAGTAGTACTTTGCTTCGAGGGCTAAGTAGAGTTTTGCAATAAGTATATGAGTTCTTTATGACTAATGTGAGTCCATGGATTATACGCACTCTCACCCTTCCACCATTGCTAGCCTCTCTTGTGCCGCACAATTTTCGCCGGTACCATACACCCACCATATACCTTCCTCAAAACAGCCACCATACCTACCTATCATGGCATTTCCATAGCCATTCCGAGGTATATTGCCATGCAACTTCCATCATCATCATTTATATGACTTGAGCATTCATTGTCATATTGCTTTGCATGATCGTAAGATAGCTAGCATGATGTTTTCATGGCTTGTCCATTTTTTTATGTCATTGCTATGCTAGATCATTGCACATCCCGGTACACCGCCGGAAGCATTCATAGGGAGTCATATCTTTGTTCGAGATCGAGTTGTAATATTGAGTTGTAAGTAAATAAAAGTGTGATGATCATCATTATTAGAGCATTGCCCAAGTGAGGAAAGGATGAAGGAGACTATGATTCCCCCACAAGTCGGGATGAGACTCCGGACTTTATGAAAAATAAAAGAGGCCAAAGAAGCCCAAATATAAAAAAAGAGGCCAAAGAAGCCCACCAAAAAGAAAAAGAAAATAAAAAAATAAAAAAAGAGAAAAAAAGAAGAAAAAATGAGAGAAAAAGAGAGAAGGGGCAATGTTACTATCCTTTTACCACACTTGTGCTTCAGAGGAGCACCATGTTCTTCATATAGAGAGTCTCTTAAGTTATCACTTTCATATACTAGTGGGAATTTTCATTATAGAACTTGGCTTTGATATTACGATGATGGGCTTCCTCAAACGCCCGAGGTCTTCATGAGCAAGCGAGTTGGATGCACACCCACTTAGTTTCCAGTTTGAGCTTTCATACACTTATAGCTCCTAGTGCATCCGTTGCATGGCAATCCCTACTCACTCACATTAATATCTATTGATGGGCATCTCCATAGCCCGTTGATACGCCTAGTTGATGTGAGACTATCTTCTCCCTTTTTGTCCTCACAACCACCACCTTATACCACCATAGTGCTATGTCCATGGCTTGCGTTCATGTATTGTGTAAGAGTTGAAAAAGCTGAAGCGCATTAAAAAGTATGAACCAATTGCTCGGCTCGTCATCGGGGTTGTGCATGATTTGAATGCTTTGTATGATGAAGATGGAGCATAGGCAGACTATATGATTTTGTAGGGATGAGCTTTCTTTGGCTATGTTATTTCGATAAGACATAATTGCTTGGTTGGTATGCTTGAAGTATTATTGTTTTTATGTCAAATGATAGACTATTGCTTTGAATCACTCGTGTCATAATATTCATGCCATGATTAGACATATGATCAAGATGATGCTAGGTAGCATTCCACATCAAAAATTATCTTTTTTATCATTTACCTACTCGAGGACGAGCAGGAATTAAGCTTGGGGATGTGGATACGTCTCCGTCGTATCTATAATTTTTTATTGTTCCATGCCAATATTATTCAACTTTTATATACTTTTGGCAACTTTTTATACTTTTTTTGGGACTAACATATTGATCCAGTGCCTAGTGCCAGATCCTGTTTGTTGCATGTTTTTTGTTTCGCAGAAACCCCATATCAAACGGAGTCCAAACGGAATAAAAACGGACGGAGATTTTTTTGGAATATTTATGATTTTTGGGAAGTAAAATCAACGCGAGATGGTGCCCGAGGGGGCCAGGAGATAGGGGGCGTGCCCCAGGGAGGCAGGCGCGCCCTGGACTCTCCTGGCCCCCTCGTAAGGTGGTTAACGCTCTTCTTTTGCCTCAACAAAGCTAATTTTATGAGAAAGATCTGGGCAAAAGATTCACCCCAATCAGAGTTATGGATCTCCAGATATAAAAGAAACGGTGAAGGGGCAGAATCTAAGAACGCAGAAACAGAGAGATAGATCCAATCTCGGAGGGGCTCTCGCCCCTCCCAAGCCATGGGAGCCAAGGACCAGGGGGGAAACCCTTCTCCCATCTAGGGAGAAGGTCAAGGAAGAAGAAGAAGAAGGGGGGCTCTCTCCCCCTTGCTTCCGGTGGCGCTGGAACGCCGCGGGGGGCCATCATCATCACCGCGATCTTCACCAACAACTTCACCGCCTTCATCACCAACTCTTCCCCCCTCTATGCAATGGTGTAACCTCTCTCTTACCCGCTGTAATCTCTACTTAAACATGGTGCTCAACGCTATATATTATTCCGCAATGATGTGTGGCTATCTTATGATGTTTGAGTAGATCCGTTTTGTCCTATGGGTTAATTGATGATCATGATTGGTTTGATTTGCATGTTTTATGATTGGTACTGTCCTATGGTGCCCTCCGTGTCGCGCAAGCGTGAGGGATTCCCGCTGTAGGGTGTTGCAATATGTTCATGATTCGCTTATAGTGGGTTGCTAGAGTGATAGAAGCTTAAACCCGAGTAAGGGGATTGTTGTGTATGGGATAAAGGGGACTTGATGCTTTAATGCTATGGTTGGGTTTTACCTTAATGAATCTTTAGTAGTTGCGGACTGCTTGCTAGAGTTCCAATCATAAGTGCATATGATCCAAGTAGAGAAAGTATGTTAGCTTATGCCTCTCCCTCAAATAAAATTGCAATAGTGATTACCGGTCTAGTTATCGATTGCCTTGGACAAATAACTTTCTCGTAACAAAAAGCTCTCTACTAATATTTACTTTATTGCATCTTTATCTAAACAGCCCCTACTTTTTATTTACGTGTTCTTTATTATCTTGCAAACCTATCCAACAACGCCTACAAAGTACTTCTAGTTTCATACTTGTTCTAGGGAAAGCGAACGTCAAGCGTGCGTAGAGTCGTATCAGTGGCCGATAGGACTTGAGAGAGTATTTGTTCTACCTTTAGCTCCTCGTTGGGTTTGACACTCTTACTTACCGAAAGAGGATACAACTATCCCGTATACTTGCGGGTCATCAACCTGCTAGGGGAGGAAACAGTGGTGGCGTGCGTGACACAGTTCACTACACATAGCGTCGTATACTGTGCTAGGCTTCGCCCACAAATAAATACATGAGAAGTGGCTTAAATATCTGTAGAACGTGTGAGTAGTAATGATTCCAAATACCTCGAGAATGCCCGTTTGCTCAAGCATCACCCCCTTATTTTATTCGCCGTTCTATTTACATTCTTACCTTTGCCTCGTTGTTTAGACAAAAATACCATTATTGCCGTTCTGTTAACAACTGATGAATAAACTATTTCCAATAATGCTCTAGGTGTGAACGTAGCCATGTAAGTCATGACGTAGCTGCGGGGTTGGTAGTTACCTATGCAACCACTCCCTGTGGGATCGGCATACCCTACTTACCACAAATTGTATTAGCCTTGTGCCCTTGTAGGTTATCAATTCCTTTGAATCACTTTCGTCCTAAGTTCATACCATGATTACATCATTTGATCAAGATCTTGCTGGGTAACATTCAACATCAAAAATTATCTTTGTTTATCATTTACCTACTCGAGGACAAGTAGCCGTTAAGCTTGGGGATGTTGATACGTCTTAAACATATCTATAATTTTTGTTTGTTTCATGCTATCATATTATCATTTCTATATACTTTTTATAAGATTTTATATTAATTTTATGGACTAACCTATTAGTTTAGTGCCCAGTATTAGTTCCTCTTTTCTACTTGTTTTTGGTTTCACAGGAAATCAATACCTATGGAGGTCAAAATACGTGTCGATTTAATACAATTGTTTTGGGCAACAAGAAACACAAGAAGCTTCGGTGGAGATCGAGACGTGCACCAGGGGGGGCACATGGGTGCCCAGTGCGGCTAGGGGTGTTGGTCGTGCCCCCTATCGTGTGGGGCCAATAGGCACCTCCTTGACCTGATTCCACCGCCATAATTCCCTTTAAATATTTAAACCATCCATCGTTCCTCCAAAAGAATTTTATCACTGCTGCAAGCCACAATTCTGCGGAGATCCCATCTGAAGACCTGTTCCGGAGCCCTGTCGGAGGGGGAAGCCATTGCCGGAGGCATCTTCATCAACTTTTCTGCCTTCGTGACCACGTGTGAGTAGTTCTTTTTGGACCTACGAGTCAATAGTATAGTAGCTAGATGTCTCTCTCTCTCTCTCCCTCTCTCTCTCTCTGGATCTTCAATGCCATGTTCTTGTTCTTGATAGAGATCTATTCAACGTAATCGGTGGTGTGTTTGTTGGGACATGACGAATTTTCACTTTATGATCATATTGTTCATTGAAATCGATTGAATCTATTTATGTTTTGTTGCTGCATAATTAAATAGCTTTGTACACTCTCTGATCTATCTATCTTCTTTGGTCAAGTTTGATTGATTTTCTTTAGAGGGAGTTGTGCTTTGTAGTGAGTTCAATCTTGCAGTGCTCTAACCCAGTGATAGAAAGGGCCAGGAAACGTCTTGTATTGTATTGTATTGTTGTCACTAGCGATAAAACAACGGGGTCAAGTCATATTGATTGACTTCTTTTTGTCTACATTAAGTCATCTTTCTTATTGTGATGATGCATGCTGGATACGGGTTTTGTGGTGGGGTACTAGTAGTAGATGCAGTTGGATTAACTGTCAAATTATCACGGATCTAATGCCTATATGAGACTATGCTATGAATGATCATAGTCATAAATATTGCAATCCGTTCAATTGTCCAACTATAATTTGTTTACCATGACATTCGACTGTTAAAGAGATAGATACCATTAATGAACCTATGGCCCTCGGGTCTATTCTCTATTAATAAATTCTTCTACAAAAATTACTATTTTTTATCCATTCCACTTCACTACTATCCATCTCTTTTATTTACTTCTAATCTTATGACTATCAATACAAGGGTCTTAGCAACCCTCTTGCCACGTTGGGTGCAAGTTTTTATCTCGTTTGTATGCATGTGTTATTTATTTTGTTAGCTTAGAAGCTTCTACTGGTTCGATAAACCTTGTTCTTAACTGAGGAAAAACTTTACTCTTGTTCTACTTCAGCTTCCTCTTTGGGAAAACACAACGACTCCTGCGGGTGTAGCACTTTCATGGAAGGGAGTCCACTTGATTCTGAGTGTAGTGCCCCCTCCATTAATTAACGGTGGGAGAGTAACCTAAAGCTATCCAACAGAGGCCGTAAGAGGCGTCATAGCAGCGATATCATGTGAAACGTTCGGAAAGACAGGAACCGTCACATCTTTAATGGTACATGCATGACATGTATCGAGGTGGCCCACCTCACCATAGAGGACATTGCGCAGTGTGATATAACTTTTAGACCAAGAATTCTTTTTGAAACAAGGCAAAAGGCTTGCCATTTTCATTGAATAAGAAGAAGGTTTAAAGAGTCTTGGCCAAAGGCCAGATTACAAGCATCACTCTCGTAGCATTATATTACACAAATATTTTGCCCCGGCTAGGCACCACAACGAAGTTGCCACTTTGATGCGAGTCACAAGCACCCCGAATGGAATCACGGTGTTGCGGAACACACGTGCATTTCGCTCGTTCCAAATTTCCAAAGAGATAAGTATCACTAGGGAAAGGAACACCCTTCGAGGTTGTGAACACCCGTAAGCAACGCTGCACCAGCACTCCTTGACGGAAACCATGCCTCCCCGATCCATAGGATGGACATCATGTAAACTAAGCCATGTTTTGATATTCCCCAAAATCTGACTGTGTAACAACATTGGAAGATGTGAGCTATTGATTTTGGTGTCTGTTTGCATAGCGAGCAAAGTTTACAATTTGGCCAGCCCCAGCGCTGAAGCCAATCACCAGTCTGAATCCTATTGTTGAAGACCAACCAGGCAAAAAAATTGCATTTGGGAGGAGCCCAATTCTTCCACACCAAAAGAGGCATATATGTGTTGACAAGGCCAAGAAATTGTGCGTTGTACACCGCCGCCGCCCAATAACAGCCATCATTGGTGAGCTTCCAGGAAATCGATTCAGCCACATCGGGGTTAATTTGAACGTGTGATAGCATATCCCAAAGGTTGTCAAACTCGGCTATGTGGTTGATAGTGAGGTTCCTACCAATATCTACTTTGGAAATACATGATTTGTTGTGTAAGCCCTTCTGGATGGTGCAGTCTTTTCTTGTAGAGATATCAAAAATCTTTGGTGCAATGTCTTTGGGTCTCATACTGTTCAACTAGGTAGATTCCCAAAACGAGGCCCTTAACCCATTGCCAATCGGAACCTTGGTGGCAGCAACACGTATGTATTATTTTTGTCATCACAAGGGTTTCCCAAGTTTACCCAAGGCTTGCCCGGGTCCGTCCAAGCTCCCATAGCCACCGCATGCGAAGGGCAACAACATATTTTCCAAGGTGAGAATACCTAGGCGACCATGTACTTTAGATTTGCACACTTGCTCCTAGTTGATCTTGCATTTTCTGCCAGAAACCTTGTCACAACTAGCCCAAAAGATATGCACGCTGAAGGGAGTTGATCTTTTTCAGGACCTCAACATGGTGGTTTAGTGCCATCAGGTAATATATATCAATCGCCGTTACAACTGACTTGACAAGCACTACCATTCCAGGCGATGCAATGTGTCTGCCCATCCAAGGGGTAAGTTGAGCTGCAATCTTATCTTCAGGCGTTGAAAGTGGATTCTATTTAATTTCTTGATCGACAACGGCAGCCTCGGAAATTTCATAGGGAAAGATGAGCATTTGGCGGGGAATGAGAGGAGGATATCATCCAGATCCAAGTTGACTCCCCGGATGGGGGCAACTAGGCTTTTTGAGCGGTTGGTAGTCAGACCCATAAACTGTCCAAAGTGAGCAAGTGTGTCCGCAAAGAACTTGACTTCCATTTTGATGGGAGCAAGGGAAACAACTGTATCATCTGCGTAGAGGGAAGCCCTGATCGTCATAGCATTACCACCAAGAGGGTGCAACTTTCCTTGCTCCCATCGATGGCCAGAATGAAAGGGAGGGGGATAGAGGATCTCCTTGCCTCAAGCCACTCCCAAGCTAGATAGGGTTTCTCGGAATACCATTGAGCAAGACTCGCGGCGATGGCGAGGCCAAGCGGGCCAAAACCCATCCTCAAAAGTGTGGAGGAACTCCAAGGTGTCTGAGAAGGTAGAGGAGATAGTCCCAAGGAACAGAGTCAAATGCTTTCTTGATACCAACCTTGAAGAGTAGCGTCGATGTTCTGTTGCGGTGGAAACACCTCGCAAGATTGCGCATATACATAAAGTTATCATGAATACAACGCCCCTTGGTGAATGCACTTTGAGCCTGGGTAATAAGGTCGTTCATGTGTGGGGCAAGCCAATGTCGTCCAAGGTGTTTTATACCAAGAATTAACCTAATGCGTGAGTAATCCACATGTGGTATGATATCCTTGGGGTTTCCGACGTGTCCCGGGTATTGCCACTTTGTATATATTTTTCGCTTCTTAGGGACTATTCGGAGTCCCTCTGCTCCATGCTGCCGCTCACGGAACTGGAGGAGTTCTAGTTGAAAATTGCAGAGTGATACGTCTCCAACGTATCTATAATTTTTGATTGTTCCATGCTATTATATTACCTCTTTTAGATGTTTATGGGCTTTATTTTACACATTTATATCATTTTTGGGACTAACCTACTAACTTGAGGCCCAGCCTGTATTGCTGTTTTTTTCCTATTTTAGTATTTCAAAGAAAAGGAATATCAAATGGAGTCCAAACGGAATGAATCGGCAACGTGATTTTTGGAACGAACGTGATCCAGATGACTTGGAGTGCAAGCCAAGAAGCAGCCGAGGCGGCCACGAGGGTGGAGGGTGTGCCCACCCCTACAGGGCGCGCCCCTGTCTCGTGGGCCCCACAGGTGGCCACCGACCTTCTTCTTCCTCCTATATATACCCATGTACCCCGAAAACATCCAAGGAGCCAACAAAAACAATTTCCACCGCCGTAACCTTCTGTATCCGCAAGATCCCATCTTCGAGCCTTCGTCGATGCTCCACCGGAGGGGGAATCAACCATGGAGGTAGTGATATTAAAGTCATGCTAGTTGGGTGATTATGAATTTAAAGAATGCTTGTGTGAAGTTAGCAAGTCCCGTAGCATGCATGTATGGTTAAAGTTGTGTAACAAATTTGAAACATGAAGTGTCCTTGAATTGTGCATCCTTATGAGTGGCAGTCGGGGACGAGCGATGGTCTTTTCCTACCAATCTATCCCTCTAGGAGCATGCACGTAGTGCTTGGTTTTTGATGACTTCTAAATTTTTGCAATAAGTATATGAGTTCTTTTGACTAATGTTGAGTCCATGGATTATACACACTTTTACCTTTCCACCATTGCTAGCCTTATCGGTACCGTGCATTGCCTTTTCTCACCTTGAGAGTTGGTGCAAACTTCGCCGGTGCATCCAAACCCTGTGATATGATACGCTCTATCACACATAAACCTCCTTATATCTTCCTCAAAACAGCCACCATACCTACGTATTATGGCATTTCCATAGCCATTCCGAGATATATTGCCATGCAACTTTCCACCGTTCTGTTTATCATCATGACACGCATTACTTTTGTCATATTGCCATTGCAGGATCATGTAGTTGACATCGTATTTGTGGCAAAGCCACCATGCATAATTTTTCATACATGTCACTCTTGATTCATTGCACCATCCTAGTACACCGCCGGAGGCATTCATATAGAGTCATATCTTGTTCTAGTTTTGAGTTGTAATTCATAAGTTGTAAATCAATAAAAGTGTGATGATCATCATTATTAGAGCATTGTCCCCAAAAAGAAAAGAAAAAGACAGGCCAAAAAGAAAAAAAGGAAAGGCCGAAGAAAAAAAGAAGAAGAAGAAGAAAGGCCAAAAGAAAAAAAAGGCCAAAAAATTGAAAAAAGGAAAATAAATAAAAAGGGGGTGAGGGTGTCCTGGACTAGGGGTGTCCGGATAGCCGGACTCTAAGACTATGAAGATACAAGATTGAAGACTCCGTCCCGTGTCCGGATGGGACTTTCCTTGGCGTGGAAGGCAAGCTTGGCGATACGGATATGTAGATCTCCTACCGTTGTAACCGACTCTGTGTAACCCTAGCCCTCTCGGGTGTCTATATAAACAGGAGGGTTTTAGTCCGTAGGACGAACAATCATACCATAGGCTAGCTTCTAGGGTTTAGCCTCCTTGATCTCGTGGTAGATCTACTCTTGTACTACCCATATCATCAATATTAATCAAGCAGGAGTAGGGTTTTACCTCCACCGAGAGGGCCCGAACCTAGGTAAAAATGTCGTGTCCCTCATCTCCTGTTACCATCCGCCTAGACGCACAGTTCGGGACCCCCTTCCCGAGATCCGCCGGTTTTGACACCGACATTGGTGCTTTCATTGAGAGTTCCTCTGTGTCGTCACCTATAGGCCCAATGGCTCCTTCGATCATCAACAACAACACGGTCCAGGGTGAGACTTTTCTCCCCGGACAGATCTTCATATTCGGCGGCTTTGCACTGCGGGCCAATTTACTTGGCCATCTGGAGCAGATCGAAAGCTACGCCCCTGGCCATCAGGTCAGATTCAGAAGTTTGAACTATACGACCGACATCCGCGGAGACTTGATCTTCGACGGATTCGAGCCACAGCCGAGCGCGCCGCACTGTCACAATGGGCATGATTTAGCTCTGCTACCGGACAGTGCCCTGGAGGCCGCACAAGAGTCCGCTCTGACCCTTAACTTGGAGCCGACTGCGCTAATCGAGGACGGGTGGCAGGACACCGCCTCGGGGGCTGCCACCTCTACGGCGATAGAGCCGAACATCAACCCTGTCCTTCGCAAAGCCCATGACTCCAAGGTGCCGGACTCCTCTCCGGATTCCGAACCTCCCGCGCCCCTGCCAATCGAATCCGATTGGGCGCCGATCATGGAGTTCACTGCCGTGGATATCTTTCAGCACTCGCCCTTTGGCGACATCCTGAATTCACTAAAATCTCTCTCTTTATCAGAGGAGCCCTGGCCGGACTATGGTCAGGAAGGTTGGGATGCGGACGACGAAGAAATTCAACGCCCACCCACCACCCACTTTGTAGCCACTGTCGATGATTTAACTGACATGATCGACTTTGAATCCGAAGACATCGACAGTATGGACGATGATGCAGGAGACGACCAAGACCCAGCGCCTACATGGCACTGGAAGGCCACCTCGTCATATGATATATACATGGTGGACACCCCAAAGGATGGGAATGGCGATGGAACAATGGAGGATGACCCCTCCAAGAAACAGCCTAAGCGCCGGCATCAGCGGCGCCGCTCTAAATCCCGCCACAGCAAGAATGGAGATTCCGGCACCGGAAACAATAACACTCCGGACAGTGCCGAACACAACACCCTCCAACAGGATTCAGTGCATGAGGATGGAGAAGACAACCCTCATGAGAGAGCGGCAGACAGAGAGGTAGAGGACAATAATTATATGCCTCCCTCCGAAGACGAGGCAAGCCTCGACGATGACGAATTTGTCATGCCTGAGGATCCCGTGGAACAAGAGCATTTCAAATGCAGGCTTATGGCCACGGCAAGCAGCCTCAAGAAAAAGGAGCAATAGCTTAGAGCTGACCAAGACTTGCTAGCCGACAGATGGACTGACGTCCTTGCGGCCGAAGAGTATGAACTCGAATGCCCCTCCAAAAGCTACCCAAAACGCAAGCTGCTACCCCGACTAGAGGAGGAAGCACATAAACCTAGATCACCAGCGCACAATACGGCTGACCGGCCACCCCGTGGCCGCAACAGAGAGGTCTTTAGGCCCTCCACTAAAGCAGCACCCCGGCGTCGCTCGAAAAGTACAAAGCCACGGGGGAATGCGCCGGACTTGCGAGACATATTGGAGGACAAGGCAAGACAAACAAGATCGATCTACGGATCGCGTGGGCGCCCCACGATACGTGACAACAACCGTCACACAGGATACAGCAATGTCGGCCGGGCCGAACACAGTAGACAAAGCTTGTTTGAGTTGCGTCGTGATATAGCCCAATACAGAGGCGCCGCGCACCCACTATGCTTCACAAACGAAGTAATGGATCATCAAATCCCTGAGGGTTTCAAACCCGTAAACATTGAATCATACGATGGCACAACAGATCCTGCACTTTGGATCGAGGACTATCTCCTTCACATCCACATGGCCCGCGGTGATGATCTACACGCCATCAAATACCTCCCACTCAAGCTTAAAGGACCAGCTCGGCATTGGCTCAACAGCTTGCCAGCAGAATCAATTGGGTGTTGGGAAGACCTGGAAGCCGCATTCCTTGATAACTTCCAGGGCACATATGTGCAACCACCAGACGCCGATGACCTAAGCCACATAATCCAGCAGCCAGATGAATCGCCGACAATTACGACACGGTTCTTAACCAAGAAAAATCAAATCGTCGACTGTCCGGATGCAGAGGCCCTTGCAGCCTTCAAGCATAACATCCGCGACAAGTGGCTTGCCCGGCACCTAGGACAGGAAAAGCCGAAATACATGGCAGCCCTCACATCACTCATGACCCGCTTCTGTGCGGGAGAAGACAGCTGGCTAGCTCGCAGTAACAACCTGACCAAAAACTATGGTAGCTCGGATACCAAGGACATCAATGGCAGGTCGCGTCGCAATAAGCACAAGCACCGCATTAACGGTGATAATACTGAAGATACGGCAGTCAATGCCGGATTCAGAGGCTCTAAACCCGATCAGCGGAAAAGGCCATTCAAAAGAACTACTCCGGGCCCGTCCAATTTGGACCGGATACTCGATCGCAGCGGATACATGGCACTTCGAAAAGCCAGCCAATCACGCCAACAGGGATTGTTGGGTGTTCAAGCAGGCAGGCAAGTTAATTGCCAAAAACAATGACAAGGGGCTGCATAGCGATGACGAGGAAGAGACCCGGCCGCCAAACAATAGAGGACAGAAGGGTTTTCCCCCACAAGTGTAGACGGTGAACATGATATACGCAACCCACATACCCAAGAGGGAGCGGAAGCGTGCACTCAGGGACGTAGATGCGATGGAGCCAGTCGCCCCAGAGTTCAATCCGTGGTCCTCATGTCCGGTCACTTTTGATCGAAGGGACCACCCTACTAGCATCCGCCATGGCGGATTCGCCGCATTGGTTCTAGACCCAATCATCGATGGATTTCACCTCGCTAGAGTCCTTATGGACGGCGGCAGCAGCCTGAACCTGCTTTATCAGGATACAGTGCGCAAGATGGGCATAGACCCCTCAAGGACTAAACCCACAAGAACGACCTTTAAAGGCGTCATACCAGGTGTAGAGGCCAATCGCACGAGCTTAGTTACACTCGAAGTGGTCTTTGGATCCCCGGATAACTTCCGAAGCGAGGAGTTAATCTTCGACATAGTCCCGTTCTGCAGCGGCTATCACACACTGCTCGGACAAACCGCATTCGCAAAGTTCAATGCGGTGCCGCACTATGCATACCTAAAGCTCAAGATGCCAGGCCCTCGAGGAGTCATTACGGTCAACGGAAACACCGAACGCTCTCTCTGAACGGAGGAGCATACAGCGGCTCTCGCAGCCGAAGTACAAAGTAGCCTCTTAAGGCAATTCTCGCGTCCGGCTGTTAAGCGGCCGGACACCGTCAAGCGCGCCCGGAGTAACCTACAGCAAGACCACCTGGCACGTTCCGAGTACGCGTAGCAATATGGCCCCAACCCCAGCCCTCGCGAAATCGCGAAGTGTAACGCCCCGGATGCAACTTTCCATATTCGTAACTCCAACTCTTGCCTTTTTCGGAGATGCGATATGATATTTCCTTCGTGGTTGGGTTTTTGTCTTTCGTTTTGCATTTTGTTCATGTCATGCATTTCATCTCATAGCATCATGTGCATCGCGTCCATATGTTTTCATAAAATCCGTATCCGCTCGTAGTTGCCGACTCACATCTTGCTTTCGTTGACCGTTCCGAGACCAACCTTGTTTTCTTTCATTTTCCCTCTTGCCTAAACCGGAGTCCCTTTGCACAGCGCATCGACCCCTCGCCCGTGTCCGAAACTTCCCCAAACCCAAACCGCTCGGTCATGTCCAACGGGTCTGGATCATCCCCCAACATCTATAAAACATCTCCGTTTTCTTATTTAGACTCCCTATCTATTTATTTCTTCACCGTCCGATTAAAATCGGAGGGACCAAATACCCCTTTCCAAAATTTACTTGTGTTATATAAAGACTAACCCTAAAACCTAGGGACCTTGTCCCATCCACCCGTTGCCGCCGCCGCCACTCCATCAAATTCCCCTCGGGATCCCCCTCCTCCTCGTTTTCCTCCACCCACCAACCAGAGCTCTCCACTGCTCCTCCCCGATTTGCTAGCTTCGATCCCGAGCTCCTCTGCCCGTCTCCCCTCGATCCATCCACCCAACCAAACCGCAGCAGCCACCACCCCCTCTCTTCCCGAGGCCCGAGCAGGAGCGCTCGGCCTCGTCTTCTCGCGCGGCCAGCCGCCTCGACGGCGACCTCCAGGACCACTGCCGTGCCCTGCTTCTTCTTCCTGCTCGAGGAGATGCCCCTCGCCTCGAGCACCAACGCTCCAAGGCCGTCTTCTGCAGTTGCGTCGTCGGAGCTCCCCACCACCAGCAGGCAGCCGCACCTCTCCTCCGTCCCCTCCTTCCCTTCGCTTTCTCTCTCTCCCTCTCATCTCCCTGCTCCCTCTGTTCGTGCAACAGGGAGCCCCGAGGAGTTTGCGCCGACCATCCTCGCCTCCCGCGTCCGGACGACGTCGTCCTCGAGCTCCCCGACGCCGGTCCTTGCCAGCAGCACCCCGGCGCCGCGCGCCCATGCCTTCCTCCCCACGCCCGGATCTGCTGCCGCCCCGTCTTCACCCTGCCGGAGTTACCCCGCCGTCGCCAAATTCCACTCCGCCGCTGCTCTGCTTCGAGCCACATCCTGCATCGGGCGAACGCTCGAGCGTTGACGCGCCTCCATTAATCAAGGCTACTGGCTGCCTCCCCTCCAGCGCCAAGGCCCATCGCCCTTCCAGCCTCCCTCTCCATTGAACCGGGCCAAAGCCCATGGTGAGCTCCCCACACAGCCCCTCCTCACTGTTCAGCCCAACAGTGCTCCAGATTCAGCCCATGTGTATTTTTTTACCGTCGGCGATTTTGCCTATTATCCAGAAAACTGCAGTTTTACAGAAAAACCCTTGTTGTTCATGCATTTAATAACTCAACAACTGTGCATCGGATTAAAATGATATATATATGTAAAATGCTTAGAATTTTATCTAGTTTCACATTATGCCATTTTCATCCATGTTTAAAATGTTTAAAATGCTGTTTGTTTAAATTTGCTTAAATGCCATGTTAAAATGATTTATTTCATAACTAAATAACCGTAGCTCGGTTTTAAATAAACTTTATATGTAAATGGGGTGGAAAAATGCATAGAATAACATGGTGAACTTTATTTTCATGTTTAACAGCATTAAAATATGTTTAGGGCAGAGCAGTAGCAAATTCGAAATATTCATATGGGGATTTTTCAGAATTGTTGTTTGTTGTTCCGGCCTCATTTAAACTTGTCTAAATAGTTAGTTTCCATATGCTTCACCTCTTGCCATGTTTAACAACATTTAATATTGTTTGGTAGTTTAAACGAGATCAAACTAAATAATTGCATGTGGTGTTTCGTCAATATGCAACTCGTTGCATATTGAGCTCCACTTAACTTGTAGTATTGTTGTTGCACTTTGCCATGCCATGCCTCATTAAACCGGTCATGCATCATACTTGTTTGTGCATCATGCCATGTTTATGCTTGTGCATTTACCATGTTGTTTGTTTCTTTCCGGTGTTGCTTCTTAGTTCCGGTAATGTTGCGATTGTGAGGATTCGTTCGACTACTCCCGTTCGTCTTCTTCATGGACTCGTTCTTCTTCCTAGCGGGATTTCAGGCAAGATGACCGCTACCCTGGATCTCACTACTATCATTTCTATGCTAGTTGCTTCGTTCTATCGCTTTGTTGCGCTTCCTATAACTTGTTCTTCAAGCCTCCCCAAATTGCCATGAACCTCTAACCGTTTGACACCCTTCCTAGCAAACCGTTGCTTGGCTATGTTACCACTTTTGCTCAGCCCCTCTTATAGCGTTGTTAGTTGCAGGTGAAGTTGAAGATTTCTCTATGGTGGACAGGATTTTGGTTGGGATATCACAATATCTCTTATGTTTATTAATGCATCTATATATTTGGTAAAGGGTGGAAGGCTCGGCCTTATGCCTGGTGTTTTGTTCCACTTCTGCCGCCCTAGTTTCCGTCATACCGGTGTTATGTTCCCAGATTTTGCGTTCCTAACGCGGTCGGGTGATTTATGGGACCCCCCTGACAGTTCGCTTTGAATAAAACTTGTCCAGCAAGGCCCAACCTTGGTTTTACCATTTGCCTCACCACCACCTATACCCTTCCCTTGGGTCGGCCAACCCGAGTGTCATCTTTATTTTTAGCCCCCCCAGGCCAGTGCTTGTCTAAGTGCTGGTCCAAACTGAGCAGCTTGCGGGGCCCCCTCGGGGAAACTCGAGGTCTGGTTTTACTCGTAGCTTGACTTATCCGGTGTTGCCGTGAGAACGAGATATGTGCAACTCCTATTGGGATTGTCGGCGCATCGGGCGGCTTTGCTGGTCTTGTTTTACCATTGTCGAAATGTCTTGTAAACCGGGATTCCGAGACTGCAGGTCTTCCTGGGAGAAGGAATATCCTTCGTTGATCGCGAGAGCTTATCATGGGCTAAGTTGGGACACCCCTGCAGGGTATAAACTTTCGAGAGCCGTGCCCGCGGTTATGTGGCAGATGGGAATTTGTTAATGTCCGGTTGTAGATAACTTGACACCAGATCCAAATTAAAATGCATCAACCGTGTGTGTAGCCGTGATGGTCTCTTTTCGGCGGAGTCCGGGAAGTGAAAACGGTCTTTGGGTTATGTTTGACGTAAGTAGGAGTTCAGGATCACCTCTTGATCATTGCTAGCTTCACGACCGTTCCGCTTTCTCTCTTCTCGCTCTCATTTGCGTATGTTAGCCACCATATATGCTTAGTCGCTGCTGCAACCTCACCACTTTACCCCTTCCTTTCCCATTAAGCTTTGCTAGTCTTGATACCCATGGTAATGGGATTGCTGAGTCCTCGTGGCTCACAGATTACTACAACAACAGTTGCAGGTACAGGTTTGTGATGGTCATGACGTGAGAGCGATGTTTGCTTGTTTTGGAGTTGTTCTTCTGCTTCTTCTTCGATCGGGGGATAGGTTCCAGGTCGGTAGCCTGGGCTAGCAGGGTGGATGTCGTTTGAGCTTTTGTTTGTGTTTCATCCGTAGTCGGATGTTGATCTTATGTATGTTGTATTGATGTATTCGTGTGGCATTGTATGCCTTATGTATGTATCCCCATCTATTATGTAATGTTGATGTAATGATATCCACCTTGCAAAAGCATTTCAATATGCGGGTCTATCCTTGGTGGGACCTTCAAGTTCCTTTTGGATAGGGTTGCATATTGGGCGTGACAAGTTGGTATCAGAGCCTCGACCGACCATAGGAGCCCCCTTGTTTGTTGGCCGTTGTTGAGTCTAGAAGAAAAGTATTTTGAGTCTTAGGATTATATATATATCAGAGAGTAGGATTCTTTTTACTCCTCAGCCCCCTTCGTCGCTCTGGTGGGGCCTCCTGACGTAGATGTTTTGTCTTTCCTCTCCTCAAATTTCACTAAAAAAATTTTAGGATCACGCGGGTATCTTGGGATCGTTCCGATATTCTTATGACTAGAACATTGTTCTTGGTGCCTCCTGACATTTAGGGGTTGTGGCAGTGTCCCGGGGAGTTGAGCTCCAAGGTGTTGTCGTCATAATTTTATCGTTGCAGTTCTGGAATACCTGAGTTTTGCCGACATCAAAAATATCTTTTATGCAGTTGTTGGTGAGATAACCTCGACGCCACCCAGTACTGGGGAGTTCGGGAGTATTGCCATAGCTCGTATAACGGATGCTTTTTGAAGGTTGAGGTACATGATTTCCGGAGTTTTCTTGGTTATGTGTTGACGGATGGATACAGCTGGATGTAGGGATTGTTAGTTTGGGTGAGATATATTGCTTCCTGTATCCCCAACACCAGATTGCATAACCGTAAAGTTTGGGAGTTTACAGTGGGAATTCAAGTAGCTCCTAGAATATCTTTCCGACAGATGCATGATATGGGATTGGGTAAATCTCTATCATATGTTTGTTTCCGGCTTATTCTGCAAGCCAAATCCGTTGTTTTGTTTTATTTGTGGTATTTGAGTTGCTTCCAAGTCAAGTGTTGAATCCATACCTTTCCTAAATGGTGTTCTCATATTGCTATGTGAATACTAATCCTTTTTGATCATTGAGGTTGTCATGTTAATTCTTTTCCAACCGGTGCGCTTCTCTTCGAGATGATCCCATCATTCTCCCCATCCGCAAGATCAATTCTAAGTTTTCTCAATGGTGTTTGTTTCGTTCATCCCAAGTTGTCTTTGTTTTTCCCCACCCTCCCACCCTTTTTTCTTCAAGGACTCAGATTTCTTAATCATATATCCTTTTATTTATGGGAAGTCTCTGCATTCTTCAATGTTCTTATCCGGTGATTTCCCATGAAGATGCTCAACAGTTTCAAGTTCATCATCCTTCATTGTTATTTCTTCTCCGGTGGATCCAATTCAAGCTTTCGATATTCATCATATTCCTTTCCTCGTTTCTAATGCTTTATCGTGTCGATGCACACCTTAATCTTCCACTTATTCCTATTCATTTGTTCTGGAGTGTTGAAGATATCTCAGAAGATTTGTGTTTCCATTCTTAATCCGTTCAAGCTATTTGGAGATTGTTATCTCATTCAAGCCATTTAATTCAACCGGTGCAATCTCTCTTTAAAATCATTTTCAACGGTGTTTTCTTTTGAGTGGGCCCTAACCCACAGGTCTTTTCCTAGGATCTTACCGGACTCTTCTAATTCTCCCGGAGCTATTCTCTAATCCTTTTCAAAGTTTGATGTAAGAATGAATTTTCATCAGTCACATGCCTTCTCCAAGGTCGTTTTCAAATTCTTTTCATCTTTGGCTCAACCTTTCCTCTTTTCATTCTCCCGGAGTATCTCACCAATTTTGGTGATCTTTCTCGTCGTCATTCTCAACTTTTGAAGACCGAAGAAGAGTTTCTCTTAAATCCTTACCCGTTCTTCCAGAGATTCATGGTTCTAGCTTAATGTCATCCTCATAATTGTTTTGATTGTGACAATTCTTTTCTTACCATCCGGAGCATTTCATGAGTTGTTTCCATTTCTTTCCTCCGAAGGCCATCATGTCATAATTCTTCATTCTCAGCGTGTAGCTATCATTCTCCAAATCATACCGGTGAATCGTTCAAATATCCTCTATTCAGTTCATGTTCTCTTCGTTCTCATGTATCTAAATCCCTTCAAGTATCTTCATTCGTTTTCAAATTCTTTCCGGTGAATTGTGCCCTTGCTACTCTCTTTTCCAATTTTTACGGTGGTTCGTTCAAGATTTCACTTCCTTTGTTATCATATCAATTCATTTGTTGTTTCCAAATCCCACCGGTGGTTCCTTCAATACCTTCTCAAGGTTACGCTATATCCCTCTTAATCCTTTCTACGAGAATAAGTAATATGCCAAATCCATTGCTTGGCATCAATTTAATTTGATGAAGGATAAGCATACAATAAATCTTATTCTTATTTCCTCGTGGTGAGTCAATTATTTTCTTCCGGAGACTATTCATGATGAATAAATTCTTGATTACAAGTGATTCATCTTTCTTTCTGGAGTTGGTCATCATATCACATTCTCGGTTCAAGAGGCTTCATCTTTTTTTCCGGAGTTCCAAGCTCTCTCAATTATCTCGTCGCGAAGCTCCATCTAAATCATTGCAAGGGTTCACCTTGTGTTTTTCAACTTCTCTTTCTTTTTATCATCCTTTTATTACCGGAGTTCTCCATGGAGGCTCTATAGGGTGGTTCATCAAGGATTCCTTTCATTCTTAATTTGTTCTTCAAGACTTCTCTCGAGGTGATGATCCGCTAAGCTATACTCAAAAATAAACATGGTGCCCAACACATGTTTTTCCTGAGGAGTTCAAGCATTCTTCATCTTGCATTCGAAGTGCAATTCTTTCTACCTTAGCTTTTGAGGTGGTGTTATAGCATTCTTGGCAATTTCCATTCAGGTTTCGCGATTCACATGATGTCAAGAATGAGGTATTTTATATCCATCAATCTCTTCTTTGGAGTTATCTTGGTATAGATTTCACCTAAAGCCTTCCCTAAGGAATGTTGCTATTTGTGGTGCTTATCAATGAACCGAGTTTTCTCCTATCCTCTCGGTGAAGAAGTTTTTCATCTCTTTGGTGCTCTTAATCAAATCAATGGTTTCCATTAGTGGCCGGTTGTCACCTCATAGTCTCGAGATGTTTTCCATAAGCCCACAACAAGCTTGTGCTTCTCGTTGTTGATTTTCCAACAACTCCGTTCGATTCTTCTTTGCAAGGATGTTTTCCAAGTTCACTTGTGGCAAAAGTTGTCATTTTCTTCTCCGTACCTTTATCCCAACGGTCTAACTTCTATTCTTTCGTTATGGAGGTATTGTGATGTTGTGCTCTTCACCCATCACCTCGTTTTGTGAGGATCGTGTTCTTTTCTTGCTTATTCATTTAACCAGAGTGTTGTATCATCTCTTCAATATCTTTTCATCTCATCAAGTTTTCTTCTCTTTTCTACCGGAGTGTTGTCCAAATTCTGTCATTCTTGTTCCTTGGCTATCTCATTATACCGAGGTGGTCATATTCTTTTCGTTCGTGAAGCTCTTATTTCCATGTCTTTCAACCTTCAAGTTCTCATTATGTTCCTTGTTCCTCTTTTCTAACGGATTGTTTGCAATCTCGTTCATCTCTGTTGTACTCTTTCTTTTAAATTGCTCAACCTCTCAAGGTTCGTGGTTTCACTCGTTCGTCAAAGAAGCAACTTTGTTTTACCTCTCCTCTTCCTGTTCTCTCCGGTGCCATCCTAGATCTCGGGACGAGATCCTCTTGTAGTGGTGGAGTGTTGTAACGCCCCGGATGCAACTTTCCATATTCGTAACTCCAACTCATGCCTTTTCCGGAGATGCCATATGATATTTCCTTCGTGGTTGGGTTTTTGTCTTTTGTTTTGCATTTTGTTCATGTCATGCATTTCATCTCATAGCATCATGTGCATCGCATCCATATGTTTTCATAAAATCCGTATCCGCTCGTAGTTGCTGACTCTCCTCTTGCTTTCGTTGACCGTTCCGAGACCAACCTTGTTTTCTTTCATTTTCCCTCTTGCCTAAACCGGAGTCTCTTTGCACAGCGCATCGACCCCTTGCCCGTGTCCGGAACTTCCCTGAACCCAAACCGCTCGGTCATGTCCAACGGGTCTGGATCATCCCCCAACATCTATAAAACATCTCTGTTTTCTTATTTAGACTCCCTATCTATTTATTTCTTCACCGTCTGATTAAAATCGGAGGGACCAAATACCCCTTTCCAAAATTCACTTGTGTTATATAAAGACTAACCCTAAAACCTAGGGACCTTGTCCCATCCACCTGTCGCCGCCGCCGCCACTCCACCAAATTCCCCTCGGGATCCCCCTCCTCCTCGTTTTCCTCCACCCACCAACCAAAGCTCTCCATTGCTCCTCCCCGATTTGCTAGCTTCGATCCCGAGCTCCTCTGCCCGTCTCCCCTCGATCCATCCACCCAACCACACCGCAGCAGCCGCCACCCCCTCTCTTCCCGAGGCCCGAGCAGGAGCGCTCGGCCTCGTCTTCTCGCGCGGCCAGCCGCCTCGACGGCGACCTCCAGGAGCACCGCCGTGCCCTGCTTCTTCTTCCTGCTCGAGGAGATGCCCCTCGCCTCGAGCACCAACACTCCAAGGCCGTCTTCTGCAGTTGCGTCGTCGGAGCTCCCCACCACCAGCAGGCAGCCGCACCTCTCCTCCGTCCCCTCCTTCCCTTCGCTTTCTCTCTCTCCCTCTCATCTCCCTGCTCCCTCTATTCGTGCAACAAGGAGCCCCGCAGAGTTTGCGCCGGCCATCCTCACCTCCCGCGTCCGGACGACGTCGTCCTCGAGCTCCCCGACGCCGGTCCTCGCCAGCAGCACCCCAGCGCCGCGCGCCCATGCCTTCCTCCCCACGCCCGGATCTGCTGCCGCCCCGTCTTCACCCTGCCGGAGTTGCCCCGCCGTCGCCAAATTCCATGCCGCCGCTGCTCTGCTTCGAGCCACATCTCAGATCTGGCGAACGCTGAAGGCTGACGCGCCTCGCCAATCAAGGCCTGGCTGCCTCCCTCGGCGCCAAGGCCCATCGCTCTTCCAGCCTCCCTATCCACTGAACCGGGCCAAAGCCCATGGTGAGCTCCCCACACAGCCCCTCCTCTCTGTTCAGCCCAACAGTGCTCCAGATTCAGCCCATGTGTATTTTTTTTACCATCTGCGATTTTGCCTATTATCCAGAAAACTGCAGTTTTACAGGAAAACCCTTGTTGTTCATGCATTTAATAACTCAACAACTGTGCATCGGATTAAAATGATATATATATGTAAAATGCTTAGAATTTTATCTAGTTTCACATTATGCCATTTTCATCCATCTTTAAAATGTTTAAAATGTTGTTTGTTTAAATTTGCTTAAATGCCATGTTAAAATGATTTATTTCATAACTAAATAACTGTAGCTCAGTTTTAAATAAACTTTATATGTAAATGGGGTGGAAAAATGCATAGAATAACATGGTGAACTTTATTTTCATGTTTAACAACATTAAAATATGTTTAGGGCAGAACAGTAGCAAATTCGAAATATGCATATGGGGATTTTTCGGAATTGTTGTTTGTTGTTCCGGCCTCGTTTAAACTTGTCTAAATAGTTAGTTTTCATATGCTTCACCTCTTGCCATGTTTAACAACATTTAATATTGTTTGGTAGTTTAAACGAGATCAAACTAAATAATTGCATGTGGTGTTTCGTCAATATGCAACGAGAGCTCCACTTAACTTGTAGTATTGTTGTTGCACTTTGCCATGCCATGCCTCATTAAACCGGTCATGCATCATACTTGTTTGTGCATCATGCCATGTTTATGCTTGTGCATTAACCATGTTGTTTGTTTCTTTCCGGTGTTGCTTCTTAGTTCCGGTAATGTTGCGATTGTGAGGATTCGTTCGACTACTCCCGTTCGTCTTCTTCATGGACTCGTTCTTCTTCCTAGCGGGATTTTAGGCAAGATGACCGCTACCCTGGATCTCACTACTATCATTGCTATGCTAGTTGCTTCGTTCTATCGCTTTGCTGCGCTTCCTATAACTTGTTCTTCAAGCCTCCCCAAATTGCCATGAACCTCTAACCGTTTGACACCCTTCCTAGCAAACCGTTGCTTGGCTATGTTACCACTTTTGCTCAGCCCCTCTTATAGCGTTGTTAGTTGCAGGTGAAGTTGAAGATTTCTCCATGGTGGACAGGATTTTGGTTGGGATATCACAATATCTCTTATTTTTATTAATGCATCTATATATTTGGTAAAGGGTGGAAGGCTCGGCCTTATGCCTGGTGTTTTGTTCCACTCTTGCCGCCCTAGTTTCCGCCATACCGGTGTTATGTTCCCGGATTTTGCGTTCCTAACGCGGTCGGGTGATTTATGGGACCCCCCTGATAGTTCGCTTTGAATAAAACTTGTCCAGCAAGGCCCAACCTTGGTTTTCCCATTTGCCTCACCACCACCTATGTCAGGACCCCGACTCGATGTCACATCGATCTAGCCTGTAACACGTCATATCACTTTGCGGCCTCACGCACGGTAACCCAACGGGTGTCGCCTTACCTTAGCCCGGGACCGTTTGCGCCTTTTGGCACACTATATGATAGTGTCGCTAGCATCCATATGAAAAGGAGCCCGGCTGACATGACTAGTCGTAAACCCAAAGTGGCACAGACTTACGAGGACAGCATCCATGACCCAAAGATCGAACGTGTCGGTCATCGGCATATAAGTTCGGGCTGTAGCACTGGGCTAGCAGGACTCCGTAAACCGGCTGTAGGGCTAACAGGACTCGGTACTCAATGCGTGACATTTCCCGAAGGGACAGACACAGAACGAAGAAGGACACATGCCGGCCAGCCTAAGTGTTAGGAGCAAGAGCAAGCTACCATGGCTCGGTGGAGACACTAGGAGACATTTCCGTAAGAGAGGCTACTAAAGATAAACAACTAGATAGTCGATCCCACACATACCAAGCATTTCAATCATACACACAATATGCTCGATATGTGCAAATACAACAAGGCATCACAACATGACTCTACGACACAAGTATTTTATTTAAAAGCTCAGAGAGCCATTCATATCATACACACAAGTACGGGTCACACGACCCACATACAAGTCATACAAGCATACAAGCCAACAATGAAGTGTTTTGTCCGAGTACGCATAACTAGTAAAATAAAAGAGGCTTGGGTAAGCCTAGCTATACTACAAGGTCCTTCACTTGCTCAGATCACCACTCGGCCTTAGTCTACTCATCGATGTCAACGTCTCACGAAGAACCCGTCGGAAGGGTTTGAGGCATCTTCGAAAAATGTAAATTAAAGCAACATGAGTACAAAGGTACTCAAAGAAGACTTACATCGACCCTACATACATGCACATTATCAAGAAGGGTTGGTGGGGTTATTGCAGCAAGCCAGCTTTGACTCATGGCTAAGCTATCCCACGAGACACCAACTTGAAATAGTTTTATGACTCGAGTCCACTACTCATCACTTCAATACACCATCGAGGATCCAACCCGCCTTCCTACGGAGGAGCCATCCTCGGCACTCACGCTTATCTTGAGGCTTTTAGTAGTATCCATTAACTTGTCTATGAACTGTATAGGCAACCAAGTAGTCCTTATCATGACGCCGCTATTCAATAGATGATGTTAACCTGCAGGGTGTACTTCTTCATACATGTTTCCACCACTTAGCGCCCAGACACCTAAATGTGCTCGGCGGACTTCAAGCTTAAAGCCGACGTGGGTGTAGACCACGACCTACCTAGACACTCAAGTCTCTAGTCCGGGTTTATCGCCTATTTGGGTTCCATCTATGAGGAGTTCCGCCAAGTCTCGCCCACAGCCCCAAACGATGTGAACAGGGTTCCCGAGATACCAAACGGGCATCCGGTACACCGTGCCACGCACCTACCGTGATCACAGCCCACCCCTACGGTCGGCCGCTGCCCACGGCCTCCAAGAGGGCTACAAACACGAAACTACTTGCAACTCCCCGGACAGAGGACTAGCATGAATAAGAAGTCGGCGGGTCATATTTCAGGCCCAATGTATGGTAGTAGCTGATTCTTGAATCACACATACAGATCTCGGCTTAAGGACGGCCTCAATGAAACAACCCACCATGTACTCCTACATGGCCTCTCATCGATACCTTTACCAAATCGTGTTCAACACCTTACTCTCATACCGACTCGATCATTTCACTCTAGCCATCATCCCGATGAACCGGACTGACACGACTCTAAGCATAGCAGGCATAGCAAGGTAGGAACAACACAATCATATGGCTCAATCAACTCCTACACATGCTAGTGGGTTTCATCTAGTTATTGTGGCAATGACAGTCATGCAGAGGAAATGGGTTCAACTACCGCAGCACACAGCAGTTTGAATCGCGTTCTCTTAATGCAAGAACGAGAGCAGGAGCAAGAACATGGGATTTTATCGATATGATCAAATGGTTGGTTGCTTGCCTGACGGGTCGTTACACGGGTATTGTTCTTCGTCGGGGTTATCACGGTACTCCTCGGGGCGTAAACGCCGCAGAGAACACCGATACACAAGCATTACCAAACAATATGCAACAATATGATGCATGCAATGAGACATGGCAAATGAGTGCTTTGGGCTAATGCAACTAAGATCAGATGGGTTTGAACCAATTTGAACCAAAGATTCAAAATTCAAACTCATATATGATCATTTTAAGTGCTTAAACTTGTTCTTTGATAAACAGTGGGTTAGCTTCTGTAAACATGCATGAAACCTGTACAGATGGATAGATTGGATTTTTCTGATCATTTTTCATATATAATTTGTTTCATTTGGAGCTATGGTTGATTTTATATGAATTTTGAAGTTTGAAACAATTTTCGAATTTCTGTGTAAAAATAATTCCGAGAATTTAAATCTCACACAAGATCTGCGTCATGATGACGTCGGGGTCAACGGGCTGGTCAGTCAAACTGACCAGTGGGTCCCACATGTCGATGGGGTTAGTTTAATTAAGATTTAATTAAAACTAAACTAGGTTAATTAGCGTGGTGGGCCCACATGTCATAGACCGTGGGGTCAACAGGCCCACCCGTGGTCAAAACCAGGTCAAACCCATCGGCGTTTAGCCGGCGAAAGCGACGCGCGGCGAAAGTGGTTTTGGCATTCCGCCACCAAACGGGCGCGTGACCACCGGAGTGAAGCGAGGACGAACCGCAGCTCTTGGCGGAGTCCGTTGGGCTCGGGGTGGCGGAGTTGGCGCCGCGGCGATTTTATGCCACCGAGCTCGGTGAAACGAACTCGTGCTGGGGTGTGCGGTGGGGTGCGTGGAGTGCTTGGTTAGCACCAGCGCGATGTGGTGAACGCGTTGGACACGGTGAGAAGGCCGGAGTGTGGCCGGGAGCACGTCGGCGACGAGGTCCGCGGCGGTGCGTGCGTGCGATCCTCGTGCGCTCGCTGTGGTGCACGGGAGAGAGAGAGAGAGGGTCGGGGAGGTAGCTAAGCTCACAGCGGACGCGACGGTGCAGACGGCGTGGTCGGGGACGAGATGCAGCGGCGACGGCGTTGAAGGGGATCTCCGGCGGCGGCGGACTCGGGCGAGGCTGGTGCGGCGTCTTCGGGGCACGCGAGCGCTCGGGGCTCGGCTAGCTCGAAGGAGTCGACGACGGCGGAGCTCCTGGACACGGTGGCGCGGCGTGGGGTTGACGGAGAACGTGGCTACGACGGTGGTGCGGCGGCGGTGGCGTCGGCCATGGCGTGGGGGAGCGAGGGAGGCGAGCTGGAGAGGCGAGGGGGTGTCTGGGGGTGCGGGAGAGAGCGAGGGGGCGATCCCCGACGTGGCAAGGCGAGGGAAACGGCGAGACGGCGAGCAGGTGCGTGGCACCCATGCGGTGCTCGCCGTCGAGCACTGCTGCCTGCTGGCCGGCAAGCAGCTTCATTGGCGGTTGGTCTTTGGCTGGGCGGCCAGTGGGCTGGCTAGTGGGCCGAGGCGCCAAAGTTAGCTTCTTTTCTTTCTCTTTTTCTTTTCTATTTTCCTGCAACTTTGTAGAGTTATTTAAAATACCGTAAAGGTTCTAAAATTCACCAAACTACTCTGGTCCATTGTTGGAATATTTCCAACATGAAACATTTTAGTTTGGAGATATTTGGACATTTGAAATATTTTATAAATTTAAAATGCCCAAATTCAAATAGCTATGATTTAATTCAAAGACCTTAGGATGACCTAGGAAAATGTGCACCACTTTTGGCAAAGGTTCTGAACCAAGGCAAAAATGATGGGCATTTTAGAAGGGCATTTCAGGTTCATCGAAAATATTTTTAGTAAACCCTAGTTGTTTCAGAGGGGGCTGGGAGTTCTGGCAATCCCATTTCAGGTTTCTGTTGAAAAAAATAGACATGATGCAACACTCTAATGCATGAATTAGCTAGGGTGTGACAACTCACCCCCACTCAAAAGAATCTCGTCCCGAGATTTTGGTTCCTCCGGAAAGAGGGCGGGGTACTCAAGTCGAAGACGATCCTCCCTTTCCCAAGTAGCTTCTTCCTCGGAATGGTGCGACCATTGAACCTTGAGAAACTTGATATTATGCCGTCGAGTGGTACGCTCGGCTTGATCGAGGATACGAACGGGATATTCTCGATATGTGAGATTATCTTGAAGATCAAGCGTTTCGTGGTCCACTCCACGGATAGGATCCGAGAAGCAACGCCGGAGTTGAGAAACGTGGAAGACATCGTGGACTTTGGAGAGATGCGGAGGTAGTTCCAATTGGTAGGCAACTTCTCCTCGTTTGGCAAGAATGCGAAATGGTCCAATGTAGCGAGGAGCCAATTTGCCTTTGATACCGAAACGATGGGTCCCCTTCAGAGGAGTAACCCGAAGGTAAGCCTTCTCGTCAACCTCGTAAGTCATAGCCTTATGTTTTCGGTCATATTGACTCTTTTGACGAGATTGGGCTGTTTTCAACTTTTCACGAACGATGCGAACTTGCTTTTTCGCCTCTGGATCATATCCGGGCCAAAGAATTGTCTTTCCCGGTTTCGACCGGTTAAGAGGTGTTCACACCTTCGTCCATAGAGAACTTCAAAAGGTGCTTTGCCCAAGCTAGATTGATAGCTGTTGTTATAAGCAAATTCGGCAAATGGAAGGCATTTCTCCCAATCCATTCGAGCGAGATAATGTAAGCTCGAAGCATGTCTTCTAGGATTTGGTTGACGCGTTCTACTTGACCACTTGATTGAGGGTGAAAAGCAGTGCTAAAAGAAAGATGAGTTCCCATAGCGTTTTGGAAACTTTCCCAAAATCGAGAGGTGAAAAGGCTTCCTCGATCCGAGTTAATTTCCAATGGAACACCATGAAGAGATACTATTCGGGAGATGTACAAGTCTGCTAGTGACTAGCGGTTATACTCTCACGAGCAGGTAAGAAATGGGCTACTTTGGAAAGGCGGTCGATAACGATTAAAGATAGCATTATTCCTCTCTTGGTCTGGGAAAACCAAAGTGATGAAATCCATACTAATTTTATCCCATTTCCATTCAGAATAGCTAAGGGTTGAAGGGTGCGGCAGGCCGTTGATGCTCTGCTTTTACGCTGACGACAAACGTCGCGATTAGCAACAAATTGAGCAATGTCTCTCTTCATCCTAGTCCACCGTAACCTCTGGCGAGGTCCTGATACATTTTAGTGCTACCGGGATGAATGGTGAGAGGAGAGTCATGAGCCTCCTTAAGGATCAGCTGCCGTATGTGCTGATTCTTGGGAACCACTAGATGGTTCTCAAAATATACAACACCATGATCATTTGTAGAGAAACATTTAGCATCTCCGCTAGCAATGTTCTCCTTAATCCGGGATATTCCTCTATCTCGTTTTTGGGCAGCGGTGACTTGATCCATAAGAGCAGGTTTCGTCACCAAAGTGGAAAGGAACCCTCGAGGAACAATGTGAAGGTTGAGCTTCCGAAATTCCTCGTGGAGAAGTGGTTGACTTTGTTGCAACATTAGATTGTTGCAATAAGATTTACGACTTAGCGCATCAGCCATGACGTTGGCTTTTCCTGGGGTATAAGTTATCCCTAAGTCGAAATCTGAGATCAACTCAACCCAACATCTTTGCCTGAGATTCAAATCTGGTTGGGTGAATATATATTTCAGACTTTGGTGATCGGTGTAGATTTATAACGATTACCAAGAAGGTAATGTCGCCAGGTTTTGAGTGCATAGACTACACCGCAAGCTCTAGATCATGAGTAGGGTAGTTTTCCTCATGTGGGTGTAATTGCCGTGAACCATAAGCAATTACGTGTCGATCTTGCATGAGAATACAGCCTAGTCCTTGTCGCGATGCGTCGCAATAGATAACAAAGTCCTTAGAGAAATCTGGTGGTACCAGCACGGGAGCAGAGGTTAAACGTCTTTTCAGTTCCTGGAAGCTGTGCTCACATTGTGGAGTCCACTCGAACTTTTTATCTTTCTTGAGGAGTTCGATTAGAGGTTTAGCAACTTTGGAGAAGTTCTCGACGAAGCGGCGGCAATAGCTCGCTAAGCCAAGGAAACTCGAACTTGCTTGACCGATTCGGTGGAGTCCAATTAAGGACGGCTTGAACTCGCTTCGGGGTTGACAACAATACCTTTACCAATTACATGTCCTAGATAGGTCACCGGCAGCCAAAACTCGCATTTAGAAAACTTGGCATAAAGGCGATGCTCTCGAAGTTTCATCAACACTAGCCTTAGATGTTCGGCATGTTCTTCCTCGTTCTTGGAATAGATGAGTATGTCATCGAGGTAAACCACGACGAATTTATCCAAATATTCCATGAAGATTGAGTTCATTAACCGGGAGAAAGTGGCTGGGGCGTTGGTTAGACAAAAGGACATGACGGTGTACTCGTATTGGCCGTAACGAGTAACAAAGGCCGTTTTGGGAATGTCCCTGTTTCGGATTTTGATTTGATGGTAGCCTAACCTCAAATCCATCTTAGAGAAGACTGAGGATCCTGCGAGCTGATCATACAGATCGTTGATCCTGGGAAGCGGATACTTGTTCTTAATTGTGACCAAGTTGACGGGTCGATAATCTACAACCATCCGGTCCATACCATCCTTCTTCTTGACGAAGAGGACGGGGCAAGCCCAAGGAGATGAACTAGGACGGATGAAACCCTTATTCAAGGCCTCATCGAGTTGTTTCTTAAGTTCGGCTAGTTCTAGGGGTGCCATCTTATAGGGTCTTCTAGAAATTGGGACAGTTCCTGGAATGAGGTCTATCACGAATTCAACATCTCTGTCAGGTGGAACACCTGGCAATTCTTCTGGAAAGACGTCCGGGAAGTCACGGACTACGGAACGTCTTCGAGGTCCGCAATGGGTGGCATTAAGAGAATATAGTTGACGCTTGATATTGGGTCAAGACATTGTCTATCTTTCCCGAGGGTGCGTAAGTTGAACAGTCCTAGAGAAACAATCAATCTTGGCATGATGGGCTGACATCCAGTCCATACCCAAGATGATATTTATATCCGAAGATTTGAGAGCTATCAACGACGCAAGGAAAACAAGTCTGTCGACCTGAATTTCATTTCCATGGCTTACTCTAGAAGTTTGCCATTTGGATCCCGGGGTTTGAATTACCATGGAGGTGGCATATCACTGAATGCAGTGTTGTGCAAGCGAGCATAGCTTTCGGATATGAATGAATGAGATGCTCCAGTATCGAAAAGAACAGATGCCGGGTGGCAATTAACAAGAAGCGTACCGAGCACGACGTTGGGATCCTCTTGGGCCTCACGGTGAGACACAATTGACATGGCCCACGGCGGTGGTGGCGGCTTGGCATAGAACACCTTTCCTGCTGGCTTGCCACGGCCAACAGCTTTGCAGGCTGGTTGGGGTTGGTCTGGGGACAATCGCGCATGTAGTGGCCTGATTCCCCGCATTTGAAGCACGTCACGGGGCTGGCGCAGAGGAGCGTTGTTGGTTGGCCCGCCATAGGGCTTAGCTGGTGCATCTTCGCTGAATCGGGCGAGGCGCTGGAAGGATGGCCTCGGTGTGAATCTGGGTGGCGAGCAAGATAGGCACCCACACACGGCGCTTCGTGGTCCAAAGACCGGATGAGGAACCCATATCACGGCCATGCTTGCGTGTTGCCTCAAATCAGTCGACCAGTTTCAGCGCCGATGGCTTTGTTAACAAGCTTCGAAAGAGGTGCACTCATGCGACGGAGATCTCGGCGGCTTCGGGCTAAGTCCCTTGCGGAACCTTGCCTGTTTCTTGGCGTCAGTGGAGACCTCTTCAGTTGCATAGCGTGCGAGATTACCGAACTCTCTACTATAGGCGTCCACGGAGAGACGACCTTGGGTGAAATTGCAGAACTCCTCACGTTTACGATCCATGAGACCCTCCGGAATGTGATGTTCACGGAAAGCCTCGCTGAATTCTGCCCAAGTAGTGACATGGCCAACTGGGCGCATAGCCATATAGTTCTCCCACGAGATGGCGGGGCCTTCAAGATGATATGCAGCAAAGGTGACCTTGTCGCCTCGGCTACCAAAGGCGTAACGCAGCTTGTGAATAATCTTTGCAAAGCCGGTCATCAGCGCTGAGAGGCTCGACGGAGTGGTGGAAGGTAGGAGGTGTAACTTGATGAAGTCACCGAGCGACACCAAGTTGTTTCTCCGATGATGGGCTGTGTTACATTTGATACGCTCCAGCAAACGGTTGGTCTCCGTTTGTTTCTCTCGCCTCTAGCATAACTTCGCCGAGAAGGAGGGTGAGGCAGGTTTGCTTCTCCAACTCCATCGCCTTGGCCTGCTCTGGCGGAGCAGGGTTGTTATGGTGTTAACCATCCTAGGAAAACAAGACAAGGATTTAGTTCAGATGGCAAGATTCCGACATAGAAGTGTAGATTGTAATGGATAACTCGAATGCGAGATGATCATCCGTATGACATGGTAGATCGTAAACCGCTTCTTTATTCCATCGTCATACACACCATACAAGGTTTAGTACAAGACCAAACAAAGTACTACTACGGTGAAAGGAAGATTACATCTCTTCAGAGGCACACCAAGCTCCTATACATTATTTTTGTTACACCTCCGGAATTAGTACACACTAAGTCATATTCCATGAGTCACGCAGGACGGTGGAAATACAACTGTTACAATACTAGTGGGACTACTACTAACTCAGACGTCTCCGTAGTAGTTCTCATAGAAGTCTCCTCCGTAACCTGGGAGTTCAACATGATCGTCCGGGAATAGGCGGTCCTGGGGAGCCTGTGGACCATAAGGGCATGGGTGAGGTCTTGGGCCTACGAACGGTGGCAAGCGAGGACCACGAGGTGGGGTGATGCCCCCCACATCACGCCAGTCCATCATGTCCGGCAGAGCAGCCCTGACAGGATACAAATCTCTCATATCCATATAACCAGCTTGAACAGCCGGTGCAAAACGAGTCAAGGTGGCCCAGTGATCAGCACGGGCGTTGAAGAGCTCCATCCTCAAGGCCCGACTCTCTCGGTCCTTGTCCTCGAGCAACTCAGCGGTAGTACGGGTTAGTGAGTCCTCCCGACCGAATCAGCATAGATGGCTCAAGATAACCAAACGCCCAGAAGTGAACTCGCATATCTGGGAAGTCGGTGTTGCGGAGCAGCCCATCTGGCTCGTATAATGGTCATCATAGAATATGCAGCGTCTTGCACCGCCATATCAATGGTAACACCAAGCCCGTAGGAGCTGTGAAGGGCCTCGGTGGAACCAGGATAAGAGGGAAACACCGGACAAAGGCAAAGATATCGACTTTGATTAAAATCTCGACATCGCTCTTCAACTGTGTATTCGGGGTACCAACGGTATCCCGCTTCGATCATAACCCGAACTAGCATGGTTGTATGACCGGTCACACCAATGCATCTAGTCAGACGAACCACTTGATTTTGGTCACGAGTGGCCATCTGGAAGCATAACCACAATGCAAAGACATTAGTATTTCTAGCGGAATTTGGACAGCATAACGACTGTAAACGCTCAAAAGGGTTTGAGACATTTCACAAGGAATTGCATAACCACTCAACAATTTCATATCAAGGTTACGAGTCCAATTAGTAACATAACAGATAGTAAAACTGAACCAGGCTTGTAACCACCAAACCTACAAGGTACTCTTGAATAGTAACACGTGAGCCTAATAGAGAGAAGAGATCCTAATCCTTAACCCCGATGGAAGAATGGACCGACTCGGATCGTAATGCCATGAGATAAAGAAGTAAAAGAGCCTTACGTACCATCCCACAATCAATTCCCTACATATAACTAAAGCATTTCTAGACTCAACATCGACCGGTTTGGCTTGGAGAACCTACAGCAGTCCGGCTCGATGCTAACGCTGTCAGACCCCGACTCGATGTCACATCGATCTAGCTCAGTAACACATCATATCACTTTGCGGCCTCACGCACGGTAACCCAACGTCGCCTTACCTTAGCCGGGACCGCTTTGCCTTTTGGCACACGATATGATAGTGTCGCTAGCATCCATATGAAAAGGAGCCCGGCTGACATGACTAGTCGTAAACCCAAAGTGGCACAGACTTACGAGGACAGCATCCATGACCCAAAGATCGAACGTGTCGGTCATCAGCATATAAGTTCGGGCTGTAGCACTGGCTAGCAGGACTCGTAAACCGGGCTGTAGCGGCTAACAGACTCGGTACTCAATGCGTGACATTTCCCGAAGGGACGTATACAGAACGAAGAAGGACACATGCCGGCCAGCCTAAGTGTTAGGAGCGGTAGCAAGCTACCATGGCTCGGTGGAGACACTAGGAGACATTTCCGTAAGAGAGGCTACTAAAGATAAACAACTAGATAGTCGATCCCACACATACCAAGCATTTCAATCATACACACAATATGCTCGATATGTGCAAATACAACAAGGCATCACAACATGACTCTACGACACAAGTACTTTATTTAAAAGCTCAGAGAGCCATTCATATCATACACACAAGTACGGGTCACACGACCCACATACAAGTCATACAAGCATACAAGCCAACAATGAAGTGTTTTGTCCGAGTACGCATAACTAGTAAAATAAAAGAGGCTTGGGTAAGCCTAGCTATACTACAAGGTCCTTCACTTGCTCAGATCACCACCGGGCCTTAGTCTACTCATCGATGTCAACGTCACGAAGAACCCGTCGGAAGGGTTTGAGGCATCTTCGAAAAATGTAAATTAAAGCAACATGAGTACAAAGGTACTCAAAGAAGACTTACATCAGACCCTACATACATGCACATTATCAAGAAGGGTTGGTGGGGTTATTGCAGACAAGCCAGCTTTGACTCATGGCTAAGCTATCCCACGAGACACCAACTTGAAATAGTTTTATGACTCGAGTCCACTACTCATCACTTCAATACACCACCGAGGATCCAACCCCGTCTTCCTACGGAGGAGCCATCCTCGGCACTCACGCTATCTTGAGGCTTTTAGTAGTATCCATTAACTTGTCTATGAACCGTATAGGCAACCAAGTAGTCCTTATCATGGATGCGCTATTCGAATAGATGATGTTAACCTGCAGGGTGTACTTCTTCATACATGTTTCCACCACTTAGCGTCGCACACGAAATGTGCTCGGCAGACTTCAGCTTAAAGCCGACGTGGGTGTAGACCACGACCTACCTAGACACTCAAGTCTCTAGTCGGGTTTATCGCCTATTTGGGTTCCATCTATGAGGAGTTCGGCCAAGTCTCGCCACAGCCCCAAACGATGTGAACAGGGTTCCCGAGATACCAAACGGGCATCCGGTACACCGTGCCACGTACCTACCGCATCACAGCCCACCCCTACGGTCAGCGCTGCCCACGGCCTCTAGTAGGCTACAAACACCAGAAACTACTTGCAACTCCTGGACAGAGGACTAGCGTGAATAAGAAGTCGAGCGGGGTCATATTTCAGGGCCCAATGTATGGTAGTAGCTGATTCTTGAATCACACATACAGATCTCAGTGCTTAAAGACGGCCTCAATGAAACAACCCACCATGTACTCCTACATGGCCTCTCATCGATACCTTTACCAAATCGTGTTCAACACCTTACTCTCATACCGACTCGATCATTTCACTCTAGCCATCATCCCGATGAACCGGACGACACGACTCTAAGCATAGCAGGCATAGCAAGGTAGGAACAACACAATCATATGGCTCAATCAACTCCTACACATGCTAGTGGGTTTCATCTAGTTACTGTGGCAATGACAGGTCATGCAGAGGAAATGGGTTCAACTACCGCAGCACACAGCAGTTTGAATCGCGTTGTCTTAATGCAAGAACGAGAGCAGGAGCAAGAACATGGGATTTTATCGATATGATCAAATGGTTGGTTGCTTGTTCGACGGGTCGTTACACGGTATTGTTCTTCGTCGGGGTTATCACGGTACTCCTCGGGCCGTAACTCGCCGCAGAGAACACCGATACACAAGCATTACCAAACAATATGCAACAATATGATGCATGCAATGAGACATGGCAAAATGAGTGCTTTGGGCTAATGCAACTAAGATCAGATGGGTTTGAACCAATTTGAACCAAAGATTCAAAATTCAAACTCATATATGATCATTTTAAGTGCTTAAACTTGTTCTGTGATAAAAAGTGGGTTAGCTTCTGTAAACATGCATGAAACCAGTACAGATGGATAGATTGGATTTTTCTGATCATTTTTCATATATAATTTGTTTCATTTGGAGCTATGGTTGATTTTATATGAATTTTTGAAGTTTGAAACAATTTTCGAATTTCTGTGTAAAAATAATTCCAAGAATTTAAATATCACACAAGATCTGCGCCATGATGACGTCAGGGTCAACGGGCTGGTCAGTCAAACTGACCAGTGGGTCCCGTGATGTCATGGGGTTAGTTTAATTAAGATTTAATTAAAACTAAACTAGGTTAATTAGCGGTGGGCCCACATGTCATAGACCCGGGGTCAACTCGGCCCACCCGTGGTCAAAACCAGGTCAAACCCATCGGCGCTTAGCCCGGCGAGCGACGCGGGCGGCGAAGTGGTTTTGGCATTCCGCCACCAAACGGGCGGTGACCACCGGAGTGAAGCCGAGGACGAACCGCAGCTCTTGGCGGAGTCCGTTGGGCTCGGGGTGGCGGAGTTGGCGCCGCGGCGACTTTTATGCCACCGAGCTCGGGTGAAAACGAACTCGGCTGGGGTGTGCGGTGGGGTGCGTGGAGTGCTTGGTTAGCACCGCGCGATGTGGTGAACGCGTTGGACACGGTGAGAAGGCCGAGTGTGGCGGGAGCACGTCGGCGACGAGGTCCGCGGCGGCGCGTCGCGGCGATCTCGTGGCGCTGCTGTGGTGCACGGAGCGAGAGAGAGAGGGTCGGGAGGTAGCTAAGCTCACAGCGGACGCGACGGTGCGACGGCGTGGTCGGGATGAGCTGCAGCGGCGACGGCGTTGAGGGGATCTCCGGCGGCGGACTCGGCGAGGCTGGTGCGGCGTCTTGGCACGCGGCGCTTCGGGCTCGGCTAGCTCGAGGAGTCGACGACGGCGGAGCTTCTGGACACGGTGGCGCGGCGTGGGGTTGACGGAGAACGTGGCTACGACGGTGGTGGCGGCGGGTGGCGTCGGCCATGGCGTGGGGGAGCGAGGGAGGCGAAGCCGAGAGGCGAGGGGTGTCTGGGGTGCGGAGAGAGCGAGGGGCGATCCCGACGTGGCAAGGCGAGGGAAACGGCGAGACGGCGAGCAGGTGCGTGGCACCCATGCGGTGCTCGCCGTCAAGCACTGCTGCTGCCGCTGCCGGCAACAAGCAGCTTCATTGGCGGTGTGTTGGCTGGGCGGCAGTGGGCTGGCTAGTGGGCCGAGGCGCCAGGGTTAGCTTCTTTTCTTTCTGTTTTCTTTTTCTATTTTCCTGCAACTTTGTTGAGTTATTTAAAATACCAGAAAGGTTCTAAAATTCACCAAACTACTCCTGGTCCATTGTTGGAATATTTCCAACATGAAACATTTTAGTTTGGAGATATTTGGACATTTGAAATATTTTATAAATTTAAAATGCCCAAATTCAAATAGCTATGATTTAATTCAAAGACCTTAGGATGACCTAGGAAAATGTGCACCACTTTTGGCAAAGGTTCTGAACCAAGGCAAAAATGATGGGCATTTTAGAAGGGCATTTCAGGTTCATCGGAAATATTTTTAGTAAACCCTAGTTGTTTCAGAGGGTGGGAGTTACGCAATCCCATTTCAGGTTTCTGTTGAAAAAAATAGACATGATGCAACACTCTAATGCATGAACTAGCTAGGGTGTGACAACCTATACCCTTCCCTTGGGTCGGCCAACCCGAGGGTCATCTTTATTTTTAACCCCCCCGGGCCAGTGCTTGTCTAAGTGCTGGTCCGAACTGAGCAGCCTGCGGGGCCCCCTCGGAGAAACTCGAGGTCTGGTTATACTCGTAGCTTGACTTATCCGGTGTTGCCCTGAGAACGAGATATGTGCAGCTCCTATCGGGATTGTCGGTGCATCGGGCGGCTTTGCTGGTCT
Source organism: Aegilops speltoides (assembly GCA_021437245.1). Classification (NCBI taxonomy): domain Eukaryota; kingdom Viridiplantae; phylum Streptophyta; class Magnoliopsida; order Poales; family Poaceae; genus Aegilops; species Aegilops speltoides. The sequence continues at coordinate 180,742,744 of CM038146.1, forward strand.
TGTTTTACCATTGTCGAAATGTCTTGTAAACCGATTCCGAGACCGATCGGGTCTTCCTCGGAGAAGGAATATCCTTCGTTGATCGCGAGAGCTTATCATGGGCTAAGTTGGGGCACCCCTGCAGGGTATAAACTTTCGAGAGCCGTGCCCGCGGTTATGTGGCAGATGGGAATTTGTTAATGTCCGGTTCTAGATAACTTGACACCAGATCCGAATTAAAACGCATCAACCGTGTGTGTAGCCGTGATGGTCTCTTTTCGGTGGAGTCCGGGAAGTGAACACGGTCTTTGGGTTATGTTTGACATAAGTAGGAGTTCAGGATCACCTCTTGATCATTACTAGCTTCACGACCGTTCCGCTTGCTCTCTTCTCGCTCTCATTTGCGTATGTTAGCCACCATATATGCTTAGTCGCTGCTGCAACCTCACCACTTTACCCCTTCCTTTCCCATTAAGCTTTGCTAGTCTTGATACCCATGGTAATGGGATTGCTGAGTCCTCGTGGTTTCACTGATTACTACAACAACAGTTGCAGTGTACAGGTTTGCGATGGTCATGACGCGAGAGCGATGTTTGCTTGTTTTGGAGTTGTTCTTCCGCTTCTTCTTCGATCGGGGATAGGTTCGGTCGGCAGCTTTGGGCTAGCGGTGGTGGATGTCGTTTGAGCTTTGTTTGTGTTTCATCCGTAGTCGGATGTTGATCTTATGTATGTTGTATTGATGTATTCGTGTGGCATTGTATGCCTTATGTATGTATCCCCATCTATTATGTAATGTTGATGTAATGATATCCACCTTGCAAAAGCGTTTCAATATGCGGGTCTATCCTTGGTGGGACCTTCGAGTTCCTTTTGGATAGGGTCGCATATTGGGCGTGACACGAAGCCAGTACCACGCGTACATAACTATGCTCTGGCGATACCATGGGCATAGGGGTAGGGGCACGACCACGGCATGCCCAGAGTGCGGCTCAACCACTCCAGGGGCTCCCAATTCTGTCATTCTTTCCTTTCTTCTTATTCACAGGACTCCGTTTCCCAGAAGCCCTGTCCGACAGTAGACTTGCCGAACTCACGATGCAACAGCCAGGGAAGCAGAAAAGCTACGTCGAGTATCCTGGTGGTCTCCATTACGAGCATTATACCTGTTTTACATACCATCCCGCAGCCTACCCCTAGAGGGGGACATGTTAAATAGTCCCATCCCTTGCTTATCGCACTGTTTGTATCGTCCTGCTTTCATTGCAGTATCTTTTGAATAAACAATGCATCGCTTTTTGCCTCTAATTGCATTCACTTTTTTATTTATGTTCACTTATGACACATTGCACACGTATGCTTTGGTACGGCTAAATACACCAGGGGCTTAAGTTCCCCAAATTATGGTGTGATAAGACCGAACACTTTCACAAGTGCGGCACCCCGAACTTATAGCATTATATGCATCGGCTCCGAATAATGTCTTGGGTCAATAGTTAGGTTTGCCCGGCTCCCATGTTTTCGTACCTTACGTTCCATTATATCGGCTAAGGTAGCGCTGGGAGAACCACTGCGATTGTGCCCCAATTGAGCTGGGTTGAGCACCTCAGTGGAGAAAGCTAAAACTGACCGTCATGATAAGGCGAGAGCTGGTCGCTGTTCGAGAGGTTTTTTCGAGTCCCTAAAGACTTATGCAGCTTATAGCGAGGAGCCGGCTTTGTCCGGCCCCAGGCGTGGATAGCACCCTGAATTCGGTCTTCTGAACACTAGGGGCTTCGCCGAAATATAAAATTATAGAATTCTATGGCTAAGTGGGAGTGTTCAAGCATTATAAGTCCGGTTGCCTCGTTCGTTGTGTTGAGCGCCTCCCTCGAAGGACCCAAAAATGGGGAAAAGAGCGCTCAAGTTTATCCCGAACACCCCAGCACTCGTGGCATGGGGGCTGAAGCCAATGACTTGCCATCTCTCAGATTTGATAAACGGCCGCATAGAAGGTAATATTTTAAATTAACAAGCGTTGCTTAGCGCATATGAACAAAGTTTTCAGCGCACGGGATAACAAATTGCGAGTCTACTCAAAAATTACATCTTTGGAGCATTCACCCGCTATAAGGCGGGCACCCTTCAGGACACCCTTATAGTACATTTCGGGCGTGCGATACTCCTTGCTCGGCGGTGGCGCATCCGTCACAAGCTTCGCAGCGTCCATCCTGCCCCAGTGCACTTTAGCACGGGCAAGGGCCCGACGGGCACCTTCAATGCAGGCGCAGTGCTTGATGACTTCAACCCATGGATAGGCGTCCACCAGCCGGTGCACCAAACCGAAGTAGCTCCCAGGCATGGCTTCTTCGGGCCACAGCCAAACTATGAGGCCCTTCATAGCCTGTTCGGCCACCTTGTGGAGCTCGACCAGCTGCTTCAGCTGGTCGCTCAGGCACGGATGTCCGCCTCAAAGATACTAAGACCGAACACCTTCTCCGCTGAGCTCCCTCCTCGGCCCGGCGAGAATCGGCAAAGATCGGACACTGCTGCGGGGCAGATCTGCGAATGCTCCTGGAGACCTCCGGATTCGGGTAAGTAACAAGTAATTCACTTTCACGTGCTTGCTTTGCATGAAGAATGCCTTACCCACCGCTATCTTCTTTATCGCCTCAATCTCCTGGAGGGCTTGTTGGGCTTCGACCTTGGCCGCTTTGGCACTCTCAAGAGCCGAGGCGAGCTCGGACTCTCGAGTCTTCGAGTCATGCTCCAAACTCTCGTGTTTTTCCACGAGATCCTGGAGCTCTTGCCGCACCTCCGCCACCCGCGCCTCCTGCTTCTCTCGCTCGGTGTGTTCCACGGCCGCATTGTGTTTGGCCTCGGACACCGCTTCCTTCAGGGTCGCCACCTCATTTGTGGTCCCTGCAATACCCACGTTATTCCTGTCATTTTTTGCAACCAAATCCTTTTCTATGAGGTATTACTTTAAGGTATTACTTACCTTCCTTGTCCTCGAGCTGCTTCTTGGCACGGCCGAGCTCGTTCTTGGACCGCTCGAGGCTCTGCCTCAATGCATTAACCTCCGCAGTCAGTGCGGCAGAGGTCAGCAGCACAGCCTGCATTCCCATATTGACATATTTGTGTTAGACTCCTGCGTATATCTTTTTAGATCCTCAGTTCGGCTTTTATTTCCGAACACCAAACTGAGCATCAAGGGCTACTGTCTATGCGGTACTATTTTTACATATCTTATATTACTTACCTCAAAGCATGTTAGAAGGCTGGCGCAGGCTTCATTCAGCCCGCTCTTGGCAGAATGAACTTTCTGAATCACCGCACTCATAATAGTGCGGTGCTCCTCGTCGATGGAAGCACCGTTGAGCGCCTCCAGCAAACTATCCGGCGCCTCCGGTTGGACGGAGGCCACCGGCGTCGCAGTCTCGCCCTTCTTGCGAAGGGGCCGCCCGCCGGACTCCGGAACCACTAAAGGTTCCAGTGCGGAGTCCAGTCCCAAGTCCGGGAGGTTGCCTTGTGGCACCTCCGGAACCTCCTCCCCTGGCTGGGCCCCTTCTGGGACCCCACCTCGGCGTCGTCTGCGTCACGGGGGGAGGAGGCGGTCAGAAGTGAAGCGCTATTCACATCTGACGAACCCAGGGACCCGCTCAATGAAGCGGCGAGATCGTCCTTGTGCGGGCTACATGGTTGTATTTGGCGTTAGAAGACACTGTGCGACAAAAGAGAAATCATGAGTTATTACGGAATCTGGACACTTATGATCTCGCCAGGGGCTTGGCCCTCGAAGGCCACTCCTCTTCGCCGTCGCCGGCGTTGGTGGAACAGTCTGGAGGAAGGGTCCTCCCCTTCTTGGACCCTCCGGCCTTCCCAGTCGGGGAGGCCTTCCTTTTCTTCTCTTCCCCCGCTGGGGGAGAGGCCTCTTTTTTCTCCTCCTTGTCTTCACGGGAGGAGTCTGCCTTGGAGTCATCGGATGATGAGTCCGATAACACCTGGCGTCGGGAACTCCTCCGAGTTCCCGTGGCCTTCTTCTTGGCCTTCTTCTCCGGCACCACGTAAGGCGCCGGAGCCAGCAGTCCAATCGGGCATCCGCTGGGTCTTCGGGCAAGGGAGACGGGCAGTTAACCTGCCCGGACGTCTTCTGCCAGGCCTGTCAAAGGTAAAGAGAGTTTAGATCCCACATAGAGTCAAAATATGGAAAGCGAGTGTCCCGTAAAGGGTAAAATAGCTTACCTCGCCGGCTTGACGCTGCGAGCTGAATCCGCGATCTTCGGTAGCGGACGAGGGGCCTCGGCGCCCTTGAACAACACCCTCCAGGCGTCTTCGTACGTAGTGTCGAAGAGCCTGCTCAAGGTTGGGTGTTGTGCCGGATCAAAATCCCACAAATTGAAAGCCCGCTGTTGGCACGGGAGGATCCGGCGGATGAGCATGACCTGGATTACGTTGACAAGCTTGAGCTTCTTGTTCACCAGGGTTTGGACGCGGGATTGAAGTCCGGTCAGATCCTCCGAATCACCCCATGTCAGGCCCTTCTCTTTCCAGGAGGTGAGCCGTGTGGGGATGCCAGATCTGAATTCGGGGGCCGCTGCCCATTCAGGGTCACGCAGCTCGGTGATGTAGAAGCACCCCGATTGCCACCCTTTGATGGTTTCCACGAAGGCTCCCTCGAGCCATGTGATGTTGGGCATCTTGCCCACCATGGCGCCTCCGCACTCCGTTTGGCAGCCGCCCACTACCTTCGTCTTGACGTTAAAAGTCCTCAGCCATAAGCGGAAGTGGGGCTGGATGCAGAGGAAGGCCTCGCACACGACGATGAACGCCGAGATGTTGAGGATGAAATTCGGGGCCAGATCATGGAAATCCATGCCATAGTAGAACATGAGCCCCCGGACAAATGGATGGAGTGGGAAGCCCAGTCCGCGGAGGAAATGGGGAAGGAACACCACCCTCTCATGGGGCCTGGGGGTGGGGACGAGCTGCAACTCGTCGTGAAGCCGGTGCGCAATATCGTTGTGCAGGTATCCGGCTTTCCTTAGTCTTTTGATGTGCCCCTCCGTGACGGAGGAGGCCATCCACTTTCCTCCCTCTCCCGACATGGCGGGAGAAGGTTGAGGCGAGAAGTGCGGACTTGGGCGCTGGAGCTTGAGTGCGTGGAGAAGGATAAGCAGAGGAGGAAGAAGGCGTAGGTGAAAAGGTGGATCCTCATCCCCTTATATGGGCGGACGAAAACTATACGTCCCCACCAGCCTGGTAAAACTCGCTTATCTCCCAAGCACCGTAATCAATGGCGCGGTTGGGTTACCCACGCCCGTATTGATGAGGATCCTAAAATAGGGGGACACGATCTCTGCTTTGACAAGACGTGCCAAGGAAACCGCTTCGCTAAATGCGCTGAGGTGGAACAAGAAAACAATTGAATAAAGGCTTGGCGTGGTGTGACGTCACGCCACTAAATACGTCAGCAGATTGAACTTGTGTAAATATTATTCTCTGTACGGCGGTATGTGGAATTTATTTTGCAGAGCCGGACACTATCCTGGTGTTCAAAATCTTCTATGAATTATTCGGAGGAGGAACCCGCCTTGCAATGCCGAAGACAATATGCGCGCCGGACTCGTCATCATTGAAGCCTGGTTTACGGGCTACCGAGGGAGTCCAGGACTAGGGGGTGTTCGGATAGCCAAACTATCACCGTCGGCCAGACTCCAAGACTATGAAGATACAAGATTGAAGACTCTGTCCCGTGTCCGGATGGGACTTTCCTTGGCGTGGAAGGCAAGCTTGGCGATACGGATATGTAGATCTCCTACCGGTGTAACCGACTCTATGTAACCCTAGCCCTCTCTGGTGTCTATATAAACCGGAGGGTTTTAGTCCATAGGACGAACAATCATACCATAGGCTAGCTTCTAGTGTTTAGCCTCCTTGATCTCGTGGTAGATCTACTCTTGTACTACCCATATCATCAATATTAATCAAGCAGGAGTAGGGTTTTACCTCCACCGAGAGGGCCCGAACCTGGGTAAAAACATCGTGTCCCTCATCTCCTATTACCATCTGCCTAGACGCACAGTTCGGGACCCCCTACCCGAGATCCGCCGGTTTTGACACCGACAGGGGGCAGTGTTACTATCTCTTTTTCCACACTTGTGCTTCAAAGTAGCACCATGTTCTTCATATAGAGAGTCTCATATGTTGTCACTTTCATATACTAGTGGGAATTTTTCATTGTAGAACTTGGCTTGTATATTCCTACGATGGGCTTCCTCAAAATGCCCTAGGTCTTCGTGAGCAAGCAAGTTGGATGCTTACCCAATTAGTTTTCTTTTGTTGAGCTTTTATTCATTTATAGCTCTAGTGCATCCATTGCATGGCAATCCCTACTCCTCATGTTGACATCAACTGATGGGCATCTCCATAGCCCGTTGATTATCCTCGTCAATGTGAGACTTTCTCCTTTTTTGTCTTGTCCACACAGTCCCCATCATCATATTCTATTCCACCCATAGTGCTATATCCAGGGCTCACGATCATGTATTGCGTGAAAGTTGAAAAAGTTTGAGATTATTTAAGTACGAAACAATTGCTTGGCTTGTCATCGGGGGTGTAGAATTTGGGAGCATCTTTGTGTGACGAAAATGAAGCATAGCCTAACTATATGATTTTGTAGGGATGAACTTTCTTTAGCCATGTTATTTTGAGAAGACATGATTGCTTTGATTAGTATGCTTGAAGTATTACTATTTCTTATGTCAATATGAACTTTTATTTTGAATCATTTGGATCTGAACATTCGTGCCACAATAAAGAAAATTACATTGAGAATTATGCTAGGTAGCATTCCACATCAAAAATTCTGTTTTTATCATTTACCTACTCGAGGACGAGCAGGAATTAAGCTTGGGGATGCTTGATACGTCTCCAACGTATCTATAATTTTTGATTGTTCCATGCTATTATATTACCTGTTTTGGATGTTTATGGGCTTTATTTTACACATTTATATCATTTTTGGGACTAACCTACTAACCGGACGCCCAGCACGTATTGCTATTTTTTTTGCCTATTTCAGTATTTCGAAGAAAAGGAATATCAAACGGAATCCAAACGGAATGAAACCTTCGGGAGCGTGATTTTTGGAATGAACGTGATCCAGAGGACTTGGAGTGCAAGCCAATAAGCAGCCGAGGCGGCCACGAGGGTGGAGGGCGCGCCCACCCCTACAAGGCGCGTCCCCTGTATCGTGGGCCCCTCGGGCGGCCACCGACCTACTTCTTCCTCCTATATATACCCACGTACCCCAAAAATATCCAAGGAGCCAACGAAAAACAATTTCCACCACTGTACCCTTCTATATCCGCGAGATCCCATCTTGGAGCCTTCGCTGGTGCTCCGCCAGAGGTGGAATCGACCATGGAGGGCTTCTACATCAACACCATAGCCCCTCCGATGAGTTGTGAGTAGTTTACCACAGACCTTCGGGTCCATAGTTATTAACTAGATGGGTTCTTCTCTCTATTTGCATCTCAACACCATGTTCCCCCCTCTCTTGTGGAGATCTATTTGATGTAACTCTTTTTGCGGTTTGTTTGTCGAGATCCGATGAATTGTGGGTTTATGATCAAGTTTATCTACGAGAAATATTTGAATCTCCTCTGAATTCTTTTATGTATGATTGAGTTATCTTTGCAAGTCTCTTTGAATTATCTGTTCGGTTTGGCCTACTAGATTGATCTTTCTTGCAATGGGAGAAGTGCTTAGCTTTGGGTGCAATCTTGCGGTGTCCTTACCTAGTGACAATAGGGGTAGCAAGGCACGTATTGTATTGTTGCCATCGAGGATAAAAAGGTGGGGTTTATATCATATTTCTTGAGTTTATCCCTCTACATCATGTCATCTTTCTTAATGCGTTACTCTGTTCTTATGAACTTAATACTCTAGATGCATGTTGGATAGCGGTCGATGTGTGGAGTAATAGTAGTACATGCAGGCAGGAGTCGGTCTACTTGTCGCGGACGTGATGCCTATATACATAATCATGCCTAGATAATCTCATAATTATTCACTTTTCTATCAATTGCTCGACAGTAATTTGTTCACCCGCCGTAATACTTATGCTATTTTGAGAGAAGCCACTAGTGAAACCTATGGCCCCCGGGTCTATCTCTTATCATATAAGCTTTCAATATACTTTTATTTGCATTTTTACTTTTCCAATCTATATTATAAAATACCAAAAATATATTTATCTTATCATACTATCTCTATCAGATCTCACTTTCGCAAGTGGCCTTGAAGGGATTAACAACCCCTTTATTGCGTTGGTTGCGTGTTCTTTGTTTGTTTGTGTAGGTGCATGGGACTTTTGAGGAGCCTCCTACTGGATTGATACCTTGGTTCTCAAAAACTGAGGGAAATACTTACGCTACTATTGCTGCATCACCCTTTCCGCTTCAAGGAAAACCAACGCAAGCTCAAGACGTAGCACAGAGCGAGTGAATAGGTACTCCCCAGATTCTCAAATTCCATGGAGCTGGTGGACTGCCGAACAACCCCTTAATGAGATCCTGTCGGCCCCTAATTTTTTCATACGAACTTCTTAGGTAGCATGTGTTGTTTCAACATCAAAATTATTTGCTTCATGATGTAATCATCAGTTCAACGGTATAATTTGTTACATAAAAACCTCTTCATTACATAGCTTCTTTTTTTAGCAAACTTGGTTACATAACTAAATGTTCAATTTATATGTGCGCCATTGCTGAGAGACGTCTGCTTTGGTGACTTTGGTCTGGACCGCCACCATCTTTGGCGGCGGCCGCTGGGCTGCTTGCTTGTCTTCATGATCTGAATAAGGGATTTCTCCCGTGATTTGCTATCCCCTAGCAAGTTAGCTAGTGTTTTCTGTCCCCTAGTAACAAAACTAGGGTTTGCTGTCCTCCGGCGGCTACTGCCCATCGTGAGTTCTTTCGTTGTCCTACATCATCTTGACTGTCGGGAGTGCGCCTGATAGTACGGCTGGACGATCTCAATGAAGATCATGAGCTGGAATTGTCGTGGTTTGCAACAAGCTGCGGCGGTGCATACACTTTTGAACGTTCAGAAGCGTAGGTGTCCTGATTTTATGTTTTTGATGGAAGACTCACTTTGATTAATATCCTGCCAAGTGTCTTCATCTCATGTGAAGATAGATCACAAGCTTGCTGTCCAGAGGGATGGCCGGAGCGGTGGCTTAATTTTGTTCTGGAAGAAGGAATTTGCAGTTTCTTTGTGTGATAAAACCGACAACTACATTGATGTGTTCATTGGAAGTGGGGTAGATAATTTTTGGAGGCTTACATGGCTGTATGGAGAACCGAGATGGAATAATAAACAACTGACTTGGAGCCGACTGAGGGACTTGAGAAAAATTGGTGACATGCCATGGATGGTAATCGGTGATTTAAATGAGATAATGTATTCTTTTGAAATGGAAGGGGGTAATGAACGTCCAGATCAATTTGTGAAGGCTTTTAGGGATGCGGTGGAAGACCGTAACTTGTCTGACCATGGTTTTGTTGGTGATAAATTCACCTGGCATAGAGCTTTGATCAGGGAGAGGCTAGATCGTGCTCTCACAAATGATGGCTGGAATCAAATGTTCCCTAGCGCGGTTCTAGAACACTTGGAATATAACAAGTCGGATCACATACCAATATTATGAGTTTGCATGAGGAAGTGGTCCACGAACCCGTGGAAAGATCAGTCCTTCGGTTCGAGGCACGTTGGCTGAGAGAAGAAAAGTTCAAAGAGGTGGTAGAAGAAGCTTGGCCGTCTTCAGGGCCGGAGCAGCATAACATTGGGCTTGTACGCCATTTGGCATATGTTCATGAACAACTTCATCGGTGGGACAAGATGGTGTTGCGTAAATCTTTAAAGAATATTAAGAAGGTATAGAGAGAATTAGAGCAAGTTTCCAGGGATGTGCTAATGTTACTAAACAAAAGGAACTTGCGGAAGAGCTGGAACGGTTATTGCAAATGGAGGAGATCCACTGGGCTCAAAGGAGTCGTATAAACTGGCTCATGTTCGATGACCGAAATACGTCATATTTCCAAAAGTTTGCGTCTGCTCACATATTAAGGAACCCAATAAGCAAGCTGAAGGATGATCAAGGCGTTTGTCAGGAGGGTACTGCATACTTAAACCCGCTGATTTCCCAATATTTTGCGGGCCTGTTCTCCACCGAGATTGATGAACCGGATCCTAGTTTGCTTGAAAAGGTGAATCAGAGGGTAACGACGCAGATGAATGAAGCTCTACTAAAACCATATACTCTTGAAGAGGTAAAAAAGCTTTTTTTTCATTGGCGATATGAAAGCTCCCGGTACGGACGGATTGCATGCTATCTTTAAAAAAATGTTGGCACATCCTTGGTGATGCTTTAACTACTGAAGTTCTTGATGCTATTAATAACAAGGATATTCCTGAAGGATGGAATGACATGGTCATTGTTCTTATCCCAAAAGTGGACAACCCGGACAGGATCACGCAATATAGACTGATAAGTCTTTGAAATGTTCTTTATAAGGTGATCTCTAAAATGACAGTTTTTCATCTTAAGCTTTGTCTTGATGATATTATTGCCCCGGTGCAAAGTGCATTCATTCCAGGTCGACTCATTACGGATAACATTTTGCTAGCTTATGAATGCATTCATACTATAAAAAATAAAAAGAAAGGAAAGGAGGGGTATTGTGCTGTAAAGCTTGATATGCACAAAGCCTATGATCATGTGGAGTGGATATTCCTGGAGAGGATGATGGAAAACTAGGATTTGAAAAGGAGTTTGTGAAGCTTTTAGTGGCTTGTGTTTCCTCGGTGAAATACAAAGTGAGGTACAATGGTCAAGAAACAGAGGAATTTACCCCTTCAAGGGGCTCTGACAAGGGGACCCCTTATCACCTTATTTATTTCTTATGTGTGCAGAGGGTTTATCTAGTGCTTTGGATCATAAAGAGGATGTTCGTGGCACTGAAGGTGTTCGTGTGTGTAGAAATGCATCATCTTAGTCTCTCATTTACTATTTGTTGATGATTCCCTATTCCTTATGAAAGCGGATATGAATAATGCAACCTCATTGAGACATGTATTGGATGAATACTGTGCAAGTTCTGGACAATTGGTGAGTGAAGGGAAGTGTAGTATCTTCCTTAGCCCAAATGTGAATGTGGATATCAAAGCTCAGGTCTATGCAGAACTGAAAAATAATGATGAAAGCTATTCTGACACATATCTTGGTCTTCCATCTATGGTGGGGTTGGACCGGAGTGATAGTTTCTCTCATCTCATTGAAACAGTCGTTAATCGACTTAAAGGTTGGAAGGAAAAGTTGTTGTCCTTGGGAGGAAAGGAAATTCTTTTGAAAGCAATTATCCAATCTATCCCAGTTTATGTCATGGTTGTTTTTAAAATTCCAAAGAAAATATGTAAACAAATCACGGATGCAATGGCGGCCTTTTGGTGGGGGGATACAGAGGAAGAGAAGAAAATGCACTGGCTAGCTTGGTGGAGGATGTGCCTTCCAAAAGATAAAGGAGGTATGGGGTTTCGGGACCTCCATGATTTTAGTTTAGCCATGCTAGTGAAACAAAGCTGGCGAATGGTAACGCATCCGGACACTCTTTGTGCTACTGTCTTAAGAGCAAAGTACTTTCCTGATGAAAATATTTTAAAGGCAGGGCCAAAAAAGGGATCATCTTTTACGTGGGAGAGTATCGTCGATGGTCTGGAAACGTTCAGGAGAGGCCACATTTGGAGAGTTGGTTCCGATGAGAAAATAAATATCTAGGAGGACCATTGGGTACCTTCAAGTCCAACAAGGATGATCCAGACAAGGAAAGGGAACGTGTTACTAAGGACAGTGAATGAGTTGATTGATCCCAATACAGGAGACTGGGATGTGGAACTTATCAAGATTATTTTCCTTCCAATTGATGTAGAAAGAATTTTGAGAATTCCTCTATCAGTGCATCTAAACGAGAATTTTGTAGCATGGCATAAGACCAAATCACACTCATTTTCTGTTCTGTCAGCCTACTACTCAGAATGGGAACACCAGTTTGGTTCAAAAATTATTAGTAGCTAGTGAAGGGACCTCAAATGTTAATCATGTTTGGTCGGCTGTGTGGAAGTTGGAAGTCCCTAGTAAGATAAAAATCTTCATCTAGCGAGCTCTTAACGGTCTTGTTCCTGGTATGGCAGTTCTCGCTTCTAGGCATATTAAAGTCTTAGCATAATGTCCTATCTTTTGTTCTGGGCCTGAAGATATTCACCATTTGCTGTTTACTTGTACACGCGCTCGGCAAGTTTGGAAGGCACTTGGCCTTAATACAGTTATTGATCAAGCATTGGTAGTGGATCTTTCAGGCTCTGTAGTTTTGGAAGAAATCCTATGATTGTCGTGGTTCTAAGTCTGACATTAGAAGGGGGGTAGGTATGGAGAGGCAAGATCTCAGCTATGGCGAAGGTGTACACACGAGTTTTACGAGTTCAGGCCCTTCTCGGAGGAAGTAACAGCCCTATGTCTTGGTTCCCAGAGGCGGTCAATTGGATTATGCGTTTGGTATTACAGGGGTGAGAACCCTTGTCCCAGAGGAGGGGGGTGGCTTATATAGAGTGCGCCAGGACCCCAGCCAACCTCCATTACATGGGGCTTAATGTACATAAAGTAAGGGCGTTACTGGTAACGGCAGTCTTAAATACTCTTAATGCTCATAAAGACTAAGGAATGAATGCCTAGCCGTTGTGTGTTCTTCCGACTCCTGGTCTTCGATATAGTCGAGTGACCCCCCATATGGTCGAGTGACGGTGGAGGATGACGGTCAAGTGATTAGGTCGTCGAGTGGATCCTTGGTCTTTTTATCTTCTGGGGTAGTGACCTTGGGTAGGACGTGTAGGTCAGGCCTATGACCCTACCCTAGGTCTGTATCCTCATCAGTAGCCCCCAAATGGATTAAGGTGCGAGCACAAAGTAGACTGAAATTGAACCTATTCCGAGCTTCGGGACCTTGCGAGTGCTTTCTGCAAGTCTGAGCGCCTGTGTCGGTATTTCGGTGTTGACTCAGTCGCTTTGATCCATTCGGTGGACTGTCGAGTGAACTGGTGATCTTATGTGTCGAGTGCTGTGTTGGAGCGCGGGATCTTGGGCGCGATTGTCAGCAGTGTATCCCAGATTTCACGGGATACAAAATTTTGGGGAAGCGCGCCGGACGGGGAGTGCCGAAGTGGGCGGAGCGGATAAACAGTGATTCCTCGATTCCCGTGCCGCCTTTTTCGCCACGTATGCTGCGCGTGACTGTTGCGGAATTTGACGGGATCGCCTGGTCCCACGCGCCAGTCACTCGGAAACAATCCCGTATAAGGTGACCGGACCGAGGTGTCCGCACTATGCACATCTTGTCTTCCTTCTTCTCTCTCCGCTTCTCCGCCGCGCCCTACTCTTCCGCTCTGACGCCGCTGCCCCGTCGCCATGGTGAAGGACAAGACGGCAACGCTGGAACGCGCAAAGAAGACGAAGGAGGTGGCGAAGGGCAAGAAGCAGCAACGCGGATCGTTGTCGCGCGCGGGGCTGCCGCCGGGCTGGATCCAAGGCGATTGGATCCGGTCTTCAATTCGACAGGCGGATCTGGACGAGCTGGCAGAGTCAGGGCTAATCTCCAAGGGAGCGGCGAGGCTGCCGGAGGGGGAGATGAGTCCCCAGCCTCGACCGGGTGAGTGTGTTCTGCTCGCCACCCACGTCGACCGCGGTTTTTCGCTTCCCCCGCATCCTTTCTTCCGGGGGTTCCTGAACTTTTTCGGTGCTCAACTCCACCATTTCTCCCCCAACACCATCACGTATTTAGCTACTTTCGTGTCGATGTGTGAGAACTTCTTGGGGTGTCGACCGCACTGGGGCCTTTTCAAACACATCTTCACCATTCATTCCCAGTCGGTAAAAAAGGCGAAGTCGAGTGACTCGAAAACCCATGTCATCCAGATATGTGGGGGTTTAGGTATCCAAAAGAGGAATAGGAGTGCCTTTCCCGCCATGACTCTTCCTGACTCCGTTAGAGGCTGGCAGTCGACCTGGTTCTATTGCCAGGATGTCGCGGCTCCAGGTCAGTCGACCGGTCTTCCCCACTTCTCGTTTGACCGTGTTCAGACCCCTGCTCCACTGAAAGTGACTGTTGACGAGACCATGGAGACAAGGATGTTCGTGGATAGGGTGGTCCAGCTCATCAATGATGGTGTTACCGGCATGGACTTGCTGGAAGTGTTCCTCAGTCCACGCATCCAACCTCTCCAAGCTCGCGATCATCCAATGTGGTTGTATTCTGGACCGGATGACACTGCTCGGGTCCACCCAGAAGAACCGTCGTCTGAAACAGTAGCTTTGTGGCTGAGGAGCATCACAGGCAACCAGGACAATCCCAGAGGATCTAGGCGAGTTGTTCCCTTCAACAACGTAAACCCACCCGACAAGGTATGCTTTTGTTCCGACTGCTTCCCATTCATGCTCTGACTGCACTTGATGTTGACTGACTCTTGTTCGACCAATTTGTTCTGTAGGTGTTCACTGAGATGCACTCTATGCCCAATGGTGAACAAGCTTTGGAGCAGGCCCAGGAGGGGGAGGACGGCACAGAAGAGAGTGGCAAGTGGGATTCTCAGGGAGACGGTGAAGAGGACGAGAGCGAGGAGTCGGACGAGTAGGAGGAAGTCGACTCGCCGCCGCGCTCCGAACATTGATCCAAACAGCAGCATGATCCGGCTGGCGGGCGCGGGAAAAGCGTGGGTCCGAGTGCCAACACTCAGAAGCGCACTCGGATGTTGACTCCAGAGCCGACGGAGAAGGCGGCCAAGCAGCCTAATGTTGCTCCTCCCAAGGCCCGGAAGACATTGCCGCGAATCAAGATGGACGTCCCCGTTGCCTCGGGGTAGGTATCTTGTTTGTGTTTCCGTAAGTCGACTGAAGATTTTCTTGATCTGACCGACCAATTCTTTTGTCCTTCCAGCCCCACCTCTGCTGCCACTGACATGGACATTGACAAGGCACCAGGAGACAAATAGGCCACCTCACGAGCTGGTAAGTTCGTTCGACCAAGTTCGGTTTAGTCGAGTGGATGGTCAATTGACTGAAAATTTGATACTTCTCTTCTTATGTAGCTCCGCAAGATATCATTGTGCTTCCTAATGACGAAGAAGAAGAAGTGCCTCTACGGGAGAGGAGGAAGAAGAGTGGAGGCTCAAGCAGGAGGAAGCTTGAAGTCCAGGTCCCTGAGTCGACACCGGCGCCTGAGGCGATAGTCCGGACCAACGTCACATTCGCTAACCCGTTGACGACTGATCGTCCGTCGGGGTCGACTACACAGACACCTGCTGCACCGGTGCAACTCCACTCATCCGACCCGGAAACTACTTCAACCCCTGTAGAGCCATCCCTCTTTGCTACATATCAAACTCCAGACGACTCGCTGGGTGCCGCTTGGGAAGCTCTTCTCCAGGCGAATCTTGTCATGGAGCAGGTGAAAGTGATGCATGAAGCTAGTCAGATAGCTTACAACGCCAGCACTGCCCTTCAGACCAATGTTCACATCAGCAAAATTCTGACTAAACTTTTAAATGTCACTTTATATCTGATCACCCACTGGGTGTTCCTTCGTTTAAACTCAGGAAATCTTCAATTCTGCACTTTTCGAATCAGTGGGGGCACGTCGAGTGCACCCACCGGGTGTAGTCCCCGAGACCATGGCCGGCTACTGGCAGTCGACTGAGGTCTAATGATGTATCTCTCTCTCTCTCTCTCTTTTTGAAAGCATGCTGAGTATTGATCTGATCCAGTGGGGGCACGCTAAGTGCACCCACTGGGTGTAGTCCCCGAGACTGCTGCTGAATATTTGATTCGGCGGTAGTCTTAGAGTAATTCTTTTCCTTGTATCTGTCGAGTGACATGTCTGTCTTTCTGGCTGCAGAGGTCTTGTGATCTTGGAGCTTGGCTCACTGAGTTAAATAAGAAGCATATCAGCATTGAACTTCACCTTGAACTTGCGAAGAAGAATCTGAAGACTGCCCAACAAGAAACGACCATCATGGGAGGTGATCACTCGACCATTTTGGCTATTTTGTATCTTCACACTTCGCACTGGTTTTTATTTTAGTCTCTTTGAACCGAGTGATTTCACACAAGCAGATGTGCGTAGTGAAAATTGTCAACTTCAGTCTCGTCTGAAGAGTGTTGTTTCTTTAGAGAGGATGAAGGAGGCTTTGGAGCAGAAGGATCTGGATCTAGCAGCCGCTCAGAAGGAAGCACGCGAGAAGACGAAGCTTGCAGACCAGAAGCTGCCTTCGGTCAGCAAGTTGGAGGAGGAGAATATGAAGCTGAAGATTGCCATCTCGAACGCTAATCAAGAAGTCGAGCAGGTAAAGAAGGACAAGCAGAATCTGGCCACTGAAGTCGGCGGCCTCAAGACCAAGACAGACATGCTCGAGTCCTATCTCGAGCAACTCGCCGCCAAACTTGTTCTGAAGCTTGAAGGTATGATCAGTCGACTACGATTAACTTGTTGCCGACTAAACTTTGTTGTCATGCCATTGACTCACCACTTTTTGCAATGGGAAAGAACTGTGTCAGGACTTTGTGGCTGAAACTGGGTGGGTTGAGACGGGTCTCGACCCCATCAACTGTCCTGTGAAAGATGACAGTGCAATGAATCTGCTTCGGTTGGAGTCACGCTTAGATGGTGCGGTTACTTATCTCGCTCGGCTGAAGGCGGCGATGGCTCAAGTGGATGCTGAACTCTGGCCTCGGACGGAGCTGTCTCAAGACCTCGAGTCCCTGATAACTCGACTAAATCAGATTCTTGGCCGAGTGCAAGAGTGGAAGCAATCTTCAGCCCGTTGTGGTGCTGATGTCGCCTTGTCTTTGGTCCGAGTGCACTGCAAGGAGGCTAAGGAGGACAAGCTGGCAGCTCTCGAAGTGGCAAACACTAAGAAGCACTCCTTCCAGGACTTCATGGACACCTTCCTCGAGGCAGCCATTCGCATCGCCGACAACATCGACCTTGACAGCTTCTGCGACCCAGCCAGTCCTTCTCCCGCCGAGTGATAAAAAACATTATGCCTCACTTTTATTTACCTCGGAATGCCGAGTGAATTTGTAACCGTTAAAACTACTTCAGGCCTGATGCCCGAGCACTTTATTCTGCGGTTAAGAAACTTTGGATTTATCATCTCATATATTGCGTCTGTCTTCGAACGAAATTCGTTTTTCTCTCGAATTGTTGTCTGTTTGCTTGATGCAGCTTCTGGAGAAGAATGGCCAGTCGACCGATCGGGTGATGCTTGAGCAACATTGATCAGCTCATGAGCAAGGAATTCAGCAATGGTCTTGACGTTCCAGTCGACCTATCGGGCGATCCTTGAGTAGCATTGATCAGCTCATCAGCAAGGCACTCAACAATGGTCTTGGCGTTCCAGTCGACAGATCGGGTGATCCTTGAATAGCATTGATCGGCTCATCAGCAAGGTACTCAGCAATGGTCTTGACATTCCTGTCAACCACCCGGTAAGGTTTTTCAAGCTTAGGCGAGCACTGGGCTGCAGCTAAGCCTCCGAGTGAGAGGATTGCTCACCACTCGGTAGGATTTTTTAAACTTAGGCGAGCACTGGGCTGCAGCTAAGCCCCCGAGCGGGAGGGTTGCTCGCCACTCGGTAGGATTTTTCAAACTTAGGCGACCACTGGGCTGCAGCTAAGCCTCTGAGTGGGAGGGTTGCTCACCACTCGGTAGGATTTTTCAAACATAGGCGAGCACTGGGCTGCGGCTAAGCCTCTGAGTGGGAGGGTTGCTCACCACTCGGTAGGATTTTTCAAACTTAGGCGAGTACGGGACTGCAGCTAAGCCCCCGAGTGGGAAGCAGATTCACCACTTGGTTGAATTTTTATCACTTAGGCGAGCACTGGGCTGCAGCTAAGCCCCCGAGTGGGAGGATTGCTCACCACTCGATAGGATTTTTCAAACTTAGGCGAGCACTGGGCTGCAGCTAAGCCCCCGAGCGCGAGGGTTGCTCACCACTCGGTAGGATTTTTCAAACTTAGGCGAGCACAGGGCTTGAGCTAAGCCCCCGAGTGGGAGGGTCGCTCGCCACTTGGTAGGATTTTTATCACTTAGGCGAGCATTGGGCTGCAGCTAAGCCCCGAGTGGGAAGCGGATTCACCACTCGGTAGGATTTTTATCACTTAGACGAGCACTGGGCTGCAGCTAAGCCCCCGAGTGGGAAGCGGATTCACCACTCGGTAGGATATTTATCACTTAGGCGAGCACTGGGCTGCAGCTAAGCCCCCGAGTGGGAAGCGGATTCACCACTCGGTAGGATTTTTATCACTTAGGCGAGCACTGGGCTGCAGCTAAGCCCCCGAGTGGGAAGCGGATTCACCACTCGGTAGGATTTTTTCACTTAGGCGAGCACTGGACTACAGCTAAGCCCCCGAGCAAGAGGCGGACTCACCACTCGGTAGGATTTTTATCACTTAGGTGAGCACTGGGCTGCAGCTAAGCCCCCGAGTGAGAGGCAGACTCATCACTCGGTAGGATTTTTATCACTTAGGCGAGCACTGGGCTGTAGCTAAGCCCCCGAGTGAGAGGCAGACTCATCACTCGGTAGGATTGTTATCACTTAGGCGAGCACTGGGCTGCAGCTAAGCCCCCGAGTGAGAGGCAGACTCATCACTCGGTAGGATTTTTATCACTTTGTCTTAGGCAAAATAGATTCGCAGCTAAGGTAATACGTACAAAAGAAATAAACAACAAACATTCGGAAGAAGTAAATTATGTCTTTTGATATCCAAACTAAAAGGTATTTCTTATTACATCTCATCAGTCTAGATATTTAAGAATAGATAGGGCGGAGCAGATCCGCATTCCAGGCGCGTGGCTCATCTTTATTACATTCGACGTTGAAGAGACGGTATGCTCCGTTGTGGAGCACCTTGGTGATGACGAAAGGGCCTTCCCAAGCAGGAGCGAGCTTGTGAGGTCTCTGCTGGTCCACTCGAAGAACCAGGTCTCCTTCTTGAAATGCCTGATCCCTCACATTTCTAGCATGAAATCGACGCAAGTCTTGCTGATAAATGGTCGACCGGATCAAGGTCATCTCTCTTTCTTCTTCTAGGAGATCGACTGCAACTTGCCGAGCTTGTTCTGCTTCTTCTGAGAAGAGTTCGACTCGAGGTGCATTGTGGAGTAAATCACTGGGGAGCACGGCTTCAGCTCTGTAGACTAAGAAGAATGGAGTCCTTCCAGTCGACCGGTTAGGGGTTGTCCTCAACCCCCACAGTAAGGATGGGAGCTCGTCGACCCAAGCTCCTGCTACATGTTTCAGGTCACGCATCAACCGAGGCTTCAATCCTTTGAGGATCAATCCATTTGCTTGCTCGGCCTGCCCATTCGACTGAGGATGAGCGACCGACGCGTAGTCGACTCTCGTGCCTTTGGAGGCACAAAAGGCTTTGAATTCTTCAGAATCGAAGTTCGAGCCATTATCCGTGATGATGTTGTGCGGGACGCCATATCTGAATCTAAGTTCTCTAATGAAACTCACAGCTGTGCTTGCTTCAAGGCTTTTGATGGGCTTGGCTTCGATCCATTTGGTGAACTTGTCGACTGCTACCAGCACATGAGTAAATCCACTCCTGCCCATCCTCAGAGGTCCAACCATGTCTAGTCCCCAGACGGCGAAAGGCCAGACGAGTGGAATTGTTTTCAGAGCTGACGCAGGTTTATGAGACATGTTTGAGTAAAATTGGCAGCCTTCACAGTTGTCCACTATTTCCTTAGCCATCTCGTTGGCCCGCGGCCAGTAAAATCCGGCTCAGTATACTTTGGCCACGATGGTCCGAGAGGACGCGTGGTGACCACAGGTTCCCGAGTGAATATCATTGAGGATCACTCGACCTTCCTCTGACGTGATGCACTTCTGGCAAACTCCAGTTGCACTTTCTCTAAACAACTGCCCCTTTATCACAATAAAGGCCTTAGATCGCCGGACGATCTGTCGAGCCTCTTCTTCATCCTCCAGAAGTTCTTTCCTAAGAATGTATGCAATGTACGGCACTGTCCAGTCAGGAGTGATGACCAAAACCTCCATTACTAAGTCGAGCACGGCTGGGATTTCAACTTCAGTCGGATCTGTGGCACTCTTGGGTTGTGGCGACTCTTCTGTAAAGGGATCCTCCTGAACTGAAGGTGAATGAATATGTTTCAGAAACACATTGCGGGGAATGGCCTCTCTCTTTGAACCTATCTTCGCCAACTCATCTTCAGCTTGATTTTTCAATCGGGGCACATGGTGAAGTTCCAACCCCTCAAACTTCTTTTCCAGCTTCCTAACAGCATTGTAGTAACCAGTCATGGCTGGACTTCTGACATCCCATTCCTTCATCACCTGATTAACCACCAAATCTAAATTGCCATACACCATGAGGCGACGAACGCCGAGTGAAATGGCCATACGCAACCCATATAAAAGTGCTTCGTATTCTGCTTCGTTGTTGGAGGAATCAAAATGAATCTGGAGAACATAGTTGAGCTTGTCTCCACGGGGGGACACCAATACTACTCCAGCACCTGATCTGTTTAGCATCTTGGAGCCATTGAAGAACATAGTCCAATGTTTCCAGTGAACTTGAGTCGGTAGTTGCTGCTCAATCCACTCGGCAAGGAAATCCACGATTGCTTGGGACTTGATAGCTTTCTTTGTCTCAAACTTGATGTCCAGTGGAAGGAGTTCAATCGCCCATTTTGTTACTCGACCATTTGCATCTCTGTTATTCAGAATCTCAGACAACGGTGCATCACTGACGACTGTAATAGAGTGATCAGAGAAGCAATGTGCAACCTTCTTCATGGTCATGTAAATTCCATAGAAAAGCTTCGAATAATGAGGATATCGTTGCTTGGACGGGGTCAAAACTTCAGAGAGATAATAAACTGGGTGTTGAACCTTGTAAGCTTTTCCTTCCTCTTCTCGCTCGATCGTGAGTACTGTACTGACAACTTGTCCAGTGGATGCAATGTAAAGCAGTAATGGCTCTTTGCTGATTGGCGCAGCGAGCACCGGCTGGGTGGAAAGCAGAGCTTTGAGCTCTACAAACGCTGCATCAGCTTCTTCAGACCACTCGAACTTATCAGATTTCTTCATCAGTCGGTAAAGAGGCAAGGCCTTTTCACCAAGACGAGAAGTGAATCGACTCAAGGCGGCCAAACAACCGGTCGACTTCGAGCGTCATGCACTCGCACGGGGCGTTTCATTCGGAGGATGGTATCAACTTTTTCTGGATTGGCGTCGATCCCTCGTCCGGAAACGAGAAAACCGAGCAACTTTCCTCCTGGAACTTCGAATGTGCATTGTGATGGATTAAGCTTGATAACGTACCTTCTTAGGTTGGCAAAGGTTTCTGCGAGGTCAGTCACTAGGTCGGAACCTTTGCGAGACTTGACCACGATGTCATCCATGTATGCCTCCACATTCCGACTGATTTGGGTGAGTAGGCACTTCTGGATCATTCTCATGAACGTGGCTGTCACAGCCCTAGATTATTGCTTGTATTAGTTGCATCATAGAGCACTCATGCATCATGTCTAAATTTCTGAAACTTGGAATTGAGGAAAGTGGAAGCCTCATAAACTTGAATAAAAGAAGGGCAAAGAACCCTGGAAATCTCATTCTTTGTTTCCAAGATGTCCTTTTGCAATGTTTGAGAGTTTTGGCAAGAGCTATATATAAAACCAGAATTTAGGAACAGTTTTAAGGATTTATTTTTGGGACTCTGAATTTAAATCGATAGCTATTTGAATTTGAGTTATATTCATATACTAGAATATAATTTCAAATATCTTTGAAACATTTTATGTGCATTTGGAAATGTCCATTCGCAACATAAAATTATTCAAAGGGTTTTATCCTTGTTTTGAAATTGTTTTGAATTTTGAGCAGTGGCGTAATACTAAACAAAAGGAAACATAACAGAAAAATAAAATAGAAACAACAGAGAGAGAGAGATAGTACCTAGGCCACTTACCTATGCGGCCCAGGAGCCGGCCTAGCCCACACGGCCGTTGCTTGGTCGTCTCCCACCTCCCAAGTGGCAGAGGCAGAGACACAAGACGCCTTGAGGCGCCACGCCTCCTCCTGCTACTTTGCCTCACCGAGGCGCCTCGAAGCTCCTCCTCGGCGCCGCTCTGGACCCTGACTCCCACTCTCTCCCCCGGACGCTTCCACCCCTCCTCTACTCTCTCCCTACGACGCCACCGAACGCGCCCTCCGCCGCCGACGTGCACCACCCCGGCCACAACCACTCCCCCGCTCCCTCTCCGTCCCCAAGAGCTCCGCCCCGACCTCTTCTTCGTCTCCGCCGAGCTAAACGACGCCGGAGCGCCCCGCAGCGCCGCCATCGCCATTGTCGCCTCGCCCCTGCACGGCCGATAAATGCGTCGATTCGCAGCAACCCGACCGCCCCCGACCTCGCCGACGACGCCATCGAACGCGCTGTGAGCACCCGAGTCGTCTCCCCCTTCCCCCCTGGTCGCGCCCGCCCTCTAGGCCGTAGCCCTGCCGTGGCCGAGCTTCCCCTGCCGCCGGCCATGTCGCCGCCGTCTTTGCAGCCGCTTGAGCTCGATTAGGAGCGCGTCACCGCGCTCAGGAAGCCACCAGGAGCATAACGCACACGCTAACATGCCCTCCCGTGCACCACAGTGCCAACCCCGCACTCACCCGAACTCCGGCGCCGCCGCGAGCTCACTTCCGGCGAGCTCCGACCACCCCGCGACCTCCCACCTGCTCCATTCGATGCGCGCGAGTGAGGGACTCCTCCCTGTGCCCTTCTCTTGCCCATCCGCCGCCTGTAGGGCAGCCCCGGCGAACATCCGCCGCGTTTCGGGTCGCCGCCGGCCGAACTCCGGTGGCCGGTGACGTGGCACGTCATTAGCCACTAATAACCCTACTAGTTAACCTCCAGTGAAACTGACAGCCGGGCCCCACTGCCTAACTAACTAGCTAACAAAAATAGTTTAAGTTTAATCTAAACACAGTAGCCCCACGCGTCAGCATTGACTTTGCTGACGTGGCGTTTGACTGGTCCCACCTGTCTGTGAGTCGGACTAGCCCTGAGTCACTGACCAGTGGGACCCGCACGTCAGGTTTGACCCTGGTCAGCGCTGTTGACTTGCTGACGTAGGCATGACGCAGTGCTAACGCATTAATTCAATTACTGGAATTATTCTTTTACAGGAAATTTCAGAAAATAGCTAAAACTTCTAAAATTCATAGAAATTCAACCGTAGCTCCAAATGAAACAAATTATATATGAAAAATTATCAGAAAAATTCAAGGAATCCATCTGTACCATTTTCATGCATGTTTGAACAATGTTTGTCCTCTGTTTTGGACAAAACAAATAAAGGGCATTTAAATAATCATATATGGAGTTTGAATTTGGATCATGTATTCAAACCAACTTCATTTAAATCATAGCTAGATGCATTAGCTCAAATCACAGCATATTGCCAAGTCATGATCATGCATCATATTGTAGCATTGCATTGATTGTGTTCTTTCTCGATTCTTGGGTGTTTGTCCCTCTCGATAGGCGTGGTTCCGACGACGAGTTCGATGACACCGATGAAGAACTATATTATCTTGAAGTGCGTGCAAGCAAAACCCCTTGTTCATTCCGATATAATCCCACTCTCTCGCTCCTGCTCTCTTTTCTTGCATTAGGACAACAACGAATCATTTGTTACTTGCTGCGGTAGCTGAACCCCTTTATCCTTTGCATGACTGTCATTCCACGGTAAATAGATGAAACCGACTAGCATGAGTAGGAGTTGTTTGAGCCTGTTGTGCCTACTCATACATGCTTGTTTGTCATGCCTGCTCTTTGCTTAGAGTTGAGTCGGTCCGATTCATCGAGGATGAATCAGAGGTGTGTGAACATGTCCTATTGTGTGTGAGCTAAGTGTGTGAACACGATTTGGTAAAGGTATCGGTGAGAGGCCATGTAGGAGTACATGGTGGGTTGTCTCATTGAAGTCGTCCTTAGGAACTGAGTTCTGTGTTTGTGATCCATGATTCAGCTACTACCACGCATTGGGCCCGAAACCAATGGACCCTCTCGGCTTCTTAATCACCCTTGTCCTCTGTCCGGGAGTTGCAAGTAGTTTCGGTGTTTGTAGTATCTTTGGAGGCCATGCGTGGCGCGCCTGACCGTAGGGGTGGGCTGTGATCACGGTAGGCACGTGGCACGGTGTCTGCAGGCGCCCGTTTGGTGTCTCGGGAACCTGTTCACATCGTTTGGGGCTGTGAGCGAAACTTGGCGGAACTCCTCATAGATGGAACCCAAATAGGCGATAAACCTGGACTAGGGACTTGAGTGTTTAGGTAGGCGTGGCCGACACCCACGTTGGGCTTCCGCTTGAAGGTTGCCGAGTACATGTCGTGTAAACGGCGGTAAGCGGTGAGCGTGTGTGAAGAAGTACACCCTCTGAGGTTAACATCATCTATTGAATAGCCGTGTCATGAAAAGGACTTACGGGTTGCCTATAACAGTTCATAGACAAGTGAAAGTGGATACTCTAAAATACGCAAGATAAGTGTGAGTGCTATGGATGGCGTTCTCGTAGGGAGACGGGTGCGGATCCATAGTGGTGTATTGATATGGTGAATATGTGGACTCGTGTGCGCCACCTCAAAAGAGTTACTTGCGATCGTAGTTTAGGATAGCCACCGAGTCAAAGCTGGCTTCTTGCTGTTAAACCCCACCATCCCTTTATTGATAATGATGCATATGTAGTTAGTTCGATGTAAGTCTTGTTGGGTACATTTGTACTCACGTTTGCCTATTTTATGTTTTTGCGAGAGACTTGGTCTCGCTAGTAGTTCCACGTGGACTTGACGTTTAGCTTGTTACCTCAGCTACGATCTTGTGCCCTCGGCAGATCAGTAGATAGTCGGGCTTTCAAGCCTTTTTCATTTGTAGATGTACGTACTCGGACATATTAGCTTCGCTTGTGCTTTGACTTGTATGCTCGAATGTTGGGTCATGAGACCCATGTTTGTAATATCTCGCTCCTCGGGCCTAATGAATAAATACTTGAGTCGAGAGTCATGTTGTGATGCCATGTTGTATTTGCACATATCGGGCATATTGTGTGTATGTTATTGAAATGCTTGGTATGTGTGGGATCGACTATCTAGTTGTTTATCTTTAGTAGCCTCTCTTACGGAAATGTCTCCTAGTGTTTCCACCGAGCCATGGTAGCTTGCTCTTGCTCCGGAACACTTAGGCTGGCGGCATGTGTCCTTCTTCGTTCTGTGGTGCATCCTTCGGGAAATGTCACGCGATGAATACCGAGTCTGTTAGCCGCTTCTGCCCGGTTCACCGGAGTCCTGCTAGCCCAGTGCTACAGCCTAGATTCGCTTGTTGTTGACCGACACGTTCGATCTTTGGGTCATGGATGCTGTCCTGTAAGTTTGTGCCACTTTGGGTTTACGACTAGCCATGTCAGCCGGGCTCCTTATCATATGGATGCTAGCGACACTATCATATCGTGTGCCAAAAGGCATAAGCGGTCCTGGGCAAAGGTAAGGCGACACCCGTGGGAATACCGTGCGTGAGGCCGCAAAGTGATATGAGGTGTTACATGCTAGATCTATGTGGCATTGAGTCGGGGTCCTGACAGTGGCTCCGGCATTTTTAAGACCGAATGGCATGGTGACATAGCAAAAACACCCGAATGGGGTGATGAAAGCTGTTTTTATTTCATCAGGGCCATACAGTCGGATCTGATGATACCCAGAATACGCTTCTAGGAAAGACAGACGCTCACACCCCGCGGTCGAGTCAACAATCTGATCGATACGGGGGAGAGGGAAATGATCTTTCGGGCAGGACCGATTGATATGCTTGAAATCAATGCACATGCGAAGTGAATTGTCCTTCTTGGGGACCATGACGACATTGGCAAGCCACTCGGAGTGGTAGATTTCACGGATGAACTCTGCTGCCAACAGTCGAGCCACTTCTTTGCCGATTGATTTTCTCTTCTGAATGGCAGATCGCTGAAGGTGCTCTTTGACGGGTTTTACCTTGGGATCGACACGCAAACGGTGCTCAGCCAGTTCTCTGGGTACACCTAGCATGTCAGAGGTTTTCCATGCAAATATGTCCTAGTTCTCACGGAGGAACTGGATGAGCGCTTCTTCCTATTTGCTGTTGAGTGTTGTTGACATATGAGTCGGTGCAGCATTGGGATCAGTCGGGTGAATATGAATCGGCTTCGTTTCACCGGTCGGTGAAATGCGTAGTCTGTGAGCTTCTTGGCTCGGAGCAAGTCACTCGGATCTGCACTCTTCTGATACTCTTGGAATTCAACCGCCGCCATCTGTGTATCGGCGATTTTGGAACCTTTCTGGAAACATTCTTACGCTTTACGCGATTGCGGATGTTGTGATCACACCTTTACGACCAGGCATCTTCAGCTTGAGGTACACATAACATGGTCGAGCGATGAAACGTGCATATGCCGGCCTCCCCAGGATGGCGTGATAAGCACTCTGGAAATCCACGACTTCAAATGTCAACTTTTCTTTCCGGTAATGCTTGGAGTTACCGAAAACCATGTCGAGAGTGATCTGGCCGAGTGACTCGGCTTTCTTTCTGGGGATAACGCCATGAAAGCTCATATTGCTCTCGCTAAGCTTAGACATCGGGATGCCCATCCCCTTCAAGGTTTTAGCATATAGGATATTCAGGCCGCTACCACCATCCATCAGCACTTTAGTCA
The DNA here is from genome assembly GCA_021437245.1 of Aegilops speltoides. NCBI lineage: Eukaryota > Viridiplantae > Streptophyta > Magnoliopsida > Poales > Poaceae > Aegilops > Aegilops speltoides. The sequence goes on from CM038146.1 coordinate 180,769,569, forward strand.
GTCGAGTGCCACCGACCACTGGGTCGACCACTAGCGCTTGCCTCCCGGGGGTGACTACGCGAGCAGGATGGTCTGACTGGTCGAACGTGATGGCTGTCTGGGACCATTTCAGGTATGTGGTCGTCATCGCCAAAGCAACCATATTCACCTCTTTGTTGATGACCTTCAACCGACTCTTGCTCTCAACATCAGGGTAACCGTCATCTTCCTCTTCCTCCTCATCTTTGTCCGACTCCTTGTCCTTCTCATTGGGCTGTTTCTCCCAAAACTGTTGGATCAGGAGTCGACATTATCGAGTGGTATGCTTTGGGTAAATCAGATTACCTTCCTCATCTTTCTTCGTGTGGATGTGACATGGCAAATCCAGCACATCATTTCCTGCTTGATCCTTTACCTTCTTAGGAGGCTAGGTCCCCTTAGGTTTTCCCTTAAACTTTCCTTGAGCCACTGCTGCAATCTCACCAGGTGCCGCTGGCTCGGCTTTACGCTTTTGTTTCCGACCGGAACCACCTCCACCGGCCTCTTGGCCGATTGGTTTACTCTTCCCGCTACGGAGTCGATCCTCTTCTTCTCCGTTAGCATACCAGGTGGCTATCTCCATCATCCGGGTCAGAGTCATATCCCCAGTCCGACCGAACTTCAGAACCAACTCTCGATACTTGATGCCTTCCTTGAAAGCGCACAGTGCCTGATGCTCTGATACATTCTCCACGGTGTGATGCAAAGTGGTCCACCTCTGAATGGATTCCCTCAAAGTCTCATTCGGCTTCTGCACACAATGCTGCAACTCGGGAAGCCCTGCCGGCCGCTTGCACGTGCCCTCAAAGGTTCTTACACACACTCGAGATAGCTCTTCCCAACTGTGTATACTGTCCGGGGACAACTGAGTTAACCACGCTCGGGCCGACCCTTCCAACATAAGAGGGAGATGCTTCATTGCTATCTCATCGTTTCTGCCTCCAATTTGCACAGCCACTCGGTAATCTTCAAGCCAAGTTTCAGGATTGGATTCTCCAGTGAACTTACTGACTCCTGTTGCCAATCTGAAGTTGGGACGAATCAATGCTGCTCCGATGGCTCTGCTGAAGCACTCTGGGCCTAAAACATGTAATCTGCTGCCACTCGGATGATCTCTGCCCAGGTCTTCTCTGTGTACTCTATTCCGATCGAACAGGCCTTGGACGAGAATGGATCTCGCATCGAAGCCCGGCTCCCTTGGGTCGACTGGAGCTCTGCGCTCATCCCTGTGACGGCGTCTGTCATTGTTCTGCTGAGGCACGTACGACGCACTCCTCGGAGGAGGCGTTGGCACTCAAGGACGATTGTCGCGGTTGAACTGACGATCGTACTGCCCACGGCCTTCACGATGCGGGGGCGATCTTGGGTTATGGGCCGACTGAACTGTATCCGCTACCACGGATCTGCTGTGTATCCTATTCTGCGACTGAGACACCGCAGAATTCTGCTCTCCTGCTGCTCGGAGCAGGGCCCGGATCTTCTCCAACCCACGGCCGGCCTCTGACTGGTAATGTTGAATCGACTCTGCAATTCGGGCCGCATCAGTGAGGTTCTAAATCAGAGTGCAGTATACCTTAGGTGGAGGTGGGAAAAGCTGTCGTCGACTGGACTCAGGAACTCATTCCCGGGCTCGCTCGTCGAGAGCGCGCTTCAAGTTCTCCAGTCGAGTGCGCTAAGACAAACTAGCCAAGCGCTCCTCCTCTAAGGCCCGGGCCTTGGGAGTTTCTCCAACGATGGGCGTGTGAAGTGCGTCCATGTTGCGACGACGAAGATCCTCTCTCTGCTGCGAAGAGAGAGGTTCGGGATGGTACTCCTGGTGGACCCGTGATGGATCGCCACCAGCCTCTTCGCCGTCCTCGCGGCGAAAGCCAGGTGGGCCACACGGACCATCGACCATCAGGACTTCAGCCGCAGGATCGCTGCTATCACACTCGGACGCCGTCTCCGCGGAGCCAGTCGACAGATCAAATAGGCCGTGGAGAGTTTAAATCGGGCTCGATTGCGCGACTTGATGAGTGGCGAGCAGCGAGCCATCCGCATGCTTCACCCTCGCTGAAGCCGCAACCGACCGGATCGCTGCGGCGGCGAACAGCGAGGAGGAAGATGTCATCGAGCCGCCCGATCTTTGGGTCGGCGGCTGCGAAGAAGGGCGCCCGCGAACGCGCAGCGGAAGTGCATCGCCCCTCGAGCGGGTGCGCCCGACATCGGCGGGCTTCACGGAGCCACGCCCGAGTCGCTTGGCGAAATCGGCAAGCAGCGCCGAGACGGATCTCGCGGCCCTTAACCATCTCGCCGCCGGAAACCATGATGATGATCGGAAAAACTTGCAACTTCACCAATAAGTCGCTAAGACACCTGCCCCACGGCGGGCGCCAACTATCGTGGTTCTAAGTCTGACAGTAGAAAGGGGGTAGGTATGGAGAGGCAAGATCTTAGCTATAGCGAAGGTGTACACATGAGTTTTACGAGTTCAGGCCCTTCTCGGAGGAAGTAACAGCCCTACGTCTCGGTGCCCGGAGGCGGTCGATTGGATTATGTGTGTGGTATTGCAGTGGTGTGAACCCTTGTCCCAGAGGAGGGGGGTGGCTTATATAGAGTGCGCCAGGACCCCAGCCAACCTCCATTACATGGGGCTTAATGTACATAAAGTAAGGGCATTACTGGTAATGGCGATCTTAAATACTCTTAATGCTCATAAAGACTAAGGAATGAATGCCCAGCCGTTGTGTGTTCTTCCGACTCCTGGTCTTCGATATAGTCGAGTGACCCCCCTGAAAGGATCGATATGGTTGACTAGAGGGGGGTGAATAGGCAACTAACAATTTTTAACTTTTCTTTACCAAATTAAACTTTGCATCAAAGTAGGTTTTCTAGATATGCAACTAGGTGAACAACTTATATGATACAACAACAACAAGCACGCGAGCAAGCAAGGGATACAACACATGTAAGCTTGCAAAAGTAAAGGCGCGAGATAACCAAGAGTGGAGCCGGTGGAGACGAGGATGTGTTACCGAAGTTCCTTCCTTTTGAGGGAAATCGTCTCCGTTGGAGGCGGTGTGGAGGCACAATGCTCCCCAAGAAGCCACTAGGGCCACCGTATTCTCCTCACGCCCTCACACAATGCGAGATGCCGTGATTCCACTATTGGTGCCCTTGAAGACGGCAACCGAACCTTTACAAACAAGGTTGGGGCAATCTCCACAACTTAATTGGAGGCTCCCAACAACACCACAAAGCTTCACCACAATGGAGTATGGCTCCGAGGTGACCTCAACCGTCTAGGGTGCTCAAACACCCAGGAGTAACAAGATCCGCTAGGGATTAGTGGGGGAATCAAATTTATCTTGGTGGAAGTGTAGATCGGGGCCTTCTCAACCAATCCCGAGCAAATCAACAAGTTTGATTGGCTAGGGAGAGAGATCGGGCGAAAATGGAGCTTGGAGCAACAATTGAGCTTTTGGGGGAAGAGGTAAGTCAACATTGGGGAAGAAGACCTCTTTATATAGTGGGGGGAACAATCCAACCGTTACACCCCAAGCAGCCACGCACAGAGCGGTACTACCGCTTGGGCAGGGCGGTACTACCGCTGAGCCAGCAGTACTACCGTTCCCTCCCAGATGTACTGCCGTGCTTACGAGGGTAGCAGGGACCAGGGCCTAGAGAGGTACTACCGCGGGAGTACGGGCGGTACTACCGCTTGGAGCGGTACTACCGCCACTACTGCCGCTACTAGTACTGCAAAACCCAACACGAAAAATAGGGGTCTCGAGTCGAGGCGGTAGAAGCCCGGAACCACAGCGGTACTACGGCCGAAGACAGCAAGCGGTACTACCGCTTGGGGATGATACTATCGCTTGGCGTGCTTGGCGGTACTACGCCGAGGACCACTGGTACTACTACCGTTGGGACAGGTCAAAGCGAGCGAGGAGAGGATAGGTAGCTCAATGAAGTGGAAAGGAGCGGCCGGGTGTGATAAGGATGTGTGCGTGTTGATTCCACCTAGCCTTTCCAAAGCGGATCCCCTCTTGATAGTACGGTGACTCCTACGAAACTAGTCCACCAACAGAGAGACGAAAGAGCTACACCGTCTTGACTAAAACACCAAGGGGAAGGAATCCTCTCGTGCCAAAGAATGAATCTCTGAAAAACTCAATGCACACGATTAGTCCGCAAAAGCATTGTCATCAATCACCAAAACACCTTGGGGATATATATGCCCTTACAATCTCCCCCTTTTTGGTGGATTGATGACAATACAGGATTTGCACATACGGGGAAAGAAATAGGACAAGCGCAAAACCCCACTGTCCTAAAATGTAGATGGGCTCCCCCTAGATGTGTGCTATCTAGATAAGTGCTTTGGACTGCACGGCACACATACTAGGGTCAACGCTCCCCCTACATTTTAGAGACCAACAACCTAAGTGTTGGGGAACGTAGTAATTTCAAAAAATTTCCTACGCACACGCAGGATCATGGTGATGCATAGCAACGAGAGGGGAGAGTGTTGTCCACATACCCTTGTAGACCCGGCGAAGCGATCTGGCGTAGAGGAAGTAGTCGACGTTCTCCTCGCGATCCGACCGATCCGGCGCCGTTACTCCGGCGCCCCGAGTTCTTGACACACGTACAGCTCGATGGCGTCCCTCGTACTCGATCCAGCCGAGTGTCGAGGAGAGTTTCGTCAAGCCGACGGCGTGGTGGCGATCTTGATGTTTCACGGCGCGAGGCTTCGCCTAAGCTTTGACGGTATAACCGAGGTGGAATATGGTGGAGGGGGCACGCACGGCTGAGAGCGATCTCAAGATCAACTTGTGTGTTCCAAGGTGCCCCCTGCTCCCGTATATAAAGGAGCAAGGGGAGGGCGGCGGCCAAGGGGAGGCGGCCAGGAGTCCTACTCCTCTGGGAGTAGGATTCCCCCAATCCTAGTTGGACTAGGATTCCGGAGGGGAAAGAGAGAGGGCGGCCCTTCTCCTAGTCCTAGTAGGACTAGGGAAGGGGGGGCGCCCACCTAGGGCTGGCCCCTTCTCCTTTCCACTAAGGCCCATCGAGGCCCATTTACCTCCCGGGGGGTTCCGGTAACCTCCCGGTACTCCGGTAAATTCCCGTTTTCGCTCGGAACCATTCCGAACTCCAAACATAGGCTTCCAATATATCAATCTTTATGTCTCGACCATTCCGAGACTCCTCGTCATGTCCGTGATCACATCAGGGACTCGAACTTCTTGGTACATCAAAATACATAAACTCATAATAAGCATCGCCGAAACCTTAAGCGTGCGGACCCTACGGTTCGAGAACAATGTAGACATGACCTAGAACTATTCACGGTCAATAACCAACAGCGGGACCTGGATGCCCATATTGGTTCCTACATATTCTCGAAGATCTTTGTCGGTCGGACCGCATAACAACATCGTTGTTCCCTTTGTCATCGGTATGTTACTTGCCGAGATTCGATCGTCGGTATCAATACCTAGTTCAATCTCGTTACGCAAGTCTCTTTACTCGTTCCGTAATACATCATCTCACAACTAACTCATTAGTTGTAGTGCTTGCAAGGCTTGATGATGTGCATTACCGAGAGGGCCGAGAGATACCTCTCCGACAATCGGAGTGACAAAACCTAATCTCGAAATCGCCAACCCAACATCGCCTTTGGAGACACATGTAGTACTCCTTTATAATCACCCGATTCGTTGTGACGTTTGGTAGCACCAAAGTGTTCCTCCAGTAAGCGGAGTTGCATAATCTCATAGTTACGAGGAACATGTATATGTCATGGATAAGCGGTAGCAACATACTAAGCGATCGTGTGCTAAGCTAAGGGAATGGGTCATGTCAATCAGATCATTCTACTAATGATGTGACCTTGTTAATCAAATAACAACTCCTTGTTCATGGTAGAAACATAACCATCTTTGATTAACAAGCTAGTCTAGTAGAGGCATACTAGTGACATGTTGTTTTGTCTATGCATTCACACATGTATCATGTTTCCGGTTAATACAATTCTAGCATGAATGATAAACATTTATCATGAAATAAGGAAATAAATAATAACTTTATTATTGCCTCTAGGGCATATTTCCTTGATCTCCCACTTGCACTAGAGTCAATAATCTAGATTACATAGTAATGATTCTAACACCCATGGAGTCTTGGTGATGATCATGTTTTGCTCGTGGAAGAGGCTTAGTCAGCGGAGTCGCAACATTGAGATCCGTATGTATCTTGCAAATCTCTATGTCTCCCATCGGACTAAGTCCGGATGGAATTGAAGCGTCTCTTGATGTGCTTGGTCCTCTTGTGAAATCTGGATTCCCGCTAAGGCAATTGCTCGATATTGTCACGAAGATTTTCATTGGACCCGATGCACTAGGTATGACACCTAGATGGGATATGAACTCCTTCATCGAGACTCCTTCATTAGCTGCTTCGAAGCTGCTATGTACTCCGCTTCACATGTAGATCCGCTTCTGACGCTTTGTTTAGAACTGCACCAACTTACAGCTCCTCCGTTTAGTGTAAATCGTATCCGGTTTGCGATTTAGAATCGTCCGGATCGGTGTCAAAACTTGCATCAGCGTAACCGTTTACGATGAGCTCTTTGTCACCTCCATATCTGAAACATATCCTTAGTCCTTTTCGGTATTTGGGATGTTCTTGACCGCGTCGATGATCCACTCTGGATTACTTTGGTACCTCCTGCTAGGCTTATAGCAAGGCACACATCAGTCGGTACACAGCATTGCATACATGATAGAGCCTATGGCTGAAGCATAGGAACATCTTTCATTTTCTCTCTATCTTCTGCGGTGGTCGGGCATTGAGTCGACTCAACTTCACACCTTCTAACACAGGCAAGAACCCTTTCTTTGCTTGATCCATTTGAACTTCTTCAAAATTTTGTCAAGGTATGTGCTTTGTGAAAGTCAATCAAGCGCCTTGATCTATCTCTATAGATCTTAATGCCCAATATGTAAGCAGCTTCACGAGGTCTTTCATTGAAAAACTCTTATTCAAGTATCCCTTTATGCTATCCAGAAATTCTATATCATTTCCGATCAGCAATATGTCATCTACATATAATATCGAAATGCTCTGAGCTCCCACTCACTTTCTTGTAAATCTGAGGCTTCTCCAAAAGTTTGTACAAACCCAAATGCTTTGATCACACTATCAAAGCGTTTATTCTAACTCGAGATGCTTGCACCAGTCCATAGATGGATCATTTGGAGCTTGCACACTTTGTTAGCTCCTTTGGATCGATAAAACCTTCGGTTGCATCATATACAACTCTTCTTCGAAATCCATTCAGAATGCGGTCTTTACATCCATTTGCCAAATTTCATAATCATAAAATGCGGAAATTGCTAACATGATTCGGACGGACTTAAGCATCGCTCTGGTGAGAAGGTCTCATCGTAGTCAATCCCTTGAACTTGCGAAAACCCTTTGCGACAAGTCGAGCTTTATAAACGATAACATTACCGTTAGCGTCGGTCTTCTTCTTGAAGATCCACTTGTTTTCTATTGCTTGCCGACCCTCGGGCAAGTCAACCAAAGTCCATACTTTGTTTTCATACATGGATCCCATCTCGATTTCATGGCCTCAAGCCATCTTATGGAATCTGGGCTCACCATCGCTTCTTCATAGTTCGTAGGTTCATCATGATCTAGTAGCATGATTTCCGAACAGGATTACCGTACCACTCACAGTGCGGATCTTACTCTGGTTGATCTATGAGGTTCTGCAGTAACTTGATCTGAAGTTTCATGATCAACATCATTAACTTTCTCACTACTTGGTGTAGGTGTCTCAGAAACCGTTTTCTGCGACGAACTACTTTCAAGTAAGGGAGAAGGTACTATTACCTCATCAAGTTCCACTTTCCTCCCACTCACTTCTTTCGAGAGAAACTCCTTCTCTAGAAAGGATCCATTCTTAACAGCGAATGTCTTGCCTTCGGATCTGTGATAGAAGGTGTACCCAACTGTCTCCTTTGGGTATCCTATGAAGACACATTTCTCGATTTGGGTTCGAGCTTATCGGGTTGAAGCTTTTTCACATAAGCATCGCATCCCCAAACTTTAAGAAAGCGACAACTTTGGTTTCTTGCCAAACCATAGTTCATAAGGTGTCGTCTCAATGGATTTCGACGGTGTTCTATTCGAGTGTGAATCGGCCGTCTCTAGAGCATAACCCCAAAGCGATAGCGGTAAATCTGTAAGAGACATCATAGATCGCACCATATCTAGTAAAATCACGATTCGACGTTCGGACACACCATTACTGTTGTGGTGTTCGGGTGGCGTGAGTTCTTGAAACTATTCCACATTGTTTCAAATGTAGACCAAACTCGTAACTCAAATATTCACCTCCACGATCGGATCGTAGAAATTTAATTTTCTTGTTACGATGATTTTCAACTTCACTCTGAAATTCTTTGAACTTTTCAAAGCGTTTCAGACTTATGTTTCATTAAGTAGATATACCCATATCTGCTTAAGTCATCTGTGAAGGTGAGAAAATAACGATATCCGCCACGAGCCTCAACATTCATTGGACCACATACATCAGTATGTGTGATTTCCAACAAATCTGTTGCTCTCTCCATAGTACGGAGAGCGGTGTTCTAGTCATCTTGCCCATGAGGCACGGTTCATAAGTGCCAAGTGATTCATAATCAAGTGACTCCAAAAGTCCATCGTATGGAGTTTCTTCATGCGCTTTACACCGATATGACCTAAGCGGCGGTGCCACAAATAAGTTGCACTATCATTATCAACTCTGCATCTTTTGGTTTCAACATTATGAATATGTGTATCACTACTATCGAGATTCATAAGAAATAGACCACTCCTCAAGGGTGCATGACCATAAAAGATATTACTCATATAAATAGAACAACCATTATTCTCGATTTAAATGAATAACCGTCTCGCATCAAACAAGATCCAGATATAATGTTCATGCTCAACGCGAGCACCAAATAACAATTATTTAGGTCTAAAACTAATCCCGAAGGTAGATGTAGAGGTAGCGTGCCGACCGCGATCACATCGACTTTGGAACCATTTCCCAGCGCATCGTCACCTCGTCCTTTGCGGTGTTAAGCAATCCGTAGTCCTGTTTGAGTTGCAAATATTAGCAAGCAGAACCGTATCAAATAACCAGTGCTCTGCGAGCTCTAGTAAGGTACACATCAATAACATGTATATCACATATACCTTTGTTCACCTTGCCATCCTTCTTATCCGCCAAATACTTGGGGCAGTTCCGCTTCGATGACGATCGCTTGCGGTAGAAGCACTCGATTTCAGGTTTAGGGCCAGACTTGGGTTTCTTCTCTGACGACAACTTGCTTTGTTCTTCTTGAATTCCTTCTTCTTCCCTTTGCCTTTCTTCTTGAAACTAGTGGTCTTATTGACCATCAACACTTGATGCTCCTTCTTGATTTCTACCTCCGCAGCCTTTAGCATTGCGAAGAGCTCGGTATAGTCTTTACTAACCCTTGCATATTATAGTTCATCACGAAGCCTTTGTAGCTTGGTGGCGGTGATTGGAGAATTACATCAATGACACAATCATCAGGAGATTAACTCCCAATTGTGTCAAGTGATTGTAGTACCAGACATTTTGAGTATATGCTCACTAACGAACAGTTCTCCTCCATCTTGCAGCTATAGAACTTATTGGAGACTTCATATCTCTCAATCCGGGCATTACATTTGGAATATCAACTTCAACTCTGGAACATCTCATATGCTCCATGGCGTTCAAAGCGTCGTTGAAGTCCGGTTCTAAGCCGTAAAGCATGGCACCTTGAACTATAGAGTAGTCATCGACTTTGCTCGCCAGACGTTCACAACATCTGGCGTTGCTCAGCAGACAGGAACTGTCACCTAGCGGTGCATCCGGGGCGTAACTCTTCTATGCAGCAATGAGGATGATCCTCAAATTCGGACCAGTCCGTGTAATTGCTACCATCATCTTTCAACTTTGCTTTCTCAAGGGCGCATTAAAATTCAACGGAACAACGGCCACGAGCCATCTATCTACAATTAAACATAAACAAGCAAGATACTATCGGTACTAAGTTCATGATAAATTTAAGTTCAATTAATCATATTACTTAAGAACTCCCACTTAGAAAAACATCTCTCTAGTCATCTAAGTGATCACGTGATCCAAATCAACTAAACCATAACCGATCATCACGTGAAATGGAGTAGTTTTCAATGGTGAACATCTTATGTTGATCATATCTACTATATGATTCACGCTCGACCTTTCGGTCTCCGTGTTCGAGGCCATATCTGCATATGCTAGGCTCGTCAAGTATAACCCGAGTATTCTGCGTGTGCAAAACTGGCTTGCACCCGTTGTAGATGGACGTAGAGCTTATCACACCCGATCATCACGTGGTGTGCAGGCACGACGAACTTTGGCAGCGGTGCATACTCGGGAGAACACTTCTTGATAATTTAGTGAGAGATCATCTTATAATGCTACCGTCAATCAAAGCAAGATAAGATGCATAAAAGGATAAACATCACATGCAAATCAATATAAGTGATATGATATGGTCATCATCATCTTGTGCTTCACGATCCCCATCTTGCGGCACCACCATGATCACCATCGTCACCGGCGCGACACCTTGATCTCCATCGCAGCATCGTTGTCGTCTCGCCAAACTTATGCTACTCGACTATCGCTACCGCTTAGTGATAAAGTAAAGCATTACAGAGGCGATTGCATTGCATACAATAAGCGACAACCATATGGCTCTGCCGATTGCCGATAACCGGTTACAAAACATGATCATCTCATACAATAAAATATAGCATCATGTCTTGACCATATCACATCACAACATGCCTGCAAAAACAAGTTAGGCGTCCTCTACTTTGTTGTTGCAAATTTTACGTGGCTGCTACGGGCTTAAGCAAGAACCAGTCTCACCTCGCATCAAAACCACAGCGATATTTCGTCAAATAGACTCCGTTTAACCTTCTCAAGGACGGGCGTAGCCACACTCAGTTCAACTAAAGTGAGAGAGCAGGCACCCACCGGTCACCTTTAAGCAGCGAGTGCTCGTGGCGGTGAAACCAGTCTCGCGTAAGCGTCTGGCGTAATGTCGGTCCAGGCGCTTCATCTCACAATACCGCTGAACCAAAGTATGACATCTGGTAGGTAGTATGACTTGTATCGCCCACAACTCACTTGTGTTCTACTCGTGCAAAACATCAAACCATAGAAAAAACCTAGGCTCGATACCCTTTGTTGGGGAGCGTAGTAATTTCAAAAATTTCCTCGCACACGCAAGATCATGGTGATGCATAGCAACGAGAGGGAGAGTGTTGTCCACATACCCTTGTAGACCCGAAGCGGAAGCGATCTGGCGTAGAGGAAGTAGTCGTACGTTCTCCTCGCGATCCGACCGATCCCGGCGCCGTTACTCCGGCGCCCCCGAGTTCTTGACACACGTACAGCTCGATGACGTCCCTCGTACTCCGATCCAGCCGAGTGTCGAGGGAGAGTTTCGTTAGCACGACGGCGTGGTGACGATCTTGATGTTTCACCGGCGCAGGGCTTCGCCTAAGCTTCGCGACGGTATAACCGAGGTGGAATATGGTGGAGGGGGGCACCGCACACGGCTAAGAGCGATCTCAAGATCAACTTGTGTGTTCCAAGGTGCCCCCTGCTCCGTATATAAAGGAGCAAGGGGGAGGGGCGGCGGCCAAGGGGAAGCGCGCCAGGAGTCCTACTCCCTCGGGAGTAGGATTCCCCCCAATCCTAGTTGGACTAGGATTCGGGAGGGGAAAGAGAGAGAGGGGCGGCCCTTCTCCTAGTCCTAGTAGGACTAGGGAAGGGGGGGCGCCGCCCACCTAGGGCTGGCCCTTCTCCTTTCCACTAAGGCCCATCGAGGCCCATTTACCTCCCGGGGTTCCGGTAACCTCCGGTACTCGTAAATTCCGTTTTCGCTCGGAACCATTCGAACTCCAAACATAGGCTTCAATATATCAATCTTTATGTCTCGACCATTCCGAGACTCCTCGTCATGTCCGTGATCACATCCGGGACTCGAACTTCTTGGTACATCAAAATACATAAACTCATAATAAGCATCATCGAAACCTTAAGCGTGCGGACCCTACGGTTCGAGAACAATGTAGACATGACCTAGAACTATTCACGGTCAATAACCAACAGCGGGACTGGATGCCCATATTGGTTCCTACATATTCTCGAAGATCTTTGTCGGTCGGACCGCATAACAACATACGTTGTTCCTTTGTCATCGGTATGTTACTTGCCGAGATTCGATCGTCGGTATCAATACCTAGTTCAATCTCGTTACCGGCAAGTCTCTTTACTCGTTCCGTAATACATCATCTCACAACTAACTCATTAGTTGTAGTGCTTGCAAGGCTTGATGATGTGCATTACCGAGAGGGCCAGAGATACCTCTCCGACAATCGGAGTGACAAAACCTAATCTCGAAATCGCCAACCCAACATCTGCCTTTGGAGACACTGTAGTACTCCTTTATAATCACCCGATTCGTTGTGACGTTTGGTAGCACCAAAGTGTTCCTCCGTAAGCAGGAGTTGCATAATCTCATAGTTACGAGGAACATGTATATGTCATGGATAAAAGCGGTAGCAACATACTAAGCGATCGTGTGCTAAGCTAAGGGAATGGGTCATGTCAATCAGATCATTCTACTAATGATGTGACCTTGTTAATCAAATAACAACTCCTTGTTCATGGTCAGCAAACATAACCATCTTTGATTAACAAGCTAGTCTAGTAGAGGCATACTAGTGACATGTTGTTTTGTCTATGCATTCACACATGTATCATGTTTCCGGTTAATACAATTCTAGCATGAATGATAAACATTTATCATGAAATAAGGAAATAAATAATAACTTTATTATTGCCTCTAGGGCATATTTCCTTCACTAAGCAGGGTATATGAGAGCAACATAGATAACAGGATAAGCATGCAACTCATAAGCTAGATAGACATAGATAATGATACTCGAAAGATAAGGTAGCATATGTCTCACACTATATGACTGGAACTTAGGTCTCACTGACACAAACAAACAAAGCAAACGGCGAGAAAACACAAACACGCACACAGAAGACGGGAGACACAAATCCCTAATCTCTCTCCCCCTTTGGCATCGAGACACCAAAAAGGAGAGGGAGTGTTGCTACGGCTCCAGGTGATAGCAAGAGAGGGACTCAAATATCAGATCTCAGCGGGATCGTCTTTGCCACCATCATCGGTCGGGAAGTGCTCGGCATCAGAATCTGTCCATGGGCAGTGCTGCTGAATCCACTCCTCCTCAGTAAGCTGGTCCTCAGATCCACTTTATTAGCGGTGGCACCCAAGCGGCGCCCATGAGCTCCTTGTGACGACCTCGGGCCTTCTTCTCAGCCACATGAGTCATGTACTGACCGTGAAACTCCAAGCAGAACAACTTCTTCATATTGAGTTTGAGCTTCTTTGCCCAAGAGGGCTCTGCCGCAGAAGGCTCATAGTCATCATCATCCTCAGCCTCAGCCTCCTCCTCGGTCTCCATGGCAGTAGCAGACGAAGGACCTCCAGATTTAGGGACCTGAGTGCCCCAGTTGTCCTTCTTCCTCAGACGCTTGATGTCATGAGAGACCAACTCTCCAGTCTCTAGCATCACCTTGGGATAGACACGATCCCAGGCCTTCTCAATAAGCATCATGATGAACGGACCATAAAACAGGCCCTTGTGCTCAGAGATAGCAGATAAGAGCTCAGACCACATAACATGAGAGATATCCAGGGACTCGTCGGTGTTTTCTTCCTTCTCATGCTGGCAGAAGAGAAGCATGTCCACGAGATAAGAATGAACCATATCACTACTAGGGAAAAGCCTAGCAGCAGCGCGGGTTTGGGCACCCTCGATGGCGGCAATTGCGGCGCTACTAATAAAGCGCTTCTGACTAACGTGTAGCGATGGCGGCGTGTTGACGCCATCTTGCTACACCGCAATTGCTGCGGCAGCGGTTTTGGGAAGGCGCTCTTGGTATTAGCTGCAGCGCTATTTCGTTGTAAGCGCTCTTGGTAAGCGGCGCTCTTGCTAAATCCCCTCGCTACTACTAGTTTTATTAGTTTTTTTCCCTGCAGATTTGTTTTTTATTTGTTTTGCATTTGAATAGGCTTTATACAATAATCTTTAGCATATCATCCACATACAAATGATAGCATATACATACAATTAGTCTCATCAAATCATGTCATCATCATAATCATCATCCAACACAAAGTGGTCTCGATCTCGTCATCAATCTCGAAAATAGCGATACAAGTCTCGATTACTTGCAAATACATCGTCATCCATCTAAACAATGATATACATGAGAATAGCTATCACTTTGAGTACATGAGTTCGTATCCCTCTCTCGCATTAGCGTGAACCTAAACTAAGTACTGCGTGTCACTCGGAAACCGAAAACCGGTACACCTGGGCCTGACACTCCGGCCACTTGTCGTATATATACTCCTGGCGTAGCACTTCTTCGCCATTTATGATCTATGCACCTGCATCGTCACATGAGTCGATGATATGCAACATATATAGTTGAGCAACACAAAGAGACAGACTTGGCAAAAATAGAAACAACATATCATAAGCATAAATAACAAAGTTCATCGTACCCAAATGACCTAACTAGAGTGATTTTAAGCTAGTCGAGGAGGACGGTTTAATTACATCACAAATAAAGTTTCACCGTGCATAACTCAAAGTTTTGTCATAAAAGAAACTATGGACTAAGCGGACACATTGTCATATATCGACAATCACTCCAGCATGTCGTGCCATCCATCCAAGTCGGGAGATAGTCATCGAGCTTTGTGAAAGGCTTCATGTCGAGACGCTGAGAGGCTATCCATGTTCGGACGTCTTCCGCCGACATTTGTCCTTACGCATGGAACATCCTGTTTTTCCGGCGACCTCATTCATGATGATTTGGGCAAGTTCGCGCTGGATGTTATAGAACTCAGCTCAAAGTCGATGATCCTCGATATCTCCTATGTCCTTTGCCCATTGCGAGAATATGGGCATCGCTAGATCTAGGTGCCATGTGAAGGTTACGGTGATCCCATCGGTACTCCGGCATGTGGTGTAGGACATAGAATCCATCATTAAGAGAATCGTTCGGTTCTTTGGATGCAGCGGAAGTCGGTCTTATGGTGAAGGCGTGCTGCCGCCCCTTTTCTTCTTGTCCCTAACATCTCCACCCCTTGCTTGGTAGTAAAACATAGCACCGTCGAGAACATCTTTGATGTGGGTCTAATCCTTTTGTGAATGTTCTTGACGAGTCCAAGTAAAGGCGTGGGAGAATCGGGGTAGAGGATGATGAGGACGGCGCGCCCATTGCATAAAATAAGTACACCTCAAATTAATTAGCCTCCACCGTGCAAATGAATTATTGAAATCGAAGGAAGGATAGCAAGCGCAGATGACTTACGGGATGATAAGGCACGAGAATCGCCTCCTTGTCCTTATTGGCGAGCATGAAACCCGCGATGTAATCCCTCGCGTATTCACGATCTTTGTGCACAGAGACTCCCAAGAAGGCCTCGTGCATGTAGTGCGGGTCAGCGACAGATATGAGCTATCTGCTCAACCCCAATGATGTAGCTCATGGGCAAGGCATAAAGGCGGACAAAAGTAAAATCCAGCTTCTTCACGTGAAACATGTCGAATATGTAATCGAATCGGAGGAAGAACTTATCCGCGGGGAAGCCATTGACGTACGACATTTGCTGCGGAACATTAACCACGTAGAGTGGGTGAAAGTGCAACTAATCCCCAGGTGGTTTTGGTAATTAATAACAACATATATATCATTGAACTAATCATTTCTTGAGAATATTTCAGAAAGTTCAGTGATATGGGTATGGCAATATTGATGATGTGGACCCTCAAAATGCTAAGAAAACATTGGCAAAAGCTCAAGACTCCATTTTGGTTTAGTGATCCAAGATCACATTGAGTCCATAGGAAAGCCAATACTATTAAAAGGGGGTGAGGTTATGATGATGATCTGGTTGCTCTAAGTGCTTAGTGATTTATCTCTCAAACAATCAGCAATCTTTCATTCCAACATAAACTCATAAGTAATCTCGGTCCCACCGATTCCAAACTCAGTCACACCGAGATGAACCACCTCAGCCATATACCCAAACCCTAAGAATCTCGGATTTTCCGATTCCAAACTCGGTCATTCCGAAATTGGTGTTGCCAACCTTACAGTAACATACGTACTCAAATCGGTGTCACCGAGATGAGAAAATCGGTCCCCGAGATTGGCAAACCCTAGACTTTGGAAGAATCGGACTAAGCGAGATTGTATTTTCGGTCCCACGAAAATCCCAACGTTCTAAGATTTGAACTTTCGGTCTCACCGAGTTGTCAACTTCGGTCGACCGAGATTGGTCAAATGTGTGTAGCAGTTGGATTTTGTGTGGAGGCTATAAATACCCTCCACCTCCTCTTCATTAGTGGAGAGAGCCATCAGAAAGAACTACCACTCCTACCTTACATTTACGAGAAGAAAACTACCTACCCTTGTGTTGAGATCAAGTTGCTCCACTCCCACCATATGAAACTTGATTTCTAGTCTTCCCAAGTTGCTTTCCACTCAATCCCTTCTTCCACCACAGCCAAATCGGTGAGGAGAGTTGAGTGTTGGGGAGATTATCATTTGAAGCACAAGAGCAAGGAGTTCATCATCACCAACCCCATCTATTACCTTTTGGAGGTGGTGCCTCCTAGATTAGTTAGGTGTCGCTTGGGAGCCTCCGTCATGATGTGGAGTTGAACCAAGGAGTTTGTAAGGGCAAGGAGATCGCCTACTTCGTGAAGATCTACCCGAGTAAGGCTAGTCCTCCGTGGGCGTAAGCCATGATGGCATAGACAAGGTTGCTTCTTCGTGGACCCTTAGTGGGTGGAGCCCTCCGTGGACTCGCGGCCGTTACCCTCCGTGGGTTGAAGTCTCCATCAGC
Source organism: Aegilops speltoides (assembly GCA_021437245.1). Classification (NCBI taxonomy): domain Eukaryota; kingdom Viridiplantae; phylum Streptophyta; class Magnoliopsida; order Poales; family Poaceae; genus Aegilops; species Aegilops speltoides. Next base: position 180,786,662 of record CM038146.1, read on the forward strand.
GTGGATTGGCGATAGCACCACCTATCGGAACCACGAGAAAAAATCTCCGTGTCTCCATTGCGTTTGCTCTTCTCCACCTCTCATTTACTATCGTGCAATTTACTTTCCGCTGCCATAACTCTAGAATTGCATGTGTAGGGTGATACTTGACTTGGTTATCATTGTGAACTTGCTAAGAAACTACTCCAATCAAAAGGCAAAATTTTAAGTTGTCAAGTAGTCTAATCACCCCCTCTAGACATACTTCCGATCCTACAAGTGGTATCGAGCTTTGGTCTCCATTGGATTGGTTTCCATTGCATTGGACTCCATAAGCTTGGTTTCACAACCTAGGAGAGTATGGCGTCTAGTGAGGTAATTTTAGTAGAGGTCCTTACTTTGATGGTTCAAACTTTGCTAGTTGGAAGCATAAAATGAAAATGCATATTCTTGGACATAACCCTGCGCATGGGGCATTATTTGTGTTGGCTTGCAAGGTGAGTTCTTGAGGAAGGAAAAGTTCGGATCGTGAAGCTCTGCGGATGAGTTGCGGATGTTCTGAGAACAATGCTCAAGCTTGTGACATTCTCTTCAATGCTTTGTGTCGAGGAGTTCAACAAGATCAGCCGTCTTGAGAATGCAAAGAGATTTGGGATACTTTGGTGAAATGCACGAAGGTACCGAGTCCGTGAAGGAATCAAAGCTAGATGTTCTTCAAGGTCGACTTGACAAGTTCAAGATGAAGGAAGGTGAAGAATTCGCTGAAATGTATTCTAGGCTTGCTCTCATCACCAATGAGATGGCAGGTTTAGGAAGCGAAGAAATGACCGACCGATTCATCATCAAGAAGATTCTCGAGCTTTGGATGGAAAGTATGACACCGTGTGCACTTTGATCCAAATGATGCCAAACTACAAAGATCTCAAGCCTACGAAGTCATTGGAAGGATTGTTGCTCATGAGATGACACTTAAAGATAAGGAAGAGCTTCACAACAAGTCAAGTGGTGCTTACAAAGCTGCAGTTGAAGCTCCCACATCCTCAAGTGACAAGCTAGTTTCCAATGAAGAGATAAGCCTAATGGTGAAGAACTTCAACAAATTCTACAAGAGTAGAAGCAAGGAAAGAAGCTCAAAGTCTAGATCATATGATGAAAAGAGATCTTCTAGTCGTGATCGAAGCTGCTACAATTGTGGAAGACCGGACACTACTCAAATGAGTGTTCGACTCCCCACAAGAGAAGAAGAATCTCCAAGAAGAAGAAGCTCAAGAGAAGAGTCGCCTCGAAAAGAGAAGGAGTAGAGATGATCGTTATGAGCGAAGATCCTCTCGGAGAAGCAAGGATTCGGAAAGGAAAGACAAGTCATCAAGGAGCTACACAAGAAGAAAACATCAAGCTCATGTTGGTGAATGGGTTTCGGCTCCGACTCAGACAATCACTCGAAAGAAGCTATCACTCCAACTCGAATCTGAGTCAAGATGAAGGTGTTGCGGTCTTGCTCTCGTGTCCTCCAACTCCAACTCCTATGACATATTTGATTCACCAAATGAGGGAATTGGAAGATGCTTCATGGCAAAAGGCCCCAAGGTATCACATCCTGAGTTTATTGACTTTGATAGTGATGAGGATGACTTGCTTGGTGAAGATGAGCTTTTACATGATAAATCTAGTGAGCTTAGTAATGATGAACATGCTAGTAGTCTTTATAGTCGAGAAGAGTCGAATGACAATGCTATGAAGGAGATTGAGCGTCTAACTAAAGAACTAAACACTCTTAAGTTAGCTCATGAAACAACTCAAGAAGATCATAGAGAGCTCCTAAGATCTCATGAGAAGCTACGCCGAGAAGCTCAATCTAGAGCAAGAACATGAGTTTCTAAAAGCTATCAATGGCGATCTTGAAAGAAGAGTTCTTCATATCTTGCCAAGCGACTTCTCTTGTCTAATTTCTTGCCACCTATCAAAACTAAGCATGACAAGCATAAGAAAAATTCTTCATCTAGTAGTAACAATAATCATGCTAAATCAAATGTTGTTACTTCTAGTAATTCTCTTGATTCCACTAACAATGTTTCAAGCCAAGTTTCACTTGAGCAAGAAAATAGTCTATTGAAAGGGATTATAGAAAGGTGTCTACAAGAGTCTTGCGGAAGCAAGAGCTTTGAGAAATTGTTGCAAACAAGGAAGACAGGAAGAATCAAGGAATTGGTTTTGAGCGAAAGTTCAACGCCGAGGGTGTTGAATGGGAAGAAGGTCAATATCCCACTCCAAAGTTTGTCTCTCAAGAGAAGAAGTATGATCCTACTTCTTCAAATGAGGAACAAGCTCAAGATGACCTTCCACCACAAGACCACAAGCTAAAAGGCAAGGACAAGCTTCAAGAGGAGATTGATGCATTCATTGAAGCACCCAAGGCCATGGTCAAGTGGGTTCCCAAGGCAACTTCAAGTTCTACTTCAACAAGCTCAACTACTACCCCAAGGATTCCCATCAAGATGATGTGGATCGAAGAAGAAGAACTAGAGAGTTCTTGAGGTGACTCGCCAATATACTTCACTCACATTCATTTTGGCAAGGACTTGTGCAATCAACTTCCACATCTTGCACTAGTTCATGGAGTCACAAACCCTCATGTTGGTAAGTCAAGGGACAAGGTAATCATTGCTTTCATGGACATCATCTATTGTGTACTTCAATCTATGTCCATGGATATTCTTGTTTGTTCCTTGTGGGACTAACCCATGTAGGTATTGAAAGTGCCGAATCAAAGGATTGCTCCCAACTCTTGATGATCTTCATCAACATTGAGCATCCACATCTTCAACATCTACATGAAGTCTTCAACGACAACCCAAGGTTAGTTTGACCCTTTAAAGGGGTTCTCACATCAAGGGGAGCTTTGCTCTAAAGAAATGAGCTAAAGCATCTTCTAATGATGTGAACACATCAATGCTTTATGGAAAAGTGGTAACCCCACTTGTGCTTAAGCGATGAGTATGACCTATGATCAAATGTTCTCATTTGACTCCTAAATCAATATACTCATATATAGATGACCTAGTCATCGCCAAATTGTGTGCTAGCTGTTAGTGTTTTGTTTGTGCATGTTTGACACATATTTCATTTGCTATCTTATTGTGTGAGCATGTTGGATGCATGATTTTATCCATTCGAGGACATCCATTTGTTGCTTTGGTCTTTTGGCTTTCTTTCTTTTGACCAAATGGATGGACAAGAATGCCTAAGTTCCTCCTAGCTATCTATGCTTTCTTGTCTCAAACTCTATTCATGCTTATATCACAAACTTTGAACAAGACTTTTTGGACGAGACGAGTGAGGAGCACTCGGGCCACCGATCCGTCAAAAGCCTAACTTCCAAAACCTTCTAAGTACTTTCGGTCAAACCGATATACTCAAATCGGACGGACCGAAATCACTTGGATTGATCTAGGTTTTCACCTCGGTGAAACCGAGTTTCAAATTCGGCGTGACGAAGTGTGTGCACTGCGATTAACCATCTCGGTCCCACCGAGTTTTCAAACTTCGGTCCCACCGACAACCGAAGGTATATATACTCGAGGGCGAGGCGCGTTGATTACTTCTTCAAGCGCTTCGCCCTCAAACCCTTATTGCCGTCGCCTTGGTCTCGGATCGTCTCCGCCGTCGCTTTGTGCGCCCTCGCGCATGGTCTCCATCGCCGTCAGCGGTCCTTCTCTTCGCGCCGTTGCCGCCGTGGTGAAGCTCCACCGCATTGGGTGAGTTTCATCCTCTCGTGCTCAACCGCTGATTCAATGCCGTTAGGCGTTGCCATGTTTCTTGCCAAGATTGAGATCTCCCTATCCGGCCGTTTAGGTCATAGAACAAATTCGAGTGAAAATTTTAGGGTTAGGTTTCCGCGAACACATCTCGGTGTGACCGATTTAACATTTTCGGATGACCGATTTGGCCTCTGGCCATTACCTTTGCACTTTTCGGTGAAACCGAGTTGTACAAATCGGTAAGACCGAAGTGGAGATTGATGAAACCCTAGTAGTCTCGGCTGGACCGAAACCCATTTCGGTCCAACGAAAGTGGTGTATGTGGTTTGTTTAGACATTTGGTTTCACGAATTGATAGACTTCGGTCGAGACCGACATGTATACTGTGAAAACCTAAAACTAAAGTTTGAACTCATTCTTTTGCAAAATCCTCTGCAGTTTGTGATAACTCTTCTATTACGCCTATACCTATTCTATTCACGGGTTGTCGGTCATATGCGATGGAAGTAGCGGTCGAACAGTGCGAGATGCAGTTGAGATTCGAGGCAGCTACAAGTCGAAGCAAGCAGTTTTTGAGATGATGGAGAAAGCACTCCAAGTGGACTGCTGCTGGTGCTACGAGGGCAGGAGGAAGAAATTCAGATGAGGAAGATTCAGATTTTGTTGCGAGATGAGGAAATAACTTCTAAGCCAAAAGGCAAGTGGTTGCCAAGAGCTATCAAGGGCAACAGTCAAAGAAAGGCACAAGCAAAGTGGCAAAATCCTCTGTTGCCTGAAGCTCAGCATGGAAGAAACCTCCGGCAAAATCAAGAAAACTTCCAAGAGGAAGAGGAAAGTTCATGAAGAAAGCTAGCGATGATGATGATTACGATGAGGAAGCACCTCAGCCTCCTCGAAGCGAAGTTGATGGGTGATGCCATCGAGCGAGGAGCACCCACAAAGGCTAAGCAATCAGCTCCAGCAAAGGCAGCCCAAGCCAAACCAGCTGCCAAGCCAAAGAAGGCTGTGAGGAACATACACCTTGAGAGAAGAAGAAGGACAATGTGCCACTGCGAGAATCGGATGATGAGGCTCATGTTTTGCTCAAGCTCGGGCGAAACTGCTGTTCATAATGAAGCTCATCCTCGAGCTGAAAATATGAAGGAAAGGAAGGACAAAGGACTCGGGCTATGGAGGCAAGTTGATCCATATGCCACGGGAGAAGAACAGCGATTGACCCAAGATTCCACACAAGAGAGCAACAAGACTTTTATGAGGCAGTGCTCATGGACAAGAAGCCAATTATTCTTGACACGGAATCGTTATTTGGAAATACATCGACAGTGAAAACACAGAGACTATTTCCCACATGTGCATGAAAGCTTCACTTTGCTTGTGGGATTGCGAGTTCGTTGGTCGAAATTGGTGCTGGAGCGATGAGATGATCATGCGATTCTATGCCACCGCACACTTCTATCGGATGGCAGAATTGTATGGATGTGGAAGGCGGAGATTCCATTCTCTGTTGAAGAATGGAGAGCATTGCTGAATGCACCGTTTCAAGGAAGATGATATTGATGTGTATGGCATTAGAAGAAAATCACGAGTCAATGAAGAACATGTACAATGAAGTAAAGGAGAAGGATGTAGAGATATGGAAGCTTGGTTGGTCTACTATCTTGAGCAGGTCTCCCAACCACCAACACCATTACGAGGCATACTTTGATGCCTAAGTCGAGGACCACCGCATGATAAGAGGTACTCTATCAACATGCTGCACATTCTAGATCGAAGACACCTTTTAAGGTGATGGACACGATAGTTGAGACTATCAAGAGGACAATGACAGACAGACGAGAGAAGAGGTCGTGTGGGTTTGCTCGCATATTGGATGCTCATTAATGCCAAGTTTGCACGGACACCTACTGTTGGATAGACCCCACTTGCCCTTTGCAGCTTTGAACATGAGGATAACGAGGTTGTGATGGTGAGGATGCTCCCACATCTGTAGAAGGACATGCTAAGTCTGAAGCTGCCAAACAAGCTAAAGCCGAGAAGGAAGCGGCAAAGCCCAAGGCGTTGCGAACAACTTCTTGAAGCCACTCGAGAGAATTGAGCTCGCTTTGGCCAGCATAGTGCGATCTCGGAGAGCCTTGAGAGGATTGTTGAGGATAAGTTCCATGCTCACGGGCGTCAAGTGGTGAAGTGCAGGTCACCGTCAACAAGCTTGAGGCGGACATCGAGGAAGCTAAGAGGAGAAGGCGAGAACTCATGAGAGAGATGGAAGGTGATATGGTCGGGATGACTATGAGCAGCTGCTCCAGTGCCCACAAAGCCCGGATCATTTGCTATTCGATTATCGAGACCCAGGGCTACTACATCAGCACCTCCTACAGCTCCGTCGGTTCGGCACCGACTTGATTTCCACTCCTCCGGCTCCACAGACTTGGCGAAGCTTTGCGAGATGCAGCTATCTCCACTCCATCGGCTTGAGCAGAGCCGCCCGGAGAGTCCCGAGTGGCGATTAGCTCTATACCTTCGAACTTTTGGTAACTTGTTGCCAAAGGGGAAAGTGTATAGATCATAGGGCTTCGAGAGAGAGTGCTCGTTTTGCTCTTTCGTTTGCGGTTTTCCTTGAGATACTTTTGAGTTCTTTGAGATACTTCGTGTGTTTGATACTCGTTTGCTCTATCTTGATGAGTGCTTGATCATCTTGTGCTTAATGTGTGCTTGATGTCTATCATATTCCATTCATATCTTGTATGATCATTTACTCATGTCTTGGTGATTGGGTGCATGTTATTCATTCTTATCATTTTGTGCGCTCCACCAAGATGTATGTGACATGGAAGAGTAACCCATGATCCTAATCGATTGTGCATTTGCATTCAAGCATAAATCTTAAATAATGCACAAATTTAGGGGAGCTCTTGCTTATCACATACTTCTCAAAGCGACGATGTTATTCATTGATTATATCATTTGTCGAAGCTTTGATCTATATGTTGTCATCAATTACCAAAAGGGGAGATTGAAAGTGCAACTAATCCCGGTGGTTTTGGTAATTAATAACAACATATATATCATTGAACTAATCATTTCTTGAGAATATTTGAGAAAGTTCATTGATATGGGTATGGCAATGATGATGATGTGGACCCCTCAAAATGCTAAGGAAAACATTGGCAAAAGCTCAAGACTCCATTTTGGTTTAGTGATCCAAGATCACATTGAGTCCATAGGAAAGCCAATACTATTAAAGGGGGTGAGGTTATGATGATGATCTGGTTGCTCTAAGTGCTTAGTGATTTATCTCTCAAACAATCAGCAATCTTTCATTCCAACATAAACTCATAAGTAATCTCGGTCCCACCGATTCCAAACTCAGTCACACGAGATGAACCACCTCACCATATACCCAAACCCTAAGAATCTCGGATTTTCGATTCCAAACTCGGTCATTCGAAATTGGTGTTGCCAACCTTACGTAACATACGTACTCAAATCGGTGTCACCGAGATGAGAAAATCGGTCCCACGAGATTGGCAAACCCTAGACTTTGGAAGAATCGGACTAACAGAGATTGTATTTTCGGTCCCACGAAAATCCCAACGTTCTAAGATTTGAACTTTCGGTCTCACCGAGTTGTCAACTTGATCGACCGAGATTGGTCAAATGTGTGTAGCAGTTGGATTTTGTGTGGAGGCTATAAATACCCTCCACCTCCTCTTCATTCGTGGAGAGAGCCATCGAGAAAGAACTACCACTCCTACCTTACATTTACGAGAAGAAAACTACCTACCCTTGTGTTGAGATCAAGTTGCTCCACTCCCACCATATGAAACTTGATTTCTAGTCTTCCCAAGTTGCTTTCCACTCAATCCCTTCTTCCACCACAGCCAAATCGGTGAGGAGAGTTGAGTGTTGGGGAGATTATCATTTGAAGCACAAGAGCAAGGAGTTCATCATCACCAACCCCATCTATTACCTTTTGGAGGTGGTGCCTCCTAGATTAGTTAGGTGTCGCTTGGGAGCCTCCGTCATGATGTGGAGTTGAACCAAGGAGTTTGTAAGGGCAAGGAGATCGCCTACTTCGTGAAGATCTACCCGAGTAAGGCTAGTCCTCCGTGGGCGTAAGCCATGATGGCATAGACAAGGTTGCTTCTTCGTGGACCCTTCGTGGGTGGAGCCCTCCGTGGACTCACGCATGGCCGTTACCCTCCGTGGGTTGAAGTCTCCATCAGCGTGGATTGGCGATAGCACCACCTACTCGGAACCACGAGAAAAAATCTCCGTGTCTCCATTGCGTTTGCTCTTCTCCACCTCTCATTTACTATCGTGCAATTTACTTTCGCTGCCATAACTCTAGAATTGCATGTGTAGGGTGATACTTGACTTGGTTATCATTGTGAACTTGCTAAGAAACTACTCCAATCAAAAGGCAAAATTTTTAAGTTGTCAAGTAGTCTAATCACCCCCCTCTAGACATACTTTCGATCCTACCCTTTGAGGCTGCGTGCTCGTGGGTGTGCTCGGCCGCCTCGAATGTAAGCAGACTCTTTGGCCTAACAGGACCCACCCATTGCAACAATCACCAAGCCGCCGTGGGGTCTCGTCGTCATCCCCACTAGTATTAGAGGCAAATTTCGTGGCCCGGTTTGACAGCCACGGAAACCTTAAAGACGTTAAAGGGTATCGGCGGCTGTGGAACAATGGTTCCTTCGGCTCCATTATCGTCCCCTTCCCCGTCCACCTACATTTCGCCGATGGTGTACAATATGGTGCCGCAGGGTTTCGTCGACTGCAAATAAAAGTCTGCGGCGTGAGACATCCGAAAACAGCAGCGGGATTATACATTTATATTGAAGGGGCGGTGTGGAAGATACCGTGAGGGCGTCGAGCTCAGCCAAGAGGAGGCACCACCGAGCACGTTCGGTCGCGGCGGTGGTCTTGTAGCAGTCTTGCGGGCAGGTGCGGGAGCGGTGCGGGAGCATGTGCTGCCAAGAAGTCGCAAGGGAAAGTCCTCTGCATTTTTTGGATTTTCCCTTGTCCAAATGTGAGCGCCCGTCACCAAGGAAGTAGATAAATCTGCAACCGCTTTGTTTTGCGGCAGCTATCGCTATTCGGTATGCGAGATGATTTCTTCTCAACCGCAATCTCAACCTTCTTGTCGATGCTTTCTTGATTAACCTCCGTCTTTCCTTTCTCTCCTCCGTGCTCTCACGGTAGTACTTCTTCCACGTGGCGCCGTCTCCGACACCGTGCAGCGTCCATATGGCGGTCGAGTATCCACGGTTGTCGTTTCAATATGTTCAACGCCGGTTGAATGGAGTGTCCCACAGGCCTCGCCAATGCCTCGAGCGGCGAAGTACGCTTTCGGCCGCAATCGGTGTTGCTCTCTGCGCAAAAGGCACAAGGATCGTTTACAAATATGACTAACGTGTGCAGTCGAATTGATCAGAAACTAAAATTACCAGTAGTCTCATGAACTCCGTAATGACCGGTGTTGTGTCATAAACCTTCTTCAGTGGGTCCCAATGGTGGCGGGCCCTCAGGACGTCACACTCCTGCGGGACGGTGAAATCCGCCAAGGGGTCTGGGATGCCCAGACTCGCGGCTTCCGCGTCCTCCTTGGCCCATTTGGACCTCTTTCCGCCGTAACCACGGCTTCTGAGGTGGTGGGTCCCAATGTTCCTCTTTTGAAGCCCCTTCATGTACTTAGACTTTTCTTTGGCAGCTTCGGCCTCGCAAGCCTCCTTGAATATTTGAATCTGCTCTTCCGTGATTGTCGGACTTTCCTTTACAATCTCGGAGTAGGGTTCCCCGTCGTTGATCTTTGCTTTCACTCGATTTTTCCAGGCGACCAGCGTTGCTAAACTTGGTCATGGCGTGTTTGTTTATCTTCTTCATTGCGGTCATTATGCGTATCTTCATAATCCTTCTCATTCGGCCGGGAACAAGAATATCTGGTGAAACTTCTTTAGGAGGAGCTCCTCATATTTTCTATCTTCTTTAGATTCTCATCGTTGATGGTGGCGGTTGTCCGTATGATGCAGCCTATTTGATTGCCGTATGCCTTGCATCTTCCTCGGCGCCTTTGGCTCAAAATTGCCGTTGTCCACCTCCGTGACCACCAGTCTAGTAGTCCTGAGTTTGTTAGGAAGCCGTTGCCTCTTAAGCTTTTGGTGCTACACGGATCCGCTCCCGATCAGCACCGGTCTCGGCGCCGGTCTCGATGCCGGTCTGAATCTCAGCGCCGGTGTCAGTCTCAGCACCGGTCTGCGTATCGGTCTCAACATCGGTCTGCGTGTCGGTCTCAGTCCCCGATGCCGGGCCCAGCAACAACATCTGTTGATCGTCGGTAAAGCTAAAAATTAAATGCGCCGCCCGGTGAGCGTCGTCATAATCACGAACCACTGTCCTTCATCGTTGCTAGCCATGTTTCCTATGATTAAATCTAGTCAATTAATTCTAGACCTAATAAAATGAATAAATGACATAAAAAGGACTATTGTTTTGCGGGAATGTTGACTCCTTCTTGGTGCGGCAAATCCGGGCACTTTCGATATGTCCTAGTTTGTAGCACAAGTCATGCGAAATTCACGGAAATTTCGGCATGACCTTTAACTAAAAAGTGGACAAATCGAGAACTGAAATTGCTTAGGAGCGAAATGAATCAACATTCCGGCAAAACATAAACCACTCAACATCATTCACTGGAAACAACAAAGCCACCACTTGGGCACAATCGAACAACTTCAATGAAAAGATATGACATGACCACTTCAATGAAAAATAAAATTTGCCTAAATTCTTTTCCTTGAAAAATAGTGGTCTTTTGAAAAATCAAAACCTTTGCCAATCTACTTAGCGTAGCTTCTTAATCCAACGAACCTAATTAACCTACCTATTTAACCTAGTTGGTTAATCTTGTTTACCTAGATAATTAACCCTAATTAAACTAGTTAGCATAGCTAGTTCTCTGTCAAAGCCTAAAATAAATTTCTGCACTAATTAACAGGATAATTAACCTAATTAAACTAGTTAACTGACTAGTTCTCTGTCATAGCCCTAACTAAGTTTTTGCACTAACCTAGATAATTAACCTAATTAAACTAGTTAACCTAACTACTTCTCTGTCAATGCCCTAACTAAATTTTTGCCCTAAAACCTAG